>OX344796.1:39629998-40232498 GCA_947034925.1 Eudemis profundana | reverse complement strand
TTAGTCTGGCAGGATGGCAGGCGTCCCCGTGCCTGCCATCCTCAGGTCTCGTTTATGGAGGCAGGCGGCGATCGTGAGCGGCCCGTCTACGCCGGGCGCGCTTGCGACGCCTTTGGTCGGCCGTTGGGTCGACCTCCCTGGCTCGTTCCGCCTCTTCCTTCTGCAGGAGTACGCTTTCGCAGAAGGTGCTCACTGCTTGCCATGATCTGTCGCTGTCTACCATGGCCTTAACCACGGCCGACAGCGACAGATCCGGCCCCACTACGGCGATCAGGTCGTCCCGCTCGGGCCCCCACGCCGGACACTCCTCCAGCGTGTGTTGAGCGGTGTCCGTCGGTGCTGCACACCCGTGGCACTCCTCAGTTGGCTCCCTCCTGGCAATCCGGTGCAGATATCTCCCGAAGCAACCGTGCCCCGAGAGAACCTGCACGAGCCGGAAGGTGAGCGAGCCGTGCTGTCTTTCCAGCCAGTGAGACATGACTGGCCGGATGGCCTCGATGGTCCTGGCCCCTGCACTGGGTTGCGCCAACCTCTCCACCCACTCATCGACCGCCACCAGGGAGAGCTCCTCCCGTTTGGCCTGGATCTCCTGCGGTGCTGGCCAGTGGTCCCGGGCCCGCGCCTCCTCGCGCCAGACGAACACTGACGCAAGGGTCCTCGCGTCCAGGTCCCATGGCAGGGATCCGGCCAATACGCAAGCAGCCTCACCAGAAATAGTCCCATAGCCCCGTATGAGCCTTATAGCCATCACCCTTTGCGCTTTGCGCAGTGCGGCAGAGTTTTGGCTATTGAGCCCTCCGGCCCACACTGGGGCTCCGTACAGGGCCATGGAACGTACTACTCCAGTGTATAGTCTTCGGCTGGATGTTTTCGGCCCTCCCAGGTTAGGGAGCAGCCGCCCAAGCGCCGAGGCTGCGCCCAACAACCTTGGCCCCAGGCGCTCGAAATGAGGTACGAAGGACCATCGGCTATCGAGCACAATGCCCAGGTACCGCATGGTTCTTTCGACGGCTATCCTCGTACCTCCCACCGTGATGTGAGCTCCGGGTCGGGGCGCCTGCCTAGGCCCGTGAAAGCAAATGGCCTCGGACTTGCTCAGGGCCACCTCCAGTCCCAACCTCTTGATTTTTCCCACTACGTGGGCTACCGCCGCCGTGGCAAGGATGGAGGCTTCCCTGAGCGAGGCTCCGCGGGCCGTGACCAGCGTGTCGTCCGCATAACATACGAGGTTCACCCTTCGGAGGAGTGCACCCCTCAACACCCAGTTGTATCCGATGTTCCACAGGAGTGGCCCCAGGGCCGACCCCTGTGGAACACCACACACCATTTGCCTGCGCCTCCACTCATCCTGCCCGGCGAAGGCCACGAACCGGTGTTGGAGGTATGCCTTCACTATTCGGCTCAGGTGGTGCGGCACTTGGTGGTAGAGGAGTGCCTCGTTTATGCAGTCCCAGGGGAGGGTGTTAAAGGCGTTGGCAATGTCTAAAGACACTGCCAGCACGACATCACCCTGGGATACTGCTTCCTCCGCTATGCTCCTCACCCGGAGTATCGCGTGGACCGTCGAGCGACCGCTGCGGAACCCGTACTGGCTGTCGGCCAGGTCAGGCCCTTCCGTCGTCAACTGCTTGACGAGCCGGTTGGCAATTATCCGCTCAAAGAGCTTCCCGATTTCGTCAAGCAGGACGATGGGCCGGTAGGCTGACGGTGAGTCCGCGGGTCGGCCCTCCTTCCGCAGCAAGACCAGCCGACCCGTTTTCCACAGGCAGGGGAAGCGGCCCTGCTTAAGGCACTCCGAGTAGAGTCTTCTCAGCCTTGGCCCCAGAGCTTCCATAGCCAGGACCCATGCCCGTCCCGGGATCCCGTCCAGTCCAGGAGCTGTGTTTTTGCTCTGGAGCCTAAGGACTGCTGCCGTCAACTCCCCCTCAGTGACGGGTGGCACCTCTGCTTCCGCTTCCTCCTGCCTTTCGGCCGCTCCTGGCGGGGCCATGGGCGGGGGGGATTGCTGGGGCCTGTGCGGGAACAGGGTGGCCACAATATCTTCCAGCAGCTGTGGCTGGAGACTCTGCGTTAGCGGAGGGGCCCACGGTCGGAGCTTCTGCATCACCATCTTGTATGGCCTCCCCCATGGATCGCTGTTCAGCGTCTCCAGGAACTCCCGCCGTGCCCTGTCCGTGGCCAGCCCGATAGCAGCCTTCAACGCCGCTTTCGCTGCTTTGTACAGGGCGTACCGAGTAGCCTCCGCCTCCGGGTCTCGTGGTCGGCGGCCTCGTTGTCGCGTGTACTGGCGCCTCTCGCGTACGCATAACTCGCGCAACTGCGCAAGCTCTGGAGACCACCAGTACACGAAGCGTCGAGGAGAGGCGGCCCTTGCTCTCGGCATTGCCGCGTCGCAGACTTCGGTCATGCTGCTGCGGAACCATTCGGCTTCGGCCTCGACATCGGTCCCCGCCTCTGCTTCCGGAGTCCACGACCGCACGATCGCCGCCAACTCCAGGGTCTCACGGTCCAGTTTTTTGAGCACCCAGCGTGGGCCGCTCACAACTGGGTTGTTTCTCCGGCTTGGAAGGGTGAGTCTCGGGAGAGCAGAGACTCCAAACCGAATGTATCGGTGGTCCGACAGGGTCTCTACTCCCACCAGGACCTCCCATCCCTGAACACGGCGCGCCAGGGCCGCGCTCGCAAACGTAATGTCTACAATAGAGCCGCCCTGTTGCCGCACGCACGTGTTTGCCGTTCCTTGGTTTGAGACCGCTAGGTTGGCAGCTATCGCCCACTCCAACAGTGCGTGTCCACGGGCGTCCGTCGCTGGGCTCCCCCACGCCACGTTCTTGGCGTTGAAGTCGCCCGCCACTATAGTTGGGGCCGGATGCAGTCTGCCTATTAGGGTGCCAACCTCCACAAGGAACGTCTCGAACTCCGCAAGGGTCTTGTTCGGAGAGAAGTAGACACCTACCACCGCAATATCGCCACAGACTGCGGCGACGCAGCCGTGTCTCCTCTCTACGTTCCTGAACGGGTTCGAGCCGGCGGCGGTCCGAGTGACTATGGCCGCGGTGCCGTCAAGATCGCCGGCCCAGTCGTCTCGAGTTGGCACCCTATAGGGCTCCGCAACCACGGCAACGTGGGTTGCCCATTGTGCCATGGTCTGGTGGAGGAGGTCCTGAGCCTTGGCATCGTGGTTGAGGTTCACCTGGAGGAATTCGGTGATTGCCATCTATCCAACAGCCGGCTCTTGAACCTCCTCAGCCTCAGCCTGATCCATGGCGGCGGTGCCGTTTGTCGGCGAGGGCGCTCGAGGACCGCTGGCACCTACCTTCGCCTTCCCGGTCGTCTTCGGTGCAGGGCACGCCCTGCTGCTCATTCTGTGCCCTGCTGGTTTCCCAGCAGATGCACAGATGACACAGTGTGGCGGAGCATCGCATTGTGCAGCCTTGTGACCATCCTTGCCACACTGGAAGCAGCATCCAGACCGGTCTGGCTCCGCCCCACATTGCGCGCTTACGTGCCCGATTCGGTGGCATCGGAAGCACTTTATGGGCCTCTGCTCTTGTAGTCTGACTTGAGCAGAGACCCAGCCCACCAATAGGCGCCCCACAGTGGCAATTTTCTTTGCCGCTAGGACAGGACAACTCACCGAGACCACCCCGAGGCCCGAGTAACCCTGGCGTATTTGCCCGGCCCTAACAGTGTCGATGGCGCATCCCCCGGTTTCTGCCACCGCCTTGGCCACCTCTTCCACCGTCACCGATTCGTCCAGACCAGTGACACGGATGTCGACACTCTTGCACGGCCGCGACACCCGTGCGACGTCTGTGCCCAGTTGCTGGCGGAGTGCGTCGGCCAGTTTATCGGCTTTTTCGCCGCTGGCCGCTCCCGGGACCTCCAGGATACACGCCCCGGTTGCCGCCCGACGGAAGCGGACGCCCCCAGGGATTTCCAGCTCGGCCAGCTGGATTTTCTGCCTGGCCTCGACAATCACCTCCTTGTAGGTGATGCCCCTCTGTGCTGCCTCTGGCTGTAAGGTGAGCACTACTGCTGATGAGCGAGGTGCTTTCAACCTTTTGGCCTTCACCTTTTGAGGGACATCACCTTGCGGGCCAGCCCGCTGGGCAGTCTTCCCCTTTCTCCCTTTGCCGGCCACAACGCTCCAGCTCTCTTTCATAGAGGCCGGAGCGGGCGGAAGCGGGCGGGAGATAGGAGCCTCCGCTTCCTGTGCCCTGGAACCACCTCTTTTCTTGGCCCTAGATTTGGGCTTCTTCCTGCCTCCGGCTGCCGATTGGTCCTGCGGCTTCTTCGTGGCGTCAATGACCTTGGCGCCACTGGGGCCCGAAGCGTTCCTTGCAGCAGGAGGAGCCGAGGGAGGTGGTTTTGCTGGGAGCAACCGTCCCTCTGCCTCCAGCCCATCCAGGCGAGCGTTCACGATAGCTCCCACCTGGAGGGCTATCGAGCGCGTGAGCTCCTCATTTAGTGCAGCGGGGGAGGGAACCGTCGCTGGCTGCCGCTCGCGTAGAGGGCTTTGTGCAGGCACCTGCCTCTCCACCTCGGATCTTAGCTGCGCCAGCTCCTTTCGGAGACTGGCCATCTCCGCTTCGAGCCGGGAATTTGCCGCCTGCAGCTGGCGAGTCTCGTCCGAAATTGTGCGTGCACTCAGGCTTTCGCAGGCTTCCACTATGGTGGCTGCTGCCTCATTGAGTGCACGCACAAAGGTCCCCTTCAGATTTTTTGAGGATGCAGCCACCTTTTTGATGACTGCAACCTGGTCCGACACCGCCTTTGAGAGGTCCGCGGCCGACTTTTCCGCCATGTCTGGCTCACCGGGCGGCGACTGCGAGGCTGTAAGCCGCATCGCCGCTCGCAGCTGCCTTGCCTCGGCCGCTTGGTCAGCCACCGCCTGTTCCGCCTCCAACTCGAGAGCCTCCCGTTTGGCATCATTGAGAGCCCTCTGAGCCGCCGCAAGGCCGACGTACTGCCCTGTTGAGGGCGGTCTGCCTCTGCCTCTTTTAGAGGCGCGTTTGCGGAACTGACTCCGCGAGCCACCTTCGCTCTCAGAGGCATTGCTGCCAGACCCGGAGGAGGAGGTCTGGCGCTCGCCCGCCGACCTCTTTCCGCTCTCCCTGGCCCATAGCCTCCCGACAGACTCGTTGTGATCGGGGTCCTGCCTCGAGCAGACCGTTTTGAGGCTACTGACCGAGGAGTCCGACTCAGAGAGCCGTAGCCTGGCCACAGCCTCGGTGTGCGTCGAGGTTGGCGTGCCAAACGCCTCTTCGCCGCCGTCGATTTTCGCCGGGGAGAAAAACTCCTCCGTCCCCGGCGAGAGTCGCTCGAGCACGACCCGTGCCCTTCTCCCGCAATACACCCGTGTTGGGATGGGCGTGGCCATGCCCCTAATGGGCCGAAACTCCGTCAGAGACGGGAATGGCGAGTGGACCAAAGGTGGCGTGGAAACCACCTCGTCCTCTTCGCTGCTCCCCCCTCCACGCAGTCTCAGCGACTCCACCTCTTTATCAAAGTCCGTTGTGCGTTTGCCAAAGTCGTCGTGAGATCTGTCCGCGAGCGGTTTGCCCCCCCCGAATACGAAATGGGGCTGCGTGTCATCACAGCGCGGGTGACTGCCCGTTCTGTGATGACACCGAGGATTACAACCTCCTGGGGTAGTCTTACGTTTTGGACCACTCATATTGGCTATTTTTTAGGAGGTTTGCCCCCTCCCTGACGTTTGCGACTGGGCTTCCCCCCCAGCCATGCATCCCATCGACACGCCTGTCACATCTTGGGATTGGGGGATTTTTATAGTGGTTTACTCCACGCGGCGCTACTCTCAATGAGCAGCGCCCCCGGTCCGCTGCGTGCGGGTTACGGGTTGCCCGGCGGGGGGCCGAGACCCATCTAGCAGCCACAAAAGTGGCCGCCAAACCCGCCGCGCCGTGGGCCTTGCAGGCCCACCATCCCACGCCGCCGAAGCAGCCGCCGGCCCAGATGGGCCCTAACGCGGAGCAGCGTAGCTACGCCTCCGATGTAGCCGATCCTCTGCCACCTCAGATGAGCTGAGGCATGCCAGGATCGGCTCCCTCCCTGTGGCGCTCGCACTGTGCCCTCTGCTACCTTCAGAGGGACACGCGGAGACGCCCGTCGTGTGTGCCGCTCTTTGTCTGGTCTCTCACCCCAGGCCTGTCCGGTATGGGTAGCCCTGTCCGGCGTAGCCCCGAGGATCATTGAGACACGCAAGCCCCCTCACCACGGCAAGGTGGCAGCACTTCGAGGGGGAACCTAACCTAACCTAACCTAACCTTTTTTTTTTTTTTTTTTTTTTTTTGACCCAGGAAAAATCTTAATAGATTCCGCCATGCCACGGGGAAACATGCCGGATATGTCAGATTCACACTGACTAAAAAACCTGGGGTGTTCTCTCGCCACTGCTATACATAAAGGGAGCTACAGGTACGCTACTGCAATCTTCTGTAACTCCCCTCACAGCCGCCTGAAATCAGACCCTCGCCTGAGGTAACACCTCCACCGAACTGGTGACACGCCCGAACACACAAAACGTGCCATCCTACTCGAGGACCTATCTCCCACAGGCAACAGCCGGCCCCGTGACTGCTGCCCGGAGGTCCTCATCAAGGGGGCAGGCGCCGATCATGAACGGCCCGCCTGCGCCCAACCCTTCTACGCCGCATCGGAAGCGACCCAACGTCATTCTCCCTCTCACGCTCAGCGGCCTCCTTAAACGACATCACCTCCCCGCCGAAAGACGCTACTCTCTTCCAAGCCGTCTCATCCCTGACCATTGCCTCAATTACAGCCGGCAACGAGAGATCCTGCCCTATTGC
The DNA here is from genome assembly GCA_947034925.1 of Eudemis profundana. Lineage (NCBI taxonomy): Eukaryota > Metazoa > Arthropoda > Insecta > Lepidoptera > Tortricidae > Eudemis > Eudemis profundana. Next base: position 40,225,665 of record OX344796.1, on the reverse strand, counting down.
CGCCACCAACCGAGCACGCTGGTCATCCCACGCAGAGCATTCAAGCAACGTATGCTGAGCTGTGTCCTCCTCACTGTCGCAATGGTGACACCCCCGCGTTGGCTCCCTACCAGCCACATCGCACAGATACCGACCGAAACAGCCATGGCCCGACAGCAACTGAGCAAGGTGGAAGGTAACCACCCCGTGATGCCTATCTACCCACTCCTCCAGCACTGGCCGAATTGCCCGGATAGTGAAGTGGCCAGCAGTAGGATCCTCCAACCTTTCCGCCCACTTCCGGAGGAGAATCGCTCGCGAGTCTAGCCTCCAGCGCGTAACCTCCTCAAGAAGAGGCTGCGCCCCCCGCGCCCTGACCTCCGCGCAACGGAAGTACACATCTGCCAGTACTTCTGCGTCCAGGTCCCACGGAGGGGTACCCGCCAACACACACGCCGCCTCAAAAGAAATTGTGCGGTAGCCCCTAATCACCCTCAGAGCGATAGCCCGCTGTGGCTTGCGCAGCAAACTATCCCCTCTCAGGGAGCCCACCCAAATAGGCGCCCCATATAACGCCATAGACCGCACAACCCCAGTGTACAGCCGGCGACACATCACACCAGGCCCACGCACATTGGGAAGCAAACGCCCAAGGGCACCCGCCACGCCCACCAGCTTCGGAGCCAGGAGCCGAAAATGCTCACGGAAATTCCATCGGCTATCAAGGACAAGTCCCAGGTACTTCATCGTCGACTTGATACCAATGGAAACCCCTCCAACAAGCAGGCGGGCGTCACCAGGAGGGCGCCGCCGAGGCCCATGAAAGCACAAGGCCTCTGACTTCTCCAGGGCCACCTCCAACCCTAACCTCCTAATCCTTCCCACAACATGCGCTACCGCCACCGTTGCCAAAGCCACCACCTGCTCAAAGGTCTGAGCACGAGCCGTAACCAGGGTGTCATCCGCGTAGCAGACAACGTGGACACCCCGCAGCAACGCACCCCGGAGCACCCAGTCGTACCCGATGTTCCACAGGAGTGGACCAAGAACCGACCCCTGTGGAACACCGCACGACACCTCACGCTGTCCACACCCATGCTTTGTGGGGTACTTGACCAGCCTAAGTGCCAAATACGCCTCCACAATACGCCGCAAGTACCCAGGGAAGCCATGGTACCTCAGCGCCTCCTTTATAGTGCCCCAAGGCAAGGTGTTGAAGGCATTAGAAATGTCGAGAGACACTGCCAAAACCACCTCACCCTGGGAAACTGCCTCCTCAGCAAGCGCCTTCACCCGAGCAATGGCATCTATCGTCGATCTGCCCCGACGAAAGCCAAACTGACTGGGACTGAGATCCGGCCCAACGCTTTCCATATGCCGCTGAAGACGGTGTGCTATGACCCTCTCTAATAGCTTGCTCACCTCGTTCAGCAACACAATGGGCCGATATGCCGACGGCGAGTCCACAGGGCGGCCAGGCTTCCGCAGCAAAACCAACTTACCCTCTTTCCATTGAGACGGAAAAACACCCTGCTCAAGGCACGCACTAAACAGAGCCCTCACCCTCGCCTCCAACGGGCCACCTAAGGCCACAACCCACGCGCGCCCTGGAATGCCATCAGGTCCCGGAGCAGTGTTCTTTGCCCTTAGCCTCAACACCGCCGCCCCCAACTCACCAGCTGTAACCTCCCGAGCCAAGGCCTCACCGTCAGCATCCTCAACAACACCAGCCGGCCCAGCCGCTGCCATTGCTGGAGGCTCGTGCTCTTGACCACCAGGAAACAATGCCTCGACTACCCGGCCCCGCAACTGCGGCTGAAGAGTTTCCGTCAGCGGAGGAGCCCAAGGACGAAGCTTCTGCCTTACCGCCTTGTATGGCCGGCCCCAAGGATCAACATCCAAACTCTCCAGCATAAGGCGCTCACCGTCCTCTTTAGCCTTAGCAATGGCCACCCGCAACAGCCGTAACCTCCCGAGATAACCCTCATACAACCCGGCCTCATCAGGGTGCGGCTCCCCCGTGTCACTACGGCGCCTCAATCTTCGACACCTGGTGTACAAGCGCCTTGCCGAAACACAGTCCCTGCGCAACTGCGCAATTTCTGCGTTCCACCAATATACCTGACGCCGAGGCTGGCACGACTTAACACGCGGCATAGAGGCATCACACACCTCGCCCATCGCAACCCCGATCCACCGCGCTTCCTCCTCTACATCCAGCGGCCCTTGCGGCAACGGCGCCCAAGACTGGACAATGGCCGCTTCCTCCAGCAGGTCTCTATCAAGCGACTTAACCGCCCACCTCGGACCAAACGAAGACCGGTTCCGCTCTTCACCCACTGACTGCGCAGCCGGAGCAGAAACACTGAACTGTATGTAACGATGATCGGACAGTGTTTCTACATCCTCCCTTACCACCCAATCGTGTATCCTGCGAGCAAGGGCGGGAGTGGCAAAACCCACATCAACAACGGAGCCACCCTGCTGCCGAACACAGGTCTCAACCACCCCCCGATTCAAAACAACCAATCCCGTCGCTACAACCCACTCCGCCAACAAATCACCGCGCACATTTGACGCCGACGAACCCCACACTTGTGACTTGGCATTAAAATCGCCCGCCAACAACACGCAATTGGGGCGCGCCCCACCGACGAGAGCACCAATGTCCAGCAACAGCTGCTCAAACTCCGGCAGACTGCGACTTGGTGAGAAGTACACCCCGATCACCAGAATTTGCTCCAGCAGCACGGCAACAAATCCTCGACCACCAGCCACTCTACCGATCGGCGGAGACCCAGCAGCTGGCCGACTAACCACAACCACTGAGCCATCACGGTCACCAAACCAGTCATCCCTCGCCGGAACTGAATAGGGTTCCGCAACAATAGCCACCTGAATCGACCACTCCGCCATACTCTGGACCAAAAGATCCTGAGCCAAAGCGCAGTGGTTTAAATTGGTCTGTAGAATGTTTAAGGCCATTATTCTGATGAAACCGAATCCTCTGGGGGCTGGGCACTAGTACCCGGCACTGCGAACTCCACTGGGGCTCCGCTGGGGCCGCTACCCGACCGCAACCTCCTTCCCGCCACCGGGGGCTTACACAAGCTGCTCCCCAGCCTATGGTCTGCTGGCTTACCAGCCGCTGCACACAGAGCACACCGCAACGCATTATTGCACTGCCCGGATTTATGGCCTGGCTGCGCACACCGGAAACAGAGGCTACCGTGGTCTACATCCGCGGTACACTTCTCCCTCAAGTGGCCCAACTGCAAACACTTGTAGCAGCGGATAGGCCGAGCCTCCAAGAGAGTGACCTGCGCCGAGACAAACCCGACAAGTAGCCTTCCCCTTTCGGTAACCTTTTTGGCAGCTAAGACCGGACAGCAAAGCCAAACCGAACCAAGGCCCGAAAAGCCCTCCCTAACCATGCCGATCTTAATGGCACTTGCTGCACACTGCCCAGCCTCAGACACAGCCTTCACCACATCATCCGCTGTCACAGAATCATCCAACCCCGTTATACGCAGCTCAGCACACTTAACTGGTCTGGACACCTGCACCACCTCCTGGCTGAAATGCTCCTTCAACCTCTTCGCAACCTCATCAGCCTTATCAGCACTACCTACCCCAGGCACCTCCAACAAGCGGGCACCATTAGCAGCCCGGCGAATCCTCAAGCCATCACCAATACTCAAAGCAGGCAAGTCCAACTTGCCCCTGGCCTCGGTCAACACCTTCGCATACGTGAAACCTTTCTCCACAGCCCCCGGCTGCAGCTTCAACACTACCGCAGCAGACCGAGGAGGGTGAAGCTTACGAGGTTTCACTTGAGCCGGAAGCGGCTGAGCGGCCCTATGCTCCTGCCTAGCTACTCTCCTCCTGGCGTTCCTACTGACCACCTTGGTCCAGCCATCCTCGCTAGGTACAGCTGCAGCAGGGCCCACCTGAGAACCACCTGGCCCTTGCGGCCCCCGAGCAATCTTCCTCCTCTTCCTTTTGGGCCTTTTGGGCTTACTCCTGGCTTCCACCCCTGCTGGCCCCTCAGGAACCACCTCCACCACCGCACTCGCTCCCGGTGCCGAACCGTCCGGACGGAGGTTGTGAACTCTAGCCGCCGGCAACAATGGGGCGACCGGAGAACCCCCATCCACCTGACGAGCAGGAAGCCCCACTGCTACAGCCCGCGCTGCAGCCTGAGCTGCCTTCCGGTCAGATGCCAGGGGGGGGCGAATCCGCGGCTCTGGAAGTAACCGGTCCTCAATACCCTCCAACCGAGCGTTCAGCATGAAACTGAACTGCTCCCGGTTGGAGCGTGAGACCTCCTCAAGTAAACGCCGGAAATCCAACTCCGTCACAGCCGCTGGCTGAACTACACTAGGAGCCACTTGGCTACCACCTGGCACAGCTGACTGAGGCACTCTAGACTGCTGCTCGCGCACTTCAGCCTTGAACTGCTCAAACTCCCTCCGCAAGCCTGAGAGCTCCGCGCGCAAACGATCATTATCAGCCTGCAGCTTCTTCGCCTCCTCCGACTGTGACCTCTCCGCCAATTCCAGAACCGCAGTCCTGATAGCCCCAGCCGCCTCCTTCAGGTCACGGACAAACGTCCCCTTGAGGTTCTTAGACTTGGTCGCTATTGATGTTATTAGCGCCACATTATCCATGACCTTTGCACTCAAATCAGCGGCCAGAACATCCCCAGAATCCACAGCAGACGAAGACGGAGCTGGCACCCGCGCACTACGTGTCCTAGCGCTGACCTCGGCTATCTCCCTCTCCGCCGCCAGCCTCAGCTCCTCTTGCGTCGCAGCATTCAACGCCGCCTTGGCCTTTGCCAATCCTACATATTCACCGGTAGTAGGCGGCCTACCCCTCCCACGCACCGGCTGGGCAGACCCCGCTGCATCCTCCCCATCTTCACCAGACAACTGCGAGCCATTATCGCCGAGCCTCTGCCTCTTCACCCCCTGCGTTGTCTTGAATCGGCCTTTAGCCCCCGGCTTCCTCACAGCTTTAGGCGAACTACAGCGCACCGCTACCGGCGCCGAGCTCTCGCCATCACTACCACCCACACTACGCGACTCCTCCTCACTTATAGCTAAACTCATAGCTAAACTTACAGCTAAATCCTTATCTAAATCCTTATCTAAAATTTGGTGTTCCGAAATTTTGAATCCCACGAGTATGGGGGAAAAAATGGTCCACCCAGGCAGTGCCCCCTGTACCTGGGTAACCCTAACTACATCCGTGAGGTCGGGCTGTATCACGGGAAAACTTACCTAATGCTTTTTATTGAGGATTTCCCCTCTTGGCCCAGCCAATTAAGGCAAGACCCTCGGTTCCATCCGAGGCCGCGAGACGTGACCACAGCACCCCAGACAGAGAAACGAGTTTCGGCAGCGGCACCGAAGTCGCCCGCCCAGCCTCAACACTGAGACCAGGCGAACCCGCCACCAACCCCTCCTGACCTAATCATGACACTCTAAAAGCGCCACTAAAGGCCTCCTTCTTGCAACCTGACGGCCGCCCAACCCATACACCCATCCACAGCTCCTCTGAACACCAGAGGAACCGGGAGAGAAACCCTCCCGGGCCGAGGCCCCCCCTATCCCCCCCAGTGTTTGGTTCGCGGGACCAAGTCCTACCCCGGCACTACAAGAGCCGGGGCATTCCCCTATCCACCACCTGGGGACGCGCCACGTCGGGGTACACCTCCCCGCCCACTCGGACAACCGAGCAGGTCCGTGGAACCTAACCTAACCTAACCTAACCTAACCTAACCTAACCTAACCTAACCTAACCTAACCTAACCTAACCTAACCTAACCTAACCTCTTTTAACCTAACTTCATTTTTTTTTATTTATAAACCTAACCTAACTCTCGCCGAGTTAGGTTAGCTCCAACCAAAATTTCGTTTTTAGCGTTTATTTCGGAATTCCGCCGGTTCTAGAGATTTTCGGTATTTTTATAACCAACAGCGTGGTCGACTTTACATTCTACCCCAACCTAACCTCTTTTAACCTAACTTCATTTTTTTTATTTATAAACCTAACCTAACTCTCGCCGAGTTAGGTTAGCTCCAACCAAAATTTCGTTTTTAGCGTTTATTTCGGAATTCCGCCGGTTCTAGAGATTTTCGGTATTTTTATAACCAACAGCGTGGTCGACTTTACATTCTACCCCAACCTAACCTCTTTTAACCTAACTTCATTTTTTTTATTTATAAACCTAACCTAACTCTCGCCGAGTTAGGTTAGCTCCAACCAAAATTTCGTTTTTAGCGTTTATTTCGGAATTCCGCCGGTTCTAGAGATTTTCGGTATTTTTATAACCAACAGCGTGGTCGACTTTACATTCTACCCCAACCTAACCTCTTTTAACCTAACTTCATTTTTTTTATTTATAAACCTAACCTAACTCTCGCCGAGTTAGGTTAGCTCCAACCAAAATTTCGTTTTTAGCGTTTATTTCGGAATTCCGCCGGTTCTAGAGATTTTCGGTATTTTTATAACCAACAGCGTGGTCGACTTTACATTCTACCCCAACCTAACCTCTTTTAACCTAACTTCATTTTTTTTATTTATAAACCTAACCTAACTCTCGCCGAGTTAGGTTAGCTCCAACCAAAATTTCGTTTTTAGCGTTTATTTCGGAATTCCGCCGGTTCTAGAGATTTTCGGTATTTTTATAACCAACAGCGTGGTCGACTTTACATTCTACCCCAACCTAACCTCTTTTAACCTAACTTCATTTTTTTTATTTATAAACCTAACCTAACTCTCGCCGAGTTAGGTTAGCTCCAACCAAAATTTCGTTTTTAGCGTTTATTTCGGAATTCCGCCGGTTCTAGAGATTTTCGGTATTTTTATAACCAACAGCGTGGTCGACTTTACATTCTACCCCAACCTAACCTCTTTTAACCTAACTTCATTTTTTTTATTTATAAACCTAACCTAACTCTCGCCGAGTTAGGTTAGCTCCAACCAAAATTTCGTTTTTAGCGTTTATTTCGGAATTCCGCCGGTTCTAGAGATTTTCGGTATTTTTATAACCAACAGCGTGGTCGACTTTACATTCTACCCCAACCTAACCTTTTTTTAACCTAACTTCATTTTTTTTATTTATAAACCTAACCTAACTCTCGCCGAGTTAGGTTAGCTCCAACCAAAATTTCGTTTTTAGCGTTTATTTCGGAATTCCGCCGGTTCTAGAGATTTTCGGTATTTTTATAACCAACAGCGTGGTCGACTTTACATTCTACCCCAACCTAACCTCTTTTAACCTAACTTCATTTTTTTTATTTATAAACCTAACCTGACTCTCGCCGAGTTAGGTTAGCTCCAACCAAAATTTCGTTTTTAGCGTTTATTTCGGAATTCCGCCGGTTCTAGAGATTTTCGGTATTTTTATAACCAACAGCGTGGTCGACTTTACATTCTACCCCAACCTAACCTCTTTTAACCTTTTTTTTTTTTTTTTGACCCCGGGAAATGCATAGAACTGCATACCACTACGTAACCTAAGGCTATCGGGGGTGACAGCCAGATGTTACGTATTGGTTATGTGGGGCTCTCCGCTCCTGAAGGGATTGGCCTACCCACTAAAACCCAGGGATGCTTCCGACCTGTGCCTTCACGGTGATGGCATGGGAATCTACTAACGCCACGCCATCACCAGCACCTCCGCCCTAGGGCGGACCCTCTCCGAAAAAGGCACACTGTAGCATGGCCAGTGTGCCTTCCCTCACCAGCTCCCCCCGACCGAATGGCCGTCCCCCGGGGAAGCAGGGACCGGCACCAGACACACGGTGTCCCGGTCCCTCCCTCGCCGCCACGGGAGGACAGTACGCCCCTACCCCGTGACCACGTGTAGTGGGGATGGTATCCGGGAAAACGTCCCTTCAACCAAACCACCACTACACCCCCATCCCTTGTCAGCAGTGAACTCTGCTATTGCAGAGGACACGCCGAGGGACCGTCAGGGTGGAAGGGTTAGCCTCCGGGACCGGATCATAGGCCCTCTGCCTACCGCATCCCTGGCCAACCGAAAGTAAGGCCAAGGGCTAGCAAAGTCAACGCAACGCGTCGACAGTTCTAACCCTTGCCGAGCCCAGATGCTGCCCATTAGCAGCCAATGTCTTGGTCTAGACGAGAGGGGTACCCATTACACAAGACATCGGGAGCAATCGGCAACACCTAGGTTACTCAACCACCCACCCTCGCTGGCCGAGAAGTAGCGATGGGTTGGAAAAGTCTACACAGGACGATTCCAACCCATTGCCGACGGCCGAGTGCTTGCCCTTTTCCGTGGGTTCCAGATCCATGCCCTCCCCCCCTGCCCATAGGCCCCCGAGGCCCCTCTCCCACACTCCCCGGATCCTCGGGAAAACTGCAAGCGGTTGGTCAGGTATTAGCCACCAACAAGCAATGGCCATTGCTTGTTGTTGTTTCCAGGGTGCACCGGCCCAAGCAGTACCCTTCCATGCGGATCAAACCGTGATCAAGATGGATTGGTAAAGCTCGAGCACGCGTGGAGGAACCTGACTTGCACCCCAACCTCTTTTAACCTAACTTCATTTTTTTTATTTATAAACCTAACCTAACTCTCGCCGAGTTAGGTTAGCTCCAACCAAAATTTCGTTTTTAGCGTTTATTTCGGAATTCCGCCGGTTCTAGAGATTTTCGGTATTTTTATAACCAACAGCGTGGTCGACTTTACATTCTACCCCAACCTAACCTCTTTTAACCTAACTTCATTTTTTTTATTTATAAACCTAACCTAACTCTCGCCGAGTTAGGTTAGCTCCAACCAAAATTTCGTTTTTAGCGTTTATTTCGGAATTCCGCCGGTTCTAGAGATTTTCGGTATTTTTATAACCAACAGCGTGGTCGACTTTACATTCTACCCCAACCTAACCTCTTTTAACCTAACTTCATTTTTTTTATTTATAAACCTAACCTAACTCTCGCCGAGTTAGGTTAGCTCCAACCAAAATTTCGTTTTTAGCGTTTATTTCGGAATTCCGCCGGTTCTAGAGATTTTCGGTATTTTTATAACCAACAGCGTGGTCGACTTTACATTCTACCCCAACCTAACCTTTTTTTAACCTAACTTCATTTTTTTTATTTATAAACCTAACCTAACTCTCGCCGAGTTAGGTTAGCTCCAACCAAAATTTCGTTTTTAGCGTTTATTTCGGAATTCCGCCGGTTCTAGAGATTTTCGGTATTTTTATAACCAACAGCGTGGTCGACTTTACATTCTACCCCAACCTAACCTCTTTTAACCTAACTTCATTTTTTTTATTTATAAACCTAACCTAACTCTCGCCGAGTTAGGTTAGCTCCAACCAAAATTTCGTTTTTAGCGTTTATTTCGGAATTCCGCCGGTTCTAGAGATTTTCGGTATTTTTATAACCAACAGCGTGGTCGACTTTACATTCTACCCCAACCTAACCTCTTTTAACCTAACTTCATTTTTTTTATTTATAAACCTAACCTAACTCTCGCCGAGTTAGGTTAGCTCCAACCAAAATTTCGTTTTTAGCGTTTATTTCGGAATTCCGCCGGTTCTAGAGATTTTCGGTATTTTTATAACCAACAGCGTGGTCGACTTTACATTCTACCCCAACCTAACCTCTTTTAACCTAACTTCATTTTTTTTATTTATAAACCTAACCTAACTCTCGCCGAGTTAGGTTAGCTCCAACCAAAATTTCGTTTTTAGCGTTTATTTCGGAATTCCGCCGGTTCTAGAGATTTTCGGTATTTTTATAACCAACAGCGTGGTCGACTTTACATTCTACCCCAACCTAACCTCTTTTAACCTAACTTCATTTTTTTTATTTATAAACCTAACCTAACTCTCGCCGAGTTAGGTTAGCTCCAACCAAAATTTCGTTTTTAGCGTTTATTTCGGAATTCCGCCGGTTCTAGAGATTTTCGGTATTTTTATAACCAACAGCGTGGTCGACTTTACATTCTACCCCAACCTAACCTCTTTTAACCTAACTTCATTTTTTTTATTTATAAACCTAACCTAACTCTCGCCGAGTTAGGTTAGCTCCAACCAAAATTTCGTTTTTAGCGTTTATTTCGGAATTCCGCCGGTTCTAGAGATTTTCGGTATTTTTATAACCAACAGCGTGGTCGACTTTACATTCTACCCCAACCTAACCTCTTTTAACCTAACTTCATTTTTTTTATTTATAAACCTAACCTAACTCTCGCCGAGTTAGGTTAGCTCCAACCAAAATTTCGTTTTTAGCGTTTATTTCGGAATTCCGCCGGTTCTAGAGATTTTCGGTATTTTTATAACCAACAGCGTGGTCGACTTTACATTCTACCCCAACCTAACCTCTTTTAACCTAACTTCATTTTTTTTATTTATAAACCTAACCTAACTCTCGCCGAGTTAGGTTAGCTCCAACCAAAATTTCGTTTTTAGCGTTTATTTCGGAATTCCGCCGGTTCTAGAGATTTTCGGTATTTTTATAACCAACAGCGTGGTCGACTTTACATTCTACCCCAACCTAACCTTTTTTTAACCTAACTTCATTTTTTTTATTTATAAACCTAACCTAACTCTCGCCGAGTTAGGTTAGCTCCAACCAAAATTTCGTTTTTAGCGTTTATTTCGGAATTCCGCCGGTTCTAGAGATTTTCGGTATTTTTATAACCAACAGCGTGGTCGACTTTACATTCTACCCCAACCTAACCTCTTTTAACCTAACTTCATTTTTTTTATTTATAAACCTAACCTAACTCTCGCCGAGTTAGGTTAGCTCCAACCAAAATTTCGTTTTTAGCGTTTATTTCGGAATTCCGCCGGTTCTAGAGATTTTCGGTATTTTTATAACCAACAGCGTGGTCGACTTTACATTCTACCCCAACCTAACCTTTTTTTAACCTAACTTCATTTTTTTTATTTATAAACCTAACCTAACTCTCGCCGAGTTAGGTTAGCTCCAACCAAAATTTCGTTTTTAGCGTTTATTTCGGAATTCCGCCGGTTCTAGAGATTTTCGGTATTTTTATAACCAACAGCGTGGTCGACTTTACATTCTACCCCAACCTAACCTCTTTTAACCTAACTTCATTTTTTTTATTTATAAACCTAACCTGACTCTCGCCGAGTTAGGTTAGCTCCAACCAAAATTTCGTTTTTAGCGTTTATTTCGGAATTCCGCCGGTTCTAGAGATTTTCGGTATTTTTATAACCAACAGCGTGGTCGACTTTACATTCTACCCCAACCTAACCTCTTTTAACCTTTTTTTTTTTTTTTTTGACCCCGGGAAATGCATAGAACTGCATACCACTACGTAACCTAAGGCTATCGGGGGTGACAGCCAGATGTTACGTATTGGTTATGTGGGGCTCTCCGCTCCTGAAGGGATTGGCCTACCCACTAAAACCCAGGGATGCTTCCGACCTGTGCCTTCACGGTGATGGCATGGGAATCTACTAACGCCACGCCATCACCAGCACCTCCGCCCTAGGGCGGACCCTCTCCGAAAAAGGCACACTGTAGCATGGCCAGTGTGCCTTCCCTCACCAGCTCCCCCCGACCGAATGGCCGTCCCCCGGGGAAGCAGGGACCGGCACCAGACACACGGTGTCCCGGTCCCTCCCTCGCCGCCACGGGAGGACAGTACGCCCCTACCCCGTGACCACGTGTAGTGGGGATGGTATCCGGGAAAACGTCCCTTCAACCAAACCACCACTACACCCCCATCCCTTGTCAGCAGTGAACTCTGCTATTGCAGAGGACACGCCGAGGGACCGTCAGGGTGGAAGGGTTAGCCTCCGGGACCGGATCATAGGCCCTCTGCCTACCGCATCCCTGGCCAACCGAAAGTAAGGCCAAGGGCTAGCAAAGTCAACGCAACGCGTCGACAGTTCTAACCCTTGCCCAGCCCAGATGCTGCCCATTAGCAGCCAATGTCTTGGTCTAGACGAGAGGGGTACCCATTACACAAGACATCGGGAGCAATCGGCAACACCTAGGTTACTCAACCACCCACCCTCGCTGGCCGAGAAGTAGCGATGGGTTGGAAAAGTCTACACAGGACGATTCCAACCCATTGCCGACGGCCGAGTGCTTGCCCTTTTCCGTGGGTTCCAGATCCATGCCCTCCCCCCCTGCCCATAGGCCCCCGAGGCCCCTCTCCCACACTCCCCGGATCCTCGGGAAAACTGCAAGCGGTTGGTCAGGTATTAGCCACCAACAAGCAATGGCCATTGCTTGTTGTTGTTTCCAGGGTGCACCGGCCCAAGCAGTACCCTTCCATGCGGATCAAACCGTGATCAAGATGGATTGGTAAAGCTCGAGCACGCGTGGAGGAACCTGACTTGCACCCCAACCTCTTTTAACCTAACTTCATTTTTTTTATTTATAAACCTAACCTAACTCTCGCCGAGTTAGGTTAGCTCCAACCAAAATTTCGTTTTTAGCGTTTATTTCGGAATTCCGCCGGTTCTAGAGATTTTCGGTATTTTTATAACCAACAGCGTGGTCGACTTTACATTCTACCCCAACCTAACCTCTTTTAACCTAACTTCATTTTTTTTATTTATAAACCTAACCTAACTCTCGCCGAGTTAGGTTAGCTCCAACCAAAATTTCGTTTTTAGCGTTTATTTCGGAATTCCGCCGGTTCTAGAGATTTTCGGTATTTTTATAACCAACAGCGTGGTCGACTTTACATTCTACCCCAACCTAACCTCTTTTAACCTAACTTCATTTTTTTTATTTATAAACCTAACCTAACTCTCGCCGAGTTAGGTTAGCTCCAACCAAAATTTCGTTTTTAGCGTTTATTTCGGAATTCCGCCGGTTCTAGAGATTTTCGGTATTTTTATAACCAACAGCGTGGTCGACTTTACATTCTACCCCAACCTAACCTTTTTTTAACCTAACTTCATTTTTTTTATTTATAAACCTAACCTAACTCTCGCCGAGTTAGGTTAGCTCCAACCAAAATTTCGTTTTTAGCGTTTATTTCGGAATTCCGCCGGTTCTAGAGATTTTCGGTATTTTTATAACCAACAGCGTGGTCGACTTTACATTCTACCCCAACCTAACCTCTTTTAACCTAACTTCATTTTTTTTATTTATAAACCTAACCTAACTCTCGCCGAGTTAGGTTAGCTCCAACCAAAATTTCGTTTTTAGCGTTTATTTCGGAATTCCGCCGGTTCTAGAGATTTTCGGTATTTTTATAACCAACAGCGTGGTCGACTTTACATTCTACCCCAACCTAACCTCTTTTAACCTAACTTCATTTTTTTTATTTATAAACCTAACCTAACTCTCGCCGAGTTAGGTTAGCTCCAACCAAAATTTCGTTTTTAGCGTTTATTTCGGAATTCCGCCGGTTCTAGAGATTTTCGGTATTTTTATAACCAACAGCGTGGTCGACTTTACATTCTACCCCAACCTAACCTCTTTTAACCTAACTTCATTTTTTTTATTTATAAACCTAACCTAACTCTCGCCGAGTTAGGTTAGCTCCAACCAAAATTTCGTTTTTAGCGTTTATTTCGGAATTCCGCCGGTTCTAGAGATTTTCGGTATTTTTATAACCAACAGCGTGGTCGACTTTACATTCTACCCCAACCTAACCTCTTTTAACCTAACTTCATTTTTTTTATTTATAAACCTAACCTAACTCTCGCCGAGTTAGGTTAGCTCCAACCAAAATTTCGTTTTTAGCGTTTATTTCGGAATTCCGCCGGTTCTAGAGATTTTCGGTATTTTTATAACCAACAGCGTGGTCGACTTTACATTCTACCCCAACCTAACCTCTTTTAACCTAACTTCATTTTTTTTATTTATAAACCTAACCTAACTCTCGCCGAGTTAGGTTAGCTCCAACCAAAATTTCGTTTTTAGCGTTTATTTCGGAATTCCGCCGGTTCTAGAGATTTTCGGTATTTTTATAACCAACAGCGTGGTCGACTTTACATTCTACCCCAACCTAACCTCTTTTAACCTAACTTCATTTTTTTTATTTATAAACCTAACCTAACTCTCGCCGAGTTAGGTTAGCTCCAACCAAAATTTCGTTTTTAGCGTTTATTTCGGAATTCCGCCGGTTCTAGAGATTTTCGGTATTTTTATAACCAACAGCGTGGTCGACTTTACATTCTACCCCAACCTAACCTCTTTTAACCTAACTTCATTTTTTTTATTTATAAACCTAACCTAACTCTCGCCGAGTTAGGTTAGCTCCAACCAAAATTTCGTTTTTAGCGTTTATTTCGGAATTCCGCCGGTTCTAGAGATTTTCGGTATTTTTATAACCAACAGCGTGGTCGACTTTACATTCTACCCCAACCTAACCTCTTTTAACCTAACTTCATTTTTTTTATTTATAAACCTAACCTAACTCTCGCCGAGTTAGGTTAGCTCCAACCAAAATTTCGTTTTTAGCGTTTATTTCGGAATTCCGCCGGTTCTAGAGATTTTCGGTATTTTTATAACCAACAGCGTGGTCGACTTTACATTCTACCCCAACCTAACCTCTTTTAACCTAACTTCATTTTTTTTATTTATAAACCTAACCTAACTCTCGCCGAGTTAGGTTAGCTCCAACCAAAATTTCGTTTTTAGCGTTTATTTCGGAATTCCGCCGGTTCTAGAGATTTTCGGTATTTTTATAACCAACAGCGTGGTCGACTTTACATTCTACCCCAACCTAACCTTTTTTTAACCTAACTTCATTTTTTTTATTTATAAAACTAAACTAACTCTCGCCGAGTTAGGTTAGCTCCAACCAAAATTTCGTTTTTAGCGTTTATTTCGGAATTCCGCCGGTTCTAGAGATTTTCGGTATTTTTATAACCAACAGCGTGGTCGACTTTACATTCTACCCCAACCTAACCTCTTTTAACCTAACTTCATTTTTTTTATTTATAAACCTAACCTAACTCTCGCCGAGTTAGGTTAGCTCCAACCAAAATTTCGTTTTTAGCGTTTATTTCGGAATTCCGCCGGTTCTAGAGATTTTCGGTATTTTTATAACCAACAGCGTGGTCGACTTTACATTCTACCCCAACCTAACCTCTTTTAACCTAACTTCATTTTTTTTATTTATAAACCTAACCTAACTCTCGCCGAGTTAGGTTAGCTCCAACCAAAATTTCGTTTTTAGCGTTTATTTCGGAATTCCGCCGGTTCTAGAGATTTTCGGTATTTTTATAACCAACAGCGTGGTCGACTTTACATTCTACCCCAACCTAACCTCTTTTAACCTAACTTCATTTTTTTTATTTATAAACCTAACCTAACTCTCGCCGAGTTAGGTTAGCTCCAACCAAAATTTCGTTTTTAGCGTTTATTTCGGAATTCCGCCGGTTCTAGAGATTTTCGGTATTTTTATAACCAACAGCGTGGTCGACTTTACATTCTACCCCAACCTAACCTCTTTTAACCTAACTTCATTTTTTTTATTTATAAACCTAACCTAACTCTCGCCGAGTTAGGTTAGCTCCAACCAAAATTTCGTTTTTAGCGTTTATTTCGGAATTCCGCCGGTTCTAGAGATTTTCGGTATTTTTATAACCAACAGCGTGGTCGACTTTACATTCTACCCCAACCTAACCTCTTTTAACCTAACTTCATTTTTTTTATTTATAAACCTAACCTAACTCTCGCCGAGTTAGGTTAGCTCCAACCAAAATTTCGTTTTTAGCGTTTATTTCGGAATTCCGCCGGTTCTAGAGATTTTCGGTATTTTTATAACCAACAGCGTGGTCGACTTTACATTCTACCCCAACCTAACCTTTTTTTAACCTAACTTCATTTTTTTTATTTATAAACCTAACCTAACTCTCGCCGAGTTAGGTTAGCTCCAACCAAAATTTCGTTTTTAGCGTTTATTTCGGAATTCCGCCGGTTCTAGAGATTTTCGGTATTTTTATAACCAACAGCGTGGTCGACTTTACATTCTACCCCAACCTAACCTCTTTTAACCTAACTTCATTTTTTTTATTTATAAACCTAACCTAACTCTCGCCGAGTTAGGTTAGCTCCAACCAAAATTTCGTTTTTAGCGTTTATTTCGGAATTCCGCCGGTTCTAGAGATTTTCGGTATTTTTATAACCAACAGCGTGGTCGACTTTACATTCTACCCCAACCTAACCTCTTTTAACCTAACTTCATTTTTTTTATTTAT
Source organism: Eudemis profundana (assembly GCA_947034925.1). Classification (NCBI taxonomy): domain Eukaryota; kingdom Metazoa; phylum Arthropoda; class Insecta; order Lepidoptera; family Tortricidae; genus Eudemis; species Eudemis profundana. The sequence goes on along the minus strand of OX344796.1, from coordinate 40,209,499 downwards.
AAACCTAACCTAACTCTCCCCGAGTTAGGTTAGCTCCAACCAAAATTTCGTTTTTAGCGTTTATTTCGGAATTCCGCCGGTTCTAGAGATTTTCGGTATTTTTATAACCAACAGCGTGGTCGACTTTACATTCTACCCCAACCTAACCTCTTTTAACCTAACTTCATTTTTTTTATTTATAAACCTAACCTAACTCTCGCCGAGTTAGGTTAGCTCCAACCAAAATTTCGTTTTTAGCGTTTATTTCGGAATTCCGCCGGTTCTAGAGATTTTCGGTATTTTTATAACCAACAGCGTGGTCGACTTTACATTCTACCCCAACCTAACCTCTTTTAACCTAACTTCATTTTTTTTATTTATAAACCTAACCTAACTCTCGCCGAGTTAGGTTAGCTCCAACCAAAATTTCGTTTTTAGCGTTTATTTCGGAATTCCGCCGGTTCTAGAGATTTTCGGTATTTTTATAACCAACAGCGTGGTCGACTTTACATTCTACCCCAACCTAACCTCTTTTAACCTAACTTCATTTTTTTTATTTATAAACCTAACCTAACTCTCGCCGAGTTAGGTTAGCTCCAACCAAAATTTCGTTTTTAGCGTTTATTTCGGAATTCCGCCGGTTCTAGAGATTTTCGGTATTTTTATAACCAACAGCGTGGTCGACTTTACATTCTACCCCAACCTAACCTCTTTTAACCTAACTTCATTTTTTTTATTTATAAACCTAACCTAACTCTCGCCGAGTTAGGTTAGCTCCAACCAAAATTTCGTTTTTAGCGTTTATTTCGGAATTCCGCCGGTTCTAGAGATTTTCGGTATTTTTATAACCAACAGCGTGGTCGACTTTACATTCTACCCCAACCTAACCTTTTTTTAACCTAACTTCATTTTTTTTATTTATAAAACTAAACTAACTCTCGCCGAGTTAGGTTAGCTCCAACCAAAATTTCGTTTTTAGCGTTTATTTCGGAATTCCGCCGGTTCTAGAGATTTTCGGTATTTTTATAACCAACAGCGTGGTCGACTTTACATTCTACCCCAACCTAACCTCTTTTAACCTAACTTCATTTTTTTTATTTATAAACCTAACCTAACTCTCGCCGAGTTAGGTTAGCTCCAACCAAACTTTCGTTTTTAGCGTTTATTTCGGAATTCCGCCGGTTCTAGAGATTTTCGGTATTTTTATAACCAACAGCGTGGTCGACTTTACATTCTACCCCAACCTAACCTCTTTTAACCTAACTTCATTTTTTTTATTTATAAACCTAACCTAACTCTCGCCGAGTTAGGTTAGCTCCAACCAAAATTTCGTTTTTAGCGTTTATTTCGGAATTCCGCCGGTTCTAGAGATTTTCGGTATTTTTATAACCAACAGCGTGGTCGACTTTACATTCTACCCCAACCTAACCTCTTTTAACCTAACTTCATTTTTTTTATTTATAAACCTAACCTAACTCTCGCCGAGTTAGGTTAGCTCCAACCAAAATTTCGTTTTTAGCGTTTATTTCGGAATTCCGCCGGTTCTAGAGATTTTCGGTATTTTTATAACCAACAGCGTGGTCGACTTTACATTCTACCCCAACCTAACCTTTTTTTAACCTAACTTCATTTTTTTTATTTATAAAACTAAACTAACTCTCGCCGAGTTAGGTTAGCTCCAACCAAAATTTCGTTTTTAGCGTTTATTTCGGAATTCCGCCGGTTCTAGAGATTTTCGGTATTTTTATAACCAACAGCGTGGTCGACTTTACATTCTACCCCAACCTAACCTCTTTTAACCTAACTTCATTTTTTTTATTTATAAACCTAACCTAACTCTCGCCGAGTTAGGTTAGCTCCAACCAAAATTTCGTTTTTAGCGTTTATTTCGGAATTCCGCCGGTTCTAGAGATTTTCGGTATTTTTATAACCAACAGCGTGGTCGACTTTACATTCTACCCCAACCTAACCTCTTTTAACCTAACTTCATTTTTTTTATTTATAAACCTAACCTAACTCTCGCCGAGTTAGGTTAGCTCCAACCAAAATTTCGTTTTTAGCGTTTATTTCGGAATTCCGCCGGTTCTAGAGATTTTCGGTATTTTTATAACCAACAGCGTGGTCGACTTTACATTCTACCCCAACCTAACCTCTTTTAACCTAACTTCATTTTTTTTATTTATAAACCTAACCTAACTCTCGCCGAGTTAGGTTAGCTCCAACCAAAATTTCGTTTTTAGCGTTTATTTCGGAATTCCGCCGGTTCTAGAGATTTTCGGTATTTTTATAACCAACAGCGTGGTCGACTTTACATTCTACCGCAACCTAACCTGTATCAATAAAAAATTGTGCTTAATTTTCTTAAAGTTATTTCGAGTTTTGTCAGCTTTTCACGTTCAAAATAATACGACACTATCGGCCATGGAGTCCTTGAATATTTGATTTTACTAAAAACGCAATAAAAAATTGGCCCTCCACACCCACCCGTCAGTCGTACGCTTAGCTAAGTGAACTTTCCGTCAAGGTCATTGAGCTTCCAATATGAAATCCGAGTAAAATCAGAGCTTATTTATACAGGGTTTTAGGTGCTAGAGGGTTCCTGGTGATAGAGGGCACTTTGGTCTATCAAATAAAGCTAATATAGGTTTTGTAAAAGTGTCACCATTTTTGAGATATTTTGACTGATGCAATTTTTCTCAAAATTGATATTCTCGCCTAGTTTTTTTCTGCCACGCAATAAGTGTGACAGACCGCACTCTACGTGGCCGCAGTACAGTAGGTATTCAGTAATTACGGCCTTTAATCGTACCATCATATCTCATAATTATAATTAATCACCGTGGGTTATTTTGTTGAAATGTTTTGCATAACAACTCAATATTTTCGTCATAAATCAATCATAAATGGACTTTTTAGGGTTCCGTAGCCAAAATGGCAAAAACGGAACCCTTATAGTTTCGTCATGTCGGTCCGTCCGTCTGTCCGTATGTCACAGGCATTTTACTTAAAAACTACACGATGGATATTTATGAAATTTGGAATATAGGTGTCTTGTATGAGCCGCTACTTAGTTTGGTAGTTAAATAACTAAAATAAATATTTTTAGAGGGAGGGCACTCCATACATGTTACAGAAGCTAAACAATTTTTTACAGAAAATATCAAAATGATATATAGTTCGACAGCTCTTTCAAAAACATTTTGAGGTTCTTAAGTAATGTTTTTGATCAAGTGACTACCTTTGGAAATAATATATAGAGAGATAGAGGGTGATGGTCTCGTGCCACGGCGAGATGCTTACCATCCCCCATTAGAAATCTCTGTCCCTTTACTCACTGCACGGCACTCTCCTTCTGAGGAAATAGATCCCAGTAACCTGAACTCGAACCATGATTGGAATTTTAAAAAAGGAAACTACGAGTTATTATACAAACAAGTCTCGGAAGAAAACTGGCAGGATGTTCTTGAGGCCGTGGATGTTAATTTAGCGGTAGTCTCGTTTTATAGGACCCTATATAACATTTTCGATGAATGTTTCCCGAAAAAACATCGCTTCGAAAAGCGCGTCCGTCGCTATCCAGTTTGGTTCACAGCCGACCTGATTACGGACATTAAACAAAAGTCGAATCTTCATCGGGAATGGAAAGCAACAAAGAACAGTGCCATATATAGTACTTTTTCGAACCTGAGAGCGGATATCAAAAAGCGAATAACATTAGCTTATAACGCCTACATCATTCAAATTCAGGGAAAAATTAAAAGTAACCCACGCGCTTTTTGGCAACACATAGACAGCCTTAAATCCAAAGGCGGCTTCGTATCCCAGGTTAGTCTTGAAGGCAATAAGTTTGAAGGGTCGGATACAGCTCAAGCGTTTGCTAGTTTTTTCTCAGGTGTATTTTTACCAGATGTTCCACTTCTTGACGGTCACTATCGTGAGGACACCAGTCAGAAGCTCTCCTCAAATGATATCCGCCTAAGCACGATTACTATGCAGGAAGTAATAGCAGCCGTTTAGCGCCTGAAACCCAACAGCGCCTTAGGACCTGATAATTTGTCGGCATACATAGTGAAGGGATGTATTGAACACCTTATAACACCTATCTGCTATATGTTTAATCTGGCTCTCTCCCAAGGCACATATCCTGACAGATGGAAGATCACTAGGGTGAGGCCAATCCCAAAGACTAAGGATACTGGTAATGTGGAGAGTTACAGGCGTATAGCCGTCCTGTCAACACTTGCGAAACTGTTTGAATCCATACTCCACCGGGCATTATCTGCACAGCTAAAACCATTTTTGTGCGACTCTCAGCATGGCTTCAGAGAGAACCGCTCTGTTAACACTAACCTCTTAATCCTGACTAACACCATTTCAGAGTTCCTTGACAAAGGAATTCAAGTCGATGTCATTTACTTTGATTTTCCAAAAGCCTTTGATCGTGTGGATAACGATGTGCTACTTCATAAGCTTAAAATAATTGGATTCGCTCCAAATCTACTTACTTTCTTTGCTAGTTATCTACGCGATCGACAACAATATGTACAGCACGGTCATTTCGTTTCGGCCATGTACCATACTCGATCTGGTGTTAGTCAGGGCTCTATTCTTGGTCCTTTGCTATTTGGATTGATGGTAAATGATCTGGAATCAGTCGTTAAAAACGCAAAGTGTCTCCTCTACACCGACGACTTGAAGTTGGTGTACGGAGTGCAGCGAGTCATGGATTGCGAGTCACTCCAAGAGGATATCGCGGCTGTGTGCCGGTGGAGTGCGGACAATAAACTTCGTTTTAATGGGGCTAAATGTTGTGTGTGCACTTTCAGTCGTGCTCATGCTCCTATTCATGCACGATACATGCTAGGTTCCGAGCTAATTAATAGAGTCTCCTCAGTCAAAGACCTAGGTGTAGTATTTGACACTAGTGTAACTTTTCTTGAGCATATTCGGACGCTCACCGCAGACTGTTTCCGTAGGTTAGGTTTCGTTATGCGTAACGCCAGAGCTTTTGATAACCCAGTTGTTATAAAAATTATTTATAATGCTTTAGTAAGAAGCAAGTTGGAGGCGTCCGCAATAGTCTGGAACCCTCACGAGTCAACCTACAACCTACTCTTGGAAAGGGTTCAAAAAACCTTTCTAAGGTATTTTTATAAAAAAGTTTATGGGTATTACCCTTATTTATATCCCAACAAGTTTCTTCTTGGAATGTTGGGTTTCCAAACCTTGGAAGTAAGGCGAAATTTCAGTTTGCTCACCTTCGTCTGCCGGGTTCTACGGGGAGAGTCGGATTGCTTGGAACTCGTGGAGCAACTAGTTCGCTTGTATGTTCCAGAAATCCCTCGTATTACTCTTAGACCGCGGACTCGCTGCCTGTTAGCTGTACCGGCGGCTCGCACTGTGTCACACAGGAACTCACCGCTGCTCCGGGCCTTGACACTGCTAAATGCGCTTCTGACATCAACACCTGAATGTGACCTGTTTGCGTGGCGATGGACGGCTGTGTATAGAGAGTGCCTCAGGTTTTGTGAGATGATGGATGATAGGCCTTCTAGTGTTCCGCTATGATTATATTTACATAATTATCTAGTTAAGTTTTTTGTATTTTTTTTATTGTTATGTAGTTTCACAGTGCATTGGATTTTAGTCTGTAATGCTGTGTAAATATGTTTTTGTCATAAATAAATAAATAAATATCTCCGAATAGCTCCGAAAGTTGTGAAAATGGTGTCCCCCCTCTATCTTCTAAACCGTGTGTCCGAAAAACATAAAACAAATTACAAAGAATAATTTTCGTTCATTGTATTAATTAAGCGTTACTTAATTAATACAATGAACGAAAATTATTTTCAACAATATCAGATTAACCGTTTTTGAGTTATTGCCGATAAACTGCGCTTCTCAACAAAGGGACGCAATTGCTATGAAGATACCGTCTTTTGTTGGTGTAATTTTTTACATCGTATTTTTTTACCTTTTAGTTACGGCTATGGAACCCTACACTGAGCATGGTCCGACGTGCTCTTGGCCAGTTATTTATTTTATACAGGGCGTCCCACGGCGATGCCACATGGAGGGAAAGTACCTTAAATAGCATAGATAGCATATTTTGCTGAAAGAAGACTTCATTTTATTTTTAAAACTTAGTAAAGTTGCATTCATACTTTTTTAATTTTTTTTTGAAAAAAACTGTATGGAAAAAAAATATCGCGTCATTGGAGGAAAAGTACCTTAATTATTGTAAATAAACATCTTACTGAAAGAAGACATTATTTCGATTTAAAAAAACAAGTTGAATTGCATTTTAAATAATTTCATGGTTAAACCGGGAATCGAACCCGCTACACGAGAAAAAAAAATACCCTGTAGCTTTGTCATATCGATCGAAAGGCTTCAATGTGAGAATTACTTTTTTGCTATATAACGAAATAAAAATAAAGGCCATGCATTTTAATATTTTTAATACAAAGATAAATCAATTTATCAAATGCTCAAAATGTTTTCCATCCTGATCAATACAAAGTCTCACTCTTTTCATTATTTCACTCCCTGTCGATTTTTTAATTATGGTGTGGTGGATATTTAAAATAATACGTCTAAGTTCTGCTTGTATCTCGTGGACATTTTCATACTGGTTCTTGTAAACTACATTTTTTACATAACCCCATAAAAAAAAATCTAACGGGGTTAGATCTGGGGATCTCGGCGGCCATCTAGTTTCTCCATTTGTTCCGATCCAGGAAGTAAAGTGTTCATTGAGATAATCCCTTGTTCTGTGACTGTTATGAGCCGGAGCCCCATCTTGCTGAAAAATAATGTTTTGTCGTTCTGCCAACGGAAGATTATTTATCTCAATTCTTAAAATCTGAAGTATTTCTAAATACCTATCCGTATTTAGATGCCCTTCGTAAAAATGTACTAAGAGGACCCGGTTGTTTACAATACCACACCAACAGTTGAAGGAAAAACGCACTTGATTGTTAGTCTCGCGGATACGTAAGGGATTCTCCCTGCTCCAGATGCGGTTATTATGTCTGTTGTACATACCATTATTGCTGAAGTTTGTTTCGTCAGACCAGATAATATTATTAAGAAAATCTTGATTCTCTAGAATGAGCCTCTCGATTTCTCGGCAGAAAATCAATCGTCTACCAGGATCACCCGGTTGCAATGTTTGTACTAATCGCCCTTCAACGTAACTTTTAAATTTGTATTTTTTCAGTACACGGTGTATTTTGCTTTTCGAAAATCCGGTTTCTGCTTCACCTTCCCTCACTGAACATTTAGGATTTGCCTCAAAGTATATCAAAATATCGAGCTCATCGTCAGTGTTTAACATTTGGTGCCGTGGTTGTGGTAATCGATGATCGAAACGTCCCAAATTTGTCAGATTATCCACCAACCGTTTCATAATAAATCGAGATGGTGTATTTCTATCAGGATATCTTTCACGGTGCCAATTTAAGGCTAATGTTATGTTTTTGTGGTTCAAAAAGTATGCTTCCATTAAATCAACATTATTTTGATACGCCATGGTTATTTAATACAATACCGTCGTAACAAAATCCTCGTAAAGCGAAATAACTAAATAAAATAGTCAATTCCCGCCAACAAACTTTTTAAACTTTTTTTTTTTACTTTCAACACCTGATCATAGTTTAAGATACTTGTTTTTCTGCCTAGTCAGTAATTTTAAAACATGTTTAAACAATAATTGACACGGTTTAACCATGAAATTATTTAAAATGCAATTCAACTTGTTTTTTTAAATCGAAATAATGTCTTCTTTCAGTAAGATGTTCATTTACAATAATTAAGGTACTTTTCCTCCAATGACGCGATAATTTTTTTCCATACATTTTTTTTTTCAAAAAAAATTAAAAAAGTATGAATGCAACTTTACTAAGTTTTAAAAATAAAATGAAGTCTTCTTGCAGCAAAATATGCTATCTATGATATTTAAGGTACTTTCCCTCCATGTGGCATCGCCGTGGGACGCCCTGTATAAAGTGAACCACTATAATTCGAACATTTCCGTTCGTTAAGTATATTCGCTACTATGGGTTTAGTGGTGGAAAATAATGATACTGCTGGTCATAGTAGATAATATTTATTTTATTATTATTAGCGACAAAACAAAAAGAGCTGGTTATGTTAACTTAACGAATACACAATCGTATACGTTTAAATACCGACAATGTTGTTTTTACAAAGGAGTGTTCACGAGATCATTAAATTTTTCAATAAACGTAAACATCGCAATCGACATGTTCAACTGTTTTGAATTGATAATTACTTACTGATTCTAGCGGGCGACAAGCAGTGAGTGGTGGTAACGCACGTTAGAATATTGTTTGACAAAATACTGCGTTTGTACCTTGCATTGCTAGTTAATTGCAGCACGCAGCGGAATAATACATAATAATTCATTGCAAATACACTGTACCGTCGAGTTCATTTATATCTACACACTTACGGGAACAAAACTATCTGAACACGACCCTATTGTCAGGGGTATAAAAGCGTGTTCAGATATTATTGTTCTCTTATACGTGTACATGTAAATGAACTCGACTGTACACCTTCACTTTTTACATATCAAGAATTTAACCAGAGAGACATTAGTTACGTCTTGACGGCAGTCATCATCAGTCTTTACAATTAGACCATTTAAACGATGCACTTAAAAGAATTTGGCTCGTTTTGATCGAGCGAGAGAGGCTCTTCAGCTTGGGCAAAAATGTAATCGTATAATGTTGTCATTCCGGAGAATGTCCAGTTATTCTCCTCTGCAGGTGGGATTTCTCAACCGATTCTCGTGAAATTACTGAGGAGACTAATTAATTATATTGTTAGGTGCAGCCAGAAAAAAGAATACTGCTGATGACATCAAATCCGACTACCGTAAGGTCGGGGTACTTTCGCCCTGGGGGGTAACTTTGACCAATAGGGATTAACTCAATTCAGGTTTTATTATTGCATTAAAATTACGGCACATTGCCATGTGGTTGGTTTTAGCTGACCGTTCATGTTTTTATGTTTATTATCAGACGTTATAGATCTGAGATATGTAAGTTGTAAGGTGGGCAAAGTTACCCTATATTTGGCCAAAGTACCCCGACCTTACGGTACGTCATGTCCGTCTACGAGCAACACCTAACTACCGATGTTAAGCAGCGGTCATTCGTCCTCCTTTGGCATTGGCCGTGGTGGTAACAGGTCGCGTGCGAGTGTGCTATATTTTGATTAAGATATACATATAGATATTTTATTGTGTGTTTACTTAAATATAATTATTTTCACTTCTGATTTTCTAATAATATATATTTATTTAGTCAATTCAGTTGTTGAAAATGGCGAACCCGTGCAACAGCCAGAATGTTTGCATGGCAAGTCACACCCTTCCCTTACAGGTTCTCGTTCTCGTACTCCAACCCTCCAGATAAAGTTAAATATGATCTTCAGGTATTCAGACATCGACTAGAGCCCGTCCTCGGCCAGACCGTACGGCGCCTCGGCCCGCGTCGTGAAGTAGTAGTTCCCAGGTACGCTGCAAAAGGAAATTGAACATTACATACATTAATCATGCTCTGTGATGGGCGGATTTTCGTCCGCGACATTTGTATGCAATGTATGACATAGTTTGGCATACAAATGTCGCGAACGATAATCCACCCTGATGAGCAATTTTAGATTTTGAGAGTAGTAGGAGCTTTAGTGATAGGTATTCAAATGTCATTCGATACATACTATTAAACGCGCGCAAAACTTCTTCACTTCAGACTTCAACGCTAATAATTGCTGTACGTAGGTATAGAAGTACCCGGTGGCGGCAGAACTTCTTCGAATCAGTTACAAATATAATACAAAACGTGGGATAAACTTACATTTGTTTTCCATAAGCGTCCAAATCTAATGTGGTGGCGTTCCTCTCGTGGGTGGAGTAGTTCTTCCAGGCGCGGTAGTTGGGCGCGCGGCTGCCCAGCAGCGAGCCGGGGCGCCGCACCGCGTCTATCAGCAGTCGCCAGCTGCGGTTGTGGTTGCACAGGTCTGCACAACATTTACTTTTTTTATTAATTACGTGTATGTTATCATTATGATGGCGCCTTAAGTGCAAAATCATTTAGTTTCAGCCGCTATTATGTACAATACAATACAAATATTCTTTATTGCACACCAGAAAAACATATTACAAGGCACTGTACTATTATGTACTGCGTATAGAAAATATTCGGTATATACAGGGTGGGAGGGACTATACCGACATACTTTACCATGAATTTCGGTGGTGTGACGAGTAAATAATGTTATATCAACATGGGTCGAATTTTGTCATTTTACATTAATAGTCTTATGGAACAAAATAAATCAGTAAATTCAGCCCCTCGTTATACAGGGTGTCCCTAAAACCAACTTTTATACGATCAGGGCTGATAGACCAGCTCATAAGAACCTAGATTAAGCCAATTTGACCTCAGTAAAAATCTCTTAGTTTTCGAGATATTGACGTTTTTGTAAAACTCGTGCTAAGTGATACCCTGACTCGGTGTTTTGAGTGTCATTGCTAAAATATCAAGTATTTTACAAATCTGTTTTTTGCTATGTGTGGCCAAATAACTATGCTATTGAACGTATTTTCTATTTTTGCTAATTTATTCATGCTATGGACACAGTACAATAACAAAAAAAAATTATTCGATTTTTTTCAAATTTCACCTCTGACTTCGAACTAGCGTGGTGAAAAAAAAATGTACTAACATAACCAGGCACTCAACGTAAAAAAATTGCGCATTTATTGTAGTTTCTAAAATGGTATAAAATTTACTAAACACTGTAATAATTTTTGAAATAATGATATTTTGTTACAAAATTAACTGTCTGCCGCCTTCATCTCATACGATCCGGTTGAACTAAGTTTGCACCTGGCGTGCTTGACATCACATACAAATTAGGTGCAAACTTCACGTAATCGTCAATATCTCGAAAACTAAGAAATTTTTATGAGGTCGATTTTACTCAGTCTCGTTTTTTATGAGCTGGTTTATCAGCCCTGTTCACCATTTTGTAAGAGTCGCGAATTTTGATAGCCTGGATCAGTCTTTCGAATGTCATGACTTCAAATTTCAGTATTTTCTTAATCTGCTTTTTGTTAAACATTACTTAATAATTATGCTATCATACCTTTTCTGTTCGAAATTCAAATTCTGGTACGAAATTTAACCAATGGAATATTGTAGTATAACCTCCTTTTGAATTAAAATGCTATTATCTTAAAAACTACGGTGTCTAGTGTGTAAAATCTTACTATTTTAAACTACATTATTTTTTTTTATTTTAGCATGGTAAATTTGTTTTAAGTATTACGCGATTCAAATCCGAGGTCATATTTTGAATCACGTAAAATCTAATTTATTTTGATAACACAAGCCTTATTGAGCTTACTATGGGACTAGTTCGATTTGTGTAAGATTGTCCCCTAATATTATTATTATTATATTATTATTATAAGGTATGATAGCATAATTATTAAGTAATGTTTAAAACAAAAAGCAGATTAAGAAAATACTGAAATTTGAAGTCATGACTTTCGAAAGACTGATCCAGGCTATCAAAATTCGCGACTTTTACAAAATGGCGAACAGGGCTGATAAACCAGCTCATAAAAAACGAGACTGAGTAAAATTCACCTCATAAAAATTTCTTAGTTTTCGAGATATTGACGATTACGTGAAGCTTGCACCTAATTTGTATGTGATGTCAAGCACGCCAGGTGCAAACTTAGTTCAACCGGATCGTATGAGATGAAGGCGGTAGACAGTTAATTTTGTAACAAAATATCATTATTTCAAAAATTATTACAGTGTTTAGTAAATTTTATACCATTTTAGAAACTACAATAAATGCGCAATTTTTTTACGTTGAGTGCCTGGTTATGTTGGTACATTTTTTTTTCACCACGCTAGTTCGAAGTCAGAGGTCAAATTTGAAAAAAATCGAATATTTTTTTTTTGTTATTGTACTGTGTCCACAGCATGAATAAATTAGCAAAAATAGAAAATACGTTCAATAGTATAGTTATTTGGCCACACATAGCAAAAAACAGATTTGTAAAATACTTGATATTTTAGCAATGACACTCAAAACACCGAGTCAGGGTATCACTTAGCACGAGTTTTACAAAAACGTCAATATCTCGAAAACTAAGAGATTTTTACTGAGGTCAAATTGGCTTAATCTAGGTTCTTATGAGCTGGTCTATCAGCCCTGATCGTATAAAAGTTGGTTTTAGGGACACCCTGTATAAACATGTCCTTACTGGAGGAAAAGTTATCATAAAGAAAAAAAAAGCTAAAATGGAAACGAAAGGTAATTGTTTTGGCCTCGTAGTCGCTTACCATCAAATACTACGAAGGTTAATTGCTGTTTAGTTAAAGGATTAAAAAAATCAGTAAAACTATCTTAGTCACATTTATTAGGGTTAGGACTTGGGAGTTTTCATTTAAAAAATAATGAATATCTCTGAAAGTAAGCGTTTTTCGACTATACATCACATAACTTTTTTTACTCCTAATAGTTGTTAGAATCTATAGTTAAAGTATGTCGGTATAGTCCCTCCCACCCTGTATAGTAGGTATTAAATAAGTATAATAACGAACGAACACAGTGCTAGTAGATACACTCACGGACAATTAATTCGGGTCACTTTCTATGAACAATGTCCAAGACGGGACATAAATAATAAATTTGCGTTTGAAAGATACAAAATATTTAGGTAATGAAAAATTAATATAAAATGACAAAAATGAATTCATAACACGCAAGTGACTGCTAGTTGGTTAGAGGTTAAAAGAGACAAGGCTCTACCGGACGATGATGTGGTGACTTTTTTGACATCTCTAGCACAACGTAGTAGCCGTCATCCGGTGCCGTAGGTGAAACGTTCCGTTTCGCGTGAACAAACAATTATATAGAAAATGACCCGAATTAATTGTCCGTGAGTGTAGTAATAGTTGTTTATGTTTAGCTATAAGCTGTTTAATTTTAGTTTTAACAAATCAACGCCTTCCACGGGTAAAGAGTTTTGTACAGTCGAGGGCAGCATTATGTATAGCTACAGGTTTTACTATTAAGGAAGTAACATACTTTCGAACTTTGTGTGGATCTTTGCCCTTGACAGTACCAGAACGGTGCTATCGGTTTAACACGTTGCGTTGCCCCTGAGGTGTTTGAATGTGTGTGTCGGTATAGTGTAATGTGTAGTGTAGTGTGTGTGTCTCGGATACGTACCTTCGGGCGAGAACCTCGGGTGCGGGGTATCGGGGCAGCCGGGCTGGCGCACGGGCCCGGCGCGGTAGTTGGGCCAGAAGTCCGCGCTGCCCACGGCGCGCTTGATGCCGTACTTGCTGGGGTCGGAGTGCACCGCCACGACCACCGCGGCCGAGCCCGAGTGCAGTCGCGCCGCCGCCGGCTTACGCTCGAAACCCACGCCCGCCGGGTCTAACCCGGTTATCCTGTGGAAGGGGCGGTTTCTTTGCCATTTAAGAATAGTACATGACACTACTAGGGCGGTAAAACAAAGAAACGCCGAGACCGCAGATGTTTGCGGTACGAGCTGCTGGCGAGGCGCATATTTACGCGATCGAGGGCTTTTACCTCCCGTGTTGTATACATCATTTTGTCTACACTTGGCCAGAAAGCGGCTTTTCCATACGCGTAGCGTGCTGGCGGGAAATTTAGACTAGAATATCAAAAAGTTTCTTCCTAGTTTCATTGAACAAATTACGGGTGATCCGCGATGAGATGACGATGAGTACAGGAGAAGGAATTGTGTTGTAATCATACCAGGGCAGAATGACGCCTTGCGCGCGCAGCGTGTTGCCGGCGACGCCGAGCACTTGCGCGCCCAGCGAGTGCCCCACGAGCTGCGTGCGCGCCAGCGCCAGCCCCGCCGCCGCCAGCCGCGCCAGCGCAGCTGCCAGCTGCACGCCCAGCTGCCGCCACACACCACACATATTATTAAAGCGATCTGAACATACAATATGTTATCTACAGTGCGAAAAACTCCTAATCTGATGGAACTGCTACGATTGTTTCCAATTAAATCTACAAAGATTCACTTGTGTAGGTACACATTTAAACAATTTGCATTCTACCATTTATACGGAAACTGCAATCCCTCGAAGAGTGTGCGAGGGGCATTCCCAACCCCACACACTATATTACAGCTTTAGGTATTTTTTCTAATTACATTTCACAGGAAAATCGTCCAAAAACTGTAGGTACTGACAAATCAGCACCCATTGAAAACTTGTGCCCGAAAACGATACGGTTCACTACAGGCAAAGTGTCAGCCTTGCCATTCGTGCGTTGGGCCTTTTGCCCGAGAACGAGTATTGCCAATATCAAGTATGGTGGTACCTTCCGCGCGTTGGGCGCGGCCCAGTTGAGGTAGGAGTCGGGCAGGCTGGCGGACACGAGCGCCGCCATGCGCTCCCAGTTGAGCAGCGCCACGTTGCAGTCCCCGCGCGCCAGGAACGCCTGCACCACGCCCGTCACCGCCGGCCCGTCCGGCCGTCCTGCAAGTGCACCCGCTTTAGTTTACCAACAATTGGGACTTCGTGCAATAACAATTGAGATTTTGGTGTTCAAATCGAAATAGCATACACTGTAGTGTACTGTATTGACCGGAGCCGTGTGTGGCCCGTTTGTTGGCTCTGACTTAAATAGAAGACCTTGGCCTCATACTAGTAGGGGAGGAAGCCATACGCAATCGTTTACAGTTTACCATATGATGGTTTGTGGGATTGATCGTGGTGATGATTCATGCATGGTCGGACGGTTTTTATACAAGCGAGACCCAATACACAATGGCATATTTGGCACCTACATATTCGTAGGTACCTGTAGGCAAAACTCGCCGCCTTGTCAAACAAAATTTAGTCGCCTTGGTAAATACTCCTAATATTTACTTTACTTAATAGCACACTTTAGAAGGACACATATTTACATTTACAAATGTAATGAAAAGGGTACCTACACATTACTCGTGTCTAAGTATAACATCACCTTGGGGCTGCGCTGCGAGGCGAAAAGTAACGTTATCTTTTCTTTAACGCTGCCTAGATCTTGTTGAGTACTTTTACAGCATTCCTAACCAAGTGGACTTACAACGTGCTTACAACCCTGCGCAGGTTAGCTAGCCGCGGGCACAGTTTCCGTGGTGACGTACCCGTGAAGCCGTGCACGAACACGAAGGTGGTGCGCGAGGCGTTGTACCAGGTGTGCGCCAGCACGTCCTCTGCCGAGGCCAGCGGCAGCTCCGTGTAGTGCTCCACGCCGCTGCGGAACACCAACACGAGGGTTATTCGGTCCCTGGCCACGGACGTCTGACAACGTCCTGATGATGTCGATTTGAGGACTGTAGTCGCCTAAATGCACTCAATATAGGTTATAATTTGTCGTTTTTTAAACGTGTAAAAAAAGTCTGTGGGAAGGCGCGCTTAGTGGCCGTTTAAACGCTGTCACAATATGTTACGTTTTCAACAAGCGTAATGTAGTTCGTTGGTATATAGATGGGTGATTCTTCGAGTCTTCTCTGTCCACAAATATATTGGCGATTTCCATCTAAATTCTGCCAGTATATGTTACTGATGTACTGTTTGGACAATTGTGGAAGACTTGCCAAATTATATACAAACACCAAAATGCCTTGCTGCTGAGGAAGGACAGGGAATTCGCCAATATTTGTGGACAGAGGAATAAGATCCCCGAAGAATGACCCGGTCTCATCATTAGCCTGTATCAGTCCACTGCTAGACATAGGCCTCTCCCATGGCACGCCACTGAGCTCGATCATCAGCTCTCCTCCTCCAGTCACCACCTACTGCCCTTCTATGTCGTCACTCGACCTTGTTACAGGGCGCCCTACACTACGTTTTCCGATTCGCGGCCTCCACTCCAGAGCTCGTCTACCCCAGTGGTCGTCGGCTCTACGACAGATATGCCCAGCCCACTGCCACTTTAGCTTGCTGATTCGCTGAGCTATGTCGGTAACTTTAGTTGTCTGTCGAATTACTTCGTTTCGGATTTGATCCCTAAGAGACACGCCAAGCATAGCTCTTTCCATGGCTCGCTGAGCGACTTTAAATTGGTGAATCAGTCGAGCGGTGAGCGGCCACGTTTCGGCTCCGTAGGTCATGACAGGTAGGACGCACTGATTAAAAACTTTCGTTTTTAGGCTTTGTGGTATGGACGACGTGAAGACTCGACGCAGTTTCAAGAATGGTGCCCAGCCTAGCTGTATTCGCCTCTTGGCCTCCTTGTCGAAGTTGCGTCTGCCCAATTGGAGCATTTTCCCCAGGTACACGTACTCGGATACAACTTCGAGGGAGACTCCATTTACGGCGATCGGTCCCAGGTCAACAATGTCAACATGATCGTTGAACATAACTTTAGTTTTATCCAAATTCATTCGGAGACCGATACGCTGAGATGAATTAGCTAGGCCGTCTACCTAGCATGTGTTGCAGGTCCTGCAACGTCTCGGCCATGATGACGATGTCGTCTGCAAATCGTAAGTGAGAGATATGTTTACCATTTATATTAATGCCACGATTTTTCCAGTCCAATGTCTTGAACATATCCTTCAATGCGTTAGTGAACAGTTTTGGTGATATAACATCACCTTGTCTCACTCCCCGACGCAGATGGATATGTTCTGTCTGTTGGTTCTATACTTGCACAGTCATCGTGGCAGCTTCTTATAAACATCTCGTCAACTCGATGTATCGCCAGTCGGCTTGACATCGTTGCAAGGACTCGAGAACAGACCAAGTTTCGATTGAGTCAAAGGCCTTTTCATCGTCCACGAAGGCTAGACACAGGGGCCGATTATACTCTTCGGTCTTCTGTATAATCTGCCGCACTGTGTGAATGTGGTTTATGGTGCCGTAACCACTCCGAAACCTGGCCTGCTCCGGAGGCTGGAACTCGTCGAGTCTTCGTGCGAGGCGGTTCGTAATGACCCTTGAGAACAGCTTATATACGTGACTCAGAAGCGATATGGGTCGATAGTTTTTCAACAAGGTCGTATCCCCTTTCTTGAAAAACAGAACGACCACGCTTCTGTTCCACGCTTGCTTCTGCTGAGTTCTCCCATTGAAGAGGACAGTATTAAATAACTCCTGAAGCCCGGTCCCCGGACCCGGTCTATCTTGTCACAAAATCTACGTTTATTAATACATAACTTACCTGTAATAATATCTAAGTTTGGGGGCATTGTCATCGTCCGGGCTTACTACTGAAAAGGAAACGTTTGTTATTATGCCATTATTATAACATGATTAATAAGAGTGATCCGATGAGCGGAAATAAATACGATTATCCAGATAAATATTATAATTAACTCTGTATAAAATCAACGCCCTTCCGACAGTATTACCGTAAGTTAATCGTTGTTGAACAATTTCAGCAATTTGTACTATAGAAATAGGAACTCAAATGCAAAAGAAATTAGAAAACATGTTACCTAAGAACATTAAAAAACTCTTATTAATGTAGTGATGTCTAGCCCAGACAAGTTACGTAACTAAACACTTATCTAAATTTAATGCTGACATGATACCAAAGTGCATATTCCTCACATTTTACGTTTATTGATACAACATTACGTCAGAGTCAAAGTCCAAACAAACCCCGGCCACGGCTACTGGTACGACCATTCGGCGCCGCGGCGGCTGCGCTCGGCGTGGCTATTGCCCGCCACTCGCCCGCGCAAAGCGAACGCGATCTTCCGTCCCACTACATAAACCTTACATTCCAAATTATCGCTCACGGGACAACAGACGTTACAGAGAATAAGATCCGATGGGCAGTCAGACCGGCAATTCTGATGCAAAACGGACTCGATTGCGAATACGAAACCCGAGTGAGGTGTAATGCCGCCAGTAAGGTAGTAAATAACTGTGTCAAGGAAAGTTATCGTCAAACCACGGCCTGCCCATGTGCCGGCCCTCCGTGCGAGCTCACAAAAGTTCTGTGATATCAATTGAAAATTCATGACCTTTTTTGCAATTGCGAAGTAGCAAAGGGTAATTTAAGTAGGTATATATTACTCATACTCATACTAAAATGATAAAGCATCCGTCACGTTCTGAGAAATAGTGTGTGAGAGTGACGGATGCTTTATCATTTATTTATCGCGTGACAAAGTGTAGCATCACAAGCTTACTGATCAAGATACCAAACAACTAATCGTGTCAAGATTCAGCAGTATACCAAAAAGTTAGAGCCAAATCCTGTCAGGGTCACATGAATATGATTTTAATGTCTTACATGCCTCTTTAGCAAACAGTAAAAAACTGGCCACGAGCATGTCGGACCATGCTCAGCGTAGGGTTCCATAGCCGTAACTATAGCAGCGTCTGTGCGGAAAGAGCATAGGATTTAGATTTGAGGGCGCTGTAATGCTTTTCTACCGTATTTGCCGTATTTGCCATACTGGTTAGGTTAGTTCCGTTTTTCGCCACGCCTATTCTCTTCCCGCCAGACTCTAGTGTACTTTTTTATATAGTATTTTTTACCTTATACCTAAGGTAAAAAATACGCGCGCGCGCGTATGCGCAACGTGCGGAAAAAGCCACTTTATGGCCAGTAAGCTTATGATACCTCATTTTGTCACGCGATAAATAAGTGATAAAGCATCCGTCACTCTCACACACTATTTGTTAGAACGTGACGGATGCTTTATCATTTATTTATCACGCGACAAAACGTAGCATCATACGCCTACAGGTGTGGCATAAAATACAATAGTTACACTTAAGTGATTGTACAGCTAATAACACATTTATTCAAGATTATTTTAACATAAAATAATAAATGAAAAATAAAAAAAAATAGCGTGGTACAGCAAAAAAACTAGGCAATGGTATCAATTTTGAGAAAAATTACATAAGTCAAAATATCTCAAAAATGGTGACACTTTTACTGACCTATATTAGCTTTATTTGATAGACCTAAGTGCCCCCTATCACCAAGTCACAGGTTATCCATTAATTACCTAACACTCTGTATATAAAAACTTCGATAACTTTAGTGTTTTTCAGCAAAGACTTGGCATAAGTAAATTGCGACATCACTGTTTTGACCGAATGTTGGCCCTCCAGGACCACAAGGTTGAATACCTAAAATGTTGGATTTGCATAAAGTTGAATTTGCAGCATGTTGAAAGTTAAAATGTTGAATTTGCATAATGTTGAGTTCTTTTTATGTCCAAATGCGAATTTTGCGAAACTGAAAAAAAACAACATTCTGGGAAAGTCAACATTTTGGGAATTCAACATTTTAGGAATTCAACCTTGTGGTCCTGGAGGATGTTGGCTAGGTAAAAATAGCAACTTACCGACTATTCCAGACTATAACATGTGTAGAGTTCCCAACACTACGGTGTGTGGAACATCCCTAGCGACGACTGTCAATTCACTTAGATTCTAATGGCGGACGATTAAAATTCGGAGTCTATTGTCGGGAGCTAATCTGTGTGAGATATTGAATAAAACAAGTGTCTTAAATACGAAGTTTAATTTAGAACTGTACAACATGTATCACAGTACGTTAAGTTACAATCAAAATGACGGGGTCGTCGTTTATGTTAGAAGTAATCTTAGCGCTACCGTTATAGAGCCAAACATATTAGATTGTAACCGGCTTTTGATTAAAATTGGTACAGATTTCGCTATATTGGCTTTATACAGATCGCCTTCTTTTAGAGACATTGGCAATTTTATTGACTCTAGGCGAATCCTTACAAAGTCTATTATCGTTTAAAAATATAATTTTGGTTGGAGACATAAACATTAATATTCTACCCGACAACGGAGACCCTGGAGCCCTGCGCTACTTAAACTTATGTTCTTTTCATGGCTTACTTCCCGCACACACGCTTCCCACTCATCAAACCGGTTCATGTTTGGACCATATCATGCTTAAAACTAATTTCTCAGCCCAATCACTAGTTACTAACTCCGCCGTGACCGACCATAGAGGTGCCCTATTAACCTTATTTCGAATTCTAAATAATTCAATTCGCATGCCTATAATGTCTAAATTAAACAAAAACATACTTTCAGATGATGCAACATTGACTTTGGTCCAGTTTATAGTTCTGCTGACGCAGACACTGGTATGTCTTACTTAATTCAAAGTGCCCAGCACGCAATATTGAATAATACTTTGATAATACGACGCGTACGCACGAGTACGAAATAAATACCGTTGCATTAAACCTTGGGTCACGCCGGGACTTATTCGTTGTATGAGACACAGGGATAAACTTCATTCGAAGGCCAAGTCAAACTCAGACAATTTCATACTTCAATCATCATATAAAAGGTACCGCAATTTTTGTAATGATTTACTGAAGAAAGTGAAAATTAACTACGGCAAAAAGCAACTAGAATTAGCTGGAACAAACAGCAAATTGGTCTGGAATTGCATTAAAAGTATAGCATATATTTACAACAACGTGAATCATCTTCATGTTTGTTACAAGCATGTTCATCACAATCGGCATCTACAAATAACGCAAATGATTTTTTTGTAAATATAGGTAGAACTCTGTCAGAAAAGTCCCGAGCACTTCGCTACCGCTTCCTCCAAGCCGCTTTTCAACTAACAACAACACCGTAAAGTCATTTGTGTTGTTAAATACTGATGAAGAAGAGGTGGAAAGGGTAATTAACTGCCTGAAGGACGATTCTGCGGTCGGTTGGGATGGCATATCCAGTAAAATATTAAAGCAATTCAAAGACGTCTTTTTTCCGCCGCTCGCATACATTTTCCAAAAATGCCTCACTGAAGGAGTTTTTCCTAAATGTTTCAAAAAAGCTGTAGTTGTTCCTGTATAAGGCTGTAAAGACCAAATAACGAATTACAGACCCATTTCGTTGTTACTACATTAATGACCTTTATAACGTGAAATTGGACAGCGGTAAAATAATTTCGCACGCTGATGGCACTGTCCTACTTTTTTCTGCAAAATCTACCGATGAAGTGTATAAAGATGCACAACGGGCCTTTAATGTTGTAAACAGCTGGCTTCAACATCAACTACTGACACTAAATTTAGACAAAACAAATTACATAAGATTTTCCATGCGCAAATCTTATTTGGCTCCAAGTAACCCAAAGCTCTATAAACATAACTGCAAAGACCAAACTAATAACCACAGTAATTGCACATTGCAGACATAGTTATTACAACTAAAATAAAATATTTAGGAATTATAATTGATGATGATGAGTCACTCTCGTTTACATCACGTACCTACTTAGATGCTTTGTGTAAATAGAGTACGTAGGTTAATATTTGTTTTTAAAAAACTTCGAGCGGTTGCAGATGCAGATGCGCATCTAATGAAGCAAATCTACTTTTTGCGTTATGTCAATCGGTGATTACACTTACTGCATAACTTCATGGGGTGGCTTGGCTAAAACTACATTACTAAACCTAGAAAGAGCACAAAGAGCGATTCTGAAGGTTTCCAAGTTTCGTCCTTTCCTCTTCCCTACTAACCTGCTATACAGGTTGTCCCTAAAACCAACTTTTATACGATCAGGGCTGATAGACCAGCTCATAAGAACCTAGATTAAGCAAATTTGACCTCAGTAAAAATCTCTTAGTTTTCGAGATATTGACGTTTTTGTAAAACTCGTGCTAAGTGATACCCTGACTCGGTGTTTTGAGTGTCATTGCTAAAATATCAAGTATTTTACAAATCTGTTTTTTGCTATGTGTGGCCAAATAACTATGCTATTGAACGTATTTTCTATTTTTGCTAATTTATTCATGCTATGGACACAGTACAATAACAAAAAAAATTATTCGATTTTTTTCAAATTTCACCTCTGACTTCGAACTAGCGTGGTGAAAAAAAAATGTACCAACATAACCAGGCACTCAACGTAAAAAAATTGCGCATTTATTGTAGTTTCTAAAATGGTATAAAATTTACTAAACACTGTAATAATTTTTGAAATAATGATATTTTGTTACAAAATTAACTGTCTGCCGCCTTCATCTCATACGATCCGGTTGAACTAAGTTTGCACCTGGCGTGCTTGACATCACATACAAATTAGGTGCAAACTTCACGTAATCGTCAATATCTCGAAAACTAAGAAATTTTTATGAGGTCGATTTTACTCAGTCTCGTTTTTTATGAGCTGGTTTATCAGCCCTGTTCGCCATTTTGTAAAAGTCGTGAATTTTGATAGCCTGGATCAGTCTTTCGAAAGTCATGACTTCAAATTTCAGTATTTTCTTAATCTGCTTTTTGTTTTAAACATTACTTAATAATTATGTTAAATGTAAACTCATGCCCTACCTTTTTGGTAGCCTAGCCTTTTTATTAGTCTTAAAGTGATTCTTGTTTTATAATTATGTAACTTAGGTACTCGTAATTGTATTTATTATTTTCTTCTGTAGTCAATAAGCATACCAAATGTTAATAGTTATTAAGTTTAAATTATATCTACATTTGTATTTAGTAATTATGAATATTTCAATTTCATATAAATTATTTAGTCGATTTTTCTGTCTGAATCACAGGAACCCCTTTCAGGCACAGTTTATGCTTCCTATTTTTGTGTATTATATTCTATTTAAGTCATATTTTGTAAATTATGCGTTAATAAATTATTATTATTATTTTCATGATGATTGATTTATTATTATTATTAAAGATGGCGACGCGGGCCTCATAATTCAACCAACCAGCGAGCAAGGTGCTTTCCGATCCAGCCAATTTTGATTCTAGGTAGTTTGCAATTTGAAGGTTTCCGATGGATAGATTATAAACTACCGAAAATTAATGCGTTATATATTGTAAGCAGTATGGTACAGTTTACATTTTTTTCTACTCCTGTGCTGTTATCTGTTTTTTACTTGGTCACGAACACTAATATAAGAACATACATAATATGAGTTCAGAGAAGTCTATACTCTATTCCCCATAACAGCACTAGTGTCGTTATAGTCACTTTACGTTATTGCTAGCAGCCACAGACTTCTAAATCTAGGTTAAACTCAGGTTATGATTAATTTTGTATTTTGTAATTTAAAACCTAGTCGTAGAAAAAGTGTTGTATGCAACGTTGTATAATTAAGTCAAAAAACGCTCATTGCGTCTCTATTTGCGATACTCGCCGCGTTCGCGGCTCGTATCGCAACTCACGCAATTCGCATTTTTTGAACCCACTTATACAACTGTTGCTTAAAATACTATTTCGACAGTTTATAATCTGACGAGATAGAGATTATAAACTAACGGTGCACCGTTAGTTTATAATCTATCTAACACCGCGGTGTTCGCAATTTAACGGTGACATATATATATTTATATATATTTCCAAAAACGTATCTGGAGAGTGCCAAAAATAAGTTGAAAAACGCAAATCAATATTGTTTGGACTTCTTGTCGAAATGTCGATTATTCTGTTTGTTTACATATTATGAAAATCACACAAGAAGTACCGGTCCGATTTCCATGAATTTGGTGTAAAGGTAGCTTATGACTCCGGACTCGTACAATATTAACACATAGGATACTTTTTAACCCACTAAGCCGGAGCAAAAATGACATTTACATATTAATCTATTTCACTTCCGCGAACGAAGTTTCGAGCGGGTCCACTGGTCCCTAGCACAAAGCGCGACTCACCGCTGTCGGCGTGTGCGCCGGCGCCGCCCAGGACCAAGACACACGCGACCACGACGATGTCCATTTCGCGACTGCCACGTGTGATTGCGTATATGACGTATGATATCATTTTTCCTCGTACTCATTTATACATACCGGCTCTGATACCAACCGGCGAGTTACCTTGACACGACGATTTCACAAAAAGGGCGATTTTGGTTATAAATAAAACGTTCTTATCAATGTAAGACTGAAGGTCGGAACCTTCAGTCTTACATTGATAAGAGCCTTACCTACATACGGGAGGACGGGATGGTCAGGGCCGTCCTCCCAGGGCAAATGTCTACGGCCCCGCAGGCTACAAGGCTGATACTTCGAACTCGTTATGAATTTTGAACGCACGCTGAAGCACGCGCCGATCACAAGCGCACTCACCATCCTCAACTCCGTACTCAAGATAGCGCCACACTGCGATGTGTTTGTTACCAAATACGCATGCCTAATCTTAGAATGTAAGAAATTTCTTGAGCAGTCCTAAAATGTGTATATTGTTTGTTGTTTCGATTTATCTACATAATATGCATAATATTGTTATTTACAATGTCTCTTGTGTAGTAGAAATTTGTCATCTTTATTATTATTATTTTTCTAGGTATATCTTTATTGTCTTCATTTTTTTTTCTTCTATTTATAGCATTATTATTAGCTACTTTAAGTTAAGATCTGTAACGCTTTGGCGATTAGCTGTAAGTTACGGATATGTAATTTAATAAATAAATAAATTTTATTAATAAAATAGTCCTCACTCTATCACATATCATAATCACTATCTAGTTCAGTAACTTGACAAGGGTAACCAGACCTTAGGAATCTTCCTGGACCTTGCCAAAGCTTTTGACACGGTGTCCATTCCCATTCTTCTTCGCAAGCTCGAGGCATTAGGAATAAGAGGTACGCAACTCAAATTATATTCAAACTACCTAAATGAGCGCACCCAATGCACAAAAATAGACAATGTTATCAGCGATGACCTTGAAAATACCTCTTTTGGGGTTTCTCAAGGAAGTATATTTGGTCCTACTCCTACCCTATTTTTAATATACATTTATGCCACACCTGGCCATAAAGTGACTTTTTTCGCACGCTGCGCGTACGGAAAAAGCCGCTTTCTGGCCAGGTGTAGACATAAAATGATGTACACAACACGGGAGGTAATAAAGAAAGCCCTCGGTCGCATATTTACGTCCCTCGCTTGCAGCTCGGGCCGCAAACTTCTGCGATCTCGGCCTTTCTTTGTATTGTGTAATGTACTATAATGACCCTTGTAATATGAAATTGGACAGCGGTAATAGTACATTACACAACTAGGGAGGTAATACAAAGAAAGGCCGAGATCGCAGAAGTTTGCGGCCCGAGCTGTAAGCGAGGGACGTAAATATGCGATCGAGGGCTTTCTTTATTACCTCCCGTGTTGTGTACATCATTTTATGTCTACACTTGGCCAGAAAGCGGCTTTTTCCGTACGCGCAACGTGCGGAAAAACCCACTTTATGGCCAATTTCTTACGCTGATGACACTGTCCTACTTTTTAGGGTTCCGTAGCCAAAATGGCAAAAACGGAACCCTTATAGTTTCGTCATGTCCGTCCGTCTGTCTGTCTGTCCGTATGTCACAGGCATTTTACTGGAAAACTACATGATGGATATTGATGAAATTTGGAGTATGTGTCTTGTATGAGCCGCTACTTAGTTTGGCAGTTAAATAACTAAAATAAATATTTTAAGAGGGGGCACCCCATACAATTTACAGAAGCTAAAAATTTTTTTTTCAGCAAATACCAACATGTGGTATATATTTCGACAGCTCTTTTAAAAACACTATAAGGTTCCTAAGTAATGTTTTTGATTAAGTGAATAGGTTTGGAAATAATCGCTCCGAAAATTGTAAAAATTGTGTCCCCCCCCCCTCTATCTTCTAAACCGTGTGTCCGAAAAATATGAAAAAAAATCACGAAAGTAACGCTTAATTAATACTTTCAACGAAAATTATTTTCAACAAGATCGAATTAACCGTTTTTGAGTTATTGCCGATAAACTACGCTTCTCAACAAAAGGACGTAAATGCTATGAAGATACGCTCTTTTGTTGTTGTACTTTTTTACATCGTATTTTTTACCTTATAGTTATGGCTATGGAACCCTGCACCGAGCATGGTCCGACATGCTCTTGGCCAGTTATTTTCTGCAAAATCTACCGATGAAGTGTATAAATATGCACAACTGGGCTTTAATGTTGTAAACAGCTGGCTTCAACATCAACTACTAACACTAAATTTAGACAAAACAAATTACATGAGATTTTCCATGCGCAAATCTTATTTTTTGCTCCAAGTAACCCAAAGCACTATAAACATACTGCAAAGACCTCACTAATAACTACAGTAATTGCACAGACATGGCTATTACAACTAAAATTAGTACATTGTGTATCTAGGGCGGTAAGTAACGAATTACAAACGAGTGTTTGTTATAAGCCCGAGGTGAAACCGAGGGCTTTAATAACACCAGTTTGTAATTCCTTTACCGCCCGTGGCACACACAATGTTTTTCATTACACTTGTGAGGAAATTGTAGTAATATAACCTTACTAATTGACCCAGTATGACAAGAAATAGTACATTACACAACTAGGGTGGTAATACAAAGAAAGGCCGAGATCGCAGAAGTTTGCGGCCCGAGCTGCAAGCGAGGGACGTAAATATGCGATTGAGGGCTTTCTTTATTACCTCCCGTGTTGTGTACATCATTTTATGTCCACACTTGGCCAGAAAGCGGCTTTTTCTGTACGCGCAGCGTGCGGAAAAAGCCACTTTATGACCAGTACCTCTAGCACAACTGTGACACGCGACTCTTTGTCACGCGATAAATGCTACCTATCTCTATCCACTCAATATCGTGTGACAGTGACAGGTGACGCTCTGTCGCGCGAGAAACGAAGTCGCGGTCAGTTATGCTAGACGTACTGGTGGTGTTGTGAATTCGTTCGTCGTGCGAGACACCATAGCCTGTCTCTTTTGCACTATATTGGATGGAAAAGAATGGGCAGCATTTGTCACGCGACAAAAAGTCGCATGTTACTGTTGTGTTCGCGGCACATAATCCCGCTATCTCCTTTTCACAATTATCAAAAATAATTATGCTAGTGAAGTGAAGTGGACGGGAATTCGCTAATATTTGCGGACGGAGGAATCAAATCTTCGAAATAAGGGTACTGATAGGTAGGTAGGTGGGGTGCTAGACAGGAAACCTCCCAGAGTGTCTGGATGCTTCTCATTCCTCTTGATCCGGTTGATCCGCAGGAAAGGGAAGCGTCTTGGCCGGTGCACCCCGGGAGCAACGGCAAGTGATTTCTTAGGGGCCCCTAATTGATCACTTGCCGATGCTGCGAATGAGCCTGTCAGGGGGGGTTGGGGGGTCCCGCACCGGGTTTCCTCTGTTAGAGGACTCTCCAGGTGCGGCACGCGAGGGCGGAGCGTCGGGCACGGGCAGCATCCCTCCGACGTCTCCTTTTGGGGGGCACTGCGGGCAGGCACCAGACGGGTGACCTGTGCCGCTGCGTGGTGGCGGTGGACTAGTCCTCTGCGTCCCGCGAACTCAGCCTTGCAGGCTGCCGCTACCTCATGTGCTGGGGGCGGGAGGCGGAGGACTGGCCCACCGCGGTCCGTAAGGACAGGCGGGAGTGTCTGCGGGGTAGGGGCGTTTGTCCTCCCGTGGACGGCTGCGGGGCAGGGGCGTTTGTCCTCCCGTGGCGGCGAGGGTGGGACTGGCGCCGGATACACGATTGGACCCCGTGTGTTCGGTGCCGGTTCCTGGTTTCCCCGGGGGACGGCCGTTGGTCGGGGGGAAGCAGGTGAGGTGAGGGAAGGCACACTGGCCATGCTACAGTGTGCCTTTTTACGGAGAGGGTTCGCCCTAGGGCGAAGGTGCCGGTGATGTCGTGGTGGCTTGCTAGCGATCCCACGGCATCACCATGAAGGCACAGGGTGGAAGCATCCCTGAGTTTTAGTGGGTAGGCCAATCCCTTCTGGAGCGGAGAGCCCCACATAACCAATGCGTAACATCTGACTGTCACCCCCGATGGCCTTAGGTTACGTAGTGGTATGCAGTTTCATGCATTTCTCCGGGTTAAAAAAAAAAAAAAAAAAAAGGTAGGTAGGTAACTCATTCAATTTACTGATCAGGAAAAAACACAGTGATCGTTAGTTATATTATAATTGAAACTTTATTTTTTCTTATCTAGTAGGTATTTACAAAAATATAGACGTATTCGAGAAAAAAATTAGATAGACCACTAGGTACGACGCATGTCAATACGCAGATCGCAATCTAACAAACTAGGGATCTGACTAGGAGGGGACGCTTAAAATATGTTAAATACATATTTCTAATTTGTTTATCTAACTCGGTCGGAACACTACCTTTTACCTTATAAATAATTATTAAGATTAGAACTACTTATTTAAAAAGTTCAGTCGTCGGGCACCGGAGGTCAATAGCGGCGCTTGGGGGGCGGCGGCGGCAGCGACTGCGGTGCGCGCGGCGCGGGGCGGCGGCGGCACGGCAGGCGCCGGCGCGCCGCCACCAGCGCCGCCGCGAGCGCCGCCAGCAGCAGCGCCGCCGCCGCGCAGCCCGCCGCCACGCCGCGCAGGCGCGCGTACTGCGGCACCGCCGCGCCCGCGCCGCCGCGCCACAAGCCGCCGCCGCACGACACCGACGCCCAGTACCGCGCGCCCTCCTCCACGGAGCTCACTGCCGACAAACGGAAACTTCAAACTTCAGTTTTCATCAATATTTTATTAGAAGAGAAAAATTCAAAAATTATATGCCTCGGACAGAATGAACGTGCGTTTCCTATGGCTCTCCGGGCCAAAACAGGCGCACTACCGATTGCGCCACCGAAACGATGCCCAAGCCGTCCAACTTTTTAATATTTTTTTAACTTTAGAATTCGTTGTCAGTTGTTAATGCTTATGCTAATATGATGCTAATAAATGCTTTTTATTTTATTTTTTAATAAAAAAATCTCATATTTGATATTGAGTCCGATTAAATGGATTATATATGATATGGGTCAATGAAAACGTTAAACACAATTATTTAGAACTGTGAGTTCATTTCGTACAATACATAAGGTAAGGTGGGGTAAGACGAACACCGGGGCAAGACGAACACTTGTATGGAATTTTCATACTGTCCGTCTTACCCCGGGCAAAATAAACTATGTTCGTCCTACCCCACCTTACCTTACCTAATAATACTAGGCCATCAGGCTATACCTAAGTGCCCGCTTAGCGCGCTGCGTGGGGAGAAAATGCCGAAAAGACGTAAAATTATGTACACACCGCAGGCGGTAATAAAGAATAAGGGGTCGACCATAAAGTACGTCACACTAATTTTGTGACTTTTTGACCCCTCCCCCGTCCTTGTCACAGTTGGTCACATTTATGAGACCCCCTTCCTAGTGTGACGTCACATATTTTGCAATTTTACATCTAGTAATTATCAAGTGATCTAGACAATTCGTTATTTAGCGAGTGCCGTATCTACTCTACCCAGCATGTGGTCGTGGTGCGTGTGCGCGGTGGCGAGCAGCCGGCGGTCGGCGCCCTCGTCCTCGCGGTACCAGCGCAGCTCGCAACGCTCGCCCTCGGCAGGGGCGGCGGCGGCGGCGGCGGCGGCGACGGCGGCGCCGGCGGCGGGGGCCGCGCCCGGCCGCGCCCAGCGCACCAGCGCGCCCTCGTCCAGCAGCCGCACCGACACCTGCAGCTCCTCCCCCCGCGCGCGCTCCGCCCCCTCGTCCCGCCCCTCCTCCAGTTCGTCCTCGCCCGCCGTGGCCGCGCCGTCGCCCGCCTCCGTCACCGCCGCCACGAACGCCGCTTCGCTCTCGTCCACGTCAGGATCTGGAACCGTATCCATTATTACTATAAGTCGCGGAGGCACTATGCATAGTTAGACATGGAAAGTCATCCAAAAAGGTGAATCGTGTGTGGGTTATTCTTCGAAAATATGATCTTTCCAAACATATCGGAGAATACTAAGAACTTCTGTAGTAACCAAAAACGCTATTCTAGGAAGGATGAATCATCTAAGACCTAAGTGTTCGCGTCTTCGAAGAGAAATTTTCACAGGAGAGATCGATGACTATCTAATCTATGGTTTTAAATTTGTATATCTGGCTTCACATAAAATTAACGAGATTCTTAAATAATAAAATTCGAAAGGCGGGGAGGCCGACCTAGGGTGGTGACGAAGAGGGGCTTGCTGAAGAGGCCGTCGCCGAGGCTGTCCTGCGCCAGCACGCGCAGCTCGTGCGTGGTGGCGGCGCGCAGCCCCGTGAGCTCGGCCTCCGTGACGCCGCGCGACAACAGCCGCAGCGTGCGCCACTCGTGCCCCGCGCGCTCGCGGTACCACACCGTATACTCGGAGTCCACGCCGCGCCGGCCCGGCGCCCACGCCACGTGCACGCCGTGCGTGCTCGCCCGCGCCGTCAGGTTGTATGGCGCGCGCGGCGGCAGGTTCTCGATGAGCAGCTCCGTCTCGGCGCTCACGTCGGCCGCCTCGTTGCTGACGGTGCACACCAGCACGCCGCGGTCCTCCTCCGCCACCGACGATATGCTCAGCTTGCCCTCCTCCGTCGCGAAGCGGTCCTCCGGCAGCGGCGCTCCGTCCTTCTGCAACGGAGAGACGGGAGGGCGTCAGTCGGCGGGTCGGCCGCGGGCGGGATCGGCGGCGCCGGCGGGGCACTCACGCGGCTCCAGGTGACCCGCGGCCGGTCGTGGTGCGGCTGCTCGGCGGCGGCGCACGGCAGCGCGAGCGGCTGCCCGAGCCGCGCCAGGTACAGCGGCTGCGGGCGCGTGAGCAGCGTCGGCGGCCGCTGCACGCGCACGCGCACGCGCGGCGACGGACCCTCCGAGCCCAGCGCGTTGTACGCCGTGCACGAGTACTGGCCCTCGTGCGACTCGTCCACCTGCGAGCGGAACTCTCGGTTAGCCATGCGGTCGGGCGGGGCGGAAGGGGGAGGCGCGATACGCACTCTATTGAACAGCAGACTGCCGTTGCGGCTGTAGAAGACGCCGGGCACGTTGTAGGGGTCGAACAGGAAGCCGTCCTTCTCCCAGCGCAGGTTGGTGAGCGGCGGGTTGGCGCTGAAGTGGCAGTCCAGGCTGGCGGGCTTGCCCAGCGGCAGGTAGCGCTCCTCGGGCGCGTACACCACCTTCGCCTTGTCTGTCGCGAACATGGAACAGAAATGAGAGTGCAAACGTGCGGTCCGGGACGTCCCGACGCGTCACGCGACAAAGATAGAAAGAGAGAGCACCGACATTGAACATCGAGGTAGGCGACGGCGCTCTGCGCGCGGTCTGTGTGCTCGACGCGGCACTCGTACTCGCCGGCGTCGGCGGGCAGCGCGGCGCGCAGCACGAGCGAGCCGTTGGCGGGCAGCTCGGCGCGCGCGGCCAGCGAGGGCAGCGCGGCCAGCACGAGGCCGTCGCGCAGCCACTGCACGATGGCGCCGGCCTCCTTGGCGCCGCACTCCAGCTCCGCGCGCTCGCCCTCCACCACCGTCACGTTCACCGGCGGGGTCGCTATCACCGTGCCGCCTGTGCCACAAACGTCACGATACCCCTTAGTACGACGTTGTACCGAATACAAATCAAATCGTAAATAAAAATTGATTCAAAAGTTGCCCCGATTGAACCTACGGTCGATGATATGTCGAATTAATAAATCGGCGTCATATAGATTTTTCAAAAACGCTTATCTCGGAATATAATTGGATTTCAGGATCGACTAGTGCATAGATTCCCAAAGTGGTCCCTACCTCCGCCAGGGGGGCGGTAGGAGCCTTGGAATAAATTGGAGGGCGTTGATGCTATCCAGAGGGGCGTTATCGCTTTTGAAAATAAAAACTCAGATCACAATATCCACTACAGTACAAATATATTTCTACATGGTTAATTCGATTGTAGCATCATTGAAATAGTCAGAAGAAATTGAAGTGCCAAAAAATAATATTATAAGAATCAGACATGTAAAAGAGCCATTGAGCGCCTACTTGCAGAAATAAATTATTTTATTTTATTTTGTCATATTGCAATAATACTTCATTCGATCAGTCTTAACAAGTCGGAAATCTATTTCCGACTTACATGTTTTTGCTCACATTTAATTTACGTTACCTACTCAAAACAACCACGTGTATCAACAGGAACGTCGTAACCGATGTAGACTCGTCATCTTTTATTATACAGGTATTATGTATAGGTACTAGCTTTTCCCTACACAACCTTCCTGGTGATACTATGTGTCCCTAATTGCACCCCAAAAATGTCGTAGGGGGCGCTGAAAGTCGTTTTATCATGCCTAAGTACTAGTAAGGACTTAGTCGAATCCTTTAATTTGAAAGGCCGCATCGAGTAACGGTACTGACCGTCGACGTCGAGGTAGTAGTAGGTGCCGTTGTTGCGCGCGGGCGGGCTGCGGTTGGGGAAGGAGACGCGGCAGTGGAAGAGGCCGGCGTCGGTCTCGCGCACCGAGGACACGTTGAGCGAGCCGCCGCCGAGCGCGCCGCCGCCGTCCTGCACGCGGCGCGCGCGCCCGCCCCAGCGGTCGCCCACTCGCGGCGCCTCCCACCCGCTGAGCCACGACAGCACCATCTCTCCCTGCAACACGCACGGTTCATGTCCTGCTGCACGCGCAACTCAACCAACAATCTATACGCTAAACTAAACGCTAGCACAGTATAATAGCAGTATTTATTCTTCCTACAAAAGGTACATCGCGGCCTAGAATGTGTGCGCGCCGTGTACGAGCGCACTACAAGCAAAGTTTTAAGAATGCTCCAGTATGGATCACACTCACACATCGCGCTATTGCGCGTCTGTGTGAATACGTGTCGTGCGTGCGTTCCTAAACGGCCGAAGTTGGACTAGGTACCTACCTACTTGTTCGTCTTTATACTTTGCGAAGTCTAGTCTAGTTCTTAAGGGTCCGTACCGTAGTCGATCAGAAACTTGGCATAGGTCGATTCATAATAGCACAGTTTTCAACGGTTTTTAGGGGGCTCTGTTTCTCAAATGAACTGTTTGAAGTCATAGAGCAAAGGGGTTAGTCTCATCTCGTCTAAAAAAGCAGCTGGTCTAAGCAGTTAACTGGTCTAAAAAGCAAATGGTCTAATTAGCAACTCGTCTAAAAAGCAGCTGGTCTAAAACGCTTCTGGTCTAAAACGCTACCCGCCAATAATGCAACTGGTCTCTATAACGTTCTTTGTCTAAATCTCATACCGTCAAAAATTAATGTCTTCTAACCTCAAATTAGTCAGCACTGATTTGTATCAATCATAATATTTTTATTATTATTTAAATTTTAAATATCTATATGTACAGTCAACTCCTTTACTACAAAGACATGTGTCCACTTTTTCACCTTATTGTTATTGCATTGAGATAAATTCAAAAGTGGATACTTATTTTCGTAGTCTACATAGGTAGGTAGCCTACCTATTTGCGCTTGCGTTAAAGTATTTACCCGCAGCCTACTTCTATGTACAGCCGGCTGCAAAAGTCCATGGACAGATCGAAATCATTTTCCTGTGAAGGGCACCCTTGGCGCCCTTGGCGCCACTATCTACGAGTCTAATATACAAACTGGATGTTGCTGGTTCAATAAGATTTCACTAGATGGCGTTGAAAACAACAAAAATCCCCACTACTTGGTCCAGGATCCATATTTAAATTATAATTAAAATGTAACCATTTCACATAACAATATTCAGCACGAAGGCAGGAAAACATCACATAATAGAATGAAGTTGTCATTAACAAACACGGTATCTATAATCTAAAGTGGCCAGTATGTTTCCGATGTAAAGGAGTTTGAATAATTATTGTTTCCACTTGCAGGCCAATCGGTAATCGGTCAGTAATAAAAATTGTTTAAAAAATATTTTTTAAAAACTTATTTATTACCTTTCCGTACATGACATATGCATTTTCACGAGTAAGCACGAGTCATTGTTCTACTTTATTCTGGTAAGACCTTTAGACCAGTTGCTTTTTAGACCACTTGTTAATTAGACCAGCTGATTTTTAGACCACTAGCTACTTAGACCAACCGCTTTTTAGACCACTTGCTGATTAGACCATCTGTGCGTTAGACCCGCTGCTACTTAGACCAGTTGCTTTTTAGACGAGTTGCTAATTAGACCATTTGCTTTTTAGACCAGTTACCGCTTAGACCAGCGGCTTTTTTAGACGAGATGAGACTAACCCAAAAAACGAAAAAATACGACCTCCTTTGACCCCCCTGAGGTTATCTTTGAGAGGCCAGGACCTCCTAACTAGTTTATACAAAGATCCGAAGTCTTTTCTGCTAGGTTGAAAGCATCCACAATCATTCGTTATAAATTTTATAACTCGGCTTATAGTGCATTAGAGTGAGCGGCGCTTGGCAGTGTGGGGCGTGCCCGCGAGGAGTAAATTGGTCGTTTTTTGTTTATTTTGAGGTCAATATTTTGTTGACCCTAATCTACGATACATTTGGTGGAGGCGGAGGGCCGCGCGACAGCGACCCGCATCCCGGGCGCCGCGGCAGGGGAGGGGGTGCTCGCGGCTCTCACAGCCCGGCCCGGCGGCCACTCGAGTCGAGACATCATCTTGTTAGGTGTTAATGGGCTAATGAGGGCGCGGGAGCCGTGTAAAGTGGACGATTGCCGCTCCCACGCGCCCGCTCCACCGGCCGCGTGCGCGTGCGCTGCATTCCGAAACTACAGCGCCACTAATAACTATTGCTTCGAGCTACCATCGATGTACATATACACTTGGACAGAAAGGGGCCTTTTCCGTACGCGTAGCCCACCGCCACTTAATGGCCAGGTGTGGCATAAAAACTATACCAACTATACTGCCGTCCTATGACTAAAACTAGACTAACCTCTATGGAGTTGTATAGGGGTTAATCCAGTTTTAAATAATGAACACAGTATTCGGATTCAGATAATAGGTACAGGTACATAATTTAGAAAAACTCATTGCTACTAGGCGGCCGCTGGAATTCGTAGGTACCATTGCAAACTATATAGCAAAATCTATGAAATAACCCAGGGCGCTAATAACAAAAATGTTCCAGGTTGCAGGTGTATGTAAATATGGGTTCTTTCATCAGTTCTCTTTAAACAAATATATATCAGTGATAAAAGTTAAAAAAGTAAGTTAGCGTTTCGTTTGAACATGCCAAATAAGAGTAAAACAGAACCAGCGTATTCAAATTAAAAAAAACCATTACGCCCTAGGGCGTACACAATTTTCGAGCAAGTGTGATGAAAAACAATTTTCAGCATTTTCGAGGAAGTGTGATGAAATAGTACATTGTGTATCTAGGGCGGTAAGTAAGGAATTACAAACGAGTGTTTGTTATAAGCCCGAGGTGAAACCGAGGGCTTTAATAACACGAGTTTGTAATTCCTTTACCGCCCGTGGCACACACAATGTTTTTCATCACACTTGTGAGGAAATCCTTAATAAAATAACCTTACTTTTCGACCCAGTATGATAAGAAAATATTAAAACAGACAGTGACATTTGTCACATATGTCCATAGACAATGCGAACGTCAAGTCACGTTCGGAAACCATAGCGGTAACGGCCATTTTAGTTGATTTTATATTTGCAAAATAAAGAAATACATTATTTAAACATTTAATTAATGTTATCGAAATATGTGTTTATATGTATTTGCAATTACAGTTATCTTTAAATAAATATTTCAGTGATAAAAGTTAAAAAAGTAAGTTGTCGTTTCCTTTGAACATGATAAATAAGAGTAAAACAGAACCAGCGTTTCAAATTTAAAAAGAAAACCATTACGCCCTAGGGCGTAATAGGTCATTTACGGCCCGCAGAACCTACGTGTCATTACACGTAGGTTCTGCGGAAAATGCCAATTTACTTTTTTAACTTTTATCACTGAAATATTATTTAAAGAGAACTGTTATTGCAAATACATGTAAACACATATTTCTGTAACATTAATTTAATATTTAAATAGTGTATTTCAGTATTTTGCAAATATAAAATCAACCGTTTTAGGCATTAACCGTTATGGTTTCCGAACGTGACTCGACATTCGCATTGTCTATGGATATTATGTCACTAATGTCATTGTCAGTTTTACAATTTTATTTAGGTTAAGTAAGGTTATTTTAATTAGATTTCCGAAATAAAATGTGCAAGTCACAAAATGAGCTAGTCGCAAAATGTGTAAGAGCGGCCGCCCATAGCCGGTCACTAAAAGCGACCACAAATAGCGAGCGCGCGCCATTCTCGCAGCTTGCGGCCCGGTGTATGAAAAAATCAAGCGTCGAACTGCTCCACGTTGGCCGTCAGTAAAACAACACTAGTCCTAGTTATGGACCTCTTTAGAAACGAGAACCCTTAACGGTAGTCCTGTTCGGCCAGTGGACTACCCAGGGACCCTTTTCGACGATCTCGATAATAGCAGGCTTTTTCATCCTCACTTCAAATGCAGCAATAAATTGGCACACCTGCGGGGCAGGGGGAGCGCTGGCTTGCCTGCAAGACAGTGTCATTGAAGTTTGGAAGTAACTTTGGTCTCGTTTCCCCGCCGTCCCCCCGAGTTTTGCGATCTGCACATTTTACGAGTTACACATTTTTCGATTTGCACCTTTTGCGATTTGCATATTTTGCGATCTGCACCATTTGCGATCTACACTTTCTGCGATTTGCTCCACTGCACATTTTGCGATTTGCACATCCTGCTATGTATCCACGTGGATTAAATAGCCTATTGTGTACGTGAACAGGTGAGAGTTTATCCACGCGCAGTGAGTGGAAAATGCCACTTATGGGGTGAAAATATTACTTATATAATATCTGTTCACAAACGACGAAGATATTCTGACGGTATGTGCAAGTATACGAGCAGGCGGGTCGAGGAAGCGCGCGCGCAGGTGGCGGGGCGCGGCATTGTCTTGTGATTGCTGCTCGCTATTTATAGCCTCGGGGAAGTGGCTGTCCCTCGCTAACTGGCCGCTCCAGGAGCCGCCGGCCGGTCGCACGGGTTTTGGATTTCGGACGGTCCGTCAAACTCCGCGCAAATTGCGCTCGGCTGATTGAATGACGAGCTGTGAACGTCGATCATTGGCGGCATGTTGCCGCTGTAACGAGCTGCGGACGCATTATTCACTTATAACTCGAGGAGTACACATTTTGACGCAACAATCGATACTAGAGCACAAATAGGTATCAGGACTTTATCTCCTCATCAGGACTCGCAGGCGAGTAAAAATGGGCGAGTAGCATTACATTGCGGGTCTGGAAAGGTCAATCGCTCTCACTATACCTCGTCAGACCGTAATGAACTGTTACTCGTCCAATTTTACTCGCTTACTCACCGACGGTGGGTCAAGTGTCTTAAGAATACCTACAAACAGACTTATTTTGTTTAGGAGCGATTCAACCTGCTATCATACTCAGATTCATTAATAGTACCTAGTTACATTAAACTACGCGAGATTAGCATGGCAGTTCCTAAACAGCATGTTACAGGATTCCGGCAATTGCGAGCGCGGAAGGTCACAAAAGTTGAAACACTCGTAGAAATACGCTTTAATAATTTAGCCCTCACCTCGTTCATGACGTCGCGGGAGGCCGCGGAGGCCGCGACACACGAGCCGCTCGCGGTTGCGGTCGACATACGTTAGTGCGTACAGCGCATCATTAATGTCATCATTGAGTTAGGTACCTACGCCACAACCGAGATAATCATGAAAGCGGGTACAAGAGGCACGTGGGAACGCCTGAGTCCTGCGCGAAGTAGCGCCGCGGCTGCGCCATGCGTGGCGACCTTGAGGACAGCCATTATGGTGCCGCTGGGCGAGTCCTCATTGTCGACAAACAATGCACCCGCGCAGGGCGCCGGCGGCTCGCGGCGTCCCTCGCGCGCTGATTGCTTAACGAGCGCCGCGCAGCGTGGTGCACTTGCTGCTTGCCACCGCGTCCTGCGACGCCTGCTGCACTCTGGACCCGTCACCGCGGGCTAGGAAACTGATTGGACTGGTCAAATATTGAAAAACATTTCTATTATGTATTTAAATTAGGGGGACCCGAATTCTTTGACCGCGACTGTATGATGTACGGAATTAAGGATCGATCCAGACCAGTTTTCCTAGCCCACCTCAAGCACAGAATAATTATTAGTACTACCTCAAGCGAAGTATAGCCATCTCCAACCTAAATCTTCAATTTTGCCACTGATACACTCTCACTCAATATGTATATCACCATTCTTAACTAAGTGCTTCAAGTAGAACTACAAAGATTTATTTAAGTTGTTTTGGGGCTCTGAATCTGAACAAAACATCATATTACATTGTACAAATTTAGACACTTCCTCCGGAAATGCAAATTCTTAGATTTTACACATTAGTTATATAGATTATATTAGTTTTATACGTATCAGTGTTATTATATGTAGTTATATATAGTGCGTCTCTCACTTTGTATAGCTGGCTTATAAAAATTGCATGCTGTGTTTGCCTATAAGTGGATAAACCAGGATAAACACTCATGCATGCTATGTTTTCATTTTATGTATAATCATTTTGGTGTTGTATCTGTTGGCAAACGTATAAATAAGTAAAATAAAATAAAACATTAAAAAAAACCGGCTAAGTACGAGTCGATTTCACACACGAAGGGTTCCATACCACCGCACCGACGAGCAAAAAGGGGCCAGAACATAAGAAAAAGATGATCGGCTTCAAGCATGCAGAAGCAAACATGCGGCTGCAGGGTTTCATAGCTGAGCTATTAGACATGTATAAGAACTTTGTTAACCTATGTATGAAAGCTATAAAGGAACCGATAACTGATAATGAAGACAACGGTAATATTGTTAATTTCGAACCAAATGTTAGTTATTTTAATGACGAAAAATACCTCAGTTTTCATCAAAATCAGACAATAAATCTTTGCAACATTACATGAAGTTTTGTAATTATTTACCTAAAATCGTGCAATAATAGTAAATTACACAACAAGGGTGGCACACAAAGGAAGGCCGAGATCGCAGATGTTTGCGGCCCGAGCTGCAGGCGACGGACGTAAATATGCGATCGAGGGCTTTCTTTTATTACCTCCCGTGTTGTGCTCCATCAGCTACGCGTACGGAAAAAGCCGGGCCACCTTGGGGGTTCGGTAAAGTGCCTACCGAGTACACTTAGTGCTTGTTGTTATTGTCGGTTACCTACTCGTAGTTGAGTAACCGACGATGTTCTTTTGTTAGGTATTCTAAACTTTAATGTTAGACAATATGTATACTTTTCATTTTTATTTGTAAGATAAAGCAAGCAATCCTATTGTGAGGAATAGTACATTACACAACTAGGGTGGTAATACAAAGAAAGGCGAGATCGCAGAAGTTTGCGGCCCGAGCTGCAAGCGAGGGACGTAAATATGCGATCGAGGGCTTTCTTTATTACCTCCCGTGTTGTTACATCATTTTATGTCTACACTTGGCCAGAAAGCGGCTTTTTCCGTACGCGCAGAGTACGGAAAAAGCCACTTTATGGCCAGGTGTGGCATAAATAGCTTTTTCGGCGAAAAAGTGCATTTAGAGTACTTATAAAAACTTGTGTACTAAGAGGCAAATAAGGTTGAATGGCCTTGTTTGATTCCGCGTCACATGAAAACATATGAATTGGTTCAAATTATCCGATTCCGATTGAAGACCTGACCCACTGTGTAGTGCAGGACCGGTCAAAAATAAATATCTATTCAATTGTTTTTTCGAATCTAAAGAAAGGGGCACTTTCAAGTGCCTTTAATGGCTTTAATTTAATTTTTTGCCTTATTCTTGAAATTTTAAGATACCTCTACCAATTTAGGGCTCTTTATGAAATGTCTTGTTTCAAAAGAGTTATGTGGCCAAAAAAGTTTGAGAACTGCCGGTTTGCTCTTCTCCCTGACCCACTGCTTTTATGAATAGGGAAGGTCTCAAACAAAAGTCTGACATTCTGGAATCTATCGCACAAAGTAGGTTAGGTTATGGTACAGTACAGATTGCCTGTCACAGCGGCTATTTAACTTGTTGTAGCACCTAGAAAAATCACGAAGGGTAGGGTAGGGTATAAATATAATTTTTTATACCTACCTCGTCCACAGGTTTTCTTTACAAAAAAAAATTCTAGTGATGTTTGTATGTAGGTTTGTTTGTGGCCACATAACGTCAAGCGGCCGTCCGAATTATACAGGGATATACAGGAGTGCCAGGGTTTCACAGAATAGGTAGGTACTTCAGTTTCTTTCATATTTTCACCCCGGCGGGTAAATTTAGATAATCATATTAGTAACATCAGACTTACATCCTTGTCCCACTGCAGGTAGTAGGGGATCTCGTTGCCGAAGGGGAAGTCGAGGTGGCAGTTCATGACGGCGAAGCCGCCGACGGAGGCGCGCAGGCGCTCGGCGTGCAGCGGCAGCAGCGCGGCGCGGGCGCCCAGCGGGCCCCCCGCGCCCCCGGCGCCCCCCGCGCCCCACGCGCCCAGCAACACCACGACTCGCGCGACGAGCATCCTCGCACTGACCGGTGACCGCGCGGCGCGACCTCCTAGCTCCGATACACTTAACCTCCGCGGATTTACGCAGTGAGTAATCCTGCGCCCCTCCCGGCACGCGCGCGGCCGGAAGCCGGCGCCGCCCACGCGGCATTGTGCAACACCATTATGTCGCGGTGACCCACTCTCGCCTCAATGCGACAGCCGGCTTTGTCGTCGCGACGAGTGCCGCTGCCGCCCGGTCACTCTAGCTCGCACCTGCCCGCGCCGGCGCGACTGCCCACGAGCTCGCTTATCGCGCGACAGGCGACACGCATGACCTTTACATAAGTTGCGTAAATATATTTTTTATTAATTACTAGGTTTTTTAACCCAGGTTCTGACTCTTAATAAAGTCGATTACCCGGGTTGCGTTCCCTACTTCCGCTCCGATAGGTGGGCGCACCAACAGATAAAATATATTCACTTACAAATATTATTTCGTAAACAACTTGCTAACCTCAGGCACTTGTCCCACCCCCGGCGAGTGAGCAAGTAAAACTGAGCGAGTAGCATTACATTGCACATCTGGAAAGGTCGATTGATCATACTGTACCTCGTCAGCCCGCAATGAACTGTTACTCGCCCAATTTTACTTACTTACTTGCCGGCGGTGGGACAAGTGCCTCAAATTGCTTCTAAAACCGTAGTCAGCAATCCTAGATCCATAGCTGGGCACCGTTAATCAAATGGTTAACTTCGTTAATCGCTAATCCGTTAATAAAAAAGTTAACTTCGTTAAACGTTAAAACGTTACATTTCGGAAGATTTAACGGAAGTTAACGTTAATCGTTAATCCGTTAACACGTGATAAAAATTGCATTACTTACATAGTACACTCTTTTTCCTACGTGGCCTTAAGAGGCATAGTAAGCTAGAGCTTCAGTAGAAGGCTCAAAGTCATCCAAATATTAATGGGGAGGGTTAGGTATGCTAGGGGAGTTTCACTCCATGAGCGGATCACTAATGAGGCTATCCGCAGCAGAACCAAGGTAACTGATATAGCCTTCCAAAACCTCATTTCCTTTCCTTCGTCAATAACCTGGTATTGGTGGCGGGAGTCCGCTGGATGCGGGTGGCGCAGGACCGGTCATTGTGCCACTTTTTGCAGGGAGGCCTATGCTATGTCCAGCAGTGGAAGTGGAGTCTTTCGGCTGAAGTCATGATGATAATGTCACTCTTTCTTTACAAAAAAGAATATAAATACACACACTGCACAAACGTAAACTATCACGGACAGTTACAGATTCAAAGTCACGGAAATCCAAACAGTACGTAAGTAGTATTTCTTTGGGTAGGTTCTAAACAGAACACTCGTCACTCTAAGCGCCGGCGCGGCGCTAAGTAATGAAACGATTAAATGGAGCATATGGATCGATTTTTTTCGGAGGAATCGGCAAGACATACTAGGTACCTAGTAGTATTTTTTATTTATGTTTGGCCGATCCACTAAGGGAAACAATACTGTTGTGTGGTTTTGTATCTCATTATCGTCCGTCATAAAAGAGAAGCATGCTTTCACAGATAAAGACTTCGTGCATTGCAATTTTAGTGGATTATCGACTCTAAGGCCTTTGCCAAGAGTTAAAATTGCTTTAATAGAAATGTGACTTTAGACGTATTATGCACTTCACACCCCTGGCATTTATTTGACTACCTGAGATCCGAATAAAGGGAAGGCAGCTGGAACGCCATTATTCTATTAATGCAGTTGTAAACTACGGTTCATGGAGATAGAGTTGATAATCAATTGAACTTTAAAAGTGGTTGTAACTACTTTTTACAATAACGTCATCTTGGTGTTTTTGAGGTTTACTAACAATCGCTTTGTTTCCTTTAAGTGGATCGGCCAAATAAAAATAAAAAATACTTTTTTTTTATAAGTGCACCGCATCGCACTTGTCGACCGGCCCGAATTTTTTTGCGAAAACTTGGTTACTTCTATGCAAAATGGTTGCAATCAGTAAATAATTAAATCAATATAAATTGTAACACAAACTCATTTTCTGTTACTAAACTAACCGCGACCTATATTGATGTATGGGGACAACAGTTTTTCAATAGCAAGTTAAGCTTGCCCCGCCATACAATTTTATTTCAACTATTCACGTATTGACGTATCTCCTTACGCTTTTTAATAGTCTAAATTCGACATTAAGAGCCGACACAGACGGACTGCAACCCAGCTGCAACTTGTATGGGAACTGCATCACAACTGCGCAGCCGGCGTGCAGTTATGATGCAGTTCCCATACAAATCGTAGCTGGCGTGCAGTTCGTCTGTATCGGCCCTAAGAGGATAATTGTGGTGGTTGTAAATAATTAAGCGTTCTTGTATATCATTCTAATAAAATATATTATGTCTACACTTGGCCAGGAAGCGGCTTTTTCCGTACGCGCAGCGTTTGGAAAAAGCCACTTTATGGCCAGGTGTGGCATAAAATATAATTTCTGTGGGTCTAGTAAAAAAGGGTACAAGTCACATATAACCTAGGAGCAAAAGAGCTTAAGTCATACAATAGAGTTGCGACCTTTTGTTCCTGGTATAAATGTGACTTGTACCCCTTTGCACTAGATCCACAGATTTATTCGCTGATAAAAATCAGTGGCTCGTCAATTCAATTTTAGTCTCTATTCCAGCATCTATTCTCATGGGATCTATAACTTTCTTGCCTAAATTTAAAACTTTAAACAATAAAATTACGGTCAAAGAACCCTTACTGTTATAAGCAGGCAAAACACTGGCGAGCAGATGTTAATTTTAGACAAACAAAACTAAATTTTTAAGTCAGGGTGATTGCTTAATTGAATATTGGCAAACGTTAATCATCACTTTCACAATACATATATGAAAACTCATTTACAGTTTAGTTTAGACACTCATCCGGTGAATAATAGTTGCAAATACACATATTTATAGGTAAAAATATATTGAAATTCTTTTATAGATACGACACTTAAGTGTCCTTTATTTTGCTATGGGACTTGCTTTGGCGCGAATTACCTTAATAAAAAAAATAACAATGAGCCTTATACAAACCAATATAACAAACTAATATAAGGTAACACCACATTTAGTCATAGCATTTGAGTTCTTTCTCGTTTACGTTTTCATTCGTAGCTTCGGGATCTTTAAAGCACAAAAGCTTGCCGTTAACAACGAAATTATCTATTGAAAGGAATTTCGGTCATTGTTTGCAAGCGTTACGTCAATGTGGCCAACAGATGTTTGGCGACGAGACGTAGTGGTCTGAAAAGGTGGTTACCGAGCCATTCTACTTTGTACCGTATTGTGAAGAGAGTTTAAATTAAAATTGATTCACAAGAGTTTATGGTCATAAATTACCCGGCTGTCCCTATTGGTGGATGATGTA
Organism: Eudemis profundana; assembly: GCA_947034925.1. Taxonomy (NCBI): domain Eukaryota; kingdom Metazoa; phylum Arthropoda; class Insecta; order Lepidoptera; family Tortricidae; genus Eudemis; species Eudemis profundana. The sequence goes on along the minus strand of OX344796.1, from coordinate 40,165,781 downwards.
AAAAGCGACCGCTGTGAAGTGCATTCGAAAATGATCCTAGAGGTGGGTACCCGTTGGGCGATAGTACCTAGTAAGTGCACCGCACCGCACTTGTCGACCGGCCCGAACGTACTTGTCAGAACGCGTTTTGCGCGGTGCGTGCGGTATCTTTTTAGTAAATCGTAGGTAATGGATTAACGATTAACGGACTTGGGGAAGATTAACGGAAGTTAACGAGTCCGTTAACGATTTTGAAAGTTAACTTAAAAGTTAATCCGTTAATCGAAATGTTAACTTCGTTAATTAACGATTAACGGATTAACGAGTTAATGCCCAGCTTTGCCTAGATCAACATTTTGTTTAGTTTAAGAGTTCATAACTAGTCTCGACAAAAAATCTTAATTTACTTACTAAATAATACAGATATACATGCACTGCACCATGGACTGAATAGTGCAGTTTACGTAAGTAGAAATGATTTCATCCGGGAGTGTAGGTACGGGCTGTTAGCGGAATAAATCTAACCAAACCTAGTCTGCAGCGCCTGTATCAGTAAACAATCTTGTATAGGGAACGTGCACGACGAAGGTGCTGCCAACTGGTGACGCCAATCTAAATCAAGTACCCTCTCATGCTGGGGCCACATTGACGGAAACGCCGTTAATTTGTTGCGATGAAGTACGATTAACGTCAGTGTAGCTCTCTACGCTTACTATATTTGACATTGACACTTACATATTGTTTATTGACATTGACAGCTTGATTTGACAGGGGTGATAGTTTCCTTTATTGTCCACCCGTGTCTCTTTTGTCGTTTAGTGGTGCCACCTATAGTTCGTGCACGATCCCTATAAATAAATACGGAGCAAGAGGATTGTCGCTAACTATTCGTCCATAGATGGCGTTACTAGTTCACTATACCACCGCTAGGCCTAAATCCAATAGGAACAATTCGTGGATTTGTATGGAAACGAAGCGTGTAACGTTTTTCGCTTAGCGTTTGACGCCAAAAGGGTTATTTAGTGATGGAAAACGTACATTTTCCATTTGTTTTGGTGGTAGGTATTTGAATAATTAATTATATCATTACTATCAGATTTTCAAATCTGATAATAATATTATAACGGCAACTGAAATTAACGGCGTGCAAAGTAGGTCGTTGCCATTGTTTTTAGCGCGCGAGGTACATACACTTTTTCTTCTATCTCGATAATATTTCTGTGCCTAAATCTCTGGTCCGAAATAATTACTTATTAATCACAAATGACTTTCATTACATAGCTTAATACATTTTGTCTGCGCAAAACAACATGACAAAACTCAAAGACCCAAAAAAACTTTTGAATGGTTATAGGTCAATTTCTAATGATGTTTTGATGTTAATAGATGGCGTCGGTGCATCAATAACTCAGAGCAGGGTTTTGATTTTTCTTATATTCTTTACGTCACACCGCCATAAAGTGGCAATAACTATAACCGCCCGCTACGCATGCGGAAAATCCCACTTCATCGCCTGGGGGAACGTAAAATGTTGTACATACCACGGGCGGTAATAAAGAAAGCCTCAGATCGCATATTTATCGCCCTTGCCTTCGGCTCGGGCGTCAAATGCCTCCGATCTGAGACATTCTTTGTTTTACCGCCCTAGGTATCCTTACCTAGCCTACTATTCGTACGCAGGTAAATGAATCAAACTTTAAAATTATTTTCGTAGGTCAGTTGCTGACTACGAGGTCGAAGATGTGGCTCACCGACCGGTTCAGTAACTAGTTCACTAGTCGCGAAGCGTTTTAATTTAAGTTATATTTGTCAGGAAATACAGACGATAGGAGCGAATTTCAACCAAATTTGATATCGTTAAAGTATTTTTACAATTGTTAACTCCCTTTTCGTTTGTATCAAAATCCGAGCAACTCGATCCACCTTAGAAATAGTCCCTTAGGTTGACGAGTTGTACAAGTTAAATAGATAGCTTAACTTGATGGCACTGGTACAGTAAGGGAAAAAGATTCACGTGAAACTTGTTGCAATGCCAGATCGTCGTCACGCAAGCTCGATTGATATGTGACCTTACTGCGACAGGGTTCTACGGTGTCATGTGAATCTCTTTCCCTTCCTGTACATCCATGGGTTTCGCACTGGGGCCGGTCGACTGCTTCGTAAACAAATAAACTCCAACATAAGTTAGTAAGTACTTATAATAGGTACTCTTTATTGTTAAAATCACATTTGTACATACAATAACCGTATAAAATCTCTTAACATTAAAACTATTATGATATTATTTTGGAATATATTGCTCGGGAATTACATGTGGTGAATAAGTCTATAGGCGAGGGGAGGGGCGGGGGCGGGGGCGCTCAGCCCTGCATGACGAGGTGCACGAAGTTCTCGTAGTTGACGTTGCCCTGCGAGTCCTCCTGCCCCTGCAGCAGCTGCTCCACCTGCACGACACCACAACCACACTGTTCTGGGGTTCCGACTTCCTTCCTCAGAAATATGGGCCCTGGAGGGGATCTACCCTAAATCCTTTAGTTAGCTCATTTTACTGAAAGGAAACAACCCTTTATTTTTAAAAATAAACAAAACTGCATTCATAGATTTTTTAAAAATTTCTTGACCTTTGTATTGGAATTTATGGTAAAATAAAATTAATGATAGATTTCACGATCCTTTTTACTTGTAAGACCGAATGTTTATCAGAGAGATTTTATCCTGACTAATAGTCCTATCGATTAGTAGAATAAAATAGTGAGTGCTTATTTTTTGAATTTTTAGCTGGTTCGATTTCCGGGTGAGACAATCGAATTTTAGAAAATCTTTAAATGCAGATTTGTTTAATTTTAAAAATAAAAGAATGTTTCCTTTCGGTAAAATGAGCTAACTAAATAATTTAAGGTAGTTCCCCTCCAGGGCCCATCAAGACTTTCCAACCTGTATATCGAGATAGAACGAAGGAAAGGAAGGAAAATTGACAGTGAATTCTGGTCACTTTCCTTATAATTGTTTATAGAAAACGACCCGAATTCACTGTCCGTGAGTGTAGTTCGTCGGTTTGTATGGGAACCAGATACAGTCGGTTATCTTACTTAAGTGTGATACTTTAGTGAGGGCACCGACTGCCACCACAGAAATAGAATAAGAATGATTTATTGCTAACTGTGTACATAGGTAGAAATCAGTGGCGTGCCGTAAAAGATATCCTTGGGCAAGCCGGTGCAGATTTGGCGTACATTTTCCTTAAGAGCTGCCGAATATGCCTGATATTAGGCAAGCCATTAGGAGTCGAGTTGTTTGGACGGCACGCCACTAGCAGAAATCAATATATCGAGATAGAAGGAAATAGTCGGTCCATTTGTATGGGAACCCGTGTAACGTTATTCGTGCGGCGTTTGACGCCTAAAGTGTCATTTAGTGATGGAGAACATACATTTTTCAATTCATTTGGTGGTATTTCAAGAATTAATTATTACATTATTATCACATTTTCAAATCTGATAATAATACTGAAGGAAACTGAAGTTGACGGCGTGCATAGTAGGTCGTCGCCACTTCTTTTTAGCACGCGAGGTACATAGACTTTTTCCTTCTACCTCGATATACAGGGTGGAAAAAACTTATGGGTCCTGGAGGGGAACTACCTTAACTCCTTTAGTTAACTCAGTTTACTTAAGGCGCGGTAGGACCTGGCTCGCATTTCACATACAAACTAGGGTCGGGCGGAATGCAGATTATTGCAGATTATCTTCGATTTCTAACAGAAAAGTATACGTTATCAACCCAAACATGAGAGGATGCCCTGCATGACTGTGAAATCATGATTGTCAGGTATTAATTTTGTCAGAAAAGGTAACTGGTGATGAACAAAATGAAAAAAATACTTTATTTTATAGTGTTTTCGCGCTACTTTTCTATCGAGCGAAGTGTTCGCTATCGTGTTCTAAGTGAGAGGAAGCCCTAGATACAGTTCTGAATATTATTATATATGTTTTACAGTGACCTAAGAGTCAAATAAGTGCTCTAAAAATGATTTGGAAACTAGGCTTCTGTGCCCGATTCTGGTCTCACCTCGCCTTAAAGGAAACATTATTTTATTTTTAAAAAGAAACAAAACTGCATTCAAAGATTTTTTTAAATTCTCTTTGCCTTTTTATAGGGATTGACGGTAAAATTAAATTAATGATGATAAATACGATCTTTTTGCTTGTAAGACCTACCTTTACCCATTTACCTTTAGGCCTTTTGTTTATTAGAGAGATTTTATCCTGAACAATAATCCTATCGATTAGTAAAACGAATTATTTAGCGCTTATTTTTTTTAATTTTTAGATGGTACGGTTCCCGGGTCAGACAAGGGAATTTTAGAAAATCTTTCAATGCAGTTTTATTTCTTTGACAACCGGTTAAGCCTAGTGGTTAGTGGTTAGCCTACGAAGCTGACGGTCCAGGGCTCGAATCCCGGTAAGAGCAAATATTATCTGTGTATATTTGTTTCCGAGTCTTGGATGTTTTCTATGTATTTAAGTATTTGTATTTATTAAATATGTCGTCTAGTATCCATAACACAAGCCTCATCGAGCTTACTATGGATTATTTATTTATTTCTATTTAAAAATAAAGGAATGTTTCCTTTCAGTAAAATGAGCCAACTAAAGGATTAAAGGTAGTTCTACTCCAGGGCCCATAGATTTTTTCCACCGTGTATTTCTGTGGGCGAAACCGTCCCCGTGCGCCATCACCCGGCCTCTCCCCTGGGACTCTCGGCCGGATGAAGTACCTCGTCGTCGGCGAGCTTCTCGCCCAGCGTGGAGAGCAGATGGCGCAGCTCGGCCGAGGAGATGAAGCCGTTGCCGTCCTTGTCGAAGTGCCGGAGCCCCTCGATGAAGTCGTGCGCCGTGTCACCGCTGCGCGCCTTGCTGATGGCCTGCCCGGTGCCCGACATTACTCTCTGTACTCTTCTACCACAAGAGACCGATTTTTAATTAGCCGGAGTGACCTGGCAGCTTTATGTCGGTCGCTGTACGTGAAAGTATGATTGACCACTGAAATTGAGGCAACTAAGGATGTCTGCGCGAAACTGACAGATTACTCCGGTTAATTAAAAATCCAACCTTTTTACCTATACATACATAGCAGTGGCGTGACGTAAAATATATCCTTGGGCGAGCCGGTGCAGATTTGACGTACATTTTCCTTAAGAGCTGTAGAATAAGGTGCTCAAATGCAAATATTAAGCAAGCCAGCAGGAATTGAGTTCAGTGGTTGCCACGCCAACGCCACTGATACATAGTTTCATTTCAGATAAGATTTTTGACGGTAATTTTGGTCCACGCTTTGTTCGTCTTGGATATCAGAGGGTGATATTGTATTGAGTTACTTATTTCAGTACCTTATGATTTCAAAGCTAGCACAACTCATACTTTCCAGTTTCAAGATGGTTTCCCTTGAAATCCCGTGACAGATAATGCACAATTTTTCTAATTTAAAATGGAATGCAAGAACATGATGCCATAATCTTAGAAATATGCACACCTTAATATATTGCACTTGAGGAGAATGTTGAGACCCAATTCCCACCATCTGTGTGTATTTGATTCTAAAAAGTGACACAGTTTATGCATCCAATCTTACAATGGAGGTGCTTGTCAAACAAACCGTAAGTTGAACCACAGAATAAATCATTTATGGACGATTCTACATAGAAAAATTCTCCCCATATAAATTTAGTTTCCAGTATCAACCCTGTGGTAGGACTTCACTGTCCGGCTTATATGATACTATAGCTTTAGTCTATAATTTAATAAGGAAGGTACGACAACAAAGTCAGTATTTACAAATGAGCTGCGACGTGACCGTCAAGATGGCGTACACCGTAAAGATATCCAGAATTTGATGCTGCCAATATATAGTATCCAAATAGTATGTACCAAAATACCTAGGTAAGAAAAATAGTATTCTTAAACTTTTCGAAATATAAGGCCTGTTACTGCCTACCAGGCATCAAGCTGGCAAACACCGATATCTCTGGAACGGCTTTGTTTTCGGAAACGTTTTATATCTCAAAAAATAGTACCCAAATAGTACCCTAGGGCCCTAAAATTTCATTTCTCTAGCTATCGTAGAAGTGGTGTATAAACAATTCACCTGTTAAAAGTTATCTCAAAGGACAACAAATGGCCCCTCTGGAGAATCACCCTTATACTTGATTAAATTTTTTCTTTAGTCAAGGGTAATCTTTATAGATTAATTTCTTTATACATTATTTGAGAAAAATTAAACAAGACTTTCCAATGTATTTTTGCTGGGTTCCCTCTATGTGGCATAACATTTATTGTCCGAAACTGTTTTAGCATAAGAGATGTGGCATAATCGGTTTTCGCCGAATGGTAATGTGGCAGAAACCTTATTAAGCATAATTAGTTACATCCCGAATATGTAGTTGTCTGAAATTGAGTTGGCATACTATTATTATGACCGATTATTTTTACGCATAATTCTATTGTGCAGAATTTTATTCGGCATATTATCGATTGTCCGAGATTGATAGGTTAGGTTTAGGACAGGTACAGGTCGCGTCACGTAAAAAGATTTATGATGTATATTGTTTCTTTTTTTCCATTTTACACAGAAACATGTTTTTAAATCCATTTAATAATATATCAACTAATAATACTCAAGGATCCCACAGTCAAACTGTGTAAACAGTTATGGGGGACGATGTTTTACTATTAAGCGTCATACCAAAAAAAAAATATAGGTTCATGAGCGGGACTTTCAACGTTTTAACATACAATATACAGGGTGTCCCTAAAACCAACTTTTATACGATCAGGGCTGATAGACCAGCTCATAAGAACCTAGATTAAGCCAATTTGACCTCAGTAAAAATCTCTTAGTTTTCGAGATATTGACGTTTTTGTAAAACTCGTGCTAAGTGATACCCTGACTCGGTGTTTTGAGTGTCATTGCTAAAATATCAAGTATTTTACAAATCTGTTTTTTGCTATGTGTGGCCAAATAACTATGCTATTGAACGTATTTTCTATTTTTGCTAATTTATTCATGCTATGGACACAGTACAATAACAAAAAAAAATTATTCGATTTTTTTCAAATTTCACCTCTGACTTCGAACTAGCGTGGTGAAAAAAAAATGTACTAACATAACCAGGCACTCAACGTAAAAAAATTGCGCATTTATTGTAGTTTCTAAAATGGTATAAAATTTACTAAACACTGTAATAATTTTTGAAATAATGATATTTTGTTACAAAATTAACTGTCTGCCGCCTTCATCTCATACGATCCGGTTGAACTAAGTTTGCACCTGGCGTGCTTGACATCACATACAAATTAGGTGCAAACTTCACGTAATCGTCAATATCTCGAAAACTAAGAAATTTTTATGAGGTCGATTTTACTCAGTCTCGTTTTTTATGAGCTGGTTTATCAGCCCTGTTCACCATTTTGTAAGAGTCGCGAATTTTGATAGCCTGGATCAGTCTTTCGAATGTCATGACTTCAAATTTCAGTATTTTCTTAATCTGCTTTTTGTTAAACATTACTTAATAATTATGCTATCATACCTTTTCTGTTCGAAATTCAAATTCTGGTACGAAATTTAACCAATGGAATATTGTAGTATAACCTCCTTTTGAATTAAAATGCTATTATCTTAAAAACTACGGTGTCTAGTGTGTAAAATCTTACTATTTTAAACTACATTATTTTTTTTTATTTTAGCATGGTAAATTTGTTTTAAGTATTACGCGATTCAAATCCGAGGTCATATTTTGAATCACGTAAAATCTAATTTATTTTGATAACACAAGCCTTATTGAGCTTACTATGGGACTAGTTCGATTTGTGTAAGATTGTCCCCTAATATTATTATTATTATATTATTATTATAAGGTATGATAGCATAATTATTAAGTAATGTTTAAAACAAAAAGCAGATTAAGAAAATACTGAAATTTGAAGTCATGACTTTCGAAAGACTGATCCAGGCTATCAAAATTCGCGACTTTTACAAAATGGCGAACAGGGCTGATAAACCAGCTCATAAAAAACGAGACTGAGTAAAATTCACCTCATAAAAATTTCTTAGTTTTCGAGATATTGACGATTACGTGAAGCTTGCACCTAATTTGTATGTGATGTCAAGCACGCCAGGTGCAAACTTAGTTCAACCGGATCGTATGAGATGAAGGCGGTAGACAGTTAATTTTGTAACAAAATATCATTATTTCAAAAATTATTACAGTGTTTAGTAAATTTTATACCATTTTAGAAACTACAATAAATGCGCAATTTTTTTACGTTGAGTGCCTGGTTATGTTGGTACATTTTTTTTTCACCACGCTAGTTCGAAGTCAGAGGTCAAATTTGAAAAAAATCGAATAATTTTTTTTTGTTATTGTACTGTGTCCACAGCATGAATAAATTAGCAAAAATAGAAAATACGTTCAATAGTATAGTTATTTGGCCACACATAGCAAAAAACAGATTTGTAAAATACTTGATATTTTAGCAATGACACTCAAAACACCGAGTCAGGGTATCACTTAGCACGAGTTTTACAAAAACGTCAATATCTCGAAAACTAAGAGATTTTTACTGAGGTCAAATTGGCTTAATCTAGGTTCTTATGAGCTGGTCTATCAGCCCTGATCGTATAAAAGTTGGTTTTAGGGACACCCTGTAAATTTAAATATAGACAAACCATTTATAAGGGCGTTATATTTCAACGAAGATTAGAAGTTGCGGACAGCTTTGTGTGGGTTAAAAAGTTGATTCACCCTATTAATAAATAAATAATAGATAATAATACATATACTTTTTAATCGAACCGCGCCGCGAGCGAAAGCGCTAGTTTAAAAATAAAACAATAAACATAGTACTTTCGTGCGCGAGTGTACCAATGCGCAAACATACCCCCTCCACTTTCTTCCAGCGTTCTTTTTACGTGACGTGACCTGTAAGTTATTATAATAATCAAGTGATATAATTTCATTGGATATCTTGTTCATTCAGTATAATGATGAACTAATAACATTTAACATCTAGCAATTCTAACCTAACTTAGTAGGTTAGGCTAGAACTTTGATCCCTCACAAATCTCATAATAAAGAACTGTTGCTAAAAACGTTAGGTTAGATTTAGAACTGTGTCCTTACAAAATAAACAATTGATAGAAAAGGGGCTTAGATTAGGTTAAAACATTTAAGCAATTAGAGTTTTGCACGAGTTCATAGCTATGGAAAGGCCAAAAAAGGGGGGACGGGGGTCGAAGCACCCCACAAGGGGGGCTCGGGGGGCGAAGCCCCCCGCAAGAAAAAAAAGACTAGACAGAAAAAGTAGGTTAGGTTAGGTTTGAACTACGTCCCCCACAAAAACGAACTGCTGGCAGAAAAAGTAGGTTAGGTTAAGTTAGGTATAGGTTAGGTTTGAACTGCATCCCCTAACAAAAACGAACTGCTGGCAGAAAAATTAGGTTAGGTTAAGTTAGTTTTGCACCAGTTCATAGATATGGAAAGGCCAAAAAAGGGGGGACGGGGGGCGAAGATCCCCACGAGGGGGGCTCGGGGGGCGAAGCCCCCCGCAAGCAAAAAAAGATTAGACAGAAAAAGTAGGTTAGGTTCGGTTTGAACTGCGTCCCCCAACAATAACGAACTGCTGGCAGAAAAAGTAGGTTAGGTTAAGTTAGGTTTAGGTTAGGTTTGAACTGCATCACCAAACAAAAACGAACTTCTGGAAGAAAAAGTAGGTTACGTTACAAAACCATACATTGTCGTCGACAATACAGTTAAAAGTTATATGACAAAACATCTTTCTGCCACGATAGCATTCGGTGTTATAATTTTATAATCATTTAATTTATGTGTAAATATGATTCGGAACATGAAAAGTAGGACCAAATAATATTCGGACTAACGTAATTCTGCGTAATAAAATTATGCGAATATAGATTCTGCGATAACAGTTTATGCACAAAGCCTAATATGGCTATATACATTATGCCACAAAGAATTATTACTTACAAAATTATGCCACAACAGGGTGAACCATTTTTGCTTGTATGATTTGAATGCAATAAGTCAGATTAAAATCTTTGGACTTCAACTAATATTCATAAATTTATATCAGTACTAGGAACAATATTACAATTTACATTCACACCACCAAAGACAGAATCATTGTTGCAGATTGTTATTAGAACGCAACATAAACAAAATCATATGGCACTTTCAGATGGCTAGATCTTCGAATAGCACCTTATGGTGCAGGAACGGGAAGAGCCAACCAAAAGACAGAGGTGTGGTACCTGGTAGATGGGCAGGAAGACCTCGAAGGAGATGCGCTCGTCTGGTTTCAGGTGCAGGGTGCACTTCTTGACGTCGGACTCGGTGGGGTTCTGGCCCAGCGCGCGCAGCGCGTCGCCGATCTGCGCCACGTGGATCTTGCCGTCGCCGCGGGAGTCGAACAGCTGGAACGCCTCCTGGAACTCTGAAACACGAACGCTCGGTCAGCTGCGGAGCGGGCGGCGTGGGGCGGGGCGGGGCGGAACCTACGCGCACCTTCCACGGAGGTGAGCTGCAGTTTGGATGGTGGCTCGTACATGAACATGGCTGGCGGGCGACCGACTGGCGACTGGCGACTTGTCGGCCCAGACCTGCCGCCGGAATCGCTTTAAAATACGCACCATATAAGGAAACTAGGGCGCCCGCTTGCGACAGCCTCTCCGCAGAGACGTTGATTGACGTGACTCACCACACGGCGGCGAACCTCGGCGTCGACCGCCGGCCGACCCGTCCACTCTACTAATCGACCTTATAAGAACTTCAAATGAGCACTCGAGAAGCAAATAACGGAGAAGTGCTGAAGGATTACGAAGTCATTACTCACCCGCCAACTGGTCTTCAGAGTATCCGGCCTAAAACAAAGAAAGAAAACACTAATCATATATTCCTTATATAGAAGAATACCTCGAAATTATTACCAAGTGTATTTACCATTATAATCAGTGAATTAACGTTAAAACTTGATGTTTTTTTTCGTTTGTTTCGATTACTAATTGTTACTTCCGCTAGAAGTTCATTTAACAACAAGACAAGAATGAAAAACTTTATTGTCTATGGTAGATTTAGACAGACTTAATAAAGTGGTTTTATACGATCGGACCTATATCGGTACTTCACAGTCACAGTTTACGAGAATATATTTTTTTATTTCATGGAAACCCGTCCGTGCCTCTTGCAGTATCGCATGGTTGTGGTGCGTACACACCAAGCCAACGAACGCCAACGAATGGGTTTCGCCGGCCTTCGTTGGCCCAGTGTGGGCGACTTAGCAAACGCCAACGAGCGTTCGATAACCGTTCGTTGGCGTGTGCCAGCAATTCGTAGCGTATCATTTGACCAAGCCAACGAACGCCAACGAAGGTTCATCGGCGTTGGCTACCGCACGTTCGTTGGGTGCGTTCTTTGGATGCACCTTCAATAATCAACAAATGTGAGGCATCAGTCGAGTTAAATCAATCAACAAAACACGTCGTCGCTACCTCAAGGTGGGTTTAGATCAAACGAATTCTAACACATTCTAACCCCACTCTACCAAATTCTTTGTGCACACACAAAGAATTTGGTAGAGTGGGGTTAGAATGTGTTAGAATTTGTTTTGTCTAAACCCACCTTTACTCGTTGTTTTTCTACATTGGTTATGTTTTGAGAACCAAATATCTTTTTGGTTAAAAGTCTACAAAAACTTATGTTCGTTGGCCTTCGTGCATCCGTCCACACCGCGTTGAGTTTGCTTCAAATCCTTTGACGTTGCCGCCACGCTGCGGAACGCCGGCACACGCCAACGAACGATCGTTGGCAAGAATCTTATATACAAACTGGATGTTGCGTGCCGAACTATGAGTTGAAGCCAGGTTCATTCACCTTTGCTCCTATGTTATATCTCTTTTCGACGCTGATGTATTGCCAAGTTATTTATAAAAAAATCTTACTTTTTATAGAAATACGAATTATCCGGCATCACCTAATTAATTTAGTATAAACTAATTTCAACAGAAATTTATATTTTTCTTATAAAACTTTCTGCAATCAAATTTACTTAGTTTTCTTTGTATTATACAAAAAAAGAACCCAAATCAAAATCCTCATTTCACCGGTAGCACCTCCTGCGTACTATGGCAACACTAATAATAACCGATATGCCAGTAACGTCAGAAAGAGATGCAAGATAGACGTGACGTAATTCAAGGTTATTTTTTCTGGCTTCAAAGGAATATTCGGCATGCAATATCCAGTTTTTATATAAGATTCTTGATCGTTGGCGTTTGTTAAACCGTCCACACACGGACAACGAAGGCCAACGAAACCCATTCGTTGGCGTTCGTTGGTCTGGTGTGTACGCGGTTGACCGAGAACCAACGAACGTGCGATAGCCAACGCCGACGAACCTTCGTTGGCGTTCGTTGGCTTGTGTGTACGAACCATTACCATTACAAAATCGGCTCATGTGGAACTGACTTCGTACTACTTCTGTGATATTGATCGATGGACCATATTATAAAATGATATTGCGTTGGTTTTATTGGCAACGCGAAGAAAATAAATATATATCTAGAATCTATGTTGCATATTTAAAAACTCATTGTAACTTATTTAATTGCTTTTATTTAGTAGTATTTTCCATTTTTAGTAACCTTATACAGTCATCTGATCTGATCAAGTTTGGTAAAGTAAACCACTCTTAAGTAGAAAAAAACAGTCTATGGTTTTCTCTTGTTCTGATACTACAGCTAATTAATATTTTCGTATTTTAAGAAATGATCTGTCGAATTCAATTATTGTTATATTTAAAAAGTTCGATATTAAACTTTACAAAATTAAAATAGAGTCTGAAATAATAATTTAAATGTGTAACAGTACCAAATTTTAAACCGCAGGTAATGGACTTTTACTTAAAAAACCTGCAAACGAAAACATAGCAAAAGATTCAGAACGTGAGTCAGCCATTGATCTTTTTGTCCGAAAAAATGCCGATCGAGCTCGAACGATGGCGCGGTCAGCGATTGGCGAACGATCCTCAGAAGAAAATGGCAAAATGGTGTAGTCGTTAAACGGTTAGTGCTGAACTTTCATTAATATTAAAATCTTTCAAGTACTCTCAACATTCTCAATCCGTCGTAAAGATTGAGATATCGACGTTTTCGGGCGAGCGATTACCGTTATCGGACGAGGTGGGAAGGTAACGTCGCCGACGGCGGCGCTCGCTTTGTTCGCCGATCTCCACGTGCCCTCCGCCATTTACCATCTTCGAAACGCTCGATTTACACGTAGAGACCGGCCTCAGAGATCGAACGGAGACTCGCGATCTCGATTCGACCTCGTTTTTTACATTTTGCAAACATTTATACCGTTCGATTGGGCGAAAATCTCGCTAGCCCATCGCGGCGGGCGGCGGCGTGGTCGGCGGGGAGCCCCGACCGGCCGCCGGCCGCGGCGGGCAACCAGAGAGCATGCGGAGACCTGATGCGCCGCTGTTGCAGGAGGCGCGCCCGCGCGGCGCAGCGACATGGCTGAGGCGGAGCCGGCGCCCGGCGGCGAGTTCGTCGAGGGCTGGCTCGTGGCGCAGGTGCTGGGCGAGGGCGCCTACGGAGAGTGAGTATCTGCCCCTTCATTGCTCACTTTATTATAGCTTTGTGTTTTATTGGTTTATATCGAATGTTGGATTCTCATCTAGTATGGATATTTTTTGAGTATATTTAGGTATAACAGGTCAATAATGCCCCCCCTTAGAAGATGCTGTCCCATTGCTCATGCAGCATTTACCTTAGGTATACTCTACGCCTGCCCCCCCCCCCCCCCCCCTTAAACAAAATTCTAGCTATGACCTTGGGAAAGCTTGTCAAAGGATTAAGTTTTAGCTGTCGTCTTACCAAGTTATAATAAAGGTTTTACATAGGATGTCCTACACTACATCTGCCTGTTTTGAATCCTCATGTAAACAGATAAATTGCTATTTGCTTCCAACTCGAGTTGGATGGATGTTTTTAAGAAACTACAGGTAAATTTATAAAATATTAATTTTATGATTAGTAAGTAACTATTTCCATTGAAGAATAGGTACATTTACATACTAAATAGTTCTTATTGAGACGTGCAGAACATAGTTAGTCCATGATTTGCACATGTGGAAATAAATGAATGTGTGCAACAAGCCGATGCAGGAACATGCCACTGCAGCACTGGAGTCCTGATTGCTGTTGTAGCAAATAGTTTAATGAAAGTTAAACTAATGTTTATATTGCATCTATCAATTTAAACATTAATTCCTCTATTCTAGATAATAAAATGCCCACCTAATTTCAAAATTTATTTACAACCTTCACCTGAACAGCTGAGCTATAGGTACCAAAACTTAGTTGTTTGAAAATAAAAACCTACTCGGCAAATGGTGTGCTAATGCTCACTGCTGCTAATTTATGGGCAGTATCATCTACACAGCTTTAATAAAATGCATCCAACATCATCGTAGGAGCATATTCGTATTGTACAATGTTTAGCTTTTTTTGAAAAACTTGTTTGCATGTTTTGGTTGATCGGGTTCTTTATTATTGTAGGGATTTTTCTTTAGGAAATAAAAGGACGTAACTTGTTAACAGCTATCCCCCTTCGCATACGTCGTGAATAGTTCAAATCCGAATGTATAATCATTTAGGTGTTGTATCTGTTGGCAAACCTATAAATAAATAAAATAAAAAAAATATGTTTGATTTAGAGGTCTTCAAGTAATTCACTGCGCCTATTTCACATATGAGTGTTCTTTATTTTGAGAACCGTTTAATTTAAAAATAGAACATTTTGAAACAGCATTTGTGGGTAGTGGACAGCATCGCAGTTAGGATGACCCGGCCAACGTTTTGAGTGGCGCACATTCGAGACGATATGACAAGGCGTTCGGCGGCGGGCCGGGTCGCGCGGCGCGAGGCGGAACCGCGGCTGCAGCGGCGCAAAAACGCGCCATCCTTGAGAGTTTATCCACCCCGCGCGGTCACTGCGCCGGCGCCGCCATCGCTACCGCGCGCCGCCGCCATCCGCTCGTGAGGAATGACGCTCATATCTGTACTGCACGACATGTAGACGCCGAGCCGTAACATCTGCAATTCGGCAGGGGCGCGTGTGGGCGGGCTGCTCCCCGCGGTGGCTCCCGGTCCCGGGCGGGCGGAGTCCCCGCGGTGGCTCCCGGTCCCGGCCGGGCGGGCGAGGCGCGTCACGCTGCGAGGGTAGCCTCGGGCCTGTCTGGCCGATTGGATGTCCTTGAACTCTCGACGACTGCCGCCTTAATTTCTGTCGCGCTTCGTTTTGTTTATGTTGTACTTCTTACAGTGTAATAAAAATGATGTTTTTTTCTACTAATATGTACCTTATCTCAATTTCAATCATGTCAAAGTGTACATTTGACAAAAAATATAAGTACCACAGCTAATTTTAATCATCTTAAAAAAATAGGTATTACTTTAAGAGATTTAAAAAATATGTTTTTAATTTAAAGGGTCCCAGATTGTTGCCATCTTTTTTTCCAAAATACAGTTGCGTTGGTCATGTCGGTTAAGAATTATTTCAGGAAATTCCTCGAATATTATAGAGGTACATCGGTACATGTAGAACAGTTATTTTCTCGTAAATTATAGGTCTATATTTAAATGTGAGTGTCGGTGTCAGCATAATTAATTACCTTCCGATATCTGTTATTTAATTTGCTTTAATTATAAGTTTGATTTTGAGGTATAGCCTAGAAAAAAAAACCTTTTAGAGCAGGGGTTCCCAAAGTGTGCGACGTAGAAAGTAGAGGGGCGCCGTAAGTCGATCCTCTCATTATCTAATCTAAAACCACACATATTCGCGGCTGTCTATAAAGCAACAATTCCTATTGTAAGCGAATTAGAGTAGGACGCCGTGACGATGTACTAAACTTGTAAGTGCGCCATGGGCTGAAAAAGATTGGGAACCCCTGTCTTTTTTAGAGGACAGAGTGGGAAGTACAAAATCTAGATTTACGAATAATATTATTAGTGACGTACGCGGTACTTTTAATTTAATCGATTTCACAAAAAGGAAGGGGTTCTGTATGTGGTGGTTTTATTTTTAACTAGCATTTATCCGCGACCTCGTCTGCGTTATTGCCGTCAATATCCCAAGGGAACTCTTAATCGGGATAAAAAGTTTATAAAAAAGATCCAATGTTGCAATCCAGGACTTGGTTTCATTTCAATCCATTCGGTTGTTACTGTGTTATTTAGTAAAAAACATCTTCACAAACTTTCACATTTATAATATTAGTAGGAGGATAGGATGTTCGGTACTCAGTCACTTTTTTTTATTTTTATTTATTTACAACACGTTTTACAGCATATATTGCACTATCACTATGATATAATTGTCCAGACAAGCGTTTACTTGTAAATATATTTGAGATAATATTCTATTAATTTACTGGGTGCGCTTCCAGATTCCATTTTTTTGGATTCCGCACCCAAAGGGTGCCAACGGCTCTATTACTAAGCCTTCACCGTCCGTCTGTCTCTTATATTATATCTCTGGAACCGTAATAGATACTTGCAATTCTCACAGAACGTGTATTTTTATTGTCGCTATAACAATAAATAATAAAAACAAAATTAAATATAAAAGGGAGTCCGTCCCCCATACAGGAAACGTGTTTTTTGCTTAATGGTGGTATGGAACCCTTCGAGTGCTATTCCGGCTCGCACTTGGCCGGTTTTTACTTCATAAAATCCAGTTCTGACATAGGCTCCGCGAGGATTTGAGGGAGCTCTTCAAACATTATAGGCACATGTATGCAATTCCAGTATTTTTATAGTAACTTATGCATGTATTTCCACAAATAGTGGTGATGATGGGATCCATGAGGATCGAGGAAACTATTTAAACGTTAGTTTGGTTTTCATGTTGCGACAGCTTTTTCAACTGATCATAACCATCACAACATAACTAAACCGATTCTTACGAAACTTTGCTCTCTCTACCTTCGGGCGGCCATCCCCGGACTACGTCAGGGGTGTATCTCTCCAAGTCGAGCAAAACAAAGGCACGGCCGTACCGTCCTTTTCTCGAAGCCATTCAGGCCATTTTCAGCCTCCCGTAATTTTGTACTAGCTAAAGCTACTTAGAAACCTGACAGGAATATATAGGGCACAATAAGACTTATATATATTCTCAATATCATTCAATTAGAACGTGTAGTTTAAGAACTATTGCATGTCAAAGTTCCTTAGTTTTGTCACTGACTCACTGATTCACTGACTCACTCACTGATCATCATAATTCTAAGGTACTTCTAGCAAACCTACAAGCACCAAATTTTAAACATAGTTAGTTTTTAGCCTATAAAGTCCTTAAAAACCTAAATATGTTGTAATTTCAGTCACACATAAGTTTGTAATCCTATACAAATACATGCGATTACAAAGTTAGTTTTGCAGTTCAAATTGAAAAGAATGGATTGGAATGTAATAATTAAAGGAAGACTACTTACAAAAAGAAATGAGATCCCATCAAAAACATTACATGTAAAAAGATGCAAGTCTCGCAACGCAGTTCTCCTACAACAAAAAAGTTTTGAGATGTAAAGTTAAACCAAGTCAGTATCGGGGGGTATCAACAGAACTCGATTTCCACCGACTTGCCTATTATTTAACCGTGGAGGAACACATTATATAGGTCTAATAATAGGCAAGCTAATAAATTAAAATTGGAAAAAAAATTAGCCCCTGTTAGTTACAAGTGTCTTGGAACTATGTTAGTAAATACATTTAAATCCACCAATTATATTCCAACAAAAAAAATAATAAATTCAAAATAAAATTATTTCATTAATACATGTGAATGTCGGACTCGCAGTATAATAAAGAAAGTCTCGGGTCGAATATTTATCGCTCTCGCCTTTCGGCTCGGGTGTCAAATACCGTGTAGTGTAGACATAAAACGATGTACACGACACGGGAGGTAATAGAGAAAGCCCTCGCTTGCGGCTCGAGCCGCAAACGTCTGCGATATCGGCCTTTCTTTCTTTACGACCCTAGTCGTGTAACGTGACGTCTAACGTACCCACTACAAGCGTATCGTCCGGCCGGCAGGGTGCGGCTGCTGGTGAACGGCGCGACGGGCGCGTGCGTGGCGCTCAAGACGGTGCGCGGGGCGGACGGGTGCGCGGCGGCCGCGCGCGAGGCGGCGCTGCACCGCGCGCTGCGGCACCCGCACGTGCTGCGCTGCCTGGGCGCGCGCGCCGCGCCGCCGCACCACTACATGTTCCTGCAGTACGCGCAGGGCGGCGAGCTGTTCGACCGCATCGAGCCCGACCGCGGCATGCCGGCGCGCGCGGCGCGGCGCTACTGGCGCCAGCTGCTGCGCGCGCTGCGCTACCTGCACCGGCGCGGCGTGGCGCACCGCGACGTCAAGCCCGAGAACGTGCTGCTGGACGCCGACGACGACGTCAAGCTGGCGGACTTCGGGCTCGCCACGCTGTTCCGGCACGGCGCCCGCGAGCGCCTGCTGGCGCGCGTGTGCGGCACGCTGCCCTACGCGGCGCCCGAGGTGCTGCGCGCGTCCGCCGACGCCCCGTACCGCGCGCCGCCCGCCGACCTGTGGGCCGCCGCGCTCGTGCTGCTCGCGATGCTCGCCGGAGGTGGGTGCCGTCTCCGCTTCTGTCCGTGTTCTCTTTTCTTTTCTGTCTGTTTGCCGGGTCGCCTCCGACCGAAGACCCCCGGGCCCGCCGCCGAGTGCGCTCGTTCCCCGCCGGCTCGGGTCTTTGGTATCCTAGCTGTAGGCGTGCCAGCCCTAAAGTTACGGTACCGAAGTTACGAGCCGCGCGACCCTCGCCGCGCCGCGTCGCTCCCGCTCCTGTCCCGCTCGATGTGCATTTTTTTGTTTCTTTTTTTATTTTCGTTTCGGCACGAGTCGTCCCTCGTAGAAAATTCGTTTCGGAATGTTGGATGTCGAATCTTGACTCTTTTTCCCGAGAATATTAATACTCGTGCAGTAAATCTTCCGAGATTAAAATGCGACCGATGTTTTGTGCCGAATTGATTTTTTTTTATTATTTGTGTAAATTTTGTTGTGCAGCTTTATTTTCGCATGTTTTTGTTTCATATTTATCAGCATAACTCGTAGTATCGCTTTATGTTTTTATTTGCAGATAACCTAGATCGAACCGTCGGGAAGGATATCTAGTCCTCGGCGGTTAGCTTCCTAATGTTATAAATAAATAGAATATGTAGATAAAACCGGCCATTTTCACAATTTCAATGACATCGATCTCACCACGAGGTTTGTGTTTTACGGAACTTAAATTATTGCGGGCGTCTGAACCGAAAAAGATCTGCCTCGGGCAGAGTTTTAATGTTTAATTTTATATACGATAAGTTTGTAACCACGAGGTGAGGTGTTAACACATTCGGTACCGAACTCTCGAATTTCCATACAAAATGAATCCGATAGTTCCCCTGAACTATCATTTGAACGCATCTACCCCACGACCGAGGGGGCGTGGTGCGGGCGACCGACGTAGACGCTTACCTAATTTGGTCGCAAAGAGCACGCACGATCGCCTCGCGCGTAATAAAGTTTAGGAAAGGAAAGGTCCACGGGAGAGCGCGGACAGTCTCGGTATCCGTAGTATTGACGAACCCGTGCGTGTGTGCAGAGCTGCCGTGGGAGCGGGCGCACCCGGCGGACGCGCGCTACGCGGCGTGGAGCGCGGGCGCCGCGGCCGGCGGGCCGTGGAGCAAGCTGTCGGGCGGCGCCCTGGCGCTGCTGGGCGCCGCGCTGCGCCCCGACGCGCCCCGCCGCGCCGACCTCGACGAGCTGCTGCGCCACCCCTGGATGAGCGAGGACGACGAGCTGCCCGAGCACCCGCCCGCAGGTCGGTACCACGTAGCCGCGTGGACGTGTGTCGAGTTTGCAGCGCAGCCGCGGCCGGCGGCGCCGTCCGTGTCAGGTACTAGGTGACTCTGAGTGGTCCCGGTCTCAGAGCCGCCTCGTGCCTCAGCACGGCGGCGCCCCCGCCCCCGCCGCCCCCGACGCCCCCGCCGACTTCGCCCCGCTCCGGCCGCCGGCGCGACGCGGTGCTTTGGCGATTTAGCTCCATGACGTACCGTGAGCTCATAAAGCTAGATTACCAAAGCACTGCGCCGGCGCCCTGACGACGCGACGGGTGGACGCGCCGGACCGACGCCGGTGAGTGTCTCGACCGGTTCTCCGTTGTGAGCGGGGTATATGGGTATTCTGAAAGTGTTATCTTGTAGAATTTACGCGCGGTGTTTAAATATTAGGATTAACGACACGACGATATCTACATACTTACCTCTCGATGATCTTTATGAAGACGTAAGTGATTCAGAATGTCCATATTTATTTAATTCGACATGTATTTCTTTTCTATGTTGTTATTATAAGAGAGTTATTGTAAACTAGCATGTACCCGCGGCTTCTCCCGCTTTGTTCCCGTTACTGTTCCAAGGAAAAATCCAAGAAATCTTGTGTCAATTCAGGACTTGGTCTACTAGTTTGCCAAATTTCAGCTCAATTCATCCAAATATTACCCTCCATTATTCAGTAACAAACATCTTCACAAACTTTTATTTATTTCTAGTAGGTAGAGGGTATGATGTGATAGGCTAATAACACTTTGAACTGGTGTAAATTATATGTATATTTTTCGACAGATAAAGTACTTATATCGGAAAATTGCAGCTCATACATTTTTCATTTTTTAATTCACAAAAGAAAACGGAAAGTAAATTTTTGGTCAGCCGTTATTAAAATTGATCCGCAAAAAAAAAATAAGCAGTTAAATCATTTGGGCAGCATACAAAGATTTGGCTGGCAATAAATAAAATCGGGCGGCAACTCTTGTTCAGCAAACAGTTTAAAAACGGTTAACATTTTAACCAATATTAATCTGCTTTTTTTATCATTTGGCTGCCTAATAAACAGTCGAGCTGCAAAATAATTACTTGGGTAGCAAGATTTTACAATTGGTCAGCAGAGAGTTTAATTGAGATATACAGGGTGTCACTGTGATATATACTGGGTGTCACTGTGATATATACAGGGTGTCACTGTGTTATATACAGGGTGTCACTGTGATAGATACAGGATGTCACTGTGATATATACAGGGTGTCACTGTGTTATATACAGGGTGTCACTGTAATGTATACAGGGTGTCACTGTGATAGATACAGGATGTCACTGTGATATATACAGGGTGCCATTGTGTTATATACAGGGTGTCACTGTGATAGATAAAGGATGTCACTGTCAGCAGAGAAAACATGTCTGTAAGCAGTTTAATTGAAATATACAGGGTGTCACTGTGATATATACTGGGTGTCACTGTGATATATACAGGGTGTCACTATGTTATATACAGGGTGTCACTGTGATAGATACAGGATGTCACTGTGATATATACAGGGTGTCACTGTGTTATATACAGGGTGTCACTGTAATGTATACAGGGTGTCACTGTAATGTATACAGGGTGTCACTCTAAAAACGAAACAGCTCCCAAAAATAGGTAGGTTAGGGTTATTTTTTTTTATGACCCTAAAACGAAACGGCTCCCAAAAATAGGTAGGTTAGGGTTATTTTTTTTGTTGACCCTAAAAACGAAACGGCTCCCAAAAATAGGTAGGTTAGGGTTATTTTCTTTTTGATGACCCTAAAAACGAAACGGCTCTCAAAAATAGGTAGGTTAGGGTTATTTTTTTTGCTGACCCTAAAAACGAAACGATACACGTTGTGAATAAATAATATAACTTCTAAACATTATGAGATGTATAAAAAATCGAAATACCAATTTTATATGAGCCCATCACAGTGACACCTTGTATACATTACAGTGACAGCCTGTATATAACACAGTGACACTATGTATATATCACAGTGACACCCTGTATATATCACAGTGACATCCTGTCCTGTATCTATCACAGTGACACCCTGTATATATCACAGTATCACTCTGTATCTATCACAGTGACACCCTGTATATATTACAGTTACATCCTGTTTCTATCACAGTTACACCCTGTATATAACACAGTGACACCCTGTATATATCACAGTGACACCCTGTATATATCACAGTGACACCTGCTACTTGACAGCTGACAATTACCGAATGACAAAATGCGCACACGATTGGCGGCAGAATAGTTGCGCCCAGTTAGCTTTTATTGCCCCCTTTTTTTTGATGAACAAAATGAAATATTTTGCTTACCTACTGATTGCTTACCAAAATTTGATTTACCGTAGATCGCTTAATGCAGCTCAAATATTTAATTTGCTGACCAAAATAATTTAGAGCAGATCAGTATATCATTAATTGCAGCCTGATTTATAAATGTTTGCTTACCATAAGTTGCTTACCAACTAGCTATTTTGGCTGACCAAATACATATTTCTGCTGACCAAAATATGAATATTTTGCTGATCGATTAAATGATACCCAAAGAAAACTACCTATTCAATCGAGTCTATATTATAAGTCAGAAAAGAAAAAATATTATTTGCGTATTATGATTCTCAGGAAGCGTTCTAACCGAGTTACTATTATAATCTTTAGATGCATTTCTAGTTTTTCATGAATAACAGTAGCCATAGGACATAAATTGGCAATATCATGTTTGAACTTTTGTCTTGCTGTAAGTTGTTTTATATTCGACATAAAAGGTGATTTTTGACATTAGACACTTGTTAGCACAGCTCTTGCTCTGTAGAAGGTAAAATAGGCGATATAGCTCGTAGGGGTACTGTGCTCTGGGTAGACCATCCAAATGCAATTTCTCATTATTTATTACTCGTATATTATAAAAATAAAATAAAAAATAAATAAAATCATTTTATTTCTGTAAGTAGGCCCTAAACGGCTCTTTTACAAGTCTGATTCTAAATATGTATTATTTCTTTACTTTTTTTATAGTATTTTATTAACAATTGTTTGTGTAAATTTACTACATTCGATATATTCAACTGACATACAGCCTTGAGTGACCCGTGTATTTTTTTTATATAAAAATTATTTGTTTGTCTACTAAGAATTTGAAAATTCTATAAAAAAGCTTTTAATTTAGTTGTCGTTAAATTACATTTGCATACTTAAATCAGATCTAGCCGGCTCGGAAGGAAGGTAGGTTTTTTTTCACCTAACTTTTTTATCTGAAGAGATACCCTGGTGATATCAAAGAAAACTTCCTCGTTTCATAAGAACTTTATTAAATTTGCGCGTTCGTATACTTCTGTCATTACAAAATAATATTTGATTTAAAAGATGTTTTACAAAAACGGGCACGCACAATGCTTTCGGCCAGGGTCGTATACAATTGACAATATTCGATAATGTTTTATTTGTCTGACAAGGAAACCGAACCTCGTTTCCGAACGAACGAATACTTATCGTCATCGTTTTCAGATTGTTTTTTAAAATAATCGCGTGTATAATTAGTTAAAAACGGCCGTCATTAACCGGGGGGTTCTCGCGTCCGCACTTTCAGGTGGCGCGGCGCGCGCGTGGTGCTCGCAGCCGGCGGCGCGCGTCGACGACTTCACCTCGGGCGCCGACGCCGCGCTCGCCGCCCTGCTCGTGCACTCGCAGCCCGCCGCGCCGCGCGACCTGCTGCTGTCGCAGGGCACGCAGGGCACGCAGCCCACGCAGGGCACCACCGTGGTCGCGCGCCTCGTGCGCCGCATGACGCGCGTGTGGGTGCGCGGCGACGAGCGCGCGGCGCTGTCGGCGCTGGCGGCGGCGCTGGACGCGCTGGGGCTGGCGTGGCGGCGGCTGCCGTACTCGCCGCACCTGCTGGCCGTGGACTGCGGCGGTGACGTGCGCATGCGCGCGTGGGCGGTGCGCGCGCGCCCGGCCGACGACGCCGACGCGCCGGACTCGGGCCTGACGCTGCTGGAGTTCCGGCGCTCGCGCGGCTGCGGGCTCGCCTTCAAGCGGCGCTTCCTGCAGCTGCGCGCGGCCCTGGCGCCGCTGGCCGCGCCGGCGCCGGCGGGTCCCGGGGCCGACCTCGTGGCGCCGCCGCTGGCGCGGGGGCCCGCCCGGGAGCCGATGGACACCGGGGAGGATTGAGCGATGCGGGGGAGGGAGACTGACCGAACGGATGTGGACGTTATGTGGGACCGGACGAGACCTGATATGATGATGCGTGAAGTTTTGATATGAATAAATGTTTTACAGTTTTTAAATTATATTTATTTTAAGATTCCTTCCCCGCGACGTGCAGATTTTTTGACATCCGTGGATATGAATATTATGAGGGAATCGATGGAGCCTCTGCTGCCAAGGGAGATACGATTTTAGAAATAATAATACTGACTAGCTTGAAAAAATTACCAGCAATCTGACCTTTGTTGAGTATTCTACGATAATCTAGGGTGCCGGCGGTAGCAGGGCGGGCTCGAGCTACGGGTGGTTAGAGCAACAGAGGAGCCTTCCGACTATGCTCGCCGTATTCAGAAGTACCGTACCGCCTTCTGTATCTGACCCTCGATCCGCCCATTCCTGAAATACCGCATTCCCAGATTCTCTCGATATATCAGATTCCCAAAATAATACATCCAACAAAATCATTTAGATCTTTGAATAACCTACGATTTTATAATCTAGTGTAACGGGAATGTGGTAAGACAGGAATCTGGTATTCTGGGGATGCGGTGTATTTTGGGCATGAGCGCCTTGATCCAGCTATTTAGCGAGTCTTGAGATGGTGTTCGGAACTTCGCTATAAACCCATTCGGCGAAAACGAAACTACTATCGGAACAATGATCGTCGAATCAACATCCCACATGACTATAACCTCGGTGAGCCAAGTTAAGGTACTTGCCGAGTTTGACCTTCACGAGGTTCTGGTTATGGATGATTGTGATGTCGAAGAGCGCCGGACGGCGCTTGGATCGATCTGCTTACATATATCAGGCTTATTCAGGCTTATTTTATCAGGCTTTTTTTTTTATTATTATTTATTAATAGTTCTCTCCGTAATGATAGATCGATCCCAATAAAGCGAGGCGCAACCATTTCCAGAACTGTCATCGGTGCATACCTTATAGTTCGGCACCTCGGACCCCACAAGACCATATCGAAGACCAAGTTGCTGGTGAATGGTCCTGGCTACTTGATTACGTCTGCATAAGTACTCGCCGTTAGCTAGATGAGAATAACCGGAGATAATATACCTGATAGACTCCGGAACAGCGGCATTTGCTGACTGATTCCCGCCATCGACTGCAAAAGCTGCAGAACTAGTCTATTCGAGAGATTAGCAATATGGGGACCCCACTGGAGTTTATGATCCAATGTTATACCTAGAAAAACTGTACTATCAACTAGTTCCAATCCAATTCCTCATCCTTCACAATGACACTTGCTTGCTCGCGATTTACGTTGCGCGTGATAAAGTTAATACATTTAGTCTTTCTTTCATTTAAGAGTAAATTGTTAACATTGAACCAATTTACTACTTTAGAGATAGCATTGTTTACATCGTTGTAAGCTTGCTGCTGTCGCTTAACTTTGAAGATAAGTGAGGTGTCGTCTGCAAACAATAGGTACTATATCATGGTGGGTCTTTACGAGGTATGGCAAGTCATTTATGTAAATAATGAACAGGAATGGTCCCAATATTGAACCCTGCGGTAACCCATCGACACCAGTGACCCCGGTGAGTGCTGTCCATTCACGTCAACCCTTTGTATTCTACCTTGTAAGTACGACAATGCCAATAAATTCAGTGCCGATTCTCTAACTCACTCTAACATAATTTATTTGAAATAAGAAGTTATAATTAGGTAATGATTACTCAAAATATCGAAAACTAAATGATTAATGTTATTTAAATATTTTTAAAACAAAAAATAACAACCGACTTCCAAAAGCTTTAACTTTTTAGTTTAGTGCTAGCTAAGGAGCTCAGCATAGCCAGCTTTGCGTGGCAGGCACCGACTTCAAAAATAACAGGTTAATAGTACATTACACAACTAGGGTGGTAATACAAAGAAAGGCCGAGATCGCAGAAGTTTGCGGCCCGAGCTGCAAGCGAGGGACGTAAATATGCGATCGAGGGCTTTCTTTATTACTTCCCGTGTTGTGTACATCATTTTATGTCTACACTTGGCTAGAAAGCGGCTTTTTCCGTACGCGCAGCGTGCGGAAAAAGCCACTTTATGGCCAGGTGTGGCATAAAAACTATTAATATCTGTGTATGTATATATGAATCGTTGATTATACATTTCTTTGGGGTAATTAACATATTATTTTCTGCTTTTTTAGTTTAAGTTTTTGGAGGTAGGTTTTTACTTTTTGTTTTAAAAATTTACTTTATTTTTAAATTTTTAGTGGCGCTGTAAAATATTGTGTTAACCAAATAGACTTGAGTCTATTTAGTTAAAAGAACATTTCCAAATCGGTCTAGCTGTTTTCAAGTAATCGGGGAACAAATACCTACATAAAAATTGCTCTTTGTTTTGAAGTCGGTTAAGACTGGAAACTTATTTCTAATAAGAAATGCACGAGAAACTAAGAAAAATACCAAAATCGCTATATGTGTGCCTCTAATATTTGAAGAGTTCGCTCGATTTCTCCAAGATCCCACCATCAGATCCTGATTTGGTTGCAATGGAATCACCTCGAAAGTATATACCCTTTCAAGCAAAAAAAGAATTTTCCAAATCGGTCCAGCCGTCTTCGAGTAATCGCGTAACAAACATACAAAAATAATAAAAAAAAAAACATACAGACGAATAGAGAACCGTCCTTCTTTTGGAAGTCGGTTAAAAATGAAGACTGATTATGATTGTAATTTTTTTTCCTCCCACGAAAACATGACCTTATATGGAAGTTTCGGTTCTGGTTTCGGCCGAAACTGAGATCAAAGCCGAAATGTGTCTGTGTCTTGCCTGTCCCTTGTTGACTCTGGATCTCAGGCGGGTAGGGTAGGTGGTAGAGACAAACTATCTTTATTAAAATGATTATACTTTTTAGCCTTAACACTGAATGGTGTCTGCTTTTTTATAAAATTGCATACCTAAAGTATTTTGTTTAAACTTATATTCTTTGTAGGGTTCCGTACTTCAAAAGGAAAAAACCGGACAAGTGCGAGTCGGACTTCTAAGGTCGGACTCCGTACAAATTTGTAGATACATATACATCTCTAAACGTTTGGTCTGGACAATTATAATCTTAGGCTCCATTTATATAGATGGGGCGAGAACTCGTATGCCATTTTCATTTAATTGCGGCGATTATTCGATCAATATTGTACTCAACGTACCTAGATAGCCTGCAATGTAATCAAACTCGCATACGAGTTCTCGCCCAGTCTAAATGGGGTCTTAGTATAGTGAAATATATGCTGTAATAGCCTGCTGTTACCTGTCGGTATGTATACCGCGGCCAGTAAAGTAAGAAATGTCTCACATCACATGTATTGTCGCCCGAGGACGACGAACATGCGATGTGAGGCTTTCTTATTTACTGGCCAAGGTTTGCAACCAACCGCCAACTTTTACTGAGTATAACCATATCTACCGACTCCGCTCTTTATGAATCTTATTTTATGTTCAGTACTGTATCTGATTTTCCAAATGGCGCCATTCCGTTCTCAGCCAGTTTCGTATTCACTTACCCTTAATACCGATGAATTTAAGCGCTCAAAAATATCTCCTACCCTCCTAGATGTGAAATTTGGAAAAATTGAAAAACATTTTTGTTATTCTACTGTGTCTACACTACAGCATGGAGAAATTAATAAAAATAGGAATTGAGTTCAAAAGCATAGTTATTTGGAAACCCATAGAAAAAAAAACAGATTCGAAAAATACTTCGCTGTGCTGTTCGCTGCGCGTACGGAAAAAGCCGCTTTCTGGCCAAGTGTAGACAACACGGGAGATAATAAAGAAAGTCCTCGATCGCATAATTACGTCCCTCGCTTGTAGCTCGGGCCGCAAAAATCTGCGATCTCGGTCTTTCTTTGTTTTATCACTCTAGTTGTGTAATGTTCTATAATATTTTAGTCATTATACTCAAAACACCGAGTTAAGGCATTCTATATACTTAACTTAGCACGAGTTTTGCAAAAACGTCAGTATCTCGAAAACTAAGAGATTTTTACTCAGGGCAAATTTACTTAATCTGGTGCCTTATGTCCAGGAGTCTCCAAACTACGGCCCGGGAGCCGGTCCAATCCGGCCCGCGGAACAGCCCATGATCCGGCCCGCGAGAGCTCGCTTTCCAGTTAAATACACCCCCTCTGTCCCTCTGGCCCACAGACCACACACTACAGCGGCCGAGAAAAAAAGATTACTTAGTTCCGTGGTCGACCATGTCGTGTGGCCCGCGTGAGATTTTCAAAGGTGAGCTCGTCTATCAGCGCTTTTCGTGTGTACAGTGGTTTTAGGGACACCCTGTATACATAGTTCCGGCAGGCGTTCTGCGCGTGTAGTACCGCGGTGTCACGGTATACGGTAGTTTTTGTTCCGATAAAAGGTACATCGGGAGCGCGCATGTGTGCGCGCCGTGTACGGACGCACCACAGGCAAGCATCGCCGCGTGCTTAGCTTAGTCAGGGCTGAGCACTCGTCGCGAGCGGTCGAACGTTCAAAATGTCTGCGGAAGCAAAGTATAGAAGACGTATACAGGGTGATTGGAAATTCGACCTATCCCTTGAAAGGGGTTATTCTAGAGCTTATTTGCAATGATTTAAGTCTAATCAACCGGGGGTCAAAACTCAATGGTTATCAAGTTATTTGACTTTTAACTTATTTTTTTTAAAACCCGCCTTTCGATCTAAAACTGCTTATTGTGAAAAAACTACTTAAATTAGTAATGAAAAAGAGCCATCATCTAATAGCAAATAAATGGTTGATTACGAAAAATCCAAAAAACCTGCCAAAACCTTTGAAAATGTTACCAATAAAAGAATTTAAAGTCAAAAGTTTTTGGATTTTGTTCAAAATGTTGTAATTCTTTGAGGCATTACTTAAAAAAAAATTACGACACTTCGCGTAAAAATTACTAAAATTAGTTCCTCAGTTCATAAGCTTTCTAAAAAGGTAGAATTGTTGACATTTTTTGCATAACTTTTTAAAATAACATTAATAATAAGAGAGGGGGTAGGGAATATCACCTAGCGTACCGGACCCTTAATCAGTTTGTTTGTGTCACTTTAGTTTCTCCGTGGGCTTTGTTTGTCTTCGGTTTCTTATTTTATCTCATCTTCTTAGGTTAGAAGTCACTAAAAGTAAGCTTCCGTGATATTTCGGTTAGTAATTTATCTGTAAGTTCCCGGTTGCCTTAAGTTTGCACCTGGTTTCCTTGGTGTAACTTACAAATTAGGTGCAAACTTAACGCAGCCGGGAACTGATTGATAAATTACTTATTGAAATATCACCGAAGGCAACTTTTAGTGATTCCAATCCTAAGAAGATGAAATAAAATAAAAAACCGAAGACAAACAAAACCCACGGATAAACTAAAGTGACACAAACAAACTGATTAAGGGTCCGGTACGCTAGGTGATATTCCCTAGCCCCTCTCTTATTATTAATGTTATTTTAAAAAGTTATGCAAAAAATGTCAACAATTCTACCTTTTTAGAAAGCTTATGAACTGAGGAACTAATTTTTACGCGAAGTGTCGTAATTTTTTTTTAAGTAATGCCTCAAAGAATTACAAAATTTTGAACAAAATCCAAAAACTTTTGACTTCAAATTCTTTTATTGGTAACATTTTCAAAGGTTTTGGCATGTTTTTTGAATTTTTCGTAATCAACCATTTATTGGCTATTAGATGATGGCTCTTTTTCGTTCCTAATTTAAGTAGTTTTTTCACAATTAGCAGTTTTAGATCGAAAGGCGGGTTTTAAAAAAAATAAGTTAAAAGTCAAATAACTTGATAACCATTGAGTTTTGACCCCCGGTTGATTGGCCTTAAATCATTGCAAATAAGCTCTAGAATAACCCCTTTCAAGGAATAGGTCGAATTTCCAATCACCCTGTATACTGCAGTGTGTTCGGATGTTTGAAGAATAATGCGCA
Organism: Eudemis profundana; assembly: GCA_947034925.1. NCBI lineage: Eukaryota > Metazoa > Arthropoda > Insecta > Lepidoptera > Tortricidae > Eudemis > Eudemis profundana. Next base: position 40,135,666 of record OX344796.1, on the reverse strand, counting down.
AAATCCAGAATTGTCATATTTCTGCATTCCTAAGGATCCCGAAAGGTGTGTATTTTATTAGTACCTATATAAATCTTATATTTTAAGTCGCTTATAGAATGTTTGATAGTTTTGTGATCAAACTATACAAATTAAATAGAGTAGATAATTATTTTGTTTGACAGTGATGAGTAAAATTAACAGATTTTTTAAACGTGTACTAATTAAATAGTAGTTGATTCTATTGATACATAAAATGCCTTAAACACGAGAGTGGTTTTATGAAACGAGCCGAAATATCGTTGCGTTACTTACATGTATACGTACCAATACTAATTTATTTAAACTATTATACTTACTTAATAACATTAACATCAGATGTGTGCGATCAGATACTTTCATATTGAAATAAGTAACTTTTACTAGGTTGACCTCGAACGATTGTTCGTTCGATCGAGGTCAACCTAATAAAAGTTACGTTCGTAGTAAGTAGGTATTTTACAGAACCGAAGAGCGGCAGCCCTCTGTGCCTTAGGCACGCTCTGGTGTCGCGCGCTCCTAAACGGCGAAGACGAACTACTTGGTTGTCTTTATACTTTGGCGGTGTAATGAAAATGCAATGTTCTAATAAATCGATTTATTACAAAAGTCTATCAGCGACGTCGAGCGCGCGCCGCGGCCGCGGGGACACGCGCCGGCGCCCGCTCGCGGCGCGGTGCCACATGCGGCCGCACGAGGGCCGTCCGTGCCCCGCCGGCCGCGGCGCGCCTCACCCCTTACAAAATATTAACAATACGAGGACACAATAGCAAGAACTCGGCTCGCCACTACAGCACTAGAGGTAATGAATACTCGGCCCCGCCCGGGGGCGCCCGGTCGAACCGTGAGGGAACTCCACCGATGGCTGCGCGTGCCGAACGGGCTCAACGGGACGATCTAGCAGGTGATCCTTGATGGATTCTTGCAGGCTTCGATGAAACCTGGAACCTTCAAATACTCGGGTAAAAACGTCACTGTTTGGTGACGGAGGAGAATGAGAGCGCTAACACGGGTCGCGCCGGTATCGCCGTTGACGGTCGACAGATGACCGGGATTTGCTTTGTTCCGGGACCTTCTACGTTCTGCGGCTCAACAGTTGCCGACTGCCGCGTTACATACTTATTAACGGTCCGCATCTCGGGTATTTCGGAGACGAATTTTGACGGGAATCAGAGGGTGCCGGGGCAGGTGTCGGGCGGCGCCGTTGATATGTTTACTGCACGAGTCCCGGCGGCGACGGCGGGGCCGGGGCCCGGAGAGCCAGGGCCCCGGCCGGGGGCCGCGGGGCTCTAATATCTACGCCGATGCCAGCTGAAGTTAATAAAATGCTTATCTACTAATTATCGTATCGCTAGACTGGCGCGCGGCGCTCCGCTTCATGAGATTTGGTTCCGTTGTCACTTATTCTACAGAGTTTTCGCTTTATCTAGCAGTTCGTTGATGAAATTCTGAAAAACGAAACGAATTTTATTATTAGCTAAATTTTATATACATAGTAAATAAGTAAGATAGGAAATAGTATATTACACAACTAGGGTGGTAATATAAAGAAAGGCCGAGATCGCAGATGTTTGCGGCCGAGCCGCAGGCGAGGGAGGCAAATATGCGATCGAGGGCATATTTCATTACCTCCCGTGTTGTGTATATCATTTTATGTCTACACTTGGCTAGAAAGCGACTTTTTCCGAACGCGTAGCGTGCGGAAAAAGCCACTTTATGGCCAGGTGTGGCATAAATATATTCAGCATACTCACATGTACATCTTTTTGGGGCTTTTTGGCATCCGCTAGTAGCGTCTGTAACAAACGACGAACATCAGTTTTTATTTTATTTTTACCTGACCAGCGATCAGATTTACGAGAGCCTACGGGTGTGATCATGTGGCCCGAGTTAAATATCTACCCTCACTCTTCTTGAAAGAGCGTAAATAAATAAGAAACCATTGACGACGAAAGAGTTCCATTTCTCTTTGTCAGTTCGTATTAGAAACGATGAATCGAATAGATTTAATTAGGTTCTCACATCCGCACACATATTGTGTACATGCTGGCATGAGAAACTCGGCAAGGCTTTGGGTAGCCCGATGGGTTTGAAGCCGCGCTTTGAAGTTTATAGTGAGATTTTTATCATTCTGACCGACTTCTGTCGTCCGGGTTCGGACGTCATTCCTCCCATAGAACTAAATGATGAACGTAACCGGGTCAATGCCAGTATTTTTAATTTGATAAACAGATAGCACGAGACGGCCACCCAATGAGAACGCGCACGCATGGCGCCGGACTGGACGCTAGCATGCAACAGGGCGGCGAGTGACGTGCAAGCAGGGATGCGATGTGGGCTCGTGCAGGTGTCCCCGTGGGGCCGCAGCACCGACCTTGAGGTGCGCGCGCCGCAGCTCGTCCGAGTCCATGTCCAGCAGCTCGTCCACGTCCACGTCCACCTCCTGCGCGGCCGCGGCGCCGCTCGCCTCCTTCTGCAACACCCGCCCCGCCTCATTAGCTACTCATCCATCACCACCCGAATATCTTCATTGCGCCCGGTCCGTCCTGTACGACAGATGAGAACTCTGCGTTTTCACTGACGCGGCCCCCCGGGTGAAGCGGAGAGGAATGGACCGTGAGCTGACCGATCACACTGTTTCCGCTGACGCGGAGTGAAGATTTCATTTTCGGTCATTGTTATTGGTCAACTCTCCGCTTCGGCCGGCTCCCCGTCATTTTTTTTTGTCTAACTTGCGACCCTTATCGGGCGTTGCGATATCGAACCCGGTCGTCGGCCGTGGCGTTCCCTGGGGTCGAACCAGGTCGCTAGCCGGATCACCTCGAGTGGATCGGACTGGGCGGGGGCCGGGGGGGTCGAACCGGGTCGCTTGTCCCGGTCCACCTCGACAGGGTCGGACTAGGTGGGGCCTGACCGCTTGGGGTCGAACCGGGACGTTTGGCCAGGGCCACCTTCACTTTTCGCTGATGCTCCCCGTCAGTGGAAACGTACTCTTATATGCGTCGCGCGTTCCAGACGACCGGACTGCTCGTCAGTGGCTATAGATAGGGTTGCCATATGCCAGGATTGGTCCTGACATGTCAGGATCGCTGCCGGACTTGGCAAGCTATTAATAGTACATTACACAACTAGGGTGGTAATATAAAGCCGAGATTGCAGATGTTTGCGGCCCGAGCTGCAAGCGAGGGGCGGAAATATGCGATCGAGGGCTTTCTTTATTACCTCCCGTGTTGTGTACATCATTTTATGTCTACACTTGCACGCAGCGTGCGGAAAAAAGCCACTTTATGGCCAGGTGGCATAAAAAATCTAACTTTACGTTTTAACTATTCATTTATTTTATTACAAGTTTTGCACAACACTTGAATTTTATGTTCAATAATTGTCGCAAATTGAACGCTGCCTGACTAGGCTTTTTAGCTTAATTTAAAGTTCAAGTTACGCCAAATCTCTGTTATTTGAAATGTCCGAACTTTTACGATAATGTCAGGAAGTTTGTCAGGGCATTTCATTTTTCCACATGTCACACATAGCGGCTGTCGAGGCTACCATCGACACGTGGCGACGCCTTTTGGTGTCGACACGCAGCCCGTGTACAAATAGCTCCAGTATAGAGACAGCGTCAAATACAAACTATTTCCAACATCCAAAGCACCAATATCGAAACGGGTGCCATCTATTTCGCATATTTTTTTTGTCCGAATGTTCTATTTGCCCGAATACTTTTTCTCTAGCTTAACGCATAATTTTTCTCTAGCTTTAACGGAAAAGATTTTGCAAAATCTTTTACATCAGCCATTTAGAACATATTAGGTTAGGTTAGGTTTCTTTTATAGTTATTCTGAAAAGTCAATATTATCTGTAAAATAACAATTATGCGTAAATAGTATTCGGGCAAATAGAACATTCGGACAAATAAAATTATGCCAAAAATAGGCGACTCTATCGAAACACGTCTTTATTACTATAGGAACAAAGACCTTACGATATATGGCAACTTGGATGCTGCAGACTATTTGACGCCGATCACGCTGACTATACAACAAAGGCAGGAAAGTATTTACGGGCACATCGTAGAGTTTCTGCAGCTCGTCGTAGAGCCACATCTCGTTGGCGAGCCGCTTGCGGATCAGCGCCATCTGGTGGCTGCCGTACTTGGCCGTCAGGAACTTTTCGCGCCGCTCCTTCACCTGCAGCGATACGGAACTTGCATGAGCCTATGTGCACTAACTAAAGGGTTACGATAGCTCTCGGTCTTGGTTATTCTCGACCTCGACTCTAGGTTATGAGCTCTCTTTATGCACCTTGCAATTTTACGATCAGCACGTTATACATGCGCGACCTAACTGATATCAAGGTGTGTAGGGAAATTGCGGCTGTCCAACCACCACGACTCCAATTGTTCGCAACAACAAGCTTACCTCAAGGAGAGTAAACATTTCGATAGGAAATCGGTGGTGAATGATGGTTGTCACCGTGTTAGTTACCTCGCCCTTGTCGCTGAAGTTGACGTGCAGGCCGGTGCGCGCGGGCGAGCGCTCGGGCGGCGGGCGCGCCGCGACGCCGGCCTCCACGCCGGGCGGCGGGCGCGCCGCGACGCCGGCCTCCATGCCGCACGGCGCGGCTGTGGCGCCCGCTGCCGTCCTCTGCGAACACACCAAATCAAATCATTTATTTCTGCAATAGTAGGCTCTTTTACAGGTCTGGTTATTTTGGCTCTTCGGAAAATGACCTTCCGGTGAGAAGCACCGGAAAAAAAATCACCAGATTCTCTTTTCAAAATATTAAGCAAGCATATTACAACAATTGTGACATGATTACATGAAATTTCATTAATAAAACCTTCAAATGCACTGTTTTAAATTAATTAATTAAATTTTACTTGGATCAACTACAACAATATTTAATAGGTACAAGTTGCCCTTAGGTCTAGAAGGCACAAATAGAGAACTATATGTTAATAATTATAAATTTTGTCCGTATAAATTTATACTGTTATTTTGTCGTGAAATAAATGATCTATCTATTGTCGGCGCATAAGCAGAACCGGTGGGACCCCTGCCTCCCACACCGCCGCGGGAGGGCGGTCCTCCATTCCAATTTAGAGATCGTGGTCGACGCACGCGTCCCTCTTAAGATTTTATACTATTTTTGTAAACGTACTACCAAATTATATTCATAAAAAGTATTTCTGGAGTTATAATTGAAGACCCCAACATCGTATGGCGACCGTCACAGCACTCAAGCATTACGTGGATACGTAATATAACGGACCTAACCTGCATATGCTACGCCCGGACGTCGCGACGTGGAACTCGCGGACCGGACCCGGCAACAGCTGCTGATCAAGGATAAATCAGGGGAGTGCTCGTTCCTTTTATACCTAATCCAATTCCCTTCCAGATGGTTTCAACGACCGCAATTTGGTGTGTTTAATTAAGTACGTAAAAATAGCATCGTGAATGCAGGACGCTTGCGCATATATAAAAAAAAGTTATGGCATTTCTATAAAATATATTACAAATAATAATTAATGTGCTATCATTCTTCCTATTGCAATTTCATTCTCTTCTTGTACGCACTAGCTTCAGCTTCAAGGCCATTTGCACTAATTTAACAATTGAATCTCAATTTTATTTAAACTACACATTAAGAAGTTAGTTATAGTGCTTAATAGTTAAATTAAATTCATTCTCAAACAAATAAAATAAATAAATAGCATAGGTGTTTTACGCATTCGCCGAATAACTATTCCAGATTGCAAACTGGTTCCCACTGGGCGCTGGCCGTTATCGCTATTGCTATTCGAGAACAAAGAGTGCTTCTTATACAACACGTGGCGAGAATCTGAACTGCAGGTTTGCCGGATAATAACGGTATTTATAAACCTTTATTTTATAGTTGCAATTTTAGTATCGCGTAATTATGTCTGACACGGAGTTGAAAGCGTTGTTGAGAAGACGCAGTGCCCTTAAAGGGAAAGTAACCAATTTTGGCAATAAATTAAAGGAATTTCATAATTATAAGGAAGTTACAAGTAGTCATGTTAGCGAATTGAGTTTGAGATTATCGCGATTCGAAATTGTTTTCAATGAGTTTGAAGTCTTACAGGATAAAATTGAGTTGTTAACTGATGACTGCAATCAGCTGTCCGAGAACGTAGATATTGAAAACAGTTTTTTTGAGCTGATTAATTCAACGCAACAATTTATTGCGTTACATAAACAAAGGTGGAGTGAATCGGAAGACAGACCTCTCAATTCTGGTTGTCTTGTAAACGTAAAATTGCCTCAGATACAACTGCCGACTTTTGACGGCAGCTATAATAAATGGATAGAATTTAAGGATACATTTAAGTCTATAGTGCATGAAAATTCATCGTTAAATGAAATAAATAAATTTCATTATTTGCGCACCTCGCTTGAGGGCAGTGCCGCTATTGTTATTAAATCTTTGGAAATATCGGCGGCGAATTATAACACCGCCTGGCAACTGATTTGTGAGAGGTTTGATAATAAAAGGCAGTTGATTAGTAACCATTTACGTGCGTTATTAAACAGTGAGCAATTAACAAAAGAATCTCATATATGTTTAAGAAATATGATCGATCATATCGCCAAAAATCTGAGAGCTCTGCAGAGCCTCGGCGAGCCTACTGAGTCATGGGACACTCTGATTGTTTTTATTTTTTCCTCCAAGCTTGACCCGGTCTCTATAAGAAAATGGGAGGAACATAGAAACAACCTGAGTGAGTCCCCGAAGTTAATTGAGTTTAGCGATTTTCTCCGCAGCAGGGCAGATGTATTGGAGTCATTGTCCCGAAGCAGCAGCCACACTGAAAAACATGAAAAGAATATACCTAAAAAGGTAGATAAATATCAAAAATCGTTTGTCGCTTCTGCTTCAAATACAGTGGCTACCAACTTACCACAAATGTGCTGTGGGATATGTCATGGTGAACACCGCATATTTAATTGCAGTAAATTTCTTGCCATGACACCTGAAACTAGAGGTGCCGAAATATATAAATTAAATGTGTGTCCTAATTGCTTTCGCGGTGGTCATCGTGCCTATCAATGTCGCGCATTCCCGTGTAAAACATGTGGGCGCAAACATAATGTATTATTACATCGCCCGTATGATAATAATAATAATAATAAACCTAGTACTTCAGCGACTAATGCCTCACAGTCCAGTATCGGCAAAGTAAACAATGCTTGTCCAGTTTCCTTATCTTCTTGTACGGCCACACAGGTGTTGCTATCGACAGCAATGGTACAAATTGTAGATATACAAACAAATAAATGTCACACTGTGAGAGCTCTACTCGACTGTGGGAGCGAATCATCCTTTATAACTAAATCGCTGCACGACAAATTAAACCTTTCTAGCCAAAAGATTGATCCGATTGATGTAACCGGGATAAATAATATATGATCAAACGAACTTCGAAGTGAAGTTCGATCATTATTATATGAGAAAGCTTCATTCGAAGATATAAAAACCAAGTAGTCCTTTAACTTACTGGCAACTCTTCGCACATTTAGAGTAGGTAGTAAAAACCGTAACTCAAACAGTCTTATCCCTACTTCTTTACCTACCCTACTACCTCGGCTGTCCGCCATATCTCATTCTTTTCAGAGACATTGTATATATTACCTTCTGCAAAACTTTCTTCACGGGAGAAAGAAAGGGTGGGAGGGAAATTATATCTTCGAATGAAGCTTTCTCATATAATAATGATCGAACTTCACTTCGAAGTTCGTTTGATCATATATTATATTTCGAAGCTTCATTCTTCAGATATAAAAACCAAGTAGATGTTTAGAGTTCAAAGTTTTGCTATATATAATGTAATAAATTGTAATAGAGAGGTTGCAACTGGGGACTATGGGGGTTCGAAGTAATACTCCTTCATGATGATATCCGTTGTATTCAGTACAAGACAAGACTAAAGGCGAAGACCAAAATACAAAGACGTGTCTTAAAGCTAGTTACATCTATTTATAATATAATAATGCTTACTTGCTATAACCCAAATCCGTGCGTCACATGTCGTAAACAGTAACGAAGAGTTACTGTTAATTCATCATATTACATCTCCCCCGAAAGTTCACTCTTCACCCCCTCATGCAACAAAAAAAAATGTGACGAACGCAGTTGAGTTTTACATTTTTGTTTCTTATTTTTAGCATTTAAACTAACACTTTATTTGATAAATTGAACTAAAAAAAAATTAAACACATGGTAGGTATTTATAATAACTGAAATTAATACATACGTTTATCAAAATTACTTTTATTTAGCCATAAATTATAATCGTACACATTAGTAAACATTTCCTAGGTATCGGTACATTTACCCAATGATAAAATATCTAATGCCATCGGAGTCCTTAGCTCCTAATAAAAAAAAACAAATGGGAATAGTTTCCCAAGGGCATGGTCACCCTTCAATCCTCTCAAAAACACAAATGGGAATGGTTACCCAAGGGCATGGTCACCCTTAATTACCGGCATATCAGGCCTAACTCTCGGTTGCCTGTACTTAGAGTCACAAATACATTAAGACGTTATAAGTCTCCAACGGTTTTCACGGAGGGCACGGTAGTCCAAAACACCATGAGCCAACACGAAGGACTAGCGCTCTAACTTCCCTAACACAAAAATCACAATAATTGTGTACCGTACCTGGACATTAAACCTTCTGTATATTCATTATTCAAGTTATATTGTTACTTAGACAATTTAAGGATTTGATGGTATCCCGAACTCTCGGTTGATCAGACCTAGAAAAGCGGGTATATCTCGTAATAAACTCTTTGAAATATAAAAAAAAAATCTGGAGAAATATTATTACTAGAATGCAAAATCAAATACATATTTTCGGTAAGTAGGTCATACTAAAATCTCACTATAATTGGCATAATGCCGACGCTATGCGCGGGCGCGATGAGCGGCGCACGGGCGCAATGACCGCCGCGTGCTGACCGAGCAGAATATTGCTCTACATACTGTACCATATTGCGAAATACCTATATCTTTATACAAATAAAAAAAAATACTTTAAATTCGTGTAGAATCGTAATGGTCAAAACAGCGATTCAAATTTTTACGTAAAAAAAACGAACTGATTAATTTTGCTAAGCACATCTTTTTATAAAATGCAATAATAAACTAGATTTTAATTATATTTAGTTTCTGAAATATTAGTTTATTTAAACCAATATCTACTATTTATTAACTTAATGTACCTTAATTATCGCGAAACTAAATAACATACTGTATCAGTAGTTAACGCACATAGGTAAATAAACTATTTAAAAAAAATTAATCTTATGAGAACCCTAATTATATTACTTCACAATATTATTTTAAAAACTTACATTAGTTATAGTCAATCTACCAGTGGATCAATCTGACGCTGCGCTAGGTAGCCTCGGGGCGGGCCGCGGGTCACGTTGGCGGGCACGACGCTCGATGATGCTGCTGATGCTCGATGACGGGCCGGGCTAACCCTGGACTCCCTCGAACATGGGCCGGGATTTCCCTGGACACCTCTTGAAGTGGGCCGGGATAACCCTGGACACCTCTTGAATTGCGAGCCGGGATAACCCTGGACAACGCTTTTCTTTTCTTGAGACTTGCTGGCTTCTTTCAAAGTGATTTTCTTCTTGCTTCATATTATTTTTCGATTTTAATTTTAAGTTTCTTTTTTAAACATGATTTTAGGCTTCATTCTTCATAACTTTTTTCTTGAGTCTTCAATAATTTTATTGTTGTAAATACTTTTCTTCACACTCGATTTGTTTGATTTTCTTTCTTGATTTCTTCTGATTATCTGGTTATTTTTTCTTTATTTTCTTTGGTTCGCTGGCAGGGTCACCATGTAATAGAGAAGTTGGAGGTGGAGTCTATGGGGGTTTAAAGTAATAGTCTTTCATGATGATACTTGTTGTATTGAGTATAAGACAAGACAAAGACCAAAGACGAAGACGTGTCTTAAAGCTAGTTACATCTATTTATAATATAATAATGCTTACTTGCTATAACCCAAATCCGTGCGTCACATGTCGTAAACAGTAACGAAGAGTTACTGTTAATTCATCATATTACAAAATACCGAAATCCTCAACAAACAATAATATATTACTTTACGATACTCATCGTCTTCTTAATAGGTACATTGGTATTTCAAACTATTAATAATTAATAGGTAAAAAAAAAAATCAGTGTTTAATTTTAACCTAATTACCAGAAAAGCAGACGGACCTCGCAAAATTTCAGTCATCAATTATCTGTTGATGGTAAAATCTGGCAAAAGTTTCTGTTGTGCTTGGCCAGCCAGCTGCTTTTTGGATAGTAACGAGCGAAACGCCCGGTTTTTTAAAAGTCTGATGTAACAGAGATATAATCTTCTACTGCTATCACTGGACAAATATTCCTATCATTTTGGAAATATGGAAAGAACCAGTTGTGCCCGACCGGCGGCAGATGTTATTATTACATCATCAATAAAAAATTTAATACCATTTGGTTTTAACATTTTTAACTTAATTAATGACAATATTTGCACTCTGTGGGCCGTACATATGGCTAACAGAAACGATAGTTTCTTTGTTAATTTTTCAAGCGAAAATTCTCTGTTAGGGCTCCATTCTGTAATATGATTCAAAACTTGGGGGCCCATGTATTGCTATATTTGGGAGTTACTGGCTTTCATTTATAAGCTCCTTTCAATAATCTTTTAATCTTATAAATTTGAGCATACTATTTCCTAATAGGAACGAAAGTGCTGACGAGTGATTATTTAATGATCGTCGTCTAGTATCCATAACACAAGCCTTATTGAGCTTACTATGGGACTAGTTCGATTTGTGTAAGATTGTGCTCTAATATTTATTTATATATATTTAATGATCCATACGATGCTCTTTTGTCAAATTTCTTAGTTAAAAATAACAGAAGCGACGGAATGGAACCCTTATAAAAAATTTGGTATACTGTCTTTACAAAATTTGTGAATTTGTGGTTGCGAGTTCTGGAATTACAGAACTGGTCAATATGGCTATCAGGATCCAAGTATATCGGATATTACTAATTTTAATATCAGTGGGAACCACGGTTGGGACGGCCAATAGGGAAAAACTAGGATTCCCGTAGCGTTGTCGTTTATAATCTTATGTAAACACTTGAGAATTAGTGTGAATGGGGAGAACGCGTAAAAGAATTTATTATACCAACTGATCGTAAATGCGTCCACAGTAAGGGCGTCAGGGTCTGGTTTCCACGAAACATATGTGACACATTTGGTAGAGGTACACAAAGCGAAAAGATCAATTTTCGGCATACTGTATTGCCATAGTCATATTCCATTCAATATCTGGATGATGCCTTCGCGATTTCCTATCTGCCTCTATTTTATCTTTAGTATTGATATATGACGCAAATAGCCATATTTTGCGGTTCTCGTACCATTGACAAATGGACCCTGTTAATTGGTTTAAGTGAGGAAATTGGATTCCTCCCATCCGATTTATGTAGGTAACTGATTGCGGTGGTGTTGTCAATCCACAACTACAACGAACAGTTGGATTTATCTCGAGCCACACATTTTATCCTAAAAATATTGCGAGAAGTTATAGGTAATTAATATGAAATGCTTGTTCTTCTTCCTTCCACGCTCTATTTACACACTTTCCATTGCAAAATGCTCCCCAACCCGGTCGGGACGCATTTGTAAATATTTTTGAGTCATATTTTGCTACGAGTAAGTACTTCCAAATGAAAAGAAGTTTCATGTATATTATTAGTCGACCAAAACAAATCGGGTAAAATTTCGCGAGAAAGTTTAACTTTTTTCTCATAATCGACATGTTCTTGAATTGCGAGAAATGTATACCTTTCTAGCAACTTAGTATACAACTAGCCGTATCTGACTAGCTGTTCTATATAGTTGCGTTTCTCTGTAGGAAGGGATAGTAACATGTCTATGGAATTGTAAACAAAACCTAGATATTTGCAACATTGTTCAGGTTCTAAAGAACTTTTATTATAATTTACGACGAATCCTAGAGATTCGAGTAGACATGTTGTATTTACCACGTTTTGCTTACATTCCTTATAGTCCCTTCCAATACATAAAATATCATCAAAATATACCGTAGAGATGTAAAACCTTGTTTTCTTAAATATGTGACCACTTCTTCCATGATTTTCGTGAAAGTTCTAAGTGCTATTGGGATACCGCAGAAGCGAACAAAATTCATAGGTGATCCCGTTATATTCGAATCTCAGGTAGCTACGATGAACAGCAGTGATAAGTACAAGTAGGTACGCCTCCTTTAGATCAATGGTGGCCATAAACCCATTTTTAGGAATTAATTTTGACGCTGAAGACGTCACGACGTTCTGAAGACTTCCATTTTAAAATGGGATTTTATTATATACAAATTTATTAAATTGTTTGAGGTTAAGAATGAATCAATGTATAGCCACCATTTGAACTAGGAGTGAGAAATATCTTAGAAAGAAACTGATCCTCGCTCTATTGGCACTCTGTTATAGCACCTAATTAATTAAATTCTATATAGTCACGGTTTCTCCTGACCTGAGAAAGTATTAGTAGGTTTAACTAATTGTGTAACCTGTCCTGTAAACGGAATTCGGAAGTAATTTTGTATCGAATTCAATATGGTACCATTATTAGTAATGTTTTAAGACGGCCGGCGTGTACCTGCGTTACCGACGCGCCGGCGCTCGTGGCTTGTAAGCCGCCTTGGGCTGCGTGTGCGTGGAGGCGCCGCCGTCTCCGGCGTGCTCCTCGGCAGCCCCCTTCGGTTCACCGGCTGATAGAAGCGAGAGGGCCTCGTCCAGTGTCCCTGGTACTGATATCGAGATGGCCCTGGCGTTTAGACGTGTTTGGCACGGCTGCGGTAGCGACTGTTTTCTCAATCTGCAACCCTTGTTTTTCGAAGACTTTTGATGCCTTAATCTTGTCGGACAGTTTACGTCCCTGTCAACGTCTTGTATTAAATTCAAAAACGTCAAGTCCTGGGGTAATTAGTTTATTTCTAGGCTGTGATTCGGAATAATGCAAGTTGGCAAAAATCTTACATCCATCGGATAAGTCTTTTATTGCCCGTACCTTACTTTGTTTGTCCTCCGACGTCAAAAGTAGGGTCAATGCCCTATTTAAAGCAGATATTCATATGCCTAACTGCTGATGCGTTGCCTCAGTTCTCTTGACCTCTGGCGATGTCGGTAACTGCGGCAGCAATCTCGGCATTTAAGGACGGAGCTCGTAATAACTTACAATTTTCGGTTATTGTATATACTCTTTTAAGAGTTTATATTTAATTTATGTATCGAGCCCTTTGCGTAACATCAGTAAATATCGCTGCGCTAAGTTGGGGTGGACTTTTTCACCATATTGTGATACATCATCCGTGGCCGCTCCCAGCGCGGTCAATAACTCCGCGTCTATTGCTGGAGCCGTTTCGGCCTCCGTTGGAGGGATATGTTCCTCAATTGGAGCTGGAACTGGCATTTCTGCTTCGTCCTTTGCCTAATTTTCTATCCTCTTGACCTAGTTATTAGGTTCTTCGTGGTCTATAGAGTAAAAATAGAATATTTTTAATTTGAGGGTAGATTTGAAAAAAAATCACTTAAGCGCTCTAGTAGCTGTTTTTATTGCAAATGAATATCGCAATCTACACCAACATGGAGGCGATGATTGGCATTGAATTCCATTGTATGAATTGCTATCGTGTTGACTCACGGTCAACCCCCAAGCTTGATATACCTTCGTGACGACTCTCGGTCGCCCCCCAGGTTTATGTACGGGCTCGCGGCCCAATTGCTATCGTGTTGACTCACGGTCAACCCCCAAGCGTGATATACCTTCGTGACGACTCTCGGTCGCCCCCCAGGTTTATAGTATAATCATGTACGGGCTCGCGGCCCAATTGCTATCGTGTTGACTCACGGTCAACCCCCAAGCGTGATATACCTTCATGACGACTCTCGGCCGCCCCCCAGGTTTATAGTATAACCACGTATGGGCTCCCGGCCCATGTGGTCTAAAATGCAGTTATTGCAGATACTTACATGATAAGTAATTGTATAAAATAATTACCGTTTATAGTATAACCACATACGGGATCCCGGCCCATGTGGTCTTAAATGCAGTTATTTCAGATACATGATACGTACGTAATTACATAAAATAATTACCGCTACCTGACTTGTTTTCAGAATAAGACGTGTCTGATAGTACTCGTATAATTCGGCGACTTAATGTTCTTTCTTGTAATTTCCGCTTTTTTGCGGAGTAGTACTCCATCTTTTTCTCGGCACTGCGTTCAGGCATGATTCTAACTCCGGTTCGATGAAATGACCTGTGCGTTCGTTGCCTCGCTAAATTAAAGAATGAGATATGGCGGACAGCCGAGGTAGTAGGGTAGGTAAAGAAGTAGGGATAAGACTGTTTGAGTTACGGTTTTTACTACCTACTCTAAATGTGCGAAGAGTTGCCAGTAAGTTAAAGGACTACTTGGTTTTTATATCTGAAGAATGAAGCTTCGAAATATAATATCTCATTTACTGCATTACAAAGATGCAAAATAAAAATACAATCGCAAAATAAAGATGTAAACAAAAATGTATACTGTTTTGTAATTGAGCACATTGCAAGTAACTTACCTTCAAGCGAAGTGGATATTTCCACTTTCGAGATTCCTAAAAACGTGAAGCTGGCCGACCCGGCTTTTTATCAACCCAGTCAAGTAGATCTATTACTCGGAGCGGACGTTTTTTGGGATCTCGTCGTAGAAGGTCAACTGAAAATAGGCAAAAATAAGCCAACATTACAGAATTCGCATTTCGGATGGCTTGTTGTGGGTCCAACCTCATGTCTAAGTAACACAGAGGCCTGCAATAAAATTCATTGTAATTTTAGTCGCGAAATCAGCGCTCAAATTGAGAAATTCTGGAAAATAGAAGAATTACCAAAGGAAGAAAAATGGACAAAAGAAGAAGAAGCGTGTGAAGCTCACTTCATCAAAAATACTTACCAATTACCTGACGGCAGGTTTTGCGTGAGTTTGCCGTTAAAACACAACCCTGAAAAATTGGGAAATTCATTAAATATAGCGTTAAATCGATTGAAATCATTAGAAAGAAGATTTACACGGCAACCTCACGTAAAGGAACAATATTGTAAGTTTATACAAGAATATGAAGATCTGGGCCACTTGACGGAAGTAGAGAAACCAGACAAGGCAAATTATTTACCTCACCATCCTGTGTTGCGCGACAAAAGCGCCACGACAAAATGTCGTGTCGTGTTTGACGCTGCAAGTAAGACTTCGTCTAATTTGTCGCTTAACGATATTTTAATGGTTGGGCCCACGATACAAGACGACATTTTCTCAATTCTTCTCCGGTTCCGACAGCACCAATATGTGTTAATCGGAGACATTGAAAAAATGTACCGTCAGATATTAATAAAGGAAAACGAAAGATACTTACAAGTTATCCTGTGGCGAGAAAATAGCTACGATCCTGTAAAATACTTGCGTCTAAATACGGTCACTTACGGCACGTCATCAGCACCGTTTTTAAGCATACGTTGTTTATTAGAAATCGCAAACTCATGTGAGGATCCAGTCATACAAAATATAATAAAACATGACATGTACGTTGACGATTTAGTGACCGGCAGTGACAATTCGGAGCAACTTAAATATATATTAAGCTCCGTAACTCAAGCGTTATCAAACGCAAAAATGAATTTACGCAAAATTAAGTCTAATTGCACCTCACTGTTTAATGATGATATAAACTTTAAGGAACAAACAAATGTCGAATTTAATAACGAAACTACAACTTTAGGGTTAAAATGGAATCCGTCGTCTGATAAGTTACTAATTAATTGTTCTAAACAAATAAGCGCAGACTCACCCTGCACCAAACGCACGATTTTGTCCACGATTGCGAGTATATTTGATGTTTTGGGCTTGTTAAGCGTTTGTACAATAACGTTTAAAATATTATTACAAAAACTGTGGTGTTTGAAATTAAACTGGGATGACGAGGTGCCCAATGATATAAAATTAATGTGGGACAAAAACGTGCGAGGCTTAAATACTTTATGTGCATTCCAAATAGATCGCTGCGTACTGTGCCCTCATGCAACAAAGATCGAAGTTCACTGTTTTTCTGACGCGTCATTAGCTGCCTATTCCGCATGTGTATACCTGCGCGCCGTAAGCGATAAGGGAATAACAGTACGGCTCGGTTGTGCGAAGGCCAAGGTCGCGCCGCTTAAGGAATTAACTATTCCCCGACTCGAATTATGTGGGGCATTGTTAGCCAGTAGATTATGCGATAAGGTCTTAAAATCACTGAAATGCGAGATCGATAAAGTGCATTATTGGACTGACTCTAAAATCGTTCTAGCATGGTTAAATATTTATAAAACGAATAAAATGAAATTAAAGACATTTGTAGCACATCGAGTAGCCGAGATAAGCGAGTTATGTAACGGCATAGACTGGAAGTACGTCCCTTCTGCCTCGAACCCTGCCGATTTAGCTTCGCGCGGTTTGACACCCGAGCAATTGGCGTCAGCGCGTTTGTGGTGGGAGGGGCCTGATTTTTTGCGTGATGAGGAGTGCAAGTGGCCGTCTCAGAGTACCAAATTAATGTCGGACGTTCCCGAAACAAAACAAGCAGTTACGGCAATGAAGGTCGTAACAAAAGAATGCGGCGACTTAGTTACGATAGAAAACTATTCTAATTTTAATAGTTTGAGACGGACAGTTGCATTTATTACACGATTTATAAATAATTGTAAACATCCGATGAACAGGTTTATAGGGCCTTTGAGCGTATTTGAGATACAGTCTGCCGAATCTATACTGGCAAAAATATCGCAATTTAAATCATTTCCAGACGAAATAAATTCTTTAAAATGTAACATCCCAATAAAAAAGAAATCTAAACTTTTGTCTTTAGATCCGTTCATGGATGAAAACAATGTAATGCGAGTAGGCGGCAGGCTACAAAATTCAACATACGAATATGAGAAAAAACACCAAATTATTTTAGATAGGCGAAATCATTTTTGTAAACTAGTATTTCAATATTTTCATGTTGAATTGAAACATGCAGGGCCACGACTACTGCTGTCAAGTGTTTACGATCAATACTGGGTTATCGGAGGGAGACAATTAGCGAGACAAGTATATAAAAATTGTGTAACTTGTAAACGATTGAGAGCAGTCGTCGCTAGTCAAATTATGGGACAACTTCCATCCCAGCGGGTGACGCCTGGTTATCCGTTTGAGGTGTCAGGTTGCGACTATGCGGGCCCCTTCTATATCCTAAATAGAAAAGGTCGAGGAGCACGGCTCATTAAAGCATTTTTATGCATTTTCTGTTGTTTCAAAACTAAGGCCGTTCACCTCGAACTTGCAAGTGATTTAAGCAGTCAATGTTACATTCTAGCGCTAAGACGCTTTATAGCCCGACGAGGAAAACCTCGTGAAATATTTTCAGATAACGGTAGTAATTTTGTAAGGGCTAGTAAGGAGATAGGTCAACTAATTTCAGCAAGTCGCAACTCTGTGTCAGAAACATTCGCAAACGACGGCATACAGTTCAGATTTTCACCTGTTTATGCTCCTAACTTTAATGGCTTGCACGAAGCCGCGGTCAAGGCGGCGAAATATCATATAAAACGAATTGTAGGCACCATGCACTTCACGTATGAAGAGCTTACGACCATATTCGCGCAAGTTGAGGCCATCCTCAACTCGCGCCCTTTATCTCCTCTCTCTACCGATCCTCACGACCTGTCCCCATTGTCCCCAGGGCACTTCCTCATCGGAAGACCGATGACGTCATTGCCGGCGCCTAGAATTGAGGAAGATAACCCGAGCCGACTACAACGATATGCTCGAATAGAAAAGGTTCGCCAAGATTTCTGGGCAAGATGGAGCCAGGAGTACGTAGCTGAACTGCAACAAAGGACTAAGTGGAGAGTCAGACAGCCAAACCTAAAGATCGGGCAACTGGTACTCATCAAACAAGGCCAGACAACCCCACTTACATGGCCCCTCGGGCGCATCACACACCTGCACACGGGACCTGACGGGCTCTGCCGGGTTGCAGATATTCACACCAGCAAGGGCCCTGTCCGACGCGCCATTTCCTGCATCTGCCCCTTGCTGGACGAGACTGCGGACCAGCCATCCTCACCATGTTGAAAGCCGGACCTTTCAAGGCGCGGGAGCATGTCGGCGCATAAGCAGAACCGGTGGGACCCCTGCCTCCCACACCGCCGCGGGAGGGCGGTCCTCCATTCCAATTTAGAGATCGTGGTCGACGCACGCGTCCCTCTTAAGATTTTATACTATTTTTGTAAACGTACTACCAAATTATATTCATAAAAAGTATTTCTGGAGTTATAATTGAAGACCCCAACATCTATCTATAACTTAACCTAAGCCTAAGAAGAGAAGAAAAGCTAATATTGGGAGGGCCCTAAGACAAGAGCATACACCGCCCGATAGCGACAACGGCCAGCGGCAGAACCAAGGGTAGGATGCCGGTATTTTCTCCATATAAAAATACTGGTATTTTTTCCGTTCTTTAATTTATTATTTCATATTTTAATCGGACAATCTAACAACACGAAATCATTACTTAAATACATGATGGAGCCCTATACTACATAAAGGCATAAAATAATTCAAAATATTGGGCTATTTCGGGGTTTTCCACTAGGAAATCTAAAGATCACCAATTCTAACTGCTAAGAGGTACCCGAAAAATAAAGTTTTTGTTAATTGGGTCGCGTTCCAGTCAAGGTTGAAACCACGAAGGTCGGATGGATATTGGCCCACTACAGATACTATTCTGGGTGCACAGAGTAGGAAAAAATATGTTTTCATAGCCGTCGCACTATGGGTGATTTTAACGATCTACGCGGCCAATACTCGATTTCACTAAATTAATATACCATGCCTAAAATCTACTACCGGAGCTAGGAGACATTACCAGGAACAATGGCCAGCCCTTTCCATCCCTCTACTATGTCCGCCGTCCTGTCAATGTCAGTCGGAATTTGATCTTCACCTAGTGTACATAATCTGATCTCGGCGACTTTGTAAAACCTGTTAACTTTGCAAGTTAATAGTTATTATTCTACGGCAATTTTGTGCGAAGAAGTGATGGATCCTGATTGTGCAGGTAATAATCTATTATAATATAATAATATTGTTTTGATTGTATAAATAAAACGTATTTTATGAGCAATTGAAAAGCAGTGTGTTTTATGAGGTTTATTTTACTCTGTTTTTTTACATAAAAAGGTATTAGTTATAGTATCGGGTGAGATCCGGTATTTTTTCCTATTGATATTGGTAATTTAGAGTTTCAAGTAGTAGATAATAAAAAAAATAGCCGCCGAATAGCGCCGTTGTCCAAAATCGTAGTACTTTGAGTTTAGACCGACAAAAATGTATTGAAATACAGATGAAGTTTAAAGTATTTAAAATACTTTTTTCATTATTTTCAGGGTTAGCGGGTACCTCAAGAGTGAGGATAGTAACCCGTCAGCACTTATTTGACCTGATGAAAAATGAAAATCTGCCAAATTTGAAAAAAAAACTGACTTTTAAAAAAAATCAGCTTATGGTGGGAGATGAATACCCCGAAGGTCAGTATAAAAAAATCAACTGCAGTTTCGCCCATTTCAAATCGGAAATGAAACAACGATGGACCAAAGCTCATAAAACAGAAGAGGCTTTTTTAAAAAACAATCATCGGTCACATCGGTGGTTAGAAGGAACGTTTGAGATTCCCGTACCTACACAAAATCGGTCGGGCGGACGCCCTCAAAAGTCGTTTGAAGAGTCCAGTGAATGGAGCAAAAGGAGAAAAACAAAGCAGATTCGTTCCAATACAGAAGACGGTGTTATCGTCCATGCAGCCCAAGTGGAGTTAAGAAAATCTGGAAAAAGAAATGCTTCCTATGTTCTCAAAGACATGACGAGCAGCCCAACGCATGCGACGAAATATAGAAAAGCATTAACATCACTTCAAAAAGTAAAAAAACTAGGCGCCTAAGCTCAATGCACGCTTTGAAAATGTTTGTTGAAGCAGACTTAACACGAGAACAATATGACTTTGTTAGAAATACTAATAAGAAATTTTTTCCTTGTTACAATATCTTACAAGAAGCAAAAAATAGTACATTACACAACTAGGGTGGTAATACAAGGAAAGGCCGAGATCGCAGAAGTTTGCGGCCCGAGCTGCAAGCGAGGGACGTAAATATGCGATCGAGGGCTTTCTTTATTAGCTCCCGAGTTGTGTACATCATTTTATGTCTACACTTGGCCAGAAAGCGGCTTTTTCCGTACGCGCAGCGTGCGGAAAAAGCCACTTTATGGCCAGGTGTGGCATAAAGTATGTTTTCCACCACCAGAAGCGTTTACAGTGACGAGTACCAGCGCCGAATGCCAATTGCAAGTTTTGATCTATGTTACCGTTAGACGCTTGATTGACAATAGAGGAGCAAGAATGGGAGACGTTAAAAATTATATGCAAATGGGGATGTGACGGATCACAGCAAACCCAGTTCAAACAAAAGTTTGATAACGTATAAGAAAATGTTGCAATCAGGATGTGTTCAATCGACTTCTTCTCAGCTCGGACACCTTGCTCAGCTGTATGAGGACATTAAAAAAAAGAAAACTTCATTCGTTTCTGCCGAAAACTATTAATTTGCTGCAACCTCCGCAGGCGAACCCACATTACTCATCAGAAAGCGAAGATGAAAATATTTCTGAAGAAGATTAGCTTTGTAAATCACAATTTTAGTAAAATAAATATAAATATTACACAATAATATGATTTTTGTATCATTTAAAGTATTTGGAATCATCTTAAGCTATAAAATAGTTTTGGCCGCGTAGATCGTTAAAATCACCCATAGTGCGTCGATCCACATTTTTTCTTACGTTGATTTCTCCAGATATTACCGACTAACGATACTTCATCTGTCCGCTGAGCTGTGCATCCTCGCACATCCCTGATGAGAGTGATGAGATACATAGCGGGATGTGCAAGTCGCAAAATGTGCATATCGCAAAAAGTGCAGATCGCAAAATGTGCAAGTCATAAAATGTGCAAGTCGCAAAATGTGTAAGAGCGGCTGCCCATTGGGCTGCTAGTGGCGTGGCGGCCACTAAAAGCGACCATAAATGGCGAGCGCGCGCCATTCCCGCAGCCGCAGGCCCGGTGTGTGAAAAAACCAAGCGTGGAACTGCTCCACGTTGGCCGTCAGTAAAACATCACTAGTCCTAGTTATGGACGTCCTTAGAAACGAGAACCCTTAACGGTAGTTCTGTTCTGTTCGGCAGGTGGACTACCCAGCAGTGGCGTAGCGTGGCAGAAATCCTTGGGCAAGCCGAAGTAGTTTTGGCTTCTATTTTCTTTAAGAGCACTAGAATTAAGTGCTGAACTGCCAAATATTATGCAAGCCGGTGGGAATCGAGTTCTATGGACGCCACGCCGCTGCTACCCAGGGACCCTTTTCGCCGATCTCGATAATAGCAGGCTTTTTCATCCTCACTTCAGATGCAGCAATAAATTGGCACACCTGCGGGGCAGGAGGAGCGCTGGGTTGACCTGCCTGCAGGACAGTGTCATTGAAGTTTGGAAGTAACTTCGGTTGCTGTCTCGTTTCCCCGCCGGATCCCCGAGTTTTGCGATCTGCACATTTTACAACTTACACATTTTGAGATTTGCGATCTGCACTTTCTGCTATTTGCTCCACTGCACATTTTGCGATTTGCACATCCTGCTATATATCTCCCTGATGGAAACGCAGCCTTATGGTAGACGTCCGAGTGCTCGACACTGTCCCAGTAGTCGCCATCTTGAATGTTAAGTCATTAGCAATAGAAGTGACAACAGGGAGTCGAGTATCGGGCATTAGCGTATCGAGCGCTAGGACGTGTACCTTATAAGAGCTGTTCAAAAGATAATGCCTGCATCGTCTCCAAGACATTTTATTTCTTATCGATATCCGAGGATTCTAGGACAACAGAAAAACAATTTCCTAACTTGTCTGCAAGCATGACTCGCGAGAATAACAAGGCTCATGGTATCGATAAGCGAGTAATTAATAAAATGGATGAAGGGATGTTAGCGGGCTGCGTTGCGCAACGCCGCGATCCCATTAGGCGCCCGAGCTCCCCGCGCTGCGTTGCACCTAGGGTCGCCAGGTCGCCAAACCTCATAGCCGGACAGACCAGCCAGTTTGGCCGGACATTTGGGTAATAACTAAATATTTTTACTAAAAAAAACCCGACCGCGGTGCACTTTAAAACTGCATAAAATCCGCCATTTTGTTTGTTTTAACGAACTTCATTTCACCCAGTGACACTCGCGCCATCAAGACGAATCCAATGATGTATCATTTATCAAAATCGGTTGTGCCGTTGAGTAGTTAGTTACGAGCGGACACAGGAACGGACATACATACATACAGGTCAAACACATTACCCTCCTTTAGGCTTCGCCGCAGTCGGGTAAAAAGGCCGGACCCTTCATTATTCAGGATTTTGTGTCTCAGTATTAATAGGTATGACAAAAAATTTACCGGACACCGTTTATTTTGGCCGGACACGCAATCAAAACACCTATGTCCGGCTTTATCCGGACTCCTGGCAACACTAGCTGCACCAGTGCACACAGACTCGCAGGAATAATCCCAATTCCAAGCTAGCTACAAAACGGGAATCCTTCAATTCGAAACTAGCGGCAGCTTGGCTACATGAGGAATTCTTTGCCCCACCTCGTTATTGGATTCGGTAAACATAGCCCTACGAAAATACATAGTAGAAGATAGTAACGAAACAGCAAAGAGTATGTTCTCAAAAGGTTTATATTGCCTACATAAAGCATTCGCTGCGTTACGTACCTACTTATAGGATAGAAATATAATAATTTTAAAATTGGCTTCTAAGGTCGGCAACATCCATTCTGCCTAAGGTTCTCATTTCTAAGCTTTGCACAAAAAAGGCAGATAAAGAATTTTACCTGTTTCTTTTCGCCCTAATTTTCTTTATTGAACGTGCGTGTAATTTGTAAGCTAGCTACCAAATTTAGTTATGACGTCGAAAGTCGATGCCATTGCATCCAAATCTGGCTACGAGATGGGGCTAAAAGTGATCCTTTTAGCTAGTACCAATCCACTTAGGTGATTTTGATTTTAGCAATATCAATTACGGGCCATTACATGTGGTTTCAACAAATAGGTGTGCCGCACGATTTTTGATTTGTATAAAAAAAAATTATATACAAGCAGGAATTAGACCCCTCTATTTATTTCGAATGGACAAAGCTCGAAAATTAAAAGATGAAAAAAATAAATAGCGGTGGTTTAGCACTTCTGCCACCATAAAGTATATCCTCAATTTTTTTTATTCAAATCAAAAATCATGCGGCACACCCATATGTTGAAACCACATGGAATAACCAGGAATAACCCTTACGAATTATAGATTTTTGACCACTTGAGATTTCTACAGCACAACACATCAAACAAGTAACATAGGCATTACTTTTATTTGAAACCTGTGGATTTTTTCGTTTAGGTGCATAATGTTTGCTCTGATGTTCTCCCTTTCCGTGCTCCACGTTGTGCTTACCTCGCGCGACGCTCGCGCAGGCCGCTCGCTATATTTACGACAAGCCGGCGCAGGTGACGTCAGCTTTACTAAATTCCGAGTAAATTGATATTCGGCTAGCAGAGCTGCTCTGAATAATGAACCAAAGTTATAACAGTAACAAGATGTCAGTTTTGGGGCGCGACGGCCGCACGGCGAGCAGAATGGATGTCGCGTGTGACACTCTCGATAGTACCTACGAGAGACATGTGTATTGAATATCATTAACCGTCTCGTTTTCGTCGTATTGTAGACTGCTAAGGCTGACATGGGTGGACCAGCCTAACCAGAGGCGCTTATACTAAAAATCATAATTCTTGAGCGAATCCACTTAGCTTTGTACCTGACGAACAATAGTCTTTATCTGCATTGTTAACTGTGGCCACAACTGCCACTTCGAAATGTAAGGCATTATAAGTGCAAATAACTTTTACACTAAATTAGTCTTTACGTCAAACGAAATAAGGTTTACTCTTAAACAAAGAGAACACAGATGTTGGTCGCTTCGTAAGTGAAAGAGCAGTAAAGTACGTATCGATGCTTAGGATGACGAACGCAATTTGATACTTGAACAATTTATATATACTAATAATTGCATACTATAATATTTAAAAAATTAAACAAGTAATAACTATTGCAAATATATTTATTATAATGAATTAACTTGTCATATAAATAGTGAATAAAATCAGGTCAATAAATAAGTAGGTTACCTAAAAATACAATAAAAGATAAATTATACAAAATGATAAGATAAATAACGAAACTATAGAGAACTTGATCTGTCATCAAAATCTTCGTCGTTAACATTTGTAAATCAGGTCAATAATAAATAAGTAGGTAATCTAAAAATATAATAAACAATAAATTATGCAAAATGATAAATAATTAAACTATAGACAACATAATACCTACCCAAGGTTCAGTGAAATTGATCTTCAAATAAAACTGTTAATTGTCAAGTATCAAATTGCGTTCGTCATCCTAAGCATCGATACACCGTACTACACTGCTCTTTCACTTACGAAACGACCAACATCTGTGTTCTCTTTGTTTAAGAGTAAACCTTATTTCGTTTGACTTAAAAGACTAATTTAGTGTAAAAGTTATTTGCACTTATAATGCCTTACATTTCGAAGTGGCAGTTGTGGCCACAGTTAACAATGCAGATAAAGACTATTGTTCGTCAGGTACAAAGCTAAGTGGATTCGCTCAAGAATTATGATTTTTAGTATACAAAAAGCAACATGTGGATGTACCTAATAACCAGCATTGCGTCTAGCTAATCTACAAGTCCGATTGTGAGGGTGAGGACGGACTCCCGTCATGAAATTGTACACTTTATTCTCCATAGAAAACGGGCGCTTTTTTATCGAACACGTGCATTACTCCCTGGCGGGCAGAGCACCAGAGTAAACAGTTCACGGGGACGAATGAAGCAACGCGTCCGCGCCGGAAGGAACACTCGTCCGAGCGAAATAACTTCCGGAAAACGTTGAAGATACGCTGAAACTTGACGTACATACATTTAACTTGGTATTCAGAAGTTGTGTTGTTTTGATGGTTTTAATGGCACAAGGCATTCTCAACTAGGCAAGCAGATAGTCGTGTAATGCAAAGTGCACCATGTCTTTTCTAAACTTTATGTATTTCATATCGGCGTTTACTTCGAATTCTAAATCGGATTATTATTAAACAGGTGTTGTCTTCAGTCATTACAAATAAGGTCCTTCGAGCCGGATAAAATAGTAGCATTTTATGATTACGGATACGGATAAAACAAATCCCGCCGAGGACGACTCATATGATCATGAGAAAAACTGCCGCACTGCGTTGTTTGGATTCGTCATACTAAATAAGCTGGTTTATTCCGGTGCGCGTTTCAAAATACCGCGATCGGTTCTCTGCCTTCTTTCGTTATAACAAATGTTTATTTCAGAACGTCTGTGAAGGTGCAAAGGGCATTTCTCCAGAAATATGTCTGCGACTCATTCATCTGTCTCCATACATTTAGTATGAAAAAGGGCCAGATGAATGAGGTGACCGCAGACATATTTCTGGAGAAATGCCCCAAAACGTGATCCATGACAACATCTCAGAACTGTTTTTGTAAAGATTTTCCGGACTTTTCAATTGTTGATCTAGTTCCCGCAGGTGCGCGCCGGCCGTGGTCTGCCGCCGCGGCTCAACAATGCGGCGGGAGCGTGAAGAGCCGGGAGCAGAGGTGAAGTGTTTGTCGCGTCGCGAACAAAAGCCGACGCCGCGGCGGAGGGCGCTAAAAGCCGCTCTCTCCGCCCCCAGCCGGCTTTATGTTCGAGCTCCAGACTTTCTCCCACCTCCGTAGATACGTATAGTGCTTCGGTTGGAGTTGTGTACGATCTGCGTACGATCGAGCGAAGGAAAAAGGGTTCAATGCCTTAAAATAGGCAAGCCGGTAGGAATCGTGTTATGTGAATGCCACGCTAAGGGCCGATACAGACAGACTGCATGCCAGCTGCGATTTGTATGGGAACTGCATCACAACTGCGCAGTAGGCGTGCAGTTGTGATGCAGTTCCCATACAAATCGCAGCTGGCATGCAGTCCGTCTGTATCGTCGTCGGTAAGGCTGCGTACCCACCAGAGCTATGCGAGGTACCTATATAGCGGAGCGCACGTTGAGCTAGGCACGTTGATTGGTGGATTTTTCCTCGCACACCGCTCCGCTACTTCGCACAGCTCTGGTGGAAACGCCTGCCGTTCCAGACTACCTATCTCCCACCTCGTGTAGATACGTACCTAGTAGTACCTATCGTCGTATTCGTCGTCGGCAACTCTGTTCGTGGCGTTTTCCGGCCTCTAAGCGGGTCTCGTCGTTCGACGATCCTAAAATAGGAGTTACCGAATGATATGACGTGACGCCGCGACGATCTTCCGTTCTACACTATTTAATAACCCTCCTTTGGGCTTCGTCGCGTCGGGTAAAAAGTTTCATAGGTTCATTCACAATTTATCAATTAGAAAGAGTAATAACGCCCACAGTAGGTACGGTGACGGTAGTGACTATGTGCACAGAAATGAGAATGACCCTTACGAGTAGGTATAAAGGGTGGAAAAAATCTATGGGTCCTGGAGGGGAAGTACCTTAAATCCTTTAGTTAGCTGTGAA
This sequence comes from Eudemis profundana, assembly GCA_947034925.1. Taxonomy (NCBI): domain Eukaryota; kingdom Metazoa; phylum Arthropoda; class Insecta; order Lepidoptera; family Tortricidae; genus Eudemis; species Eudemis profundana. The sequence continues at coordinate 40,108,755 of OX344796.1, read as the reverse complement.
ATGAGCTGTGATGTGACACATTCCTTTATTAAAAAGAAACAAAACTGCATTAAAAGATTTTCTAAAATTCGCTTGTTTCAACCGGGAATTGAACCAGCTAAAAATTCAAAAAATAAGCACTCACTATTTTATTCTATTAATCGATAGGACTATTAGTTAGGATAAAATCTCTCTAATAAACATTTGGTCTTACAAGTAAAAAAGATTGTAAAATCTATCATTAATTTTATTTTACCATTAATTCCAATACAAAGGCCAAGAAAATTTAAAAAAATCTGTGAAATCGTACGTACTAACAAATCGCTCACAGCTTTATTTCCCGATACATACTGCTACTAGGTACTTTCGATAAAATAGGAACCTCTGCACTGAAAGTAGTGAATTGGGCTAGCTTCGTCTCCAGCGACGGCCATCAGACAGAACACTAATCGCACTGGAATGCGACGCGCACCCGCCTTCAGAGAACCTAGAAGGCTGAACGTCCGTCCGTCCTCATAGCGAGGCCAGGGGGCGGATATTGTGCAAATGTGCATACGAATTTAGGTGCAAAAGTGAAATTAGCTCATTCAGGAACTGTTTTCGTGCCAGCTGCAGGTCGCTGTTACTTGTTACTGTCGGATGCGGGGTTTTGTTATCTCTAGGAAAGTCATTATGGGCGTTGACCGTAATCTGAAACATACCGCAGACAAACCTCGTTCACTCAGGGTTGCCAACCGCATTATAATAATACAGTGTTGTATAATAGTACCTACCTACTTACTGCTGGAGAAATATTACAGTACGCAAAAAAAGTCGTCGGTTAGTCCTTCGTATGGGGTTTGGGATGTTTTGGGTTGGCCGATTTTACTAAATACCTAGTTTACATTTTCAATAAAATGCTAGCATATTCCTAGGCTTTTTCAGCTCAGATGGTTGTCCCACTCGATTAAAATCGCAGGTTCAATAAAGGTAGTGAGAAATTAGGACAATTGCGTACTTATTGTATTCCTTAAGCAGTGCCTAACTAAACGTACGTTTTGTAAATGTAATGTTGGTGTGTGTATTTTATTTGTAATATTTGAACACGAAATTGTAACCCTACCCCTACCCACTCACAGCCGGCCTGACGATAGTGACGACGAACTAGTGATTCAACCCCAGGACTGCCGCCGCCGCCAGCGACGCCGAGATGAGTAAGGTCCGAACGATGCGACGTAAGGTAACCTCTAATGTTTACCAAATGACGGGCCATTGTGTGACACGTTTAGATAAATCCTCGGCTGACACCGCCACTGGCCACTGATTATAATTGCTTAAGTACATTAGTGTATTTAAGTAATTGTTAACTACACGATAATGTCTACGGTTGGTTTTCCCTGCGCAGCTCATTAGGAATGGTTTTTTAATTAGGAAACAGATAATGCTTGCTATTTCCTTGACATGCAAGAGGGAGGAAACCTTACCTACTTTACTGTCTAAACTATAAGATTTAGGGATCCGGCCACGATCCGGCTTTAGATGACCCAAGACTATCCAATTCGGAATCAGTTTTAGAAAATAAATTGATTCTTTAGTTAGAGCATCGGCGTTTTTACAGTCTCACTGAATTTGAAATTAAGCACCTACCACCATAAATCATTTTGTTTTGAATTCAAATAGGTACCTACCTACCTATCTCACAAATAGTTTTATACCTACTATATCTGGCTGTAGCGACCTGCATGAAGCAGACTATTTGTTTGCACCAGATCAGCGCTCAATATAGTCATATACCTACCTACGTACGTACGCGCGATATTTATACCTATTACCTATAGATTCCCTAGTTCGCCAGTGTCATGAGGGTGATGATAATAGTGCATTACACGAAACGGTAAGGTGGTAAAACAAAGAAAGGCCGAGATCGCAGGTGTTTGCGGCCCGCCCGAGCTGCAATTCCGCTCGCTCAGCGCAGCTCAAATGGAAATAGCTCAGCGAAGCGAGGATAGGTAAATTAAGTGTTTCTATTGGTTCATGACAAACACATCCCCCGCTACGCATCCTCGCACATCCCTGGTGGAACGCAGCCTAAACAGTAGACGTGTTTCGTACAGTAGCGGCGAGCCCTGACGTAGGCGGCGGGCTGCGGCGCGCAGGCGCGGCGTTATCTTATCAGCAGATGAGCGTGGTCACACGACCCCAGCAAGGTCGCCGCGACCAGCGCGAGCACGACCACCACGCGCAGTCGGCCTACCCGGGGACCACGCGGCCGGCGGCGGCGCTGCCGTTGCGCAACGAGGATGCGAGCTTCCGACGTCGAATCCTTGATTCTACTCCGTAGCTATCAAGCAATGACAGATTATAGTGAACAAAGTGCGTATTAGGTACCGCGGTCATTACTTAGGTTAGGCAACTTCAATCAATTAAACGTGGAAGATTTGGGGTCGCAATCGCAGGAAACGCCGAAATTTTGCAATAAAGGAAAACCACATTTACTTATTGGGTTAACGATATCTTTTTACCTACGTAGGCACATTGGCGCTAATTAGATAAGCCGTAATCTGGTTAATCACCGTTTAGAATAAATGGACGAACTCGCAGCGGAGCCGAGCGCTAGGCCCGCGGGCCGCGACGCGGGAGCCCCGGCGCCCGCTCTTAAACCCTAGGTTGCACTACGCGGCCGACGCAAATGCCTAGAGGAACCAACAAACCCCGTTGCCAAGTTTCGTACGGTAGGTTAGGGCATGCCACTGGCCGAGTGCGGTCGGCAGGTGATACAAACGACCACAAACGACGAAATTATATTTTTGAGTGGATAAATGCTCCACGCGAGTTCGTCGATCAGAAGTAGGTACCGTTAGTCGGTATTCAAATGAGCAGAGCTAGGAGGTGGTGAGCGTCACGCGCGGCGCTCATCTCCTCGTGATCCCGCGAGTACCTCGGGCCGGTCACTGCCCCCGGCACGCGGCGCCGCTGCCCGACGGCTCGCCTCGCAGCTCCGCAGCACTGCACAGCAAAGCACACCACAGACCACACAACGGACGCACACGCGATTGTTTACTAGCGAACTGGAGCTATTTGCAAACTGTGATCACAACACGCCGCGAGCGAACCACACGTGCAGACTATAACACGCGCGAGATTCGACTGCGGGTGCGGGGCGCGGGCGGGCGGAGTGCGGGGCGGCGGGCGGCGACGTGCGAGCGCGAGGCGGGGAGGGGTGGAGGGGCGCTCAGCTGACTGCATGACCGGGCTTCGCTGTGCACGCCGCAGGGCGGAATCCTCGCGGAGTGGGTGCTCCCGGGAGCGCGGGGCAGCAGCGGCGTCCGGGCCGGTGGCGACGCTATCTTATCGCATCACCGATACTGCGCCACTCCGCGTCACTTCATTAAACCAGGGCTGCAGGGGTCTCCAAACTACGGCCCGCGAGCCGTTCCAATCCACCCGCGGGAAGAAAACGGGATGGCCTATAGACCGGCCCGCGAGCTATTCGAATCCGGCCCGCAGGAGAGCCTAGGTAGGTAGGGAGGGCCACAGAACGTACGTTCGACGCGCGACCAATTTATAGTGGTTGGCATTGGCAGACGCTGGTAGAAGCCGACCGATTATGTATAAGAATAAGAATGTTTGGGCAGGATTATTTTGGTAAAGGCGTAAGCTGTTAGTTAACGCTGTCGGCTGTAGTAGGTAGGTACCTATAAACCGATCCACGCACGTTGTAGCCACCACGTAGTCAGCATAAACTTTTTGTGTATAAACACGGTGTCAGAAACAAAATCTACCTACGCATTACCTACGTGTTTCTTTCCGAAACACTAATAGAAACTGTTGCGGTAAACATTTGTTATTGACTGTGTTTCAGAAACATGCACGTGAAACCTGTGAATACGAGGCTTTAGTAAAGAAAGAAAGAAATTATTATTTGCCATATAGTACCTAGGTACATTTCTATGATAAGCGGGTTACAATACAAGACATTAACATACTTACATTTTTAGAGCATAAGGTATAAATTGTATACCAGAGTTCAATTTATTTTGTGAAAACCAAAATAAGTAGTACCTACATTACATACCGAGGCCAGTAGAGTAAGAAATGCCTCAGATCTCATGTTTCCTGTAGCCCCTGAAGCTTAACTTTCCTCGTAGGTAGGAGGGGTCAAAATGGTGAGTTTTTGATCTATGACTGTGTCACAGTGTGACATTTTTACTATTCGGTGATTATCTTGATTTTGCACGAAGTTTGTATCTTGTGGAATTCTTTCAGCTTGATGACTTTCGGGACAAAAGTCGGTCCCTAAATTAGCTAACGCTTAAATCTGGGCCCTAGTCTCAACAAGCCTATGTTATTATGTCAAACACTTGGCAAGACCGTTACTGGTTGAAGAAACACCACACTTAGGCACAGTATAATAGCAGTACCTACCTACTTAATTTTCCTTTCTACAAAAGGAACATCGCACGCTTGAATACTCGTATGTGCGCGCCTTGTACGAAGTTACGAACGCTCTACAAGCCAAGAAATAATACTCGTAATGCTCCAGTATGGATCGCACTCACATAGACTTGCTATCGCGCGTCTGTGTGGATACTGTCGCGCGCGCGCTCCTAAACGGCCGAAGTTGTACTTGTTCCTCTTTATACCTACTTTGACTTATGTAGGTACGATACGATCTGCCCCGCCGCGCTTGTATTTGTGATAACATTTACGAATGTAGGTGTACCTAATGAAATTATGTAAAGTAAATCTCGAATCGCCAAACTACCGAGACGCGAATGGTCGGAGGAGGTGGTCCATGCTCCTCGTGGCCCCAGACAGGCGCGGGTTCAGCGACCGTCCGTCGGCGGCTGCCGGCGCCCCCGGCGCGTGGCGTCCCGGCCCCCGCGGCGTGGCATCCCAGCCGCCCGGCGCCCTGCGGCGTGTCGGCGTGTCGGAGGGCGCAGTCGGTGGCTTGAGCGACCGATGGACCGATCCGACTAACTAATGGTCATAGACATTTAGACTTTTATTTAAGACTACGCTAAGTTTGCAGAGGTCGAAAAAAGGTTTTATTCAATTAGTATTTTATGCAACAGTTGTATAAGTAGGCTCAAAAAATGCGAATGGCGCGAGTTGCGATACGAGCCGCCGCGGCGGCGAGTATCGCAAATAGAGACAGCATGAGCGTTTTTTGACTTAATTATACAACGTTGCATACAATACTTTTTCTACGACTAGGTTTTATAGTACATTACACAACTAGGGTGGTAATACAAGAAAGGCCAAGATCGTAAAGTTAGAATTGAGCGCTGAATCCTTGACCTAAGAAGTCTGTGGCTGGTAGCAGTATCGTTTTGCGACTATAACGACATTACGACACTAGTGCTGTTATGGGGAATAGAGTATAGACTTCTCTGAACTCATATTTATTATGTATGTTCTTATATTAGTGTTCGTGACCAAGTAAAAGACATAAAAGTACAGGAGTAGAAAAAATTTAAAAAGTTGTACGCTTTTGGGAACGCCAAATAAAAGTTGATAGATGAGTACATTTAGAGCTACTCTATTGACCGGCATTAGAGCTCGCTCGTCAATCACCCGCCGTTACTGTAGCTGTGACAGCGGCCCCATTATAATAATATACACACGGGGCTTTCTCTATACGCCTGCTCAATAGTTGTATCTCATTAATGGAGGAAAAAGCGTGCGACCGTTCGTTGTAGAAGTCTTTAGGGGAGGCCTATGTTCAGCAGACGTCCCCTAAATGAAATATTACGACTATACTTAGGGGTTATCCACAAAGTAGGTACGTCACACGATTTTTCAGGCTTTTAGACCCCCCCCCCCCCCCTTGACATATTTGACCTTGTTAGTATAGGCTGTCACATTTGGCTAGTACATTTGGCGACTTTCTGTCGCGCTACAAATGCTACCTATCTCTTTCCACTCAATATAGTGTGACAGTGACAGGTGATGTTTGGTCGCGCGAGAAACGAAGTCGCGGCATATGCTAGACACCCTGGTTTTGTACTTTTATACATGCCACGCCACTGGTTGTACGATTACTGGTATCTGACAGTTCAATAAGTTTGAAAAGAGATGAATGAGGTATTCGCGTAGGTGGATATTTTAGTAGGTATGCGATAACACAACTGCATTCCAATCTTTTTAGTGTTCCGTATCCAAAGGGTGCCAACGCAACCCTATTACTAAGCCTCCGCTGTCTGTCCGTCTGTCGGTCTGTCCGTCTGCCACAAGGCTCTAACTGTTGAACCGTAATAGGCAGATACATGAAATTTTCACAGAATGTGTATTTCTGTTGCCGGCTATAATAACAAATAATAAGAACAGGAAACGCTGCCAGCATATTCGACACCATGCCAAGGAGGCTCAATTTTTTTAGCTAATATTTAGTTTTAATTTAGGTTTAGTTTCTTAGGATTAGTTTAATCTTTTGCTTAAGTTTAGATTAGTAAGTAGTTTTATTTTATTTGTAATTTTAGTAATTGAATAAACACATGGTAAATTGGTAATCTTTATCGTCTAGCTAGAGTAACCGCTCACTTGCGGCCCTATTATTCCGGCCTGTACTCGTATTGCGGTCGCGCTATATTCCGAATAGTAACTATAAAATCACAAATTATTAACAAAATGCGGCCCGCGTCAATTTCCTTAGCTACTAAGCCCTTTGCTGCTAAGCGGTTGCCGACCGAACCGAACAAACATAAGTAGGTATGCGGAAATTAAGAAAAAAAAGGATTAAAAAACATAATAAAAAGAAAAAGAAAATGGGGCCCCATACAAGAAACGTGTTTGTGTCGGTCAGTCATAGGACCACAGGTCGGACAGTCAGGACAGGTGTATTGAACCGTAACAGATGAGACTTGAAACCTATCTTTTTCGCAATATTTAACAAAAACCGGATTTTCAATATTGCTAGGTTTGCGACATCGGCGTAAGAAAGAAGCAGACGATTGTTATATGATACCTTTTACCTCGCGCGGACGAAGTCGCGGTTGAAGGCTAGTAATAAATGTCAATAAATAAGGCGGGATGAGACGACGCGGGCGCGGCGGCTGCGTCGAGCGGGCCGGGGCCGGACCCGCCCGGCCGAGGCGGCGGCGCCGCGCGCCTCGGCCCCAGCCGGAGGAGTACCACCTACCTTCACTTCAGCGTTACAGAGATAATACACTGCCATAATAGTCGTCCGCCCTGAAGGCCGGATTGATTAAATCAGAAGCGCATCGGCACCAGAAACGGACAACTAGACGCGGCAGAGGCCTGTCGGCGGCGGCGGGAACGAGCGGTACTCACGTTGCTCCTGAACTTGAAAAACAGCGACATGAGGGCTCTGCGCGGCGGGCGGAGCCGTCGGGTCGGGCCGGCGTCGCGCCGACACTGCCGCCGCCGCCGCCGCCGCCGTCGCCGCCGCACCGCGCACGCGCGAGTATCGACCGGCGCCGCGCACCCGGCTCACTACCGCTCCGGGCGCGACGACCGCCTCACGACTCTATGTCGAGTGACACATTCGCCGATAAACAATTAGACAAGAGCCGTCCCGATCGAGGTCGAAGTTCCTAGTTCCGATAGACGGCGATATGGTAACGCGGATCGGCGGCGAGGTCGCTTGTGGCGTAGCGTTGGCGCTGCTGGTGGCGGCGGCGGCGCGCGAGCTGGACCCGGCGGCGTGCGGCGCGCGCTTCGACGTGCAGCGCGACAAGATCATCCGCACGGAGGAGTCGCGCGAGATGGGCGCGCGCTACCTGGCCGAGCTCGACGTGGGCGCGCGCCAGGAGTGCCTGCGCCTCTGCTGCGAGACCGACGCCTGCGACGTCTTCGTCTACGAGGAGAAGGTGGTCCCCCATTAATTTTACTTTATATCTGCGTACTGTGGAGGCGATACGGCGATAAGGACACAAAGGAGTATAGACAGATGCGCGTATGGGTGGGCAGTACACGTGCAGGTGTGTAAACAGATCGCGTTGCACATAAGAACAGCTTAAAAATAGAACCAAAACAGACAACACGAGTATATAGGGGATATTTTGTGGATGTTATCGATGTGTTGGTGGATATCGCGAGCCCGCATAGCCGCGATGACGCGTAGCATGCGATTTGGTCATGCTTTCATTGATAACAAATTAAAATCAATACTTACTTACTTATCTAATAAGTAGCCACTCATAGAACCATCCGTCGACAATATGAAATTGGCTGAGCTTAATTATGTGCAACAGTAGGAAGGAAGATAACGATAATGAAATATTTCCCGGTGAGCATCACTCGTATGAACTATTAGATTAGATTGTCTAAGTTACGTTTGTGATGATAAAGCGGAAAATAATGCATTCCTAGCGCTATGTCAACGCACACATGCCGAAAATTAAGTTATTGTGTGTTTTTTTAATAATGTACCAGAGCCAGATTGAAGAAGATACATTTATTTTGCAACCAAAAACACCATTGTAATAGCATATAAACTAAGATACAAACTTAATCTATTCTTAATTGCATTACCTGAGCCAATATGGAGTACGTATGGTGGCGTTATTTTGTGCGTGTTGTGTGTGTAGAGCCCGGGCAGCTGCTACCTGTTCGCGTGCGGGCCGCCCGAGGACTTCCGCTGCAAGTTCACCGCGCACGGCAACTTCAGCAGCGGCGTGCTGGCCGTGGCGCGCCGCCGCGCCGAGCAGCAGGACCGCGCGCGCCTCGCGCAGCACGAGCAGGCACTCGCCAGCCTCAGGTACCGTCGGCGGCGGCGCCTAGCGCGCGGCGGCGGCGTGCGGGCCGTGGCGCGCCGCCGCGCCGAGCAGCAGGACCGCGCGCGCCTCGCGCAGCACGAGCAGGCGCTCGCCAGCCTCAGGTAGGTACCGTCGGCGGCGGCGCCACAGAATATAAATAGAGCAGTATGGAAGCTACGCTTACTTTTTGAAATAAATACCTACGCTCCATTAGAGCGTTAAGGTGGGTTTAGACCAAAGGAATTCTAACACATTCTAACCCCACTCTACCAAATTCTTTGTGTGTACACAAAGAATTTGATAGAGTGGGGTTAGAATGTGTTAGAATTCGTTTGGTCTAAATCCACCTTTAGGGTTGTTTAAAATGAAAAGATCGCGGGCTGTCTAGGCGCGCGCACGTAACAAACGCAAAGCGCGGCCACTCGCCTCCATGCGCACTCGCGACTGACAGCACCGCGAGAGTCCCTTAGGCCGGCCTTACACAGTCTGAATCCGAATCTGAATTCAGAATCTGAATCCAGAATCTGAATTCCGGAGCCTTGCCTTACACAGTCTGAATCCGAATCTGAATTCAGAGTCTGAATTCCGGGGCCTTGCCTCCAGTGTTGCCATTTGGTTCCGTTTGTTCCGATTTCCGGAACTTTTGACACCTCCTCGGAACTCGGAAGGAATTTTAGATTTTAGGAAATTTTTCGGAACTTTTAAGGACCCAGCCGTTAAAACCCACGAACACTCTAAAAATTTTAGGATAAAAAAGTCTACTGCTTTATCAGTAGATCTGGCAACACTGACTGACGGATTCATAATCTGAATCCAGTATGTGTGTGCTCGTCCGTACTAATCGTATAGAAAAGGGTGCGTCCGGAATTCATAATCTGAATTTTCATATTCTGAATTTATAACGCAAGTCAGTATCATTTTGTCAGATCAATCTGAGAAATTCATAATCTGAAAAAATCAGAATGTGTGTGGATAATAGTTAAATTGTATGCAATTCCGTGCGTTCTGAATTCAGATTCGGATTCAGACTGTGTAAGGCCGGCCTTAGGGGCCTTGTAAAAGCGCGCGTCTATGTGTGCGTGCGTTTCAATCTTTTTGTTTGTAGCTTCCTTACTGCTTTAGCTTATATATATTCTGTGGCGGCGCCTAGCGTGCGGCAGCGGCGTGCCGGCCGTGGCGCGCCGCCACGCTGAGCAGCAGGACCGCGCGCGCCTCGCGCAGCACGAGCAGGCGCTCGCCAGCCTCAGGTACCGTCGGCGGCGGCGCCTAGCGTGCGGCGGCGGCGTGCGGGCCGTGGCGCGCCGAGCACAGGTGCAGTCGGCGGCGTTGCCTAACGTGCAGCAGCGGCGTGCCACAGTGGCGGCGTAAGCCAGTCGGGTACCCGGGGCGGATAGGTCCTCTATCATCAACAACAATGACACGCTTAATTGAACATGATCACTTTTATTGTTCATTAGTCAGGAGTAAGCTTGAATATGCCTCCCAAATTTGGAATCCCTGCTATAATATTTATATCGACAGGATTGAACGTATCCAAAAAAAGTTCCTTAAATTTTTGTGCTACAAAGTAAAAACTCCCTATAACTCCATTAACTACTTACTTAAACATCTGCAAAAAACATCATCTAATCCCGTTATACAAACGCCGTGAGATAGCTGATATCATCTACTTACCTTCTTAATATTACTAGCGGTATTATGTGCGTTTGTATTTAACTTAGTGTTAAATTATAGGTACTTTGTCACCATAAATGAGTTCCTATAATTGGCTCTCTACTACTACTTTAATGGCTGTTGGTTCTCCATGAACAAATAAAATAAAATAAAATTGTAAATGAGTGAAAACGTTCGACTCGTGAAGGGAGTCGTGTCACTAACTATCGATACGCACGCCGTTTCATAGAGTAGGTATTCTTTTTTTTCCGGGGTAAAAGTGGTATAATATAGCCAAACGCAAAATACCAAAAGTATTCCGAATTGAAATGCTTGCTTGCACTGCCTGTGGAATGTAGATGGTCTGTTGACTCTGTTACAGAAGCGCGACCAGCTCAACGGCCAGCACGACGACGTCGACGACGCCGCCGCCGCCGCCGCCGCTGCCGCCCACGCCGGCGCCCGCGCCGCAGCTGCCGCCGCGTGAGTATACACGACAAATATAGCGGGCGACGACATTCCGAGTAAGTAGTAACCATCGCCCAATGGAAAAACATAGACAATATGCAACAATAGAAAAGATATTATGCGTTGCCAAGCTGTAAGTGTTATGTTTATACGAATGTTGAAGAACTTTATACCTGACATGACGCGGTAACAACCAAAGAACTCATTCTCATTCCACAACTTGCAAGGTTCGAAAATAATCGTCTTTGTTTTTGCAATACCAGGCATTTGGAAACCTTACCCACCTACAAATGACTGACTGTTCCCAATACTTGAGCGAGTTGCGAGCGTGTTTTCATAGGTATAAAATTTGTAGCGGTGAGCTCGCGGCGAGTTCGCCGCGATCGAAATCTGCATGAAAACACGACACCCCACTTGGGCAATTCTAATAGCGTTTCAACCGCTCTCACTTTCCTGGTAGAATTTTTGACTATTTTCCTGTAGGCTCGGATTACCATTTTCTGTTATTTTCTACGGGGAAATGCTTCATAATTGTACCAGGAAAGTGAGAGCGGTTGAAACGCTATTAGAACTACCGACTTACGATGATTCGAGTCCCCCGGTACTCCATATTTTATATGTAAATGAAAGTCTGTACTGTTCGTAGGTAAATCAAAATAATCTAATTTTCCCACGTTGTTGTATTGAGCAGAGAAAATGCTTTTTTCAACCAATTTAATGTCATTAGTGTGGATTGTTATAGTAAGTACATTACACAACTAGGGTGGTAAAATAAAGAAAGGCCGAGATCGCAGATGTTTGCGGCCCGAGCTGCAAGCGAGGGACGTAAATATGCGATCGAGGGCTTTTTTATTACCTCCCGTGTTGTGTACTTCGTTTTATGTCTACCTACACTTAGCCAGGAAGCGGCTTTTTGCGTACGCGCAGCGTGCGGGAAAAGCCACTTTATGGCCAGGTGTGACATAAACACTCTTTTCGTTTGTGGCATATCCAGCAACTCGAAGCACCATAACTCCGGAGTCGGACAATCAGTGTCGTTTAGATTGTTGGCCATCATTGCAGTCAGTGTAAAGCCAGTGATTGCAATGTTTGCAATCTCAGGCGTAACGCCGACGCGGGCATAACAACCGAGATCGCACGTTTCCATTCCACCATGCTCCATAATTACCTTGCGAAGAGTGGCCCGAGTAAAAATGGCGTAACTAACGATAGTATGTAACATCATGAAAGTTATGTATTTCCCGTTCACGGGACAATGGTGCCCCGGACCTTTGGGAGGCGTGTGCGGAGCCGAAACGAACGCGTATAGGCCCTTTCAAAAATTTAATGAAAGACAGGGTACACAGAGTTAGATGCTATTCCTGCCTGTGTCTCTGTCTGCAAACAGACACAGACTCTAGATGTAAGGACTGTTTGTGGATTGACAGTACCTATCTAGAAACACTGGAGTATGGTGAAGAAATGATGGACTACAACAAGGCTAAGTACTGTACTGACTGAGACATGACGGACGTCTGCCAGGAAAAAAAGTCTCAAAGCTATTATACTGTTATTTATCTGTTCGGTGAAAAGGTCATGGTGCGCGACCAGCTGCCGGGGTCGGCGGCCGGCGCGCGCGTCTATACCAATGATATTTTATAAGTAGATAGGTTACAAGCACTCCAAAAGTGAAGCACTGAAACCACGATAATTGTATTGGTGCCCTTTTTGTAGTGGGTAGTCACTCGCGGGTCGGTCAACGAAACGCACGACGATGTCAAGGGTGAATATTTACAAGATTCACAAAAAAAATGCCGTCGTGTGTGATCAGAAAGTGCACCAATCATAGCAAAAAGTGCAACAAAGCGCAAGGGATCACATATCACCTGTAAGTACGCTGAAATAATTTAATTTTATCATTTTTATTATTTTATTTTTCAAATACGACGCCATCTTACTACCATAGAGGTCATTTGAATGAAAGAGACAAACTTACGTCTTTGACAATGAGAGTGACAAGGATAACCAACCTTCTGCGTGCTTAATCTGCGAGCGCCGAGCAGGCTCCGAGTCAATCCGAATCTAGCCGATGGGTTACGTTTAAAAATTAATCGCGCAAGTAACAAAAAGCTAGCTGTCTCTTTTTTTTGCATTATTGTAACTATGCCATCTCTTTTATGCAATCTGTTAATATGTGTGAGTATGTACACCGTACAGTGAGGTACCAATGTGTGCTGCTGCTTTCTTGGAAGCATATTTCTCAGCTGGCGAGTATGCGTATAACGTATCTTCTTATAAAATATCATTGGTCTATACCCGCCGATGAGCTAATTGTTTACTCCGCGCAGCGGCAACGCGGCCGATCCTTTTTCCTTTATCTTGAGCGATTGCGCCGGGGACAAAGAAAGCTCGGGAATGAATGAGTCACAAATCTCCGCGCGCCCAGCTGACTCACAGTCGAGTAACCTACAACGCGGCCGCTTAACGGGACAGATACCTAGTAAATAATACCCGCGGTCATAATGAAGTAATCACATGTGGCGACTCGCGGCGTCGGTCGCGGGCCGCGGGCGGACGCCGCGTGGCCGTCGGCGTCGGCGTCGGCAGGCGTCACGGTGATCGCGTCCGTAACCAGATTGGTTAAGAGCGCTGTTTGTTCGGCACTTAGTCATGCCTCGGCTACACTAACTCAACTCATTCCCAATGTGCACATACTCGGACGTAATCTATTTTTCTTCAGCTGTGATTATGATTACGAAAGGCGAATTGAATTATTGTGTTCGCCCAAGATATATATGGCGTGTATCTACTGTCGACACGTATCTACGAATCTGTACATTTACTTTACTGAATACATTCTTGAATCGGGTTATACGTACATAATTTACTCATTATAATGTAAAGTTGCAATGTAAATTTATTCAAAACAATGGAAAAAATAGCCTGTAAAAAAATAATGTGCAATGTAAAAATAGGCTGTATTATCGCTAAAGAGCGAACTCTTCCAAACAACCTTTTGAGTAGCGAAGTCAATGCAAAAGACAAAGAATACAAACAAACGAATTGTAAGGGAAGTGATGGAGGAAGCAATTGAGGAACCCAACATTTTCGTAGTAAAATTCATTGACCGGGCGAGCGAATCGTCTCGCTTCAGCTGGGGTGGGGCAAAAATGCTTACTCAGGTCTGTCTATTCTCCTCTACAGGTCGCATTACTCAACCGATTTTTGTGAAATTTCGTCAGCATGTTCGATAATTATCAGTGTTCGGATCTTGGGTGCATCGGGGGTAAGTATATGAATTCAAACGTTATACAGAATCATGGCTGTTCCTCAGAATTCCAGGAATGGATTATTACTATAGGTGCATACCTATAGACAGAGTCGCGAGATATACAGCTCAGGGAGCCATTAGTTGTTATTCGGAAAAGACGCACGTAAATTTGTCATTTGTTGAGGGTGAGATGTCTGTTGCAGCGCGGCGCTGCAGCCGCTACCAGTTCGAGTGCCACAGCGGCGGCGAGTGCATCGCCGTGTACAACGCGTGCGACGGCGTGCCGCAGTGCGCCGACGCCAGCGACGAGGCGCCCGAGCTGGGCTGCCCCGCCGCGCCGACGCCGCCGCGCGCCACCGCCGCGCCCGACCCGCCGCCGCCGCCGCCGCCGCCACGCCCCATGACCAGGATACAGGTCACTCTCACTACCCATGTCTAGCTAGAGACGTCTACGAGGTGCGGTGTCTGCTCCACAAACAGCGGGTATACTTTTGGTCGAATAATGCTATGCAGCCTAGGGTGAACAAAGAGCTCTAGAAACGCCCCCGGTTTGCGCGTGAACCATGTCTATTCGAGTCAGTAGAGTGATCCTTGTCGATGAAGTTCCATACGGATCTTTTTCTTAACGCGACACTTCGCATACTTATTTCAATTCGGTGTCCACCTGTTTGAGGTTGATTTTGAAGTGGTCCCGGTTGCAGGAGAGCGGCGAGCTGCGCGGCGGCGGCGGCGGCGAGGCGGCGGGCGGCGACGGCGGCGCCGGCGCGGGCGGCGAGCGCTGGCCGCACCGCCTCGCGCAGGCGCAGCCGCACCGCTACAGCGCGAGCGGTACGACACATTCTTATCTCTGACGCCGACTGCATGCCAGCGTGCAGCGGCTCGGCGAGCGGTGCCCATACAAGCAACCTCTGTCCTGTATGCACATTGCTCGCCGCCCCGTTGCACGCCGGCATCCAGACCGAGGCCTTACTAAAGTATAAAGACGGAGAAGTAAGTAGTCCAACTTCGGACGTTTAGGAGCGCGCGATACGTTCACACAGTCGCGCGATCGCGCGTCTGTGTGAGTGCGATCCATACCGGGGCATTCTTACGCATTCTTAAATCTTTGCTTGTAGTGCGTTCGTACACGGCACGCACACATACAAGTGCGCGATGTACCTTTTGTAGAAAGAAAAATCACCTACTGTTATTATACTGTGGCCTTACTAACCAGCATAAATAAATCTTCGAATTAGTGTCACCAATTCATTAATCATACATACGAAGTGAAAAGTTGCAATATGTAATATTTTCAAAAAGCGTCTCGCTCGTTGCAGAGGCGGGCGGCGGGCCGCACATCTTCAGCCACAAGGGCGGGCTGCTGCAGGAGCCGGCAGAGGCGCCGCCGTTCCTGGAGCCGCAGCCCGCGTGGCCGCGCGCGCCCTGGCCGCCGCAGCCCGGTAACTATCGCCGTCGCGGCACAAGAGCCCTGGCCGTAAAAACAAAAAAATTAGACTTAGGGGGTGTCACTACTCTACTGCTTCGGGACTGTAATGTAACCTGTTGTAACGAACCTTCCAACCGACTCATGGTCTTCGTGCCTTACGGCGTACGAACTGAATCGGCCTAGTCTCAGTAGTTCGGTGATTTTAGTCCGGTTCATATATTTACCGAAGTAATATATATGAACCGGACTAAAATCACCGAACTACTGAGACTACGCCACTGAATCTTGGGTAGTTGCGAGCGCTCTTTGTTCCGGTGCTCTTTTGTTGTACATTGGCCACATTGTTAATGATTTGTGACTTACGATTCTGAATATAACGACCTTTAGAACCTTGCGATTTGCGAGTGAGCTGCGGGCGAGTTTCCATACAAAACCAGACAGGGCGAAGTCACGGCGAGTATGCCGCGAGCGACGTTTGTCGACCTTTGCTTCTAACTCGCCCGCAAATCTCAAGTGTCATACAAAGTAGTCAGGGAGGCTCGCGAGCCGCAAGTGAGCGCTTCGCGGGCCCTAGGTTGCCGACCGCTGTTGTAGTGTAACGAGCCGTGTGTTGTGTTGCAGTGATGGAGCCGAGCTGGGGCGGCTACGCGCGGCTGGACTGGCCGGAGCCCGACCCGCGCCGCGCCTGGCCCGTGCCGCAGCCGCGCCCCGAACCGGTCGGTACCGCCGATAACTCTTAATACATATATGTTTGAAAAAAGGTAATAGGTACTTAATATGTTTAAAAAGAGAAACTGGTGAGTTTCTTCCGGCGCTTCTTCTCCCCTGAAGGTCATTACCCGAAGCGCCAAAAGAAGAGAAATGTATAGAATCAGACATGTAGGAGGGAGCCCTTGAGGGTCTACTTGCAGAATAAATTATTAAACGAGAAACGACGATTAGAAACGAGTAAACAGGGCTCTCAAAGATCGGCAACGATAGGTAACACCACTGGTGTTGCAGATATCAATGGGCGACGTTAACTGCTTTCAATCAGGCAGCTCGTCTGCTCGTTTGCCACTTATAACATAAAAAATATATTTTATTTTACTCATTTGTAATCTTATCCCACTCTACACATACTTAAGTACCTAGTAATTATAGCGACCACTGTCTACTTCCTAATTTCTTAAAAATGATATTGTAACGCTGGCATACCCTAAATGTAACTTAGAGTAATCGGTGGGATGGTCGCAGGACATCCCGGTGTACATCCCGTCGAAGACGATGCCGGAGCTGCCGCTGGCGTACGGCGCGGGCGGCCACACGCTGCGCGACGCGCCCAAGAAGGGCCCGCCGCCGCAAGCGCCCGAGCCCAAGCCACAAGCCGACGACGCCAAGCCGGATAAACCGTCCAAACAAGAGGTACTTATCAACCACGTTCAAGAAAACTTACTGTAAGGCCTGAGTGGTGAGCGTCCACCGTCGCGTCCGGCGGAGCGGGCAGTGTGTCGGGTAGCGTCAAAGGGTTTTGTGCAGCGTGCACTCAGTATGCTCACATATATTAATACTGTGGTCGAAGAAAATTATAAAATCAGGGGAAATAATTCGTGTAGTTTTGTAAATTGGCACAGCTAGATATGGTGGTTGTGTGACATTTAAATAACAATCCTGACGCCGTCCACCGTACACCCCCTAGACCCGGGGATTTTTAGTGCCTATTGACTATTGCCCATTTCCAAAACTACACGAATTATTCCGTCTGCTTGCCTTAAGTGGTGGTAGTGTGAGAAAATTCACACTATTTATGGACATTGGATAGCCCTCGGTGTCATTTTAAACGCTTAAGGCACGTCACGCTCGACGCGATACACCCTTACTCTAGTTCAGCGGTCGGCAAGCTTTCAGCAGCCACGGGCCACATAGCGTTAATGAATTTGATGTGGGCCGCACTTTGTTAATAATTTTTAATTTTTTACAATTCTGAATTATAGCGTCCTTTACATACAAAATAGCCAGGGAAGCTCGCGGGCCGCAAGTGAGCGGTTCAAGGGCCGCAGGTTGCCGACCGTTGCTCTAGTAACTAGTTCATGATTTATTCAGGTGGCGGCGGCGGCGGCGGCGGCGGCCGTCAGCGGCGCGACGGGCGGCGCGTCGAGCTCAGCGGCGCGCGACACGACGAGCGGCGCGCCGAGCGGGGCGGCGCGCGGGGCGGGGGCGGGCGCGGGGGCGGGCGCGGGGGCGGCAGCGGGCGCCGACATCGAGGTGCCGCGGTTCTCGGCGGGCGCGCACGCGCCGCACTTCCTGAGCGACGAGCGCGACGGGCTCAGCGAGCACCCGCCCGCCGCCGTGCTGCTGCTCGTGCTCGGTGGGTATCTCGGCGTCGTCCGGCGCTCAAGACGCCGTGCCCGGTTCACGCATATTTAGGGTTGCTAGATGTCCGGGAAATCCATAGCATTCCAGTCCAGTACTCGGATCCAGCACTGGAATGCTACTGAAATAATGTTAACCGGCACTGGAAAGCGTTCCAGCTAATCCAATGACTGGATGGCGGTCTACTTTTCATTCCAGCTCGCCCGAAACGGCGCCAAATTCGATGCTGGATTAAACGTAATACTTAGTGAATACGCATGGTTGTTTTGGAGACAGCCTTTAACAACTCTTAAATGACTGGAACAATGTAAGCGATATGATCCAGTCCAGCACGGAGTCGATCAGCGCCGGATTTCCGCCTAGGCTTGCAAGGCCCGGGCCTAGAAGTGTCCCAGCGGTGGACTCTTCATATAAGCCAAAAGCATGGCTTGCCTTCTCAATACCAAGTGCCTAGGGGCCCTGGATCTCTAAGGCGGATCTCACACTGTAGCGCGAATCGCGGCGACACGCGACTCAGCGATTTTCAACTTTGTATGTAGAATCATCGATTTGTATAGAAAAATCGCGGGGTGGCGCACACTGAAGTCGCGACTCGCGCGTAGGCGCGTAAATCGCGGCGACTCGCGGGCGTGACGCCGCGAATCGCAGCTACCATGCGCAACTACACGGAAAAAATCGCGGCGTCACGCCAGCGACTCGCGGCGTCACGCCGCGACTCGCCCGTCGCGGCGACTGGCGATTTCAGTGCGTTCTTCGCCTAAATACGGCCCTGGAATCGATTACTGGACTGGAATAGGTGTGGACTGGGCGAGCTCCCCGCTAACGTGTGTGTGTGTGTGACTCAGGCGTGCTGATGACGGCGGCGATGGCGGTGCTGGCGGGGTGCCGGGCGCGCGCGGCGCGGCGGCGGCTGCGGCGCGGCAAGTCGCCGTTCGCGCACGACGCCGACTACCTCGTCAACGGCATGTACCTGTAGGCGTGCGCGCGCCACACGCCCGACCCGACACGGGCAAGGGACGTTTTCAAAAAGTGATAATACTATATCTATAACTTATACAATGTTTGAACCGTATCAATTTTGACCCTACCTAACTATCTCCTATAGATTTGGATATAGCCGTACTAGCGATCGAGTTTACGCCTCTTCGGAACCTTTGTTTTGCATCGGATCACTCGAGGTGGATCACGTTTTGAGGCGAATGTTGCCGATATCAAATTGTTGTAACGAATTATGTGATAAGATTTATTGTTTATCATGCTACGTTGACATTGGGAGGAAATTGGTTAGATCAAATTTGTATTCTCATTCTAATTGTACGGTACCTATTAATCGGCTAATCGTATTCATTATGTCCGATAGGTATGGCTCGAACGAATAAAAACCTTATGTATGACGAATTCGACTCTGCTTTAAGCCAACACTTCCGACTCGAGCTAAGCTATCCTGCCCGAGTTAAGACCTAAAAACCTTTCCTCACCAAATAAATTCTGTAAATTTAAAATTACTCATGTATTTGTGTGACGAGCTGCACTAAGCCAAATAAGATCATGTTTGAACCTTGGGATGGTGCAAAATCCCACTTCCTGGCCTGGGGGAGACGTAAAATTTTTTTCATCACACTTGCTCGAAAATGGTGTCATTACACGTAGGTTTTGCGGGCCGTAAATGACCTATTACGCCCTAGGGCGTAATGGTTTTCTTTTTAAATTTGAAACGCTGGTTCTGTTTTACTCTTATTTGTCATGTTCAAAGGAAACGCCAACGTACTTTTTTAACTTTTATTACTGAAATATTTATTTAAAGAGAACTGTTATTGCAAATACATGTAAACGTATATTTCTGTAACATTAATTAAATGTTTAAATAGTGCATTTCAGTATTTTGCGTAAATAAAATCAACCATTTTAAGTCTTTACCGCTATGGTTTCCGAACGTGACGTGAAGTCGCATTGTCTATGGATAATGTCACTGTCAGTTTTACAATTTTATTTAGGTTAAGTAAGGTTATTTTAATCAGATTTCCTCACAAGTGTGATGAAAAACATTGTGTGTGCCACGGGCGGTAAAGGAATTACAAACTCGTGTTGTTAAAGCCCTTGGCTTCGCCTCGGGCTTGTAACAAACACTCGTTTGTAATTCCTTACTTACCGCCCTTGATACACAATGTACTAATACTTATCACGGGAGGTAATAAAGAAGGCCTCAAATCGCATATTTATCGCCCTTGCCTTCGGCTCGGGCGTCAAATACCTACAACCTGGGATATTATTTGTTTTACCTTCCTCGGTAAGTAATGTACTATTACACATATAAATTGTGACAACTCCACTGGAAAAGGTGGAGGCGAGCGCTGTTCCGCGGGACTCCGCTCCCCTTTATGCGGTTCCATCATATTTACCTAGCCGTAATGATCTCGAAGAGTGTTCGGTTTAAGTTTCCAAATAAATATTATAGATCTGTTTGTAAGTTGTTTCATTTCATTTGCTAAATATAAGTAAATACCTACCTACCAGGGATGGCGTGATGCGGTTGTTTCGACATCCGCGGATGCAAACATTTAAACACCAGTTCAAATCCCGTCTCCCCCGTGTAACGTAATAAGTGGGTGACCACCTAACAGAGGCTGCTCGAAGATAGGCACTTTGAAATAAAACCCGTCACTTGGATCAACAGTTTATTCATCATCCGCGTCGCATACAGTCAACACGATCATAACTAACACGATGATATGTATGATAGGTCGGGAGGGACACACAAACTGCATAGTGCACTTGCATAATCGAGCTGGTTCACAAATGCGCTATTCGGTCGGGATAGCTGTGCACCAGCCGCCGCCGGGATACATGAACAACACGCTAACCTAACCTAACATGTAGCCGTCGGTGACCAACCCCATTGAGCTATTATTACTATGTATAGAGTAGACAGCGCGAACAAAATCTGTGCAACAAGCGCGGCAGTGCGGGGCGCACGGGAGGGGGTGGGGCGGCGGAGCAACTGAGTGAACTGCGGCCGGCCGGCCGCAGTTGAACGGAGCACTTAGTGCTGGGGCGGCATCTTCTCTATACGTAGTAATAATAGCTCAATGACCAACCCTCGGCTCGTCCGAGAAGCGTTCCGTCTTAACTCTATAACGTAGGTTCCCAAAGTAGTCCCCACCGCCCCCTAGTGGGCGTTGAAGATTCCCGGGAAGCAAGGATTCTTCCTTTGGATTGGAGGCGTTGATGCTACCCAGGTGTGCGCTATCGCTTTTGAAAATAAAAAATGAAATCACACACACACCGACCAACATAAATTTGTATATAATTAATTCGATAATTCAATCAGTCTTAATAAGTTATAAATCTATTTCCGACTTGCTTGCTTGATTTCAAGCTGCGTCAGCCGCTTGCCCCACCCCCCGTCGGATTTTTTTTTACATCAATGTGGTTGTTTTTTTGTCGTGGGCGGCGGCGGCGTGGTTTTTATCATGCCTAAGTGGGCGGCAAGCCAAAAAGTTTGGGAACCTATGTTCTATAGATTCAAAGGTTTAGTCTCAACGTGTGTATCCCGAGCCAGCGTGGTGTTTTTGAGGTTTACACACAATCGCTTTGTTTCCTTTAAGTGGATCGTACTCAACGCCAACCGAAAGAATCATACTACAAAATTTAATTTAGTTCACTCAGAGGGGATACTTTCCTCACCTGACGCTGACACTAGCTGTATTATAAAATTATAAATCATATACCTATATGGCGATAAAACTATCTCGCAGATCGCAAGTATTCGTCAAGCTGCCGGTGCTCGAGGACGATATATACGACGAAAGAAAAGAATCAAACATGTAGGTACAGGAGCCCTCGAGACCTATTACTTGCAGAAATAAATGAGTTTGAGTTGGATATACTGGCGATCTGAAAGTTTCTTCTATCAGTCGTCCGTGTTGAGCTCTTATACTTTTATATCTCCCCTTTCCATGACCAGAAAATAGGATTTTATTATTCGCGCGGGCCCAGTAAATACCACTTACGGCCCGGGCGACGCAAATAAAAACGCCGACTACCGGCAGTCTGCGCCGGCTCGGCCATACAAATTATAATTACAATTGTAAATACATATTTACTTAGTCCCATAATTACAAACGTCCTATCTACGCGGCCACTAGGCTTCCCGAAATCGTTTTTAGAGCTCGATTCACATTATATAAATATCTACAATAAACATTTCAGCAAAACGTGCCGTAACATATATAATTCGATCACAACTCACAACGCGTGAAACCCACACAATCGTGTCAAGACTCGGAGCGGCCGGACCGAGACTCGCACACATCACATACATTTTAATTCTACATCCACAACACAATAAAGTGACTCAACAACGAGTCTCACAGTGGAATATACGTGCAGTCGAGGTCACAAATGTGTGTACAATTGTACATCGGGCGGCGGAAGTCAACGCATCGCACATATACACACATGGACTAAAGGCCCCGCCACGACATTGGCGGCGGCGGCAGCTGCGAACGGCAGCCAGGTGGGAGCGGTAGGTCGGAGCGCGGCCTCTCCCACGTAGGCCGCCGCTCGCCGCCGACGCCGCGGCCGCGTCGGCGCCGGCGGCGCAAGGCACGAGGGCGCCGCGGCCCGCCAACCGCCCGTCGGCCCCGCCTCCCCTCCGACATTGCCCCCAAAAACGATTAACAAGGTACCTAAAGCAAACCTAAAGTGCTTCGGTCGGACTTGTATACGATCTACAGATGTAGTGCAAAATGATTTTCCATCGGGAAAACTCGGATCTCAATTGAAATACCATGGCACCCGAACTGTCAATCAATGATTGTATTAAATGAATGACGTTTTCATATCCATTAATATGGAACTTTATTGTTTAGTGTCAAATGTCAAAGTGAAAAATGGCGGCTGTAAGATGGGTACTGAAGCTGATTGAGAGAGCACGATAAATACGAACTTTTCCGATAAAATACGATGGAAAATCATTTTGCACTACATCTGTACTTACATAAAAGAAAAGCATGCTTCATAGATAAAGACTTCGTGCATAGTCATTTTAGTGTATTGTTTCATTTGAATATACCCCTGGCGTTTACCTGACTATCTGAGAATCGAACAAATGCGAAGGCAGCTGGAACGCCATTATTCTATTAATGCACTCGTAATCTATGATTCATGGAGATTTGACAATCGATTGATCTTTAAAGGTGGTTGTAACGACTTTTTACAATACAGTAATTTTGGTGTTTTTGAGGTTTACAAACAATCGCTTTGTTTCCTTTAAGTAGATCGTACACAACTCCAACCGAAGCTAAGTTTGCAGAGGTCAAAAAAAATGCATGTGGCAACATCACAAGAAAGAGCATTGATTAGTCTTGATACTTGGCAAATATCTTTCTGTTTAATAAGTATATAATGTGTCTACAAACTTACTGAAATAAATAGTCAACGGTCTTGCACAATTCGATCTAGTCCCAACCAAACTAAGCAATGCTTGTATGCATGTACATATTAAATACAATAATACTTAAATAAGTACATAGAAATTATCCAATACCCTGGAACAAATCGCTTAGTTTGGTTGGAACTAGATGGATGTGTGCAAGACTGACCCAGATATCTATGTCAGTAGGTATGTAGACAGGGTTCCCTTTATTTGGCATACGTTTTATTTGTCCGAATGTATTGTTAGCCCGAATTTTATTTTGCATAATTTTTCTCTAGCTTTAACGGAAAATATTTTGCAAAATCTTTTACATCAGCCACTTAGAACATATTAGGTTAGGTTAGGTTTCTTTTATAATTATTCTGAAAAGTCAATATTATCTGTAAAATAACAATTATGCGTAAATAGTATTCGGGCAAATAGAACATTCGGACAAATAAAAATATGCCAAAACAAGGTGAACCATGTAGACACATTTTGTAATAAAGAGAAAACATATTACCAAGTAAGTACCAAGATTAAATAATCCTCTGGCTGTGGTTTCTTCATGTTGCCATATATATATTTTTTTATAAAACCTTTTTTCGACCTCTGCAAACTTAGCGTAGTCCGACTATATATGAGTCGTACCGAATTGCGCCTTCTGTCGAATTCTATGGAAAATACCGCTTCGGTCAGTTTACTATTTGACTATTCTCAGTTTATTCTACACTCACGGACAATGAATTCGGGTCTTTTCTATGAATAATTGTATAGAAAATGACCCGAATTCATTGTCCGTGAGCGAATATCCCATATTGGAGGCCAGGCGGGCCGGTTCGCAACGGTTCGCGGTTCGCGCGCGTTCACTCTGAAGGCGGGTTTAGACCAGAATGCACATTCTAACCCCACTCTACCAAATTCTTTGTGTGTACACAAAGAATTTAGTAGAGTGGGGTTAGAATGTGCATTCTATCGTTTGGTCTAAACCCACCTTGAGACGGCTTCGATCTAAATTCCCACTTTCCCGTAAAACAGTTCTCAAAAAACCACACTCGCCCGAAGAAAAAATGCACAATGCACATTCAATGGAAAAATTAGTACGATTTGTCTTTGGAATGTATAAATACGTAAGTGTAGTGCGGCCGAACAGGATTAAATGGGAAAATAGTTTTTCGGAAAGGTGATCATTTTGGGCGAAGCCATACAACACTTAAAATACTTACATGACTACGTGTAAGGACATGGTAAATATATTGTAGTAATTAAAACGTATTAAATCACAATTAACGTGCTCACACGTATGTATGAAACATTTTTAAATACATAAGGACATCATGTATAGGCCTGTAGTCAGTTAATTATAAATGAGAAACCGAAATCACTAACCAGTTACTAGGTGTATAATCATAATCATTTATTCGTTCGTATAGTTAGATAGATGAAGTTTACAAGCCCTATCTTGTATTCCGCTTACTCGGCTACGTGTCATTCGTGTCACTCATACATGCTGACAGTAAAGTTAATGATAAAGTCACTTACTTATCAGAAATACGTGGTTACGCAGCTAAATCCCGAAAATTAAAATTCCTACGTATAAAATGTATAAAGATAAAACTTGATAAAACAAACTACTACTAACTTACTTTTAAGTTTGGTTTTATGCAATTTCATATGTAGGAATTATTTATTTATTTATTTAAACTTTATTGCACAATACAAGAGAGTACAAATGGCGGACTTAATGCCATGAGGCATTCTCTACCAGTCAACCATTAGGGTAAACAGAGATGTTAACACCTTCACAGTTCACAGTCATCTGATTCATCACCTCACCTTCATAGGTGGGTCACTACGAACTAGGTCCACACGTGGTCCCGCATATGGGTCTAATTATTTATACGTATGTATCTAATTATTTTGCTGCTTATTAAAATTCTGGACGTATGACGACATTCCAATATTTTGTATAGGGACTGTTGACGTGAATTAATTTTCGTACCCGAAATAATACAATTGCCGAATAAACTATTGGCGGAAGTGATGTCGAATTTCGACCTCCGCGCAGTATGTTATCTAATTTTAGTTATTACATTTGTTAGAATAAATTTTGTAGAGTGAATTATACCGATTTTTTTTTATAAGTAAAATGACAATAATTAACAAATACCTATATAAAAGGATGCGATAACATTAAATAAACGATTTATATAATTTCGCGTTTTACGAACACCACGTGGGTGTAACGGTCGGCACTTTACTCGTAATCTAATTTTTAATTTATTACACTTTGTTAATTCGTGAACACGGATATTCAATTCGGAAAGATTAACATCCCAGCGCTCGCGACGATCGGCCGCGCCGCTCCTGTGTGCGAAGCGTGCACGCACACAGGCGCTAAGGCAATATGGGCTCCGGCAATCGAAACACGACGACAACAAAGAGATGCTTCATAGGTTTGCACACAGGCGCTGCCGGGGGTCGGCGCGGACCTGACGATCGGTGTCCTTTCGCATTTCGTGTTTTTTACGTCCTCGTCGTCGCCGCCGGGGATTTCCGAATTCGATTCGAGGGCCGGCGATCGTCCACACAGGACGGTCCGTATGTCGATATATTTTGCTAACTTCTACCTATCTAAACTACCTAAACGCCATCATTAGGCGAACTAGTTTGACGAATAAAAATGTTGCTCGGCTCACAGAAAAATTAAATAGTCATAACTAGGTAAATATCGATAAAATGTAATCTACAATTATTCGCACGCATCAGGATAGGTCTCAAAAGACACAATAAATGTATGAACGTGTAATCTTTAAATTGTAATAATAAAACAAAATGGCGGACAGTATCAATATTTAAGGATGCAGATTGACATGTTATCGTGATACCTACATAAACATTTTTTTTAATAATACATAAGTAATTTTATTTACATAAGACAAATGTTTTTTATAAAATATTACAAATTCAATACGAATCACTGTAACGTATTTCTTTATTTTTATCACATCGACAAAACATTACCGGCCTAACTCTGGCAACATTCGTGGTCGCGGAACCGTTAAACTAGTTCGCCTAATTATGGCGTTCACTTTAGTATGGCGTCCGAGAGACGAGCGACGGTGAACCGCGCTCGAGGCGAAGGCGCGGGACGTCCCGCCGGAGGCCCGGGGCTCGCCGGGGCCGCTCGGGCTCGGGTCACAGCAGGTGGCGGTCGGCGCGGCACAGCGGCGCGTGGTGCTGCAGCTGGCAGTTCTCGCGGTACAGGTCGGCCACGAGCGCGTCAGCCGCCTGCAGGCGCGCCAGCAGCCGCGCGGCCGCGCGCTCGGCGTGCCCCGCGCGCGCCCGCAGCGCCGCCGTCTCCGCCGCCGCCGCGCGCCGCGCCGCCGCCGCCGCGCCCGCACAAGCGCAGCTCCAACCCTGCCGGAGAAAAAAACCCGGTCAAGTGCGAGTCGGACTCGCGCTCCGAGGGTTCCGTACAAACTCATAAGATACGCGAATAGTTCAAGAAAAACTGTATGTCGATTTGTTTAGTAGGAGCAAATAAGTAGGTATATGTTATGATTTTTACAAATTTCTAAAAAACAGTGCGAGTTAGGAAAATCGTTATATTTTTCCTGCAATATCTAGAACCTGATGTGTAATGATCGTATTTAATAGATATTTTTGCTGTAATCCGAAACAGGCCATCGCTTAGTTTTGCTACTCGCCGCTAGATGGATTTTAAGCTTTTGTAAATTTCTAAAAAAAAATTAAAGTTAGGAAGACGCTTATATTTTTCCTATAATAGTCAGGTTGATATTAATAATTGGTAATTATTACAGATTTTTCTCTTCAGTAACTTCGAAGATAATAGGGGAGGGAATGGTATTTTTTTGAACGTTTTTGGTCATTAATCAAAAACTACATGATTAACAAAAAAAATAAAAATGGCTTTGGAATGTACAAATCAAGCCCTTTCATTTCATACCCCATTTGATACAATAACACAACTAGGGATGTAACGATACCGATACCGATATATCGGTATCGCCGATATTATACAACCGATATTTGAAGAATTTGCTGTATGAAAAAAAATCTGCAAAAAGTATAATAATTACTATGTTAATTAAATCTTTGGTTCTTAATAAAAAAAAAGAATTTTGAGTTGACAATTTATTATTTTTACTTTACACTTTCAAGGTTGACTCTCTGGTAAATATAACCAGTAGTCATTGCCATTAGTTATAATAAGGACATAAAAATATCTGAAATTCATACTTCATTATTTAGCTAAGATATCGGTATCGGTATCGGTATCGCCGATATTAACTACTATATATCGGTATCGGTATCGTATCGGCAAAACTGTGTATCGTTACATCCCTAAACACAACATTAAATTTTCAAACTTCCATTACGGCCCCCTTTAAAAAAAAAGATACAAGATTTTTTTTTATGTCAAATAGGGTCGGGTTAGCGACTTTTAAAACTATTCCAAATTTCATATCGATAGCAGCAGTAGTTCCTGAAATATCTGGCTGTGACAAACGGACAGACAGACAGACAGAGTCGCACCATAAGGGTTCCTTTTTAGGGTTCCGTAGCCAAAATGGCTAAAAAGGAACCCTTATAGTTTCGTCATGTCCGTCCGTCTGTCCGTCCGTCCGTCCGTCCGTATGTCACAGGCATTTTACTCAAAAACTACAAGACCTATACTGATGAAATGTGGAATATAGATGTCTTGTAGATGCCGCAACTAAGTTTGGTAGTTAAAAAATAAAAATAAAAAAATCTAGGGGGGGCACTCCATACATGTAACAGAAACTAAAAAATTTTTTTTCACAAAATGTCAACGTGTGGTACATAGTTCGACAGCTCTTTTGAAAACATTTTAAGGTTCTTAAGTAATGTTTTTGATTAAGTGAATACCTTTGGAAATAATCGCTCCGAAAGTTGTGAAAATTGTGTCCCCCCCCCCTCTATCTTCTAAACCGTGTATCCGAAAAATATAAAAAAAATTACAAAGATAACGCTCAATTAATACTTTCAACGAAAATTATTTTCAACATGATCGGATTAACCGTTTTTGAGTTATTGCCGATAAACTGCGCTTCTCAACAAAAGGACGTAATTGCTATGAAGATATATGCTCTTTTGTTGTTGTACTTTTTTTACATCGTATTTTTTACCTTATAGTTACGGCTATGGAACCCTACACTGAGCATGGTCCGACATGCTCTTGGCCAGTTTTTACCATTTTGGTACGGAACCCTAAAAACTGTAAAACTACGGACAACTGAAAAGCAGCGTTGAGTCAAATTTATTAAGGTGGATTTAGACCAAACGAATTCTAACACATTCTAACCCCACTCTATCAAATTCTTTGTGTGTACACAAAGAATTTGATAGAGTGGGGTCAGAATGTGTTAGAATTCGTTTGGTCTAAACCCACCTTTACGAAAACCCTGACAAATATGTTCTTAAATAGTAATAACAAATATATGCAGATACCAGAAAAAAATAAAAATCGTTTATTTCAGACTACAGTCCATAGTTGTTAGTCACATTTACCCTTACACTAGTGTTAGATACATTATTTCTATTACATATTTTATTCTTACAAACTGAAGTTAACTTTAATATCATAAATTTTTTTTTTGCGGTGGGTAGGCAAACAAAGCACACACATAAATTTGACTGCTCTTTATTTATTGTGTAAATAATTAAATAATTGCAAGATATATTTGTAAATTAAACTTACATGAAGTAATTAAGTCCTCATTGCCGCCCACAGTTATTATCACCATTTAATTTCACTTTTTTGGCAAAATAGTGTAAAAGTCCAAAGGTCACTTTTTTTCTTGTTTTTGTGCAAAGTCTTTAAGGACATAAACATCAAGATGGACCGCTTTCATCAAATCCAGGAGAGCATGAACGAGCTCAGACAGACATTTTCCTCCCAAATGGCCACCTTTGAGAGCTCCGTCAGCGCCCGCGGCACAGGCACCACACCTTCGCTGGAGAGTGACTATAGGTCATTCAAGACCCTCATTTGGAAGGCTGTTGATGGCCTACAGCAGCAGATGGAGTTTGTGCTGACGGCCTTGGAAGACCAGGAGACCAGATCCCGAGCCGGCATCCTGCTGCTTCATGGTGTCAGAGAGACGGAGAATGAGGATGTGACGGAGATGGCCGCAACTGTTTTCCAACAGACACTGGAGGTGCAAGCTATCACTACCCAATCATTTGTTTCCTGCCATCGCCTTGGCAGGATCAAAGACAGTAAGCCACGACCAATTCTGGTGAAGTTCATGTGCCTTAGATCTCGGGATGCAGTGTGGAAGGCGAAAAAGAAATTTAAGGGCACGGGGAAAACGCTGTCCGAATTTCTTACAGCATCGCGGCATGCAGTGTTTGTGGAGGCCCGGCGAATTTTTGGAGTCCGGGGCAGTTGGACGAGTGACGGCCGGGTTGTGGTGCGGTACCGTGACGGGACGCGCCGCAAGGTGACAACGCTTGCGGAGCTGCGCTCGCTGCCTGCGCCGACGGTAGCTGCCGATGACTCTGCCGAGGACCCGCCTGCCATCCTAACTGAAGCCCCCGTTGTTGGCCTTGTTGAGGCCCCCGAGGTAGCCCCCGCGGGAGTTAGGAAGGAGTCTGCGCCGGCGCCCTCGGCGCCGTTTCTGCGTACTCGCAATGCCAAGAAGACCCCCGCTCCATCAGGATCTCGTTAGTGTGTGTTCTGTCATCTATATGATATGTGCCTCCGTTCCATTGTGTTTTACACCGTTGTGTTAATTTTTCGAAGTACCTTCATCCAAGTAGCGAAAAAGGTAACGTTAATATCATCAGCAATCACATTCACTTGTTGTGTACAATTTGCATGACGTATGTCAACCGACCTGTCATCGATTGACGTTGCGTTTTGTTGCTGCTTGGATCGAGATGTATTTTTCTGTGTAAAACATTGTTCGTATTTTCCTGTATTGACTGCTTATAAGTGTTTATGTCTAAATTGGATTATTTTGCTATTGTTGCTTATCGTTATTTGTGCTAACTGCTGGCGAGCAAGAGAGGATGTGTTTGTAGTGCTGTAGTTTGGTTTTATATATACATTTTTTGCATACACATATTTATCTTATATTATTTATTGACATATATATTTGTATCTGTATTTATTATAGTATCCAATCGTATTAAGAATGTCCGATGTTTTTAACGCAAGTCTGGAAAGTGAGTTTTTCTCGTTGTCTTCCTCTAGCCATTACGACTCCTTAAGTGATGCGTCAGACATGCCTGATTTGTGTGACCGGTTGCACTGTACTTTTGCTACGTCAAAAAAGCACTTTAACGTTGTCCATATTAACGCGCAGAGTATCCCGGCTCACTATCCGGAGCTACTTTCCACCTTTAGCTCCTGCAACATTGACGCCATACTTATTTCAGAATCTTGGCTCAAACCTTCCCTACCCTCCGCTCTTTATCCTCTTCCCGGGTATCGCTTGATCCGCAATGACAGAACCGGCACTAGCGATGGCGGTTCCAGTACAATTCGCGGCGGTGGTGTTGCCATTTATATTAAAAGTGATCTGACTTGTCGGGTGGTCGCACAGTCACCTACTGTCTACTCGAACTCTCCCGAGTATCTCTTTCTCGATATTTCTCTTCATCATTCGAAAGTCCTTCTTGGCGTTTTTTATAGCCCATCTTGCCACGTTGATTATTTTGATACCCTTGAGAGAACTTTAGTAGACCTCAGCCCACAGTTTGACCACAGTATAATTATGGGTGACTTTAATACATGTCTCATTAAAAATGATTCCCGCTCCGTCAAACTTCACGCTCTTGCGACGTCCTTAAATCTCAACATATTGCCTTTAGGCCCTACCCATTTCTCTCACAACGGACCCCCATCGCTTTTAGACCTCATCCTTACTTCTTCTCGTGATTTAGTTTCCTCTCATGGGCAATTTAACGCTGCTGCTTTCTCCTGTCATGACTTGATACATGCGTCTTTCAAAATTCGTCCCCCTAAACGGAGGCATAAAATTATATTGCGTCGTAATCTACGAGGCATCGATCTACAGGCGCTTCGAGAGGATCTGTGCAAGGCCGATTGGCATAGCATTGATCTAATTGATGACGTCGACCTCAAGTTGAGGGCTTTCAATGCCACATTGCTTGCGATTTTTGATGCACACGCTCCGTTGAAGCCAACACGCGTTAAGCATTATCCAGCGCCGTGGCTTACGGAAGACATAAGACATCTTATGGCTAAACGGAATAGAGCACGCGTCAAGCTTCGGTCTAGTCCGACAGAGGAGAATCATCTGTTGTACACTGCTCTGCGTAATCGCTGCAACAGGGTTTGTCGGGATGCAAGGCGTCGGTATATCCACAAATCTATCGAAGACTGCCCTCCGGCTAAGCTTTGGAGGTTCTTAAAGTCACTTGGGATAGGCAAAGCTCAACAATGTTCTCCTAGTGGTCTAGATTTAGATGCCGTTAATATGCACTTCAGTTCGTCTCCTGTTATTTTAAGCACCTCTGTTAAGCAATTTACTCTGTCTTCTCTTGCTAGTTCCCCACCTAGGCTAGACTCATCTACCTTTGAGCTTGGTAGCATCTCTCCGCATGATTTCATCACCATCTTTAAAACTATTAAGACGAAAGCTGTTGGTGAGGATAGCCTTAGCGTGGACATGCTTATGCTCGTGGTGGACTTCATTGCTCCCGTCCTTTGCAACATTATAAATTACTCATTTAACTCCGGCTCCTTTCCCTCAATCTGGAAATATGCTCAGGTAATTCCTCTCCCCAAAACCACCAATCCTGTAACTTATTCTGAGTATCGTCCAATCTCCATCCTTCCTATTCTGTCCAAAGTTATTGAACATTTTGTAAATCGTCGCCTTTTATCACATCTCAATAGGAACAAAATGTTCAACTCCTTTCAGTCTGGTTTCCGCCCCGGGCATAGCACAGTCACGGCCTTGGTTAAAGTCACTGATGACTTTCGTTTTAACATTGAAAACAAGAAGCTCACACTTCTCGTTCTGTTGGATTTCAGTAGTGCCTTCAACACCGTAGACTTCGATATCCTTCTAGGGATCCTCAGTACGTTGAATCTTTCTCACACCGCCTTATCTTGGTTTCGAAGCTACCTCTTTGGGCGGCGACAGCGAGTTAGAGTGGACGACAAGGTATCCGAGTGGTGTGACCTATCTGCTGGTGTCCCCCAGGGAGGTGTGCTCTCCCCTCTCCTTTTTTCAATTTTCATCGACGGTATTACTAAATCCTTGCATTCCTGTTACCATCTTTACGCGGATGATTTGCAGATATACGCAGCGGCTGCTATCGACGACTTTCCTCTGCTAGTCGATACAATTAATGCTGACCTTGAATCCATACGTGTTTGGGCTTCTAATTTTGGGTTAAAGGTTAATGCTAAAAAATCGCAGGCGATTGTCGTTGGTAGTCCTCACTTCATGTCAAAACTGTCGGACATGGTGGTTCCTAATATTATTTTTGATGGGACCCCGATCCCTCTTTCCTCTACAGTTAAAAATTTAGGCATCACCATTGACCAAACACTTTCCTGGTCTCCTCACTTAGCCGAGGTCAGCAGGAAATTGTTTGCGTCACTTCATTCTTTGAAGCGTCTGCAAAATTTCCTTCCGATAGACACCAAAATTTCTCTTGCCCAATCTCTCCTACTCCCTCTTCTTGACTATGGTGACATTGCGTTTCTGGACCTTACAGAAGAGCTACTTGACAAGTTAGAACGATTGCAAAATGTTTGCATAAGGTACATATTTGGTCTGCGGAAATTTGACCACGTGTCTCAGTTCCGATCACAGCTCGGTTGGCTTCCGATCCGTCGTCGCAGGGATGTGCATGTTCTGTCATTGCTTTTCAACGTGTTATTTAATCCTGCTTCCCCCTCCTATCTTTCCGAAAGATTTACCTATATGGCTGTCGGTAGTGGCCATCGACTGCGATCGAGTGCCAATCTCTCTCTGGCTATTCCACCAACTAAGTCACGCACATATAGGAAATCCTTCACAGTCCATGCCGTGAAATTATGGAACTCACTACCAGTGGCCGTGAGGCAATCTCAATCTGTTGCATCATTTAAGGAGAAGTTAAAAAAGCTATGGCTCTCAGACTCCTGACGAAAAAGGTTTACCTTATTATTATTATTATTTTTTTTCTGATACGGTTGAATACTTGATATGTGTATATATGTATATATATATATGTGTATATATTATAGGTATGTATATCTATTTATTTATTTAGTAGTATATGTTTATAATAATAATAATAATAATAATAATAATTTATTCACGAATAATTACAAAATATGACTTATAGACTATAATACACAAAAGATACAAAGCATAAAACGTGCCTGAACTAGGAGGTCCTGTGTTTCAGGCAGAAAAAACGACTAAATAATTTATTAAAATATTCACAATTACTAAATCTAAATGTACACAATTGAAATTTAATAATTAGTTATTGACTACAGAAAAAACAGTTACGAGTACCTAAGTTACAAAATTAAAAACAAGAATCACTTTATGACTAATAATAACTTCTCTGTATCTTCGTACGACATGCTTTGTAGGGCTTCGCGGAGCATGAGTTTACATTTAACATAATTGA
The DNA here is from genome assembly GCA_947034925.1 of Eudemis profundana. Lineage (NCBI taxonomy): Eukaryota > Metazoa > Arthropoda > Insecta > Lepidoptera > Tortricidae > Eudemis > Eudemis profundana. The sequence continues at coordinate 40,074,856 of OX344796.1, read as the reverse complement.
GCGGATAAATGTCAAATTTCGCGTTTAACCTGTTGTATAGGAATGGACCTAAGAAAATAAAAAATCTAGAAGAGAATGCATGTTTCCGGTTTAGCGAGCAAACAATATTTTTACGCCTTTTGTTAGTAGATTGTGTGTTGTATGGCAATGCAGCGTGCTGTTTTAAAACGGTGCTTAGTCAGTGGCGTAGCTAGGGGGGGGCCGGGGGGGCCATGGCCCCGGGCGGCACATGGAAGGGGGCGGCAAAAACCCAAAATTTTTTCTATACCTAGGTAAAATTAGGAAACCCTTTTCCAAATCGCCCCCGCGAAAATTTTTGCTCTCAAATTTTAAATCCCAAACAAATACGATTCCCAGTTATTTCCATGTTATTTGTATTAGAATTAGAACTTCATTTAATTTGACTTGTAAGAAAAAAGGCGCCACTGGCGCGCTGGCGCCATGTCAGCAGTGTTGCCAGATCTGCTGATAAAGCAGTAAGTAGATCTACCTGATTTTTGATAAATCTACTGATCTACTGAATTATTAAATGCTTGTCTATCACACATAAAAAAAATATAGACAAAATATCCGTTGAAATTCGAGAAAGATTCCAAAAACTGCAAAATCTGGCCCAAAAATATGACTTTTTAAGGCCTGCTGTGTTATTGGGCGTCAACGAAATTAACCTAGATCATAGGTTCCCACAGGGGTCCCTATCGCCGCCAGTGGGCGCTAAAAATTCCAAGGGGGCCAAATTGGGGGGTGGTGATGTTATCCAGGGGGGCGCTATAATTGCTCATGCATGATTTAATTTTGCGTACTCAAAACAACCACGTAGATAGTACTGTCCTCAAATGACATTGTCGTGGGGGCGCTGAAACATTGTTCTCATGCCTAAGTGGGCGGCAAGTCAAAAAAGTATGGGAACCTTTTCGAAACTAAAATTAACCTTTTTTTTTTTTTGACGCAGTGGAAACGCGTTACGCGTACCCCCCGGGCTTGGGGAAGCCAGATGTTGGGTGGGGGGTTATGTGGGACTCTCGCCTCCGAGTGAGGAGTCTACCCACTAAAACCACTGCGGCGTCTCCCCTCGTTGCCGTTTTTTGGGGGTGTTTAGGGATCGCGAACACGTCTATCCAGAACACCCCCCGGCCGCCCCGGCCTGTTTGCGCCGGAGCCCCGCGCCGAAGGAGGGGAGGGTCAGAAACGCCGTGACCCTCCCCCCAGACGTGTAGGGCCGTGCAGTGTGGGTCCCCAGCCCACTGGCCCTACTAAGGGGGGTATCAGACTACGGCGGCCTGCATGTACTGCAGACGCCGTCTCCGCCTCCGCCTGCGCCGGAGCGGGTGCGCATTTACGTTGTCTTCGCGCTCCCGCTCCTTGGCCTCCTTTTGCGAAATTACACTCTCGCAGAAGGAGGCCACTACGTCCCAGTTCCTCTCGCTGTCGAGCATGGATGCAACCATGCTCTGCAGCGAGAGGTCTCTGATTCCGAGCGCCATCTCCATAGTGTGGCGCTCTTCCGCCCATTGTGGACACACGGCTACGGTGTGATCCGCGTCCTCATCGGCGTAGCCGCACTCGTGGCACTGGGGCCCTGGCTCTCTGCCTATTTTGTGCAGGTAATGACCGAAGCAGCCATGCCCGGTCATTACCTGCGTGAGCCTATAGGTGAGGGCCCCGTGCTTTCTTTCCAGCCAGGCGGTGAACGATGGGAGGAGTGCCCCTATGGTGCCGGTGCCATAGGGGGAGTCCTCCAGATCGCTCTTCCATCGTTCGCGGAGCCTTTCCGCCGCCAGTCGGCGCGCGCGCTTCACTTCTTCTGGGGCCGGATATTTGCCCCAGACCCTCGCCACTATCCTCTTTCGGTGCCTCTCTGCCAGTACCTTGGCGTCCAACTCCCAGGGTGGGGTGTTGGCAAGTAGGCACGCGACCGCATGGGAGACCGTCCGGTACAATTGTTCTCTGCGGGCGTCGCAGCAGAGCTCTGTTTTTGGCCGACAGTTTGTCGGCCCAAATGGGGGCCCCATAGAGCGCCATGCTGCGAATCACGCCCGCAAAGAATCGCCGGCATGGGGCCTTTGGCCCGCCAACGTTTGGCAGCAGTCGGCCCAGCGCGGCAGCCGCCCCTACGAGCCGGGGAGCAAGTCTCGCGAAATGCTCCCCGAAGTCCCACTTGCGGTCCAGGACAAGTCCCAAGTATTTAAGATGGGGCTTGACCTGGACCGCCTCTCCCTCCACCCTAACAGTGGTGTCAGCGCGCAGTCGCCAGCCCCGACCACCCAGTACTATTGCTTCAGTCTTCGGGACCGCCACCTTTAGGCCGAGGAGCCTTATGCGGCCAACGAAGCTAAAATTAACCTGCGGTTAACTATGTCCGTGTTGAAGCCAGGAAATTTAGGTATATTGGCCATCGAACGTGAGATACAAATTGACAATTGTATACACGACTTTGCTTTAAAAAGGCACGCAAAGTAAAATTGACTTTTTACCAATTTTCTTCACTACCTAATAGAGTAGGCGCTGAGGGCGGCGATTTTTCGGTCGGCCCCGGGCGGCAGTAACCCACGCTACGCCACTGTGCTTAGTATAAATAATTGTCGAACTGTTAGGACTTCACATGATTTATACAGCAGGTTAGTAGGGAAGAGGAAAGGACGAAACGTAGAAACCTTCAGAATCGCTCTTTGTGCTCTTTCTAGGTTTAGTAATGTAGTTTTAGCCAAGCCACCCCATGAAGTTATGCAGTAAGAAATCACCGATTGACATAACGCAAAGTAGATTTGTTTCATAAGATGCGCATCTGCAACCGCTCGTAGTTTTTTAAAAACAAATATTAACTTACGTACTCTATTACACAAAGCGTCTACGTGATGCTTAAATGAGAGTGACTCATCAATTATAATTCCTAAATATTTTATTTTAGTCGTAGCAGCTATGTCTGTGCAATTACTGTGGTTATTAGTGAGGTCTTTGCAGTTATGTTTATAGAGCTTTGGGTTTCTTGGAGCCAAATTATAAGATTTGCGCATGGAAAATCTTATGTAATTTGTTTTGTCTAAATTTAGTGTTAGTAGGTGATGTTGAAGCCAGCAGTTTACAATATTAAAGCCCCGTTGCGCATATTTATAAACTTCGTCGGCAGATTTTGCAGAAAAAAGTAGGACAGTGTCATCAGCGTAAGAAATTATTTTACCGCTGTCCAATTTCATATTACAAAGGTCATTAATGTATATTAAAAATAGGGTAGGACCAATTATACTTCCCTGGGGAACCCCAAAAGATGTATTTTCAAGGTCATCGCTGATAACATTGTCTATTTTTGTGCATTGGGTGCGCTCATTTAGGTAGTTTGAAAATAATTTGAGTTGTGTACCTCTTATACCTAATGCCTCGAGCTTGCGAAGAAGAATGGGAATGGACACCGTGTCAAAAGCTTTAGCAAGGTCCAGGAAGATTCCTAAGGTCTGGTTACCATGGTCAAGTTCCTGAACTAGATAGTTGGTCAATTCATGCACTGCGTCGGCTGTTGACAGCTTGGATCTAAAACCAAACTGTCCTTTTGACAAAATAGCTTGGCTTTCCAGATAATTGATAAGTCTATAGTTAATGATTTTTTCCAATACTTTAGATATTGAAGGTAATAACGAAATAGGTCTGTAGTTCGTTATTTGATCTTTAGAGCCCGATTTGTGAACAGGAACAACTACAGCTTTTTTCAAGCATTTAGGAAAAACTCCTTCAGTGAGGCATTTTTGGAAAATGTGTGTGAGCGGCGGAACAAGGACATCTTTGAATTGCTTTAACATTTTACTGGATATGCCATCCCAACCGACCGCTGAATCGTCCTTCAGGCAGTTAATTACCCTTTCCACCTCTTCTTCATCAGTATTTAGCAACACAAATGACTTTACGGTGTTGTTGTTAGTTGAAAAGCGGCTTGGAGGAAGCGGTAATGAAGTGTTCTGGACTTTTTCTGCCAGATTTTTACCTATATTTACAAAAAAATCATTTGCGTTATTGACAGATGCCGATTGTGATGGACATGCTTGTAACAAACTTGAAGATGGTTCCCGTTGTTTTGAAATATATGCTATATTTTTAATGCAATTCCAGACCAATTTGCTGTTTATATATGTAGTAAGGTTATATCTGATATGTATAATTGGTCATGTATTTATGTTGGGTTTTTATGTGTATTCAAAACTTGCCCTATTTTCTTTGTGTAAGTAAATGAATCAAGTTTGTTAGTTTGTCTATCTTCTGTGGTATTAGTTATTCTTTCTCATCTGCTCAAAGGTTAGCTGGAAGAGATCCCTTACAGGGATAAGCTCGCCTTTGTACATAACCATTGATTTTTGTACTGCTTCTGTATGATTTTATGTGCAATAAAGTGTTTACATACATACATACATACATACATAAATTTAAGTATAAGAGGCAAGTATTGTATAATAAATAAATAAATCCTAAAATAGCAGTAGGTTGTGGCAATCCCAGCCACAAACAGAAAGAAAGATTATGTACGATAGGAAGATCAGTATAAAAGAGTCTAATGCTTAGCACAAACCTTCGATTACGTTGGAGCAGGATAAAAAAAAACTCTGCCGGAGATGGACGGCTCACGCTCGGAGCGCGCACGAGGGGCAAGTGCCGCTCCCGCGGCTCGCGAACGAGGCCACCGCCATACTAAATGTATGAAAACCCTCGCCCATAGCTCGCGGCGGCGGCCCGGCCCGTGGCGGCGGCCCGGCCCGTGGCGGCGGCCCGGCCCGTGGCGGCGGCCCGGCCCGTGGCCGCCGACTCGGTGTGCTACACTGTTACGTTCCGACATTGAATCGGAACGCGCCCTTTGTCAATGTCAAACTTGACAGCTAACGAAAAGCGCGGTCTTCATGACGTTTGGGCTGTCATATCGACATTACGTTTTCGACTTCGACTCGGGACGCGCCCATGCGATCGGTCTCCTGTTTTGTGGTCGAAATAACGGGCTTTTGATTGTGAATTTGGTATACATGAACAATTGGTGTAGTTTAAGGTGTGAGACTATATTCGCGAGTGAATCCACACATAGTTTGGCGTCTGGACCGGTGCTGTGATTTGCCACGTGGCGACCTGGCCCAGCGCATCATCAGCGTATAGCTGAAATTGACGAGACTCTGACTGTGACTGACCTGACTGTGATTTACTTGACGGAAATGGGCCCACGTCAACGAGCGATTAGGTAAGTCCAGGTTGTCCTTTGTATTTTGAGGGTTTCGTTTGCACTCCGTATCGGGGTCAAATCTCGTCCGGGACCTCCGGGTTCCGTACGAAACAAATTTGGTAGCAGAAGCATATGGTTGATTTTGCGATTCACGGCAAAGAAATCGCATTTTTTTTTGGTAATTTTTTGGCACTTGGTTGAAACACGTGTACGTTTTTGAGGTTAGAATTACGGAACAAAAGTTACAATTTCGATCACTTGTATTGATTATCGAGTGTTTAAAAGTGGTTCCCTAGCATATACAAGTAATTCGGCTAGAAATTGTACCGAAATTTCTGTTAGTTAAGTGAATTTTCCTAATAAATTGATTAGCCCCGGGACCCAATAATTTGTGTGAGGAGTATTAGTTAAATTAGGTACATTCTAGCAAACGGACTATATTAGGAGGATGGTTTGTAGCATATAGCTAATTATAATAATCATATTGTTGGATGTATCATACAAATATTGGAGATTTTGGAAATATTGCTCTCGGGTATCAACTGCAACTCATTGTAAATTTAATAGCATAATTATTTATCAGCTAACTTGTAATTGAGTTTGATAGCTTACTGATTGAGTGGTAAATTTGAATTTAAAATTACATCCAATAGTGGACACCCAAAATAAAAATAAGAATAATTAAATTGTTTTGTCTGGTAAGTAATCTTATAGTTGGTGTCACAAGTAGGGTGACCATATTGTTTATATTTGAGGAATTTCCACAGGAAATAAATTTGTTTTGTTTGTGTTTATTGAATAAATTGTTTAAAACATGTCGGATAAAGCAGCAATACAGGCGACGTTGCGTTGGTTTGCTTCAGCGGCTGCCTTGGTTGGCAGACAAGACCGGGAAGATGCATTGTTGTCGCGATATGAACAGGTACCGCAGCGTCTTACAGATTTGGAATCTCGGTTTGGAAAATTTCTGGCCGGAGCCGACCAGGAAGCCTCGGACTGTGAGCAGGTGGAAGCTGATTTTGACCAATGCCTGGATTTAGCGGATCAGATCACACAGCGGGCTACTGAGCTACTTCGGGCTCGGACAGCTTCGGTACCCATCGAGGGTAAACCGGTGGGGAATTTGAACCCGGCATTGGCAGCTCGCTTACCTGCCATCCAGATTCCTGTGTTCCGGGGTGACTTAGACCAGTGGACCAGTTTTATTGATTTATTTGACAGTCTGGTACATGCACGGACGGATCTTCCTGCATCTTTGAAGTTGGCGCAGTTGTTGTCTGCTTTGGTCGGTGAGCCACGCGACCTGGTCGCGCATTTGTCGGTAACCGACGACAACTATGAAACCGCGCGCACGTTGCTGCGGAGTAGATACCAGAACGTGCGACGGCTAGCGGACGCGCTCATGGGGAAAATTTGGTCCATTCCTCGGATCGGACAGGTCTCCGACATCCGGGTAAAAATGTTGAATCCGGTCCTGAGTGCGACAAAGGGTTTGGAAAAATTGGAATTGCCTGTGGACAAATGGTCATACATGCTATTAAGTTTCCTACTCAACCGGTTGCCGGAGGATGTCCGGGCCCGGTTCGAGCAACGGTATGGTGGGGACAGTGCCCAGCACCTACCGGCCTACAGCGATTTGGTGGAATTTTTGGAAACCGAGTGTCGACGGGCAGACACTTCGGATTTGCCCTCCCCTCCGAGACCATCTGGAGCACCCCGGCCCCAGATGAGGATTGCTTCTCCGAGGGGATATGGGGGCAAGTCGGGACCTCGCCCACCAGGGCCCCGACATTACAATGTGGCGACGGCGGACCCAGACCCCTGTGCATATTGCCGGAACCCGGGCCATAGGGTGCCCACGTGCAAGCAGTTCCTGGACCAGCGGGTAGAGGGCCGCCGCGGTATCGCAAAGCAGAGACAGTGGTGCTTTGTTTGTTTGGGCAATCATTTTGCTAGGGATTGTGCCCACCGCCAAGCATGCAGTTGGTGTGATGGGAAGCACCGCCCAATTTTATGCATGAACCGTAGTGGGGGTTCAAAACCACCCCCTGCGCGGGGGTCATGCTCCCCCCCTGTTCGGAGTCAGCATCGGGCTGACCAGGGGTACAGGGCCAATGAGGCGAGGGGCCGTCGGGGTGGTACCCCCCCCCTCCCCCAGAGTTACGCTGCGGTTGCGCGCGCGCCCGCGCCCCCACGGGGGGGTCCTACGGGCGGGTGCCCGCGACCGCCTCCTCCTCGGCAGGCGCCGCGATTGTCGCCGCCGCGATTGTCGCCGCGACAAATGTCGCCGCCGCGAATGTCGCCGCGATTGTCGCCGCGACAAATGTCGCCGCCGCGAATGTCGCCGCCGCGAATGTCGCCGCCGCGATTGTCGCCGCCGCGAATGTCGCCGCTGCGAATGGCGCCGCCGCGAATGTCGCCACCGCTTGCGGAGCGACCCCGCCTAGAGGCGAGACTGCCGGTGTACGGCCGCCCCCGGGCGTACCAGGTGCCGCAGACAGCGCGCACGACGCGACGGGCGTATGAAGCGGCGTGGGATCCACTCGCGCAGTTTGAGCGCCCCTACCAAGCGGACCCGGAGGCCACCCGGCGCTCCGAATAGGGGTACGCCGCCCATGCACCCACCACCGCCAACACCCACAAGACCGTGTTGTTGCCCACGGCCTTGATTTGTGTGTGGGGTCCTGGCGAAGGATCAGTCTGTGCACGTGCTCTCCTGGACACGGGCGCACAAGGCTGCTTGGTATCCAGTCGGTTGGTGCAACGGTTGGGCTTGGATATGACACCCCACCCGGACACTGTGCGTGGTGTAGGTAATGTAGAAGTGTCAAACCTGGCCGGACAGGTTACTTTCACGTTTGGGCAGAGTCCCACTTCCCATGCGAGGATTACAGCTTCCGCATTGGTGCTGGATGAAGTGGTCGGGCGACTCCCCCAAGTGCGGCTGCCGCCGGAGGTGCGCGACTTGACAGCTGGTTTGGATTTGGCTGATGCTGGCTTCGACACCCCTAGCCAGATCGACGTGCTGCTGGGTGCGGACGTCCTAGGGAGGGTCTTGCTCACCAGCAAACGGACCTTACAGCCTGGTGGCCTAGTGGCCTTGGACACCAAGTTTGGACATGCTGTGATGGGTCAGGTGTTGGCAGTTCCTCCGCCTCCTGCTGAGGAGAGCTGCTTGGTTGGAACTGCACTCTCAGAAGCCGTGCAACGATTCTGGGAGATTGAAGAACCGCCGACCGCGCCGCGGATTAGTCCGGAGCAACAGGAGTGCGAGTTGTTTTACCAGAATAACACTGGCCGCCTCCGCTCTGGTCGGTTCATAACTCGACTTCCCTTGCTTACTCATCGGCCACCCTTGGGTGCTTCTCGCGCATTGGCTGAGAAGCGGCTGGTCTCGATGGAGCGCCGCATGAGAAGAGACCCGCTCTTCCGGCAGAAGTATGTGGACTTCATGAGGGAGTACGAGGGGTTAGGACATATGTCGGTGTCTAACCTGGACTGGCGTACGGTTGAAGACTACTTCCTGCCTCACCACGCCGTCTTGAAGTCCCCGGATTCCAAGATTCGGGTGGTCTTCGATGGCTCCGCGGCCACCTCGACGGGCGTGTCCTTGAACCAGTGTTTGCATGCAGGTCCGAAGCTGCACAAGGACATAACGGACATCCTAACGAACTTTCGGAAGCATCAGGTAGTGTTCGTCGCTGACATCCGGATGATGTTCCGGCAGACTGTGATCCATCCTGAAGACCGTCGGTATCAGCTGATATTGTGGCGCGAGAGCCCTGATGAACCGATGTTGGTGTACGAGCTGAATACGAACACGTACGGCCTGAAGAGCAGCCCGTACATCTCAATTCGTACTTTGATTGAATTGGCGGCCCGAGAGCGACTGAGGTTCCCTCGAGCGTCCGCCATTTTGGAACGGGACCTGTTTGTTGATGACGTGTGCACCGGGGCAAATAGCGTCGAAGAAGCTTTGGTTCTACGGAACGAGTTGGTTGAACTCTTGCGGACTGGTGGCTACGAGTTGCGGAAATGGTTGTCCAACTCACCGGCACTGTTGGCCGGGCTCCCTGAGGAGCACCAGCAAGACCCGCACCTCTTCGAAAACGCCGAGAACCCACACATGTTATCGGTCCTGGGCGTGCAGTATCGACCGGTCCAAGATGTGTTTACCTATCGGGTGGAACTGGATTCCCCGAAGGTCTGGACAAAGCGGCTTGTTCTGTCTACGGTGGCCAGAACGTACGATCCAAACGGATGGATCGCACCGGTCATCTTCACGGCCAAGGCGTTTATGCAGCGCCTGTGGATAGTCCCACTGGGCTGGGATGATCCGCTCTCCGGGGACTTGCTGAGCGATTGGGAGACCTACTTCTCCACGCTCACGGAGATCAATCAGGTCGAACTGCCGCGTAAGCTGTTGCCTGCAGGCAAATGCAGGGCTACCCTTCACGGGTTTTGCGACGCCTCCGAGCGAGGATTTGCAGCTGCCGTCTACTTGAGAACGGTCAGCTCCGCCGGAGCGGTCGACGTACGCTTGGTCATGGCGAAGAGCAAGGTGGCCCCCCTTCGGACGCGTTGGACAATTCCGAAGTTGGAATTGGCGGGTGCCGCTCTTCTTGTGCGCCTGATGAACCATGTGGCCTCCACCCTGAAGGACACCGTGGACCTTGCGGAGGGTGCCTACGCATGGACGGACAGTCAGATTGTTTTGTGCTGGCTGAAGTCGTCAGTCCATAGCTTGGAGGTCTTCGTGGCCAACCGTGTCTCGCAGATCCAGAACTCTGAGATTGCATTGGTTTGGAGACACGTGCCAGGTGAAATGAATCCAGCTGACGTGGCATCCAGGGGCTGTTCAGCACCTGAGCTTGTTGCCCACTCACTGTGGTGGAAACCAAATTGGTTATTGGAAAGGGAGACACACTGGCCTGCCAGTTGTGTGCTTGGGACCCCATCCTCTGGTTTGAAGGTCCACCTTGTAGAGACAGCTCCAGCGCCAGACACCGCTAGGTTGCTAGAACGGTATAGCTCCCTCGACAAGCTTGTTGGAGTGACAGCTTGGGTCAAGCGATTCTTACACAACTGTCGCCACCCTGACAACCGGTCACGCGGTAGTGTTCTCACTAGTGAAGAGCGGAGTACCTCCCTACTTCATTGGATTCGGGTTGTACAGAAGGAACACTTTGGGGATGTGTTGAAGACCTTACGGAAAGGGCGACCCAAATTGCAGAAGGCGATAGCTCGCCTCAACCCGTTTGTGGAAGAGTCAGGAGTACTCCGGGTTGGAGGACGGCTTCGTAATGCGAATTTGTCGTATTCGGCGCGCCACACCATATTGTTGCCCAAGAAGGGGCACTTGGTGGACTTGTTGGTGACCGATCGCCACCTTAAGAACTCCCATGCCAGCTGCAATGCGCTTCTGGGCATTCTACAGCGGGAGTTTTGGATCTTGAACAGCCGAAGACTCGTGCGGGGCATCGTGTTTCGGTGCTTGCCTTGTTTCAGACTCAAGGCAGCCACGATGCAGCCTCAGATGGGTGACCTACCACCGGACCGGGTCACTGAGGCTAGACCCTACTCCAGGGTTGGAACGGACTTCGCCGGACCCTTCTTGGTGAAAACTTCGCAACTCCGCAACGCGAAGACGGTAAAGGCGTATCTGTGCGTTTTCGTATGTCTGTCCACCAAGGCCGCGCATCTTGAGCTTGTTAGTGATCTTTCGACGGAGGCCTTTATTGCTGCTTTGGATAGGTTTGTCTCACGTAGGGGACTTCCGTCTCTGATCCGGTCAGATTGTGGCACCAACTACAAGGGCGCCGACCGATATTTACAAGATGTTGTAAAATTTTTGTTAGATAATAAGATTGAAATTGAAACAGACCTCTCCCGTCGGGGTATCACCTGGACGTTTGATCCGCCAGGCTGCCCCCACTGGGGTGGAATCTGGGAGGCCTGTGTAAAACAAGCCAAGGCACATATGTACAAGGTTGTTGGTCAAACTATTTTGACCTTTGAGGAGCTAGCGACGTTGTTTTGTAGAATTGAGGCGGTGCTCAATTCCCGTCCGTTGTGTCCGCTCAGCTCCGACCCAAATGACTTGGAGGCGTTGACTCCAGGCCATTTCCTTATTGGTCAGCCACTTGCAGCGTTGCCAGAGCACCCCCTCAGGGAAGTAAAGAGCTCTCGTTTGTCGCGCTACCAAATGCTGCAACAAATGTCTCAGAACTTTTGGGCCAGATGGTCATTAGAGTATTTGCATGTCTTGCAGCAGCGCCTCAAGTGGACTGACAAAACCAGTCCCCCCAAGGTTGGTGACCTAGTGCTAGTTAAGGAGGCTAACCTACCACCACTGCGTTGGCGCCGGGGGCGCATTGTTAACTTGTTTCCTGGTAAAGACCAGACGCCCCGGTTTGCCGAGGTCATGGTGGGGGACTCGGTTCTCAAGCGAGCGGTAGCAACGCTGTCGCGACTTCCCCTAGTATAGCGGACCGGCTTAGAGGCCTGTCCGAGGCGGGTGTTTGTTACGTTCCGACATTGAATCGGAACGCGCCCTTTGTCAATGTCAAACTTGACAGCTAACGAAAAGCGCGGTCTTCATGACGTTTGGGCTGTCATATCGACATTACGTTTTCGGAATTCGACTCGGGACGCGCCCATGCGATCGGTCTCCTGTTTTGTGGTCGAAATAACGGGCTTTTGATTGTGAATTTGGTATACATGAACAATTGGTGTAGTTTAAGGTGTGAGACTATATTCGCGAGTGAATCCACACATAGTTTGGCGTCTGGACCGGTGCTGTGATTTGCCGCGTGGCGACCTGGCCCAGCGCATCATCAGCGTATAGCTGAAATTGACGAGACTCTGACTGTGACTGACCTGACTGTGATTTACTTGACGGAAATGGGCCCACGTCAACGAGCGATTAGGTAAGTCCAGGTTGTCCTTTGTATTTTTAGGGTTTCGTTTGCACTCCGTATCGGGGTCAAATCTCGTCCGGGACCTCCGGGTTCCGTACGAAACATACACCGAGGTGCGATTCCTCCCGTGACACGCTTTTGAGCCCGGTGATTATCACGGCGATTTTCACTCTCAAGCGTCACATTTACTCGCTTCACGCGCACGCATGCGGTATACGCTTTCGAGGGTTCGTCGAAGAGGGTTCCGAAACAAAAAAAATTAGAACCTCGGATAGTGACTCTTTTGAAGCCCTACTGACTGGCAATCCTTACTGGATGTAGCAAAAATCGGACCGGGCGGGGTCGTGGCGTTCCCTGGGGTCGAACCGGGTCGCCGGCCGCACCACCTCGCGTGGTTTGGACCGGGTGGGAGCCGGCGGCACCTAATATCGAACCGGGTCGCTAGTCCCGGTCCACCTTGAGAGGGATGGACCGGGTGGGGGTCGAAGCGACGCTATGCCGGGGTCGCCTTGAAGCACAAAATAGATAGGTAGTTACACTGATCGCTCAAAGTAAGCAGCGAACCACCGGGAAGGTCGTTGTCCGGGATCGACCTGTCCTTATGCGAGTGTGTGAATCGAACGAATGGGAGGTTTAGCTGCCGGTTCGCTAAACCTAGACAGATGGTGACGTAACGAGATTGTGGCCACTCACCGGCGGAAGCTGGGGCGCGGTGCGGCGCGAGGCGTCGCCGGCGCCCCCCGTGCCCCCCGCGGCACCGGCGCCCCCCGCGGCACCGGCGCCCCCCGCGCCCCCCGCGGCACCGGGGTGCACGAGCGCGCCGACCGAGGCGCTGCGCCGCGCCGTCGCGCCAGCACCCGACTCTGAAACGAGACCACAAAATGGCTGAAAGGTAACGCTCTCGTCTTTTATATTAACACTACTGACGTTCAAACTAGAAAGAAAAAATAATTCATGACAGCACAAGATAAAAAAACCGGTCAAGCGCGAGTCGGACTCGCGCACCCAGGGTTCCGTACAAACAAACTCATAAGTAGATACATGAATAGTTCAAGAAAAACTGTATGGCGATTAGTTTAGTAGGAGCAAATAGGTATGTAAGTATGTGTTAAGATTTTTGCAAATTTCTCAAAAACGGTGCAAGTTAGGAAAACCGTTATATTTTCCTGTAATATTTAGAATGACATTAATAATTGGTAATTATTACACATTTTTCTGTTCAGTAACTTCGAAGATAATAGGGGGGAAATGGTACTTTTTTACGTTCTTCGTCAAAAATCAAAAATTAATTAAATAAAAAAATAAAATAAAAACGGAGTTTTAATCTACAAATCAAGCCCTTTCATTTGATACCCCACTCGATGTAATAGCCCTACTTTCAATTTTCAATGTCCCATTACGGACCCCTTTAAAAAAAAATACATTTAAATTTTTTTTTACATCCAATCGGCTCGGGTTAGCTACTAGAGCGTTTACGATGCAGCGCGTAACTCAATATCGGCCACTAGATCGGCGATAGCCGTCAGCAATAGCGTCACACAAGCGCGCGCAGTCTATGTGTGCGTAAGTTGCGTAGCCGCCCGGGAGTATAGCGCGATTATGACATTTTGATACTTGAATCAAATAAAGTGCAGCGGTAAAGCGGCTAAAATGTTATTGCTGTATGTTGATTGACTTGTAGTCACTAAAAACTCTTTCATTTAAATGTTCCAGTTACGTTATTAACAAATATTTAATACGTATTTGTTCATTAATTTAACGAATAAAAAAAATTCAATGATACCTACAGTGTCGAAGTTTCGCGTGACTTCAAGCCTTTGGTACGATTTTAGCCGACTTCAAAAAAAGAAGTTCTCAATTCAACGGGATTTTTTTATATGCAAGTATGCATTTACAATTACTCGAAGACGGAAAATCATTTTCTTAAACGCTTTTATTTATTTTGCAATGTATTTATGTAACTCTGTTTGTTCGGCTGGAATACTGCAACTCAGTTTTAAAGCAGATAGGTATTTTCAACCGATTCAGCTGAAATTTTGCAAGAATATGTAAATTAGATGACAATGCAATATTATTATAAGATGAAGGTGATCTGATGATGGAGCCATAGGATCATCTACCGTGTTTATTCACCATGTTTGAGTTCATTTGATTAGTTGTGACGTGCAGTTTGCGATTATACAAAAAAGTACAGTCGGCAATACAAGCTTGTCTCAACAAAACATTTATTGACAGAAACTTATTTTTGTTTAAAAAGCTTACCTCTTGATGGTAAATCAGTTTTTTTTTGCATTTTTGATGTGCTAACTATGGCAATGACACGTTTGCAGGATGTTGCTGATTTTTTTATATGTTCTGTTTCACAAAAAATAGTAATGTAAAATTAAATAATTCGTCCTATGTTGATAAAATATTATTTACTTGTAATAGTCCTTACTGGAGGAAGAAAGAAAAAAGTTCAATGTAACCAAACGGTAAATTTTTTGGGCTCGGAGTCGCTTACCATCAAATGCTACGAAGGTTATTTTTTGTTTAATTAAGGAAATAAAAAATAAGTAAACGTATCGTAGTCGCATTTATTAGGGCTTTTTACATATTTCGAATTTTTCATTCTAATAATAATAAGCGCTATATGCTCCAGGCGTGGAAGTGTTAAAGGGCATAACGCCGCGAGTACCCTCGGAGAAAGCGCAGCACACCTCTCGACACCCTGCAGCCCTCGGCAGCGGTGTTGCCCCTGGGCCATTGCTCATAATGTCGCTAATTATAATCTACAACAATGGTCTCACAATTTTATAAATAAATATTAAATACCTTTTTTGAATGGCACAAATACCAAATTAATAAATGAACTGGCACGCACGTGGACTTATTCAATGAATACGCACGTGGACATATTCAATAACTATTCGCATAAAACTTAAAAATTAAAATCTCACAAAACCACAAAAAATTAAATGGCGACAAATTTCAAAACCATTTAGACTTTTTACCTCTTAGCTTCTCTGGCTTTTTCCATGTTGCCCTTATGATCTCTTTTTCTTTTTGATCGTGATGATTCTTTTTTATTACCCATTTTACTTGATCTAAAACAATTATATAGCTGAACCGTAAAACGTTTCTTAATGAAGTATAAAAAAATCATAAACATTACTTTCTACCCAAACGCGAGGGATCTACTGCAAGCCGTTACTTGGTTCTTGTCACTACCTTCCAAATGCAGCATCAGGTCATGACCATCGGCTGACAAAGAGGGCTCGACTAGACAATACGTTTGAGCCCAAACACGGGGGATCTACAGTAAGCCGTTACTTGGTTCCTGTCACTACCTTCCAAATGCAGCATCAGGTCATGACCATCAGCTAGACAAAGAGGGCTCGACTAGACAATACGTTTGAGCCCAAACACGGGGGATCTACAGTAAGCCGTTACTTGGTTCCTGTCACTACCTTCCAAATGCAGCATCAGGTCATGACCATCAGCTAGACAAAGAGGGCTCGACTAGACAATACGTTTGAGCCCAAACACGGGGGATCTACAGTAAGCCGTTACTTGGTTCCTGTCACTACCTTCCAAATGCAGCATCAGGTCATGACCATCAGCTAGACAAAGAGGGCTCGACTAGACAATACGTTTGAGCCCAAACACGGGGGATCTACAGTAAGCCGTTACTTGGTTCCTGTCACTACCTTCCAAATGCAGCATCAGGTCATGACCATCAGCTAGACAAAGAGGGCTCGACTAGACAATACGTTTGAGCCCAAACACGGGGGATCTACAGTAAGCCGTTACTTGGTTCCTGTCACTACCTTCCAAATGCAGCATCAGGTCATGACCATCAGCTAGACAAAGAGGGCTCGACTAGACAATACGTTTGAGCCCAAACACGGGGGATCTACAGTAAGCCGTTACTTGGTTCCTGTCACTACCTTCCAAATGCAGCATCAGGTCATGACCATCAGCTAGACAAAGAGGGCTCGACTAGACAATACGTTTGAGCCCAAACACGGGGGATCTACAGTAAGCCGTTACTTGGTTCCTGTCACTACCTTCCAAATGCAGCATCAGGTCATGACCATCAGCTAGACAAAGAGGGCTCGACTAGACAATACGTTTGAGCCCAAACACGGGGATCTACAGTAAGCCGTTACTTGGTTCCTGTCACTACCTTCCAAATGCAGCATCAGGTCATGACCATCAGCTAGACAAAGAGGGCTCGACTAGACAATACGTTTGAGCCCAAACACGGGGATCTACTGTAAGCCGTTACTTGGTTTCTGTCACTACCTTCCAAGTGCAGCGTCAGGCCTTGATAATCTAGCTACACTAACAAATACATGCCTACGATTCCTACGAACATCTATCTACTTGAGCATATCTACTTGAATGAATAATTTCATAATTACCAGTAACCAAGTATCACAGTCGTTCATACACCAAAACTTTAGATACTATATCGAAACCTGTAGACTAATCGGGCGTAAATGCCAGTGGCTACAATGGCATTTACGACTTTTGAGTTTAAAGTTTTCTGTAGTTCTTCGACCTTCAAGCTCGACACGACGTAAATATTTTTTTAAAATCGGCGATACGTCCGTTCTCTAAAGAGCCGCGGCTCGGAATGACGAGCCGAGGCGCACGCGTCACGTTTTATAGGTAGTTTTGAATGAATCTAAATACATATTTTATTAAATTTATTGTTACTTTTTTTGATTGATTATGATACAGGATAAGTTGTTTTGTCATATTCATGTATAAACAGACCTTTTGTTTAGCAATTAGTTAGCCAAAACGTGCCATAAAGTTAACGAAAAGTAAGTAGTTTTCATCAATCAAATTAGTTGAAGAAAACATAAAAAATCGCAAATTTGGTCAACTGAGGAAATAGAACATTTTATTACGTTTCTAAAAATGTACATCATGTTTCATAACTTCAGACAGTTTAGGCTTTAAATGCCGAAAATGACAGCATGTTTTGGCAAATTTTGAAAACGTGCATGAAAGAAGTGCCCACAATCGTAATAAAACATAAGAATATACAAAATTTAGTCAATTGACCCCAAAACTAATGAGTTGCCTATTATGTTGGTGTGATATTTTTGGTGGAAACTGTTAACGTTACCACGAAAACTATGCGCAAAATCATGGCAAATCAACGATTTCGCGTTTTTCCATCGTAAACCCTCTTAATACTATTCCAAATTTCAAATGGATAGCAGCAGTAGTTTCTGATATATCTGGCTGTGACAAACGGACAGACAGACAGAGTCGCACCATAAGGGTTCCTTGTTTAGTCTAATGGTTCTCTCTTTATTTGATTATGTTACTGGATGCCGCCCGGCGACTTAGTCCGCGTTAATATTCCATGACTTAACGGTGTACAAAATTTCACACCGTCAAGCTGGCGTACCCGGGAATTTCTTATAGAAAGAGCTCACTATATCTCGGCTTCTACGATAGCTAGAGAAATGAAATTTTATGGCCATAGGGTACTATTTGAGTACTATTTTTTGAGATATAAAGCGTTTCCAAAAACAAAGCCGTCCCAGAGATACAAACGATGTACGCCAGTCACGATTTTAGAGCTACTAACCGGTCACGCGCTGATCGCCGTCCGAAGCAGGCCGCGGCGCCGGCGTCGCTTTCTGAAATAGTATAGTGCACAATTACGTTTTCATCACACTTGCTCGTAAAGGGTGTTATAACACGCACGCTTATAGACCAGCTCGAGCCGATTTACCTCCCGTGGGTTATAAAAATCTATAACTCCCACGGGAGGAAAAACTGTATGAAAATCTATAACTCCCGTGGGAGTTATGAGTTTAGTTTTAAAATATAGAACCAACCCGTACGTCACTTCAGACTAAGGAGGTTTCAAATCAGCCAAGGTTTATTTCACATCTTCAAAACTTGGCTACAAAACCAATTTTAGAGTATATAAAACTTATATGGTATATTTTACTATTATTTCAGTAATTTTTGCAATTATTTTAATGCAATTAAATTAATTTAGTTTAAAATTTTATTTTGAAAATCGGTACAATCTGGCGGCATTGCCTGTCAAGTTTAAAAACTAAACGCAGTTCTTAGCATTATCTGTGGAAGACTATATTGAAAAATGTTGACAGCTGAAGTTCTCTTAGCGGGTGCGTTTAGTTTATTTGATTTTTATGTTTTATTTTTTTTCCTCGCACATGTGATGAAAAACATTGTGTGTACCACGGGCAGTAAGGGGATTACAAACTCGAGTCATTAAAAGCCCTCCACCTACGGCGTCGGGCTCTTAATAGACTCTCGTTAGTAATCCCCTTCTTACTACCCTCGGTGCACAATGTACTATTGTAGGTATGTCATCAAAATATAATATTCACACACGGTAGCTCGATCGACTTTATTGTCGAATAAACTTGTCGGTTACATAACTAGCTGTGGCGTGGCGTAAAAGATATCTTTGGCCAAGCCGGTTCAAGTTTAGCGTATATTTTCCTTAAGAGCTGTAGAATAAGGTGCTCGAATGCCTGATATTAGGCAAGCCGGTAGGAATCGAGTCGTTTGGATGCCACGCCACTGATAACTAGTATTTAGCAGAGAATGGTAGGTAACCTCTAAACTCCGATAACTCAGTCGGGTAGGCGGCTACCGTGTTTTCAGCTTCCGAAATTTGGTCGGAGGGCGGTAGAAGCCAACAGAATTTTTAAATTCGAAAACGGCAGTTTTATATCTGGGATTACGAAGTGTCCCCTGACTATCTTTGAATTTAAACATTATATCGACGTCAACTACCCTCCACCAAGTTTCAGGAAAAGCGGATGAACGGTGCTCATCTCATCGTTAAACAAACGAGCACAGAACGTCGACTTGTGCTCCTCGCCGACTCATAGTGTACACTCTCGTCGGGGCGCGCGGCGGCTGCAGCGGGGCGTTCATGTTCAACATACACAAATGTATGTGAGCGTCCTGTATGTGAGTGCACGCTGCACTAAACCCATACACGCTGCCCGCCACGCCGGGCGCGACGCGACACGCGACCCACTCAGGCCGTACACATCACATAGACAAAGTCAAAATATTCTTTAGGCCACACCTGGCCATAAAGTGACTTTTTCTGCACGCTGCGCGTACGGAAAAAGCCGCTTTCTGGCCAAGTGTAGACATAAAATGATGTACACAACACGGGAGGTAATAAAGAAAGCCCTCGATCGCATATCTACGTCCTTCGCTTGCAGCTCGGGCCGCAACTAGTCCTAGTTGTGTAATGTATTATTTGTTTGTATTAGTCTGTATTTTGTTGGTGTGTCAATAAATAAATAATAATAATGTACTATTTCAACACACTTGCTCATAAAGTCGCTCTTATTTGGTGGTTCTTATGCGCGGAACGCAGCTTATTACACACAAGTGCTTTTTACTTTTCATTGCCACACAAGTGCTGTAATAACCGCCGCATGACCAATGTCTCGCACGTCATCGTGGGGCTCCAGTCACCAGGCCGCCGCCACCAGGCACCAGGCCGCCACCGAGCAGCCTGTGCATGTTGTGCACCCGCACTACGCCGCACTACACAAGGCGAGGTGACGGTACACGAGGATAGATAAACCACGACGATAAATATCTACAAAACATACATTCTAAATGATACATATTATTTTTTATTCGCAAGTGTGTTGAAAAACGTCGTATGACACTCGTGGGCATTGGTCATTACAGTCTCGGCTATGCAACACAGCCTCGACTGTAATGACCAACTTCGCCCACTCGTATCATAATGTATTCAATTTGACCCAGTCATTTCGAACATTCGAGGTCGCAAAAAATCGCACAACGCTGAATATGTTGGGATGTTGTTAGGATACATATAAGTAGTGTAAACTCGATTTTGCAGTTTTGAAAAAGTTGTGCTAAATGTATGGTGCTCGAAAAACACCGAAATTTTCGGTCAATTTTCAGATTTTGGTCTGTATCTTCTAAAAACCGGATTTTTGGATAAAATTGTCTATGACACTATTAAAGAAGATAAAATTCCCTACAATATGAGTGTAACATCAACTCTGCATGTTTAGAAAATGTTGAGATATAGCACTTCAAACAATTGCAAATTTTCCTAAAAAGTTCGAAATTGCACTTTCAGCTACCTCTCACGTTGAATAGCAGCTGAAATACTGATATTACAATAACAATTAGATTTATGAAGTTATAGAACAATTATTGAGCTTTATTTTAAGTATAATTTGAACCCTGTACTAGCGATATTTTCCTTGTTATCGGAAAAAAACTAAATCATTAGAGAACTCAGATTTCTCAGGAAAGAGTGTTCATAAAGCAAATTGTTAGTATATTGCGCAGTTATTCATAGGAAGTTTTAAAATTGGCTTTATATTTCTAAACATCAGTCATTAAAAAAATTCTGAGGGGCCATGATGATCGCGTACATCGCACATTATGTAAATAACAAAAGCATCGTCACATTTACATACGTGCGTAATTTCGAGAGTATTGAATACTTTATTATTTATTTATACTGTGATATGTGCAACCATCATATGCCCGCTAAATTAGTCTTAAATACACATTGTATGATCTTGGTCATAAAATGTGAAAATCAACTTGAACAGGACACCATGTAAATTCGTATTTATTGCAATAAGTTACAACTTAGAAGTGAGTATGTATGTAGTTCCTACTGGAACATTCCATGAAAACATATTTTTTTGTCGCTTACGCAACGCTTATGGTAGCAAACCCTAATATTTTTTTTAGTTACTAAGAAACACTACCAATCTTAAAGCCTAGTTTTGATATTACCATAGGTACTAATATTCAGATTTTAATTTTATTTGTAAAAAGTATTAAAAAGGTAGTGTCCCTGACGTAACGTTTCCGTGGAATGCTCCTACTGTGTTTTAGATAACACCTCTGCCCTTTTTGAGCCGAGGAAAACTTTGACTCGGCTTCCCGTTTCTTAACTATTACCCCACTCCTAAGGATCTCATGTGGAGCTCCTTGTCCACCCAAATTTGTATTTTTCCCTATCTCCTACGAATTATTATGCACCCAGTGGTAGGTTATGTAGGAATATCGGGCAGCAAAGTCTTCCATTGGGGTTAAACCAGGGTGATGGACTTTGGTACTGTTAGAAGATCGTACACGTATTTCGTAACATTCGGTTGGTCATCTTGCCTACGTTACACATATTGTTAGCTTATCTAGCATATAATTTACGTATTTCACACAACTGTAGGCTACATTCTACCCATCACGATTCAGTCTCTCTATCGCAACTGCTTGGTAGAGGTCATCTTTACTTTTGAAATTAAAACGTCAGGATGGATTGTAGCATAGTATTTGTTACAATTACTGAAAGGAGAAGAAAAGCTCATGCCGGACAGCTAGGCTTAACCTTGTTCTCTGCAGAGTTTGTTAGGGGAAAACCTGAGGCTAATTACGAGTACATAGTAGAAGACAAGCTAATATTATTAGTAAAAATCCATACAAACTTACTTATAATATTATCTCGTACTTTGTTATGCAATAAGCCTCTGCTTGACTACTTAGCCTTGAACATGATTTTGACGACACTTTTCTAGGTGTAATTCAGAAGAATATGACCATTTAGCCAATTGCGTAAAGGCAAGCTTAATATTATAAGTACTTACACAACATAGGAGCATTATTAGACGCGGAAAACTAGTAGGTGTAAACGTATAACCACGCAAAACTACACATACCTACCGGTTGCGTGACGTTTCGTTGACAAACGTTGAATCTAAAACATTAGAGAGATCGGAGACAACTTTTTGCCGGATTCCGTAAAATGCCAGCAATTTAAGGGTAACTACATAGCCACTCTTTAGTGTAAGTAATTGCGATAAATAAATACTAATTTACATTGCGTCCTGCAATTCTATCACTGGAGTCAGCCGAGGACTCGCCATCACTTTACGTTGATTTTCACATTTTATGACTAAGATCTTACGATGTGTATCTAAGACTAATTTAGCGGGCATATGATGGTTGCACATATCACTGTATAAATAAATAATAAAGTATTCAACACTCTCGAATTTACGTACGTATGTAAATGTGACGATGCTTTTATCATTTACATAATGTGCGCTGTACGCGATCATCATGGCCCCTCAGGACTTTTTAAATGAATGATGTTTAGAAATATAAAGTCATTTTTAAAACGTCCTATGAATAATTAACAATTTGCTTTAGGAGCACTCTTTCCTGACAAATCTGAGTTCTCTAATGATTTGGTCTTTTTCCGATAACAACCGAATTATCGCTAATACAGGGTTCAAATTATACTTAAAATAAAGCTCAATAATTGTTCTATAACTTCATAAATCTAATTGTTATTGTAATATCAGTATTTCAGCTGCTATTCAACTTGAGAGGTAGCTAAAAGTGCAATTTCGAACTTTTTGGGAAAAATTGCAATTTTTTGAAGTGCTATATCTCAACATTTTCTAAACATGCAGAGTTGATGTTACACTCATATTGTAGGGAATTTTATCTTCTTTAATAGTGTCATAGACAATTTTTACCAAAAATCTGGTTTTTAGAAGGTACAGACCAAAATCTGAAAAATGATCGAAAATTTCGGTGTTTTTCGACCCCCACACATTTAGCACAACTTTTTCGAAACTGCAAAATCGAGTTTACACTACTTATATGTATCCTAACAACATCCCAACATATTCAGCGTTGTGCGATTATTTGCGACCTCACCCAGATTTTTATGTTCGCCACGACGGGGGTAATTAGGCAGTAAGGACTTTCGAATCGTCAGTTTTATAACTCATAGATTTTACTCGCTTCGTTCGCGCGATCAAATAAAAAGACAGACGTGGAGGCTTACCTGCCGGCACGTGCAGGCGGGCGGGGCGTCCTGCCGCGCGGCGTCGTCCCTCGCCGCCGCCGCCTCCGCCCGCGCCGCCGCCAGCTCCCGCGCCGCCGACGCCTTGAACTCCGCGAACTCCTGCAACCACCACGCACCACGGTGAGCCACGGACGAGCCAAGAGAGAGGGAGGAGAGATATCAAGTGGATCCAAGATAGGGTTACATTGCGACGGCGAAGGATAAAAGAGTAATTAAGAGTAAATAATTTAGAGTGATGCCGACGCGAAACTCTTTGTAAGAGTCTGACTCGTCGTACTCTACGTTGTGGCCGCTCGTCGTGGGGGTACCTGCGCGAGGCGCTCGTACTGCGGCTCGAGCGGGCTCTCGTGCAGCGCGGGCAGGCGCGGGCGGAACTGCGCCTCGTAGTCGGCGCCGCGACCGGTAGCTCGCCCGGGACGGTACCTGCGCGAGGCGCTCGTACTGCGGCTCGAGCGGGCTCTCGTGCAGCGCGGGCAGGCGCGGGCGGAACTGCGCCTCGTAGTCGGCGCCGCGACCGGTAGCTCGCCCGGGACGGTACCTGCGCGAGGCGCTCGTACTGCGGCTCGAGCGGGCTCTCGTGCAGCGCGGGCAGGCGCGGGCGGAACTGCGCCTCGTAGTCGGCGCCGCGACCGGTAGCTCGCCCGGGACGGTACCTGCGCGAGGCGCTCGTACTGCGGCTCGAGCGGGCTCTCGTGCAGCGCGGGCAGGCGCGGGCGGAACTGCGCCTCGTAGTCGGCGCTGCGACCGGTAGCTCGCCCGGGACGGTACCTGCGCGAGGCGCTCGTACTGCGGCTCGAGCGGGCTCTCGTGCAGCGCGGGCAGGCGCGGGCGGAACTGCGCCTCGTAGTCGGCGCCGCGACCGGTAGCTCGCCCGGGACGGTACCTGCGCGAGGCGCTCGTACTGCGGCTCGAGCGGGCTCTCGTGCAGCGCGGGCAGGCGCGGGTGGAACTGCGCCTCGTAGTCGGCGCCGCGACCGGTAGCTCGCCCGGGACGGTACCTGCGCGAGGCGCTCGTACTGCGGCTCGAGCGGGCTCTCGTGCAGCGCGGGCAGGCGCGGGCGGAACTGCGCCTCGTAGTCGGCGCCGCGACCGGTAGCTCGCCCGGGACGGTACCTGCGCGAGGCGCTCGTACTGCGGCTCGAGCGGGCTCTCGTGCAGCGCGGGCAGGCGCGGGCGGAACTGCGCCTCGTAGTCGGCGCCGCGACCGGTAGCTCGCCCGGGACGGTACCTGCGCGAGGCGCTCGTACTGCGGCTCGAGCGGGCTCTCGTGCAGCGCGGGCAGGCGCGGGCGGAACTGCGCCTCGTAGTCGGCGCCGCGACCGGTAGCTCGCCCGGGACGGTACCTGCGCGAGGCGCTCGTACTGCGGCTCGAGCGGGCTCTCGTGCAGCGCGGGCAGGCGCGGGCGGAACTGCGCCTCGTAGTCGGCGCCGCGACCGGTAGCTCGCCCGGGACGGTACCTGCGCGAGGCGCTCGTACTGCGGCTCGAGCGGGCTCTCGTGCAGCGCGGGCAGGCGCGGGTGGAACTGCGCCTCGTAGTCGGCGCCGCGACCGGTAGCTCGCCCGGGACGGTACCTGCGCGAGGCGCTCGTACTGCGGCTCGAGCGGGCTCTCGTGCAGCGCGGGCAGGCGCGGGTGGAACTGCGCCTCGTAGTCGGCGCCGCGACCGGTAGCTCGCCCGGGACGGTACCTGCGCGAGGCGCTCGTACTGCGGCTCGAGCGGGCTCTCGTGCAGCGCGGGCAGGCGCGGGTGGAACTGCGCCTCGTAGTCGGCGCCGCGACCGGTAGCTCGCCCGGGACGGTACCTGCGCGAGGCGCTCGTACTGCGGCTCGAGCGGGCTCTCGTGCAGCGCGGGCAGGCGCGGGTGGAACTGCGCCTCGTAGTCGGCGCCGCGACCGGTAGCTCGCCCGGGACGGTACCTGCGCGAGGCGCTCGTACTGCGGCTCGAGCGGGCTCTCGTGCAGCGCGGGCAGGCGCGGGTGGAACTGCGCCTCGTAGTCGGCGCCGCGACCGGTAGCTCGCCCGGGACGGTACCTGCGCGAGGCGCTCGTACTGCGGCTCGAGCGGGCTCTCGTGCAGCGCGGGCAGGCGCGGGCGGAACTGCGCCTCGTAGTCGGCGACGCGGCGCAGCAGGTCGGCGAGGCGCTCGTCGCTGGCGGCGGCCTCGTCGGCCCACAGCGCGCGCTCGTCGGCCAGCTTGCCCGCCCAGTACTCCTCGCAGCGCTCGTACTCCTCCCGCAGCGCCTCCAGGCTGCCCTCCAGGTCACTGCAACGTCAGGCCCCGAGCGTTATTTACAAGTGAGTCGATCGACCGAATACTGAAATTGATTATCGTCGACTTATACGCAAATTAGAGATCCGATTATCGATGATGGGCATTGGCGTTTCCGCTTTATCTCATTGTTTGTGAAGAAAAATTTAAACTCCTTCTGTAGCGACCCTCCCGTGGAAGCGAGGAACGAATTTGACGCCTGCCGCTCGACGTCCGCGGCTCAAAGTCAAAGTACTTTATTCTTCAATTTAGCCTCCTGCCGCCCAAAGGCCTATAAAAAGGACATATATACTTCAATGTAATTTAAATCCTTATTAAAAGGAATAAAGTTCAATTTGCTTTGTTTCTTTTCAAACTAAAAAATAATAAATTCATCTCTATTCCATGTCAAGAAGGTTCAAATTTCATTGTCAATTTTGCATGTACGGTGGGCGGCTAGAGGTTAGGCATATTAAAATGCACTTATGAATGTCAAGATTTACCACCGGTTCCAGTGTAAAAAAAACCTCTGCCCCGAGAAGAACCGGCTAAGAAACTCGGCGAGGTATAATTTTTTCAAAACAAGGCTCACGATATTTAAAGTACTCACGCGATTAAGTTGTTCAAGTCGCTCTTTTCGACTTGATGTTTCTGTTGGAGCTCGTCGATGCGCGCGCGCAGCTCGTCGTCGGCCGCGTCGGTCTGGGCGGCCGCGTCGGCGGCGGGCGACGTGAGCGACACGTCGAGGCCTCGCAGCTCTGCCGCCGTGGCGTCACAGCGCGCGCAGCCGGGCGCCGCCGCGGCGGCCAGCGCGCGCAGCGCTGCGCCCAGGTGCCCCGGCCACCGCGCGGTCGTGTGGCTCGGAGATTCCGAGGAATCCTGCAAATGTTCATGGACGACACGATACTGAATGCGATTGTAAATATTCAATGGTATTGTATCACGAGCGGCCGTCCGCCAGCTGTAATGATGATGATCAACATTATAGATGCTAACATTCATGTCAAAAGCGACGACATTAGTTGTGTGACGGTGCAGGAATGATGTGCTGCGTGATGGACGGAATGGGATGAATCGAGCGACACGGATCAGTCATTTTGTTCCGTTAGTTAATCGAATTTAATGAGTCTGTTACTTTCGTTTAGAAAATGAAAGTAGGGGTTGGCCATTATTGCTGAATTCATCATGTACTAAAAAGGGAAGTTTCCTGGCATAGTAAACCAAACGACTGTATTTGAATGAACTGCTAAAATTCGCCAGCAAGTTTTAGAAATGTCCCAAGAAAGTGAAACTCGATCGTGTCACCTCACGACGCTTTGTCGCCTCGGGAGAACCCGCGAGGAGAAGGGGAGTCGGGGGAACTCGGCCGGCAAAATATTTGGGCGAGACATCTCTTTTAGGAGTTTTAGTCGGTTTTAAGTTTTTAGTTGGTTTCGTGTATCCAGAATGTGGGGACGAGGTAGCGATCGCGGGGCGCTCGACGGCGTCAGTCGAGATCTCCTCCATAACGAGAGGAGGATGGAGTCCGGAGGTATCGGCGGTATCAGGAAGGATGGGGGAGGGCTCCTCGGGTCGGTGCTTACTTCGATTCGAACGGGAGCGAGCGGCGCGTCTTCGTCCAGGTCGGCGTCGGCCTCGTCGCGCCACGACGTGCCGGCGGCGGGCGGCGCCCCGCCCTCCGCGCCCGCGCCCGCCCCCGCGCGCGCCTCCAGCCCCGCCTGCAGCTCGTCGGCGCGGTCCCGCAGCCGCGCGTTGTCCTCCCGCAGCGCCGCCAGCTGCCGCTCCAGCGCCTCCGCCGCGTCGCGCCGCAGCTCCTCCTCGCGTCCGGCGCGCTCCTCGGTCGCGCGCGCCACGTCCTCGGCTCTCGTGCGTTCGCGCTCCGCCGCGGCCGCGCGCTCCTCGGCCGCCCGGGAACGCTCCTCCAGCCGCTCCGCACTGATCCGCAGCGCCGCCAGCTCCGCGCGCAGCCGCGCCTCCGCCTCGCCGCGCCGCGTCAGCTCCGTCTCGAGGTCGGCGCGGGCGGCGGCGGCGCGCTCGCGCTCGGCGGCGAGATCGGCGGCGGCGGCGCGCGCGGCCTCCGCGTGGCGCGCCTCCAGCTGCCGCAGCGCCGCCTGGCGCTCCGCCTCGAGCCGCGCGTGGTTCTCGTCGACGTCCTGCGCGAGCAGCCGCGCGCGGCGGTTGGCCTCGGCGAGGTCGGCGCGCAGCTTGTCGCGCTCGGCGGCGGCGGCGGCGGCGCTCGCGCGGGCGCGGTGCCGGCGCAGGCGGCTGAGCGCGAGCGCGGCGTGCTGGAGCAGCGGGCGCGCGTCGGGCCGCTCGTCGCGCGCGGGCGGCAGCGCGCGCAGCTCGTCGTCGAGCGCGCGCTCCAGCTCGGGCGGGCTGAGCGTGGCGGCCGTGAAGCCGAGCTCGGCGAGCAGCCGGCGCGGGCGCCGCACGCCGGCGCGCTCCCACGCGTCGGCGACGGCCTCGCCGGACAGCGCCTCGTCCTCCTCTTCGTCGGCGGCGGGCGGCGCGCCGGGCCCGGGGCCGGCGCGGGGGGAGGCGCCGCCCTCGCCGGCGGCCGCCAGGGACGTGAGCGCGGCGTTGAGACGGTCGAAGAACTCGCCGACGGTGGTCTCGTCGCCGGGCGAGTCGTCGAAGATGCGGTCGACGAGGCGCGGGTCGACGGCGTCCATGCGCAGGTCGCGGCACAGCGCGGCGGCCTCCGCGCGGTCGATGCGGCGGTCGTGGTCGAGGCGGGCGTCGTGGTCGAGGCGTGCCTCGGCGCGAGCCTCCATGGCGGAGGCGCTGCGCTTGTAGCGCATGCGTGGGCGGCGCGCGGCGTCGGCGTCGGCTTCGAGGCGCGAGGCGGAGGCGGCGCGCGGCGCGGCGGGCTCGTCGGCGCCGCGCGCGGGCCGCGAGCGCCGCCCGTACTTCTTGGAGCCGAAGACGAACTTGGGCGCGACCTCGCGGCCGGAGGAGTCGTCGTCGCTGTGCTGGGCGGCTGGGGGGTCGGCGCGCGGCGCGGGCGGCGGCTCGGGCGCGGGCTCGGCGGGCGCGGCGGCGCCGAGCACGCCGAGCAGGCCGTTGCGGAAGGTGGCGAAGGTGACGCGCTCGGTGCGGCGCTCGAACAGCGAGTCGACGAGCGCGGCGCCGCGGGCCTCGAGCTGCAACGCGTCACAGAGCTGCAGGACGGCCGCTCGGTCGAGCGCCTCCTCGTTATCTACGTCGAACGTTTTGAACACTGTGTATAGCTGTTTTTCGTAGTGGTTCATGCACGCGTCGTCCATCGCTACTGGCCGCGCTCGACGATCGACAGATGCATTACGTCTATTGTGGGAAAGCTTACGATAATTCAATTTGCATTCTCTTAACAGTAAAATAAATTAGGAACGACATAATTAATGCTATCTATTCCGTCACGTTCCCATCGCGGACATGTCAAATGTCACGATGACATTTTTATCATTGACGTTGACAATACGGCAACATTTACAAATGTAGTTCACTAACTCCGGGATATAACCCCGTGCCCGAAATTATTCACGTTTATAGTTTCATTGTATGCTCGTTATTTCATTCTTGAAAATATTCAGTTGTTTGGATTTTAATCGTCTTTTGCCTGATCAAGGTCAACGCGCATATCAATTAAGGAGAAATCAAAAACAAGGTTACATCAACTACACGACCCTCGTAAACGCCAGTTATGGTTCATCCTACGCAAATGTATATTGCGTAACTTAGCTGCCGATTATATTATATTAAATTAATTGACAATCATTTTGAATTTTTTGATGTATGATTTTGTAAGAAATAACTTTAGTTATCAATATTTGGAGTAAAATTTGTTAGGGTGGAGTAGTTTCATAAGTTAATGAAAAATTACATTTAAGTTATGTTACGTGAAATGAAATTATGTCAGCGTGTGATGTGATGTGGTCAACTTATCATTATTTTTGTTATTAATTTATCAGCTCATACACAGTGTGGAAAACGTCATCAGTATTATTTATTTTTATTTACTCGTTTGTTTACATATCGGTAATATTCAGATCGATTCACATGGCCGCAGGCGACACGTAGTGATCGAGCAGTCACAAGTATGAAAAAGGCGCCGTTCCACCACAAGCATGCGGAGGCGGAGGGCGACCTCGTCGAATTAATCAAGGTAAAAGAGCAGTCCTACTCCGGGGCCCGGGTGTCGCGGCGGGCCGCTTGCCTGGCGGCGGCGGCGGGGCTCGTGTTGTGCGGCGCGCTGACGTGCGCGTGGCTGGTGCTGCGCGGGCCTGGACGGGGCACCGTCGGGGCGCGGCCCCCGCCCTTGCTGGTGTGCTACTACGACACGCCGCGTGACTCACGCTCGCTGCAGCCCGGCGCCGTGCCGCCGCGGCTGTGCTCGCACATCAACGTGGCCTTCGCGCGCGTGCGCAACAAGACCCTCCACCTGGACCCGCCGCAGCTTGAGGCGCTGCGCCGGGTCGTCCTGCTCAAGAAGAAAGATCCCGACCTGAAGGTGCTCGTCTCCGTGGGGGGCGCCGGCGCAGACGGATTCGCCGAGATGGTGGCCGACCACACCTCCCGCAAGGTCTTCATCCGATCCGTTAAAAGTCTCCTTCGGAACTATACCTTGGATGGAATAGATCTCGACTGGGAATTCCCCACGGGGCACCGCCAGAGGCAGCACTTCTCACAGCTTCTCCGGGAGATCCGAGCCGAGTATATCAGGGAGAAATGCAATTACTTACTGACAGTCGCCGTGGTAGCGGACGAATTGATGGCGGAGACCGCATACGATTTCGACCAGCTGAATCTGTACACCGACTTTGTTAACGTTATGACTTACGATTACCACTTCTACACGAGACTCACACCGTTTACGGGATTCAACTCTCCGCTGTACGCGGAGCCGAACCAGAGGTTCTTTCTGGCCACACTCAACGTCAACTACACGATGCACATGTATCTCGACAAGGGGTTGGCCCGGGACAAGCTAGTTGTCGGGATACCCATGTACGGGCACTCCTTTCGACTCGTGAACCCGGGCAACGCTCAGCCCGGCAGCCCCGCGGCGGGGCCGGGCGCGCTGGGCTCCGACGGGTTCGTCTCATACCCCGACTCGTGCCAGTTCGCGCGGCGGCCGGGCGCGGCCCGCGCGCGCGACGCCGCCGCCGCCGTGCCGTACGCGCACCGCGGCGCCGAGTGGCTCTCCTTCGACGACGAGGAGAGCGTGGCGCGCAAGGCGGGCTTCGCGGCGCAGCTCGGGCTGCGCGGCGCCATGGTGTACTCGCTCAACGCCGACGACTACGCCGGCGCCTGCGGACAGAGCCGCTTCCCGCTCGTCACCGCGGTGCGGCGCGCGCTGGCGCCCTAGGGTCCCGCGGCCGACGCGTCCGTTACCTGTCTCTTCCTGGCCACGTAGGTGATCTTGTACATCGCACTGGATTTCATAGTGCGGCGGCTGTGGCGGGCGGCGCGGCGCTGCGGCGCGCGGCGGAGCGCCCACGCGGCGCGGGGCCCGCGAGCGAGGCGGCGGCCGGGGTCGCGGTCGCGGCCCGCGCAGAACCGAGCGCGCGGCGTGCCACGATCATTGTACCGATACCGACTCGTTAACTTCGTGTTGGAAAAAAATGAGAATGTCGGTAGCCTTACTGTTCCGTTTGCTGCAAGTGTTTACGCCCGAGCGCGCGCGCACGCGCGGCCGACGCGCATCGCGTCCGGCGTTATGTTAATCGCTTACACTTAAGTAGAGAAATTGTTTTGTGCCGCCGTAAACTGTTATGTAACATTTATTTTTGTTAATCCATTTAATTGTAGGTACAGATTTATTTATTTACACGCTACAGTTACTTATGACTATCGATAAAGGTATAAATATATAATTAAGACCCTACATATTCTCGGAAACTGCCTTAACGATTTTGATGTGATGCACTTAGGTGTTAAAAATACCGTGACATGTGTACACGACGTGTTAGCGCCGCCTGCGAGCGGGTTGTGTTTGAGAGGCTGTGCATTAATATTAAGTATTTAATTAATCACTATCACTTCAGCATTTACCAAATTATTAAAAAATATATATATATATATATTTTCACGGCGAATTATTTGTATTATAGAAAGGGTGCCATAACATACCATAATTTCTGACAATAACTACATAAAATTGTATATAGGTAAGCTAATGCTTCCAACTCGAAACTAGTGTATCAAATGTCCAAATACATATTAATTATGCATTCCAACCCACATAAAGTGGTAATCCGAAATCCTACGTGTGTCGCCCGGCGTATGTCAGGGCCGCGGCCGCCGAGCCTGCGCCTGCGCCGGCGCAGCGTGGGCGCCGCCCGGACCCGCGGCACCCGACTGCCTCCAACTTTGAACATTCTAAACATTCATGCATTTTATGTGTTCTGTGATTTTTACGATTTTCAAGTGTCCGTCAAGATAGCGTACACCGTAAAGATATTCAGAATCTGATGCAGCCAATAAATAGTACCCAAATAGTACCGACGAAATACCTAGGTGAAAAAAATAGTACCCTTAAACTTTTCGAAATATAAGGCCTGTTCACGGTGTACGCTACCGGCGTCAAGCTGGCGTACACCGTTTGTATCTCTGGAACGGCTCAAAAAATAGTACCCAAATAGTACCCTAGGGCCCTAAAATTTTATTTCTCTAGCTATCGTAGAAGCCGAGATATAGTGAGCTCTTTCTATAAGGAATTCCCGGGTACGCCAGCTTGACGGTGTGAAATTTTGTGCACCGTTAAGTTATGGAATATCGCGGCTTCTACGATAGCTAGAGAAATAAAATTTTAGGGCCCTAGGGTACTATTTGGGTACTATTTTTTGAGATATAAATCGTTTCCAAAAACAAAGCCGTTCCAGAGATACAAACGGTGTACGCCAGCTTGACGCCCGGTAGCGTACACCGTGAACAGGCCTTATATTTCGAAAAGTTTAAGGGTACTATTTTTTTCACCTAGGTATTTCGTCGGTACTATTTGGGTACTATTTATTGGCTGCATCAGATTCTGAATATCTTTACGGTGTACGCTATCTTGACGGACACGATTTTCAACTGCCCATTTTATTACAGGAAGGGTATATGTATGATATGACAATTCATTATGATAGCATATAAAGTAAATTTTAATACCCAACTATTACGATACCAAAATAATGTACAATTTTTTTATTGTAATATATAAATATTTTATATACCACAACATCTTTGATTGAATTCCACATAGTAAACAAAACCTGTCGTGCACGTGATGGAAAGCACCTGGCGTCACCCCGGTGACCCCGGGGACTAAGATGAATATCCCATGCGTCTGTATTTATATTGGCTCGCCGTTCAAACCCGAAGACAACATTATATTTGGTGGTAGAAGTTAGTAAGAGTGCTAACACTCTCGTGACCTCTCCCGATAGTCTGGGTTACCTAGACCTTCCACCAGAAAAAAAAGTATTGTCTTTCTACACGCCTAAGTGATCTACTAGAGTCTGTGCGGAAAGAGTTTGGATAGGATTTAGATTTGGGGGCGCTGTAATGCTTTTCTACCGTATTTGCCATACTTGTTAGGTTAGAGTTCCGTTTTTCGCCACGCCTATTCTCTTTCCGCACAGACTCTACCGAGATGTGCTACTTACAGTTACGAAAACTAGGCAAATACCAATCGTACGCCTATAACCTCTTATATCCAGCTTATATCTTATTATTTTTATGCCACACCTGGCAATAGTGGCTTTTTTCGCACGCTGCGCGTACAGAAAAAGCCGCTTTCTGGCCAAGTGTAGACATAAAATGATGTACCTACACAACACGGGAGGTTAATAAAGAAAGCCCTCGATCGTATATTTACGTCCCCCGCTTGCAGCTCGGGCCGCAAACATCTGCGATCTCGGGCTTTCTTTGTATTACCACCCTAGTTGTGTAATGTACTATTATTTAACTTGAAACGTTCGTATGTAAAATATGGTTTCAACATTTGTAAATCTTTTTTCGACCCTGGTATCCGATCGAGTTGAAATTTGGCATACTTATGCAAGTTCGGAGACAACGCAAGATGTAATCGACTTCACAAAAGGAGGTTCTTTCAGCGAACAAAAAAATTAAAATGTTTCAAAGAGAGGTGATTATCTTCAACCGGCTCAACCGGCAAAGGGGCTCCGAGACTTATATTGCCTAGGGGCCGCCACATGATTAATCCGTATGTTCAAATAAAAAACTTGGTTAAAAATAGGAAGCTCTTTAATATGGCACTACCTTACAGTACCTACACATTAGTTTAAACCTATAATATCCGTGGAAGGCGACCGGCCGCCGGGCGCTCCGGCACCGCCGCCGTCTGCCGCGGGAGCTGTGCAAGAACAGGGTTTAGCGTGGATCAAGAAGCCGACATAGTTCGCAGTGCATACAATGGACACATCACTATCCTCTTTTTTGATACGTAGGCATACTACAAGGAATGAACCTTTCGGACTGTTGGTTCCACTGCTAGGTTCCACTAGTGGGTCCAGCAGGATTTTCAAGTACTCGAGGACCCATTTACGTAGAGGAACCAACAATATTAGTTTCAGGTAGTAGTTGTACTAGGGCTGCCGTCTCCAAAATTTGACACCTAGGACAAAAAGCGGAATTCCCTAGATTTTGGAGCTTAAAACCGGGACACAGCAACGCAGTTCTACAAATGAAACCCCGCCCGGACGTTCTCTAAACTAGGACGAATCCGGGGAAACCCGGTCGGATGGCAGCCCTAAAACTTTTAGGTAGTATTATTTTGGACAACTGGCCGCACTGGCCATATTTGACTTAAACCTGTATGGTTTAAAACCCATTTTCCCAGCTGTACTATTAATGGCACTACTGGGAGAAAAAAACCCAATAGTACCGTTAATGGTCCTAGAGTCTGTGCGGAAAGAGAATAGGATTAATTTTGGAGGGCGCTGTAATGCTTTTCTACCGTATGTGCCGTATTTTCTGTTCTGTAGCCACACTGGTTAGGTTAGTTCCGTTTTTCGCCACGCCTATTCTCTTTCCGGACAGGCTAGTATGTGCTAGTATGGATATCTTTCCCAGTAGTGGCATCGTCTACTGTAGTCAGAATTGCAATGCAGGCAAGGTGTACTTGGAAATCCTGCTGGACCCACTAGTGGAACCAACAGTCCGGAAGGACAAAGAATGCGGCAAGATTAGCACAGCAGGTGTGATGTGGCTTGAGGTGCTGGATACACACGTGACTTGTTGACAACATAAATGTCCAAAAAACATAATATCTCAGCTCCGATTCAAAGAAGCCTGGAGGATTCTGTAGAAAAGGGCGATAGAGATATCTATCTCTATCGCCCTTCTCTACAGGTTCGTGCCTATCCTCTCAATGGAATAGCAGCATTACATGAACTTCGAAGGAAGAGAAGAACTTTACAGGGCGTTATCAGACGTCGACGGAGCCGACGGTGCCGCATTTACAACTAAGCTCAAACTGTTACTAGTACAGGGTGTGCTGTAATTCGCCGCGGTTATTACTATAAAACTTGTTTTTACGGTTCCGTTATTCCGTATGACTTTACAACATTGCTTGTATGCTTGTGCAATTAAGAGAGCTTAGTTAGACACTGAAATGCTCATTGTCTTATCTGTCATCAATCATCATCTTAATTTCCCATATTTTGAATAGTATGGGGTCATCCACAAAGTACGTTCAGATTTTTAGACACCCCCCCCCCCCCATGTCACACTTCCTAGATCCCATTTGGCTAGACCTTCCCTCCCCTCATACGTGTGACGTAATAAATGGATGACCCCTATATAGATATCACAAATATCGCAATATAACATCTGTGCAAATAACTTTCAAATTGACCACGTTAAATCCAACACTGAATGGCATCAACTGACTAACACGTTCCCTGTCCCGGTGCCCCCAATGTGGGGTTATGAAGGTTTTTGTCAGGAGTCCGTGTTTCCACGATAGGGTCACTTCCCCATACAGTTGGAACTTGTGACATTGTCCGATAGTTTTGTATGGGGACAGTGAATATGTTAATGTTTTTTTACCATAGATACCTACAGTAGATTCTGATTTAAGCTCTCTGGTTAAAAATAAAGCTTAAAAATACTAAGATAACTAAACACAGTATAGCCGTTGCACTTACATACATAATTATAAGCAAGAAATCAACTTCCGAGTACTTACAAAATAATAAATTGCAGATATCAAATATTACACCTACAAATTAAAACATGATAAGAGAAATGGAAATAAATACTAACATACTCCTAATGTTAAAGCAACCAAGAGACCTTAGAACACAAGAGAGAGCTAATTTGAGAAGCTTGTGGGGTTAAATGCAAGTTCAGGAGTAGACGCAGGGTTAGTTCCAACACTAATACTACCTTCCTAATAAAACATATCCTACAGTCTCTGCTATGAGACAATCAGAAAAGTATTATAATTTATTGTCCAGTGTAAAATACTACTTATTTGTGGACTGAAATGGGTTCTAAGATATGTACTTGTTGCCAATGTGTTGACTCAAACTTGACCAGCCGAAGCGACTTCCATCAGGAATGTGCTCGGAGCCCCACCGACCAGCCGCGTGGGCCTCCATCCTCCCTCGTACCTCTAACATTACCATACTAGCTAACATTGTAGATTTCACACAAATTGTAAATTCATTCATATCACAAACTATAGGTATATAGTAACTATATACTTCTCTATATCATATATAATAGTTGAGTATCTAAGTAATAGGATATGGCAACTTATAACAACTTATTGTCTAGTGGAATTGTCTAAACCTAGTGGCACCAGCAAGCGCTGTTGCAGCGCCTCATGTAAACAACCAAACCACCTGAACATGGCTTGCAGCCAGGTCTCCTCTGCAGTACAACCCACCTTTTCCTGAGCATTAGTTTCTAATCTCTCTGCCACAGAAATATATTGAGAGAGAAGGAAACAGTTTGATGATTTGTTTGGGAACAAAGCATGTAATGTTTGTCGCTTGGCGTTTGACACCAAAAGTGTAATGGAGTGATGGACAACCTAAATTTTCTATTTAATTTGGTGGTATTTGAACAATGAATTATACTATTAGTATCAGATATTCAAATCAGATAATAATATTGACGGAAACCGAAGTTGACAGTGTACAAAGTAGGTTATCACCACTTATTTTTAACATGCGAGGTACATAGACTTTTACCTCAATATATTTCTGTGCTCTCTACTATATTATTCATTGACATGTTTGGTTGGTTACATGACATCACATCGCATTTTATCAAAAGACTACTCCCATTACAATATGACACAATCTGACTGTTTCATGGGAGCAGTGCCTCGCTGTTCAGTATCAGCGACTAAAAGCTAATGACAAAGTTATCTTTAAACATATTCTAGTAAGTAAAAATTATAACAGGACGGCTCTGTCAACTTCACACGTGATATACTATAGAAGCGGCAATTCTCGCGTTTGATATGTGTGTCACTGCCGCACTCCTAACATCTTCTGGCCCCGGGAACTTTCCAGGTAGAGTTCAATAACAAGTTAATTAGAATGCTCCAATGTAATACTGTCCGTGTCGGGGCGGGCGGCGCGTGCGGGGCGGGGGCGGGAGTGCGGGTGGGCGCGGGCGCGTTACGTCTGCAGCCAGTGGAACATGAGGCTGTGCACCGTGGGGTAGTCCAGCTCGGCGTCGGGCTCGGCCAGCAGCTCGCGCAGGCTGAGCTTGGGCGGCGGGGCCGGCGCGGGGCCCGCCGCGCCCGCTGGTTCGCAGCTGGCCGCCGAATGCGCGGAGTTGTCGTCCGAGGCGCAGTCCGAGTAGCCGGGCTCGTAGGACAGGTCGCACAGCGTGGGCGGCTCGTCGCAGTCGCTGGGCTCGTCGTCGGGCGCACCGCGCGGCTTGCCCCACGCGGCCGCGGCGTCGTCGGCGCCGCCGCCGCCCTCGTGCTGGCGGCGCGCGTTCTTCAGCGCGCGGTAGCGGCGCGAGCGCTCCCGCTGCAGCCGCCGCTTGCGCTCGTCGGCACGCTCCAGCTCCTCGGGCGTCTTCTTAGAGGAGCTCTTGCCGAAGAAGTATCTCATGAACGACTCGTCGCAGTTGCGCTTGGACAGGTAGCTCGCCATCAGCTTGTAGTAGTATTGGTTGTCCATCTCTTCGTGTGTCGTTTAGTATTACGAATCCCGTTCAGTTGTGCACGCTTTACATTAAAATAACCCAGATATTCTCGAAATTGCGAAACAAAAATAATGAGAACGCGACTGTCGCCAACGTGACGTCATTGACATTTCATTTTGTTTTATTTAAATTACGTTTCGATTCATTCCTTCACCAGTTGAGTTGAATTCATTATTATGAAATTAGATTACTATACAACTATAAAAGTTAAGTCAATACCAATTTTTATGGAAATAATTCTACTAAATTAAATATTCACAAAATACACTGTTTGCGTTTAGTTAAATCGATATTAACGCTTTATTTTTTTAACTCCGGCTGTACCCACTCGACGAGGTCCGCTGCGAAGTAATTGAAGAAAAGCCAAAAAAATGATAGTCTGTGCGGAAAGAGAATAGGATTAATTTTAGGGGCGCTGTAATGCTTTTGTACCGTATTTTCTATTCTGTGGCCATACTGGTTAGGTTAGTTCCGTTTTTCGCCACACCTATTCTTTTTCCGCACAGACTCTATATGGAGACGATATTACGCATTTGTATTGTAGGTCAGCGGGACGTCTTAAGGTAGCGATGCCGTGCACTAGCATAACCCTAACTGCACACCCTCGTAGAGACCATTTCAGACACGCACGTCGACTGTCGTATAGTAAAGTATAAAATATATGGTTGCATACTTATTCGATACATGTTTGACTGTACTCTTCTCTAGATGTTAGTACTGTTAGTGGGAAATCGTCATGCGTGTGTCGTCCGCTGCACGACACCAGTTCAAACAAGTACTTAAGGTTAAGGCAGAAATGAAACACGGCAGTGGTGGAGAGGTAGTATATGTATAAGGTTTATTGTTATGCATCAGAAGACGGCGATCTCGGTGCGCTTGACGGCGGAGAGGCCGTCGTCCCACGTCATCATGGCCGCGAACGACAGGTACAGCGCCGCCGCCGACAGCAGGT
The DNA here is from genome assembly GCA_947034925.1 of Eudemis profundana. Lineage (NCBI taxonomy): Eukaryota > Metazoa > Arthropoda > Insecta > Lepidoptera > Tortricidae > Eudemis > Eudemis profundana. The sequence goes on along the minus strand of OX344796.1, from coordinate 40,036,499 downwards.
GCCACAGGTCGTGCGAGTCGTAGAACTCCAGCACCTGTCCCAGACAAGCGGATTGTAGTATAACATATAGCTGCCCGACATGAACATGTACAGCGCCGGCGCCCGCGCCAGCACCGCGCCGCCCAGGTAGCACCACGGTACCTACACACACATAGCTGAGCGGCTAGAGCCCGGCACACACTCGTACCTTGCACTCGTGGTTGTTGTGGCGCGACTGCGCCGGCGTGGCCGACCAGTCCGAGCTGCCCGACATGAACATGTACAGCGCCGGCGCCCACGCCAGCACCGCGCCGCCCAGGTAGCACCACGGTACCTACACACACATAGCTGAGCGGCTAGAGCCCGGCACACACTCGTACCTTGCACTCGTGGTTGTTGTGGCGCGACTGCGCCGGCGTGGCCGACCAGTCCGAGCTGCCCGACATGAACATGTACAGCGCCGGCGCCCACGCCAGCACCGCGCCGCCCAGGTAGCACCACGGTACCTACACACACATAGCTGAGCGGCTAGAGCCCGGCACACACTCGTACCTTGCACTCGTGGTTGTTGTGGCGCGACTGCGCCGGCGTGGCCGACCAGTCCGAGCTGCCCGACATGAACATGTACAGCGCCGGCGCCCACGCCAGCACCGCGCCGCCCAGGTAGCACCACGGTACCTACACACACATAGCTGAGCGGCTAGAGCCCGGCACACACTCGTACCTTGCACTCGTGGTTGTTGTGGCGCGACTGCGCCGGCGTGGCCGACCAGTCCGAGCTGCCCGACATGAACATGTACAGCGCCGGCGCCCACGCCAGCACCGCGCCGCCCAGGTAGCACCACGGTACCTACACACACATAGCTGAGCGGCTAGAGCCCGGCACACACTCGTACCTTGCACTCGTGGTTGTTGTGGCGCGACTGCGCCGGCGTGGCCGACCAGTCCGAGCTGCCCGACATGAACATGTACAGCGCCGGCGCCCACGCCAGCACCGCGCCGCCCAGGTAGCACCACGGTACCTACACACACATAGCTGAGCGGCTAGAGCCCGGCACACACTCGTACCTTGCACTCGTGGTTGTTGTGGCGCGACTGCGCCGGCGTGGCCGACCAGTCCGAGCTGCCCGACATGAACATGTACAGCGCCGGCGCCCACGCCAGCACCGCGCCGCCCAGGTAGCACCACGGTACCTACACACACATAGCTGAGCGGCTAGAGCCCGGCACACACTCGTACCTTGCACTCGTGGTTGTTGTGGCGCGACTGCGCCGGCGTGGCCGACCAGTCCGAGCTGCCCGACATGAACATGTACAGCGCCGGCGCCCACGCCAGCACCGCGCCGCCCAGGTAGCACCACGGTACCTACACACACATAGCTGAGCGGCTAGAGCCCGGCACACACTCGTACCTTGCACTCGTGGTTGTTGTGGCGCGACTGCGCCGGCGTGGCCGACCAGTCCGAGCTGCCCGACATGAACATGTACAGCGCCGGCGCCCACGCCAGCACCGCGCCGCCCAGGTAGCACCACGGTACCTACACACACATAGCTGAGCGGCTAGAGCCCGGCACACACTCGTACCTTGCACTCGTGGTTGTTGTGGCGCGACTGCGCCGGCGTGGCCGACCAGTCCGAGCTGCCCGACATGAACATGTACAGCGCCGGCGCCCACGCCAGCACCGCGCCGCCCAGGTAGCACCACGGTACCTACACACACATAGCTGAGCGGCTAGAGCCCGGCACACACTCGTACCTTGCACTCGTGGTTGTTGTGGCGCGACTGCGCCGGCGTGGCCGACCAGTCCGAGCTGCCCGACATGAACATGTACAGCGCCGGCGCCCACGCCAGCACCGCGCCGCCCAGGTAGCACCACGGTACCTACACACACATAGCTGAGCGGCTAGAGCCCGGCACACACTCGTACCTTGCACTCGTGGTTGTTGTGGCGCGACTGCGCCGGCGTGGCCGACCAGTCCGAGCTGCCCGACATGAACATGTACAGCGCCGGCGCCCACGCCAGCACCGCGCCGCCCAGGTAGCACCACGGTACCTACACACACATAGCTGAGCGGCTAGAGCCCGGCACACACTCGTACCTTGCACTCGTGGTTGTTGTGGCGCGACTGCGCCGGCGTGGCCGACCAGTCCGAGCTGCCCGACATGAACATGTACAGCGCCGGCGCCCACGCCAGCACCGCGCCGCCCAGGTAGCACCACGGTACCTACACACACATAGCTGAGCGGCTAGAGCCCGGCACACACTCGTACCTTGCACTCGTGGTTGTTGTGGCGCGACTGCGCCGGCGTGGCCGACCAGTCCGAGCTGCCCGACATGAACATGTACAGCGCCGGCGCCCGCGCCAGCACCGCGCCGCCCAGGTAGCACCACGGTACCTACACACACATAGCTGAGCGGCTAGAGCCCGGCACACACTCGTACCTTGCACTCGTGGTTGTTGTGGCGCGACTGCGCCGGCGTGGCCGACCAGTCCGAGCTGCCCGACATGAACATGTACAGCGCCGGCGCCCACGCCAGCACCGCGCCGCCCAGGTAGCACCACGGTACCTACACACACATAGCTGAGCGGCTAGAGCCCGGCACACACTCGTACCTTGCACTCGTGGTTGTTGTGGCGCGACTGCGCCGGCGTGGCCGACCAGTCCGAGCTGCCCGACATGAACATGTACAGCGCCGGCGCCCACGCCAGCACCGCGCCGCCCAGGTAGCACCACGGTACCTACACACACATAGCTGAGCGGCTAGAGCCCGGCACACACTCGTACCTTGCACTCGTGGTTGTTGTGGCGCGACTGCGCCGGCGTGGCCGACCAGTCCGAGCTGCCCGACATGAACATGTACAGCGCCGGCGCCCACGCCAGCACCGCGCCGCCCAGGTAGCACCACGGTACCTACACACACATAGCTGAGCGGCTAGAGCCCGGCACACACTCGTACCTTGCACTCGTGGTTGTTGTGGCGCGACTGCGCCGGCGTGGCCGACCAGTCCGAGCTGCCCGACATGAACATGTACAGCGCCGGCGCCCACGCCAGCACCGCGCCGCCCAGGTAGCACCACGGTACCTACACACACATAGCTGAGCGGCTAGAGCCCGGCACACACTCGTACCTTGCACTCGTGGTTGTTGTGGCGCGACTGCGCCGGCGTGGCCGACCAGTCCGAGCTGCCCGACATGAACATGTACAGCGCCGGCGCCCACGCCAGCACCGCGCCGCCCAGGTAGCACCATGCGTACCTACACACACAACAATATCGCGGTTAAAATCAAATAAAAAAAGGTAGCAGCACAGCAGCGTGTTGGCGGAGTGGGAATGCTTCAATGTAAATATTTTGGAAAATTCAACAGTAAGTGTCAGATTGTTGAATCTTTTCAAATCTTGTAATCTCAGACCCATATTTATGGAGCCAACTAGAGTGACCGCTACTAGCGCCACCTGCATTGATAACATTTTCACTGATATTCTTCCTAATACCAAAAGTGTAATCAGCAAGTTAGAATCAGATCATCTTGGCCAACTAATGGTATTTGAGTCATTAAGGAATAATATCTTGAGAAAACAAATTAATTTTGTACCAGTAACCACGGACCGTGTGGAACGAATGAGGGACAGTCTAGTTCAGGCGCTACCCTTTTTATCTTCCGACACGACTCCTAACGACATGTACAATTCATTCTTTCACACTTTTATGGAACATTATAACGCAATATTTACTTCTAAATCGGTCGTGGTTAGTGGTGCACCAGTTTTTAGTGAGTGGGCTACTGAGGACTTACATAAACGTAGACAGGAATTGTATGCCTTGTATGAGGAACGGCGGTTCAATACGAGTGATGAATTTAAAGAGCACGTGAAAGAATATTCGAAGAAATTTAAGATAGATTGTCATTTAGCTAAGCGTAATTACTTAAGCCAGAAAATTAGAAATAGTTCTGATATTATTAAAACAACCTGGAAAGTAATTAATGTGGAGACTGGTCGATCGAAGCACACAGTAAACGATCTTAAACTAAAAATTGATGGCAAAATTGTAGATTCCAATTTAGAAGTAGCAACAGAATTTGAAAAGTTTTTTACCGAGATACCAGTATCCACAACTAAGCATTTAAATTCATCACCTTCGTCTGCCGTCACGCTGTTAAAAGACAACGCCCCAGAATGTAGTAAATACTTTCATTTTGAACATGTCAGTACCTCGGATGTAGTAAAGGCGTTTAAATCAATTAATGTTAAAAAAACTAGTGACCTTTGGGGAGTCTCTGTCCATGCTGTTAAATCCCTAATAGAAATCATAGCGCCTGACTTGGTAGTCGTGTTTAATAACTGTGTTGATTGCGGTGAGTTTCCTGATCTAATGAAATATAGTAAAATAACACCTTTATTTAAATCAGGTAGCACTACTGACCCCACTAACTTTAGACCAATATCTGTGCTACCAACTTTCAGTAAAATTTTCGAGAAATTAGTTTTGTCCCAATTAATGAAACATTTTAATACAAATAACTTAATGCATAATAAGCAATTTGGTTTTACTCGGGGTCGCTCGACAACCGACGCTGGTGTTGAGCTAATTAAACATATTTTCGATGCCTGGGAGGAGTCATGTGATGCTTTAGGTATCTTCTGTGATTTATCCAAGGCATTTGATTGCGTTTGTCATGAAACATTGATCGGGAAGCTGCACTACTATGGAGTTAGAGAATCGGCACTGAATTTATTTAAGTCGTACTTACAAGGTAGAATACAAAGGGTTGACGTGAATGGACAGCACTCACCAGGGTCACTGGTCTCGATGGGTGTACCGCAGGGTTCAATATTGGGACCATTCCTGTTCCTTATTTACATAAATGACTTGCCATACCTCGTAAAGACCCACCATGATATAGTATTGTTTGCAGATGACACCTCACTTATCTTCAAAGTTAAGCGACAGCAGCAAGCTTACAACGATGTAAACAATGCTATCTCTAAAGTAGTAAATTGGTTCAATGTTAACAATTTACTGTTAAATGAAAGAAAGACTAAATGTATAAACTTTGTCACGCGTAACGTAAATCGCGAGCAAGCAAGTGTCATTGTGAAGGATGAGGAATTGGAACTAGTTGATAGTACAGTTTTTCTAGGTATAACATTGGATCATAAACTCCAGTGGGGTCCCCATATTGCTAATCTCTCGAATAGACTTAGTTCTGCAGCTTTTGCAGTCAACAAGATCCGACAATTAACAGACATCAAAACAGCTCGATTAGTATATTTTAGTTACTTCCACAGTATTATGTCGTATGGTATTCTACTGTGGGGCAGTGCTAGCGCTTCAGAGCTTAATACTATATTTGTTCTGCAGAAGAGGGCTATTCGAGCGATATATAAGATGAACTATCGAGACTCACTTAGAGATAAGTTTAAGGACATTAATGTAATGACATTGCATTGTCAATACATCTATGAGAATATTATGTATGTACATAAGAATATCATGAATTTTAAGAAGAATTGTGACATACATAATATTAATACTAGAAATAAACTTAAGCTCGCAGTGCCCACCACTCGGCTCCATAAAATAAAAACATCATTCATGGGTAATTGTGTAAGGTTTTATAATAAACTGCCAAGAAACATAACTGAATTATCTGTTAGCAAATTCAAGAATTGTGTAAAGCGTAAACTCATGTCCAAAGCTTATTACAGCACACAAGACTACATGAATGATGAAGCACCTTGGGATTAACTGCAACTGGAAATAACTACATTTTAATATAATGTCTCTTTTGTTGATTTTTTTCTGTTTTTGAACTTGTTAACTGTTTTGACACTTAGAGACCATATACATCTCTAAGAAAAAACTGTATTCATTTTATTTTAATTTAGTTTTTAAGTTATATCGTGTGAGTTGCAGAATATTTTCATTTCTGTAATATATTTAGTATAAACATTCCTATTTTATATTTTGACGTTTGGAGGTCCTTTACACCTCCAAAACTTAATATTTTGACAACGGAGACTCTTTACATCTCCATGAATTTTTATTATCAATTTATTTCTATTATTTTAATTGTCTTGTTTTGACGCCTAGAGACCTTTTACATCTCTGAAAATGTAGTTATAAGTTTATTATAACGTATTAATGAAATAGAATGTAATAATGTCATACCTGTTTTTAAAAAAGAGAAACTGGTGAGTTTCTTCCGGCGCTTCTTCTCACCAGAAGGTCACTACCCGAAGCGCCAAAAGAAAAGAAATGAAATAATACATACATATTTAGACTCAGACTTGTAAAAGAGCCCTTGAGGGCCTACTTGCAAAAATAAACTATTTTATTTTATTTTATTTTATTTTATTTTTTGGGCCGCCTGCCTGCGTGCCACACACTACAGTAACACGGACGGACGGACGCACCAGCGCGGCCGCTCGCCATGCATCAGCTTCATGGTGAGGTAGAACACCATGTAGAGCAGCGTGTTGGCCAGCAGCACGTTCAGCAGGTGCGATGCGAAGTCCGCTGCCTGCGTCAGCAACCTGTGCAAGAAACACGTCATGAGTAAATTAACTACAGAGATTATACCGCACCCTCAGCCTGAAAGACTCTAGTGATAGCGGCAGCACGGTGATTGCTTTGTTTTCGAACGCTCTCGGAGCGACGATCTCCGCTATGGTTGCCGTACGCCCCAACATAGGGTAAGCAACCTCGGACCGAGATTGAAGAATCGTAATCTCGTCCAAAAAATCTGATTCGAGATTGGTTGTTTCGAGATCTCGACCGTCAGACTTTCGAGATCGAGATTAACCTCGACGAGATCGAGATTTGACAAAGTAATTAAAAATGAGTTATTTTGAACAAAATGCCTAAGAATTGAGTATATACTAACTATTTTTGATAAGGACTCAACCGAATTACAAAAAAATGTAGGGTTCGTGAACAAAAATTAGACTAATTATTTTGGGTATGTTACATCCGCCCGATTTGCACTGGCCAAATAATACGAATCTAGCCTTTAAACCATTAATCAAAACAAATTCATTTATACGCATCGATCTCTCAATCTCGTCGGAGATCTCGAAAATGATAAACGAGATCTCAATCGAGATTGCAGGAATCGAGATTTCCTGCTGTCGAGATTGAATCTCGAAAATTTGTTCGAGATCTCGCGATTTCGAGATCGCATTCCCTACCCCGACATATCAGAATTTTAGGACTTCTATCAGGTTCACCGGGCAAACGTAAGGATTTATAAAAACACCTCAACCTTTTTGATCTACGATTAAATCTCGGCTCTAAGCGGTCTGGAGTCGATTACGATTCGGAACCATAGAGTCGTGACGCGGAGGAGTCTCTACCGGCGGGTTCGATACGGTTTCGTTCGAATTTAAAACTTTACCTACACTCCTCTCGTCATCTCGTGCGATAGCGAGACTCATCGAGACTTCTCGATTCACGTGTAGATTTTTGGATTTATACTCGTATCAGTAAATTTTCCATACCCGTAGATGGCGAAGGCCCAGTTGACGGCGTTGGCGATGAGCAGCAGCACGAGGCGCGCCACGTACAGCGGCCGCGCGCGCGCCGAGCGCGCCGGCAGCGCGCGCAGCCCCCGCGCCGCCACGAACAGGCTCTGCTTCTCTGCCGACACAACACACACACACACCACCACCGACCACGTCAGCTCAAATGTCTACATATTATATTTTCATATATATTTTTTAACTATGTGTACAAACGAAGCCGCCGTTGACTGACCACGCAGCCGAAGGATTATTTAAGGGTGCGTTTTCGATGATGCCGAGTCGGCCTGTAATCCAGAAATCCAGATTTACCAAAATGGCCAATATTGACCAAACGGGACACAGACCGACCAAAAAAAAAAAAGATGCGGAGCCGGGCCAGGCGGAGAGAAACGGACCGTGACTGAGCGATCACGGTGCTCGAAATTTCTATTCCGCATCAATCGATCGATCGCCTCACTGTCCGTTATTCTCCGCTCGGCCCGGCCCCGCGTTAGTGAAAACGCATCCTAAGGGTCAGTCGTGACGCGCGGTGTGTTGCTCGTTTTTTAGGAGTTTAAACTTCCGTAAACAAACTCGGAAGCCGTCCGCGACGTATGGTTCTCGTGGTGGACTCACCGAGCCGGAACTGGCCGACGTAGTAGATGCGCAGCGACAGCAGCAGCACGGCGAACACGTGCAGCACCGTGGCCGCGCCCCAGAACAGCGCGCCGCCGCCCAGCACGCCCCACACCACTGCACAAGAACCCTCGTCACTACACACGGCGCCGGATTTCCGTCTAGACCTACAAGGCCCCAGCCTAGCCTAGGGGCTCAACCGGCCTAGAGGCCCCAGCGGTGGACCCCACAGCGTGAGCCCTAAAACATGGTTCGCATTCTCAATATCAAATCGGATCTCTAAACACGGGCCCGATTACACATGTGATGAAACATGAAACGCGACGTTAAGAGTGCGTTTTCATTAATGCAGAGCTGGGCGGAGCGGAACAGAGCGGACCGTAGATTGACCGATCACAGTGCTCGACGTGTCCACTTCGCGTCACTGGAAACGGTATGATCGCTTCCGCTCCACGTTACCCGGCTCCGTATCAGTGGAAAAGCAGCCTTACGCGTAGATTTTGACGTTCGCACTCGTTTACATCACTAAGACCGTGAATATGGGATCGACGTACCGAGCGCGATGAGCACGGCGAGCACGCCGAAGGTGGCGTGCGCGCGCGCGTTGACGTCGGGGTGGCGCGCCTGGTAGATCTTCACCATGCTCAGCACCGCCAGCACGTACATGAACGCCACGTCTGCGGGCCGAGGGGAGGCGGTCAGACCATAGCTTTTTTAGTACAGGGTGGGCCAATAACAGGTATACACTTTGTTTTTCAAATTTTGGTCTTACAGACCGGCCAGCAGGTAACTAACTTCGTTGATTGCACAAAGGAGCGACGGATTGGCGCGAGAAACAGAAAGCAGAGCGACGCATGAAAACCGGACTGTGGGAGTTGGGAGTCCACTGATGCGTTTGAATAACATCAGTTGACTTTTATCTTTTGCATACTGAATTAATAAAGGACAAGAGAACCGCCGTCATGCGAGATAATTTCATTAAATATTGGAAACGTAGTGACGATTCAAACGTCACATGTTGAGTGGAAGCGTCGATGGTGATACGCACCGAACTGGAAGTTGAGTCCGTTGGGGCAGACGTGGTAGCTGGCCGACAGCAGCGCCACCACCATCATGCCGGCGCCCAGCGCCGACCGTGATACGCACCGAACTGGAAGTTGAGTCCGTTGGGGCAGACGTGGTAGCTGGCCGACAGCAGCGCCACCACCATCATGCCGGCGCCCAGCGCCGACCGTGATACGCACCGAACTGGAAGTTGAGTCCGTTGGGGCAGACGTGGTAGCTGGCCGACAGCAGCGCCACCACCATCATGCCGGCGCCCAGCGCCGACCGTGATACGCACCGAACTGGAAGTTGAGTCCGTTGGGGCAGACGTGGTAGCTGGCCGACAGCAGCGCCACCACCATCATGCCGGCGCCCAGCGCCGACCGTGATACGCACCGAACTGGAAGTTGAGTCCGTTGGGGCAGACGTGGTAGCTGGCCGACAGCAGCGCCACCACCATCATGCCGGCGCCCAGCGCCGACCGTGATACGCACCGAACTGGAAGTTGAGTCCGTTGGGGCAGACGTGGTAGCTGGCCGACAGCAGCGCCACCACCATCATGCCGGCGCCCAGCGCCGACCGTGATACGCACCGAACTGGAAGTTGAGTCCGTTGGGGCAGACGTGGTAGCTGGCCGACAGCAGCGCCACCATCATCATGCCGGCGCCCAGCGCCGACCGTGATACGCACCGAACTGGAAGTTGAGTCCGTTGGGGCAGACGTGGTAGCTGGCCGACAGCAGCGCCACCACCATCATGCCGGCGCCCAGCGCCGACCGTGATACGCACCGAACTGGAAGTTGAGTCCGTTGGGGCAGACGTGGTAGCTGGCCGACAGCAGCGCCACCACCATCATGCCGGCGCCCAGCGCCGACCGTGATACGCACCGAACTGGAAGTTGAGTCCGTTGGGGCAGACGTGGTAGCTGGCCGACAGCAGCGCCACCACCATCATGCCGGCGCCCAGCGCCGACCGTGATACGCACCGAACTGGAAGTTGAGTCCGTTGGGGCAGACGTGGTAGCTGGCCGACAGCAGCGCCACCACCATCATGCCGGCGCCCAGCGCCGACCGTGATACGCACCGAACTGGAAGTTGAGTCCGTTGGGGCAGACGTGGTAGCTGGCCGACAGCAGCGCCACCACCATCATGCCGGCGCCCAGCGCCGACCGTGATACGCACCGAACTGGAAGTTGAGTCCGTTGGGGCAGACGTGGTAGCTGGCCGACAGCAGCGCCACCACCATCATGCCGGCGCCCAGCGCCGACCGTGATACGCACCGAACTGGAAGTTGAGTCCGTTGGGGCAGACGTGGTAGCTGGCCGACAGCAGCGCCACCACCATCATGCCGGCGCCCAGCGCCGACCGTGATACGCACCGAACTGGAAGTTGAGTCCGTTGGGGCAGACGTGGTAGCTGGCCGACAGCAGCGCCACCACCATCATGCCGGCGCCCAGCGCCGACCGTGATACGCACCGAACTGGAAGTTGAGTCCGTTGGGGCAGACGTGGTAGCTGGCCGACAGCAGCGCCACCACCATCATGCCGGCGCCCAGCGCCGACCGTGATACGCACCGAACTGGAAGTTGAGTCCGTTGGGGCAGACGTGGTAGCTGGCCGACAGCAGCGCCACCACCATCATGCCGGCGCCCAGCGCCGACCGTGATACGCACCGAACTGGAAGTTGAGTCCGTTGGGGCAGACGTGGTAGCTGGCCGACAGCAGCGCCACCACCATCATGCCGGCGCCCAGCGCCGACCGTGATACGCACCGAACTGGAAGTTGAGTCCGTTGGGGCAGACGTGGTAGCTGGCCGACAGCAGCGCCACCACCATCATGCCGGCGCCCAGCGCCGACCGTGATACGCACCGAACTGGAAGTTGAGTCCGTTGGGGCAGACGTGGTAGCTGGCCGACAGCAGCGCCACCACCATCATGCCGGCGCCCAGCGCCGACAGCATGCCGTAGTGCGCCGGGATGCCGTACTCCTAGAAAATTAACCAGCTCTTTTATATTTTTCTGTCGGCACATTTTCGTTTCGTTCCTGCGAATCCTATTTTGGGCTTTCAGTGACAACGACATATCTATAGTTTCGCCCCTAACGGTCACTTCCGGAGTAAAACCACACAGCTGACGATACCAATCTTAATTGAACACAAAAAAATTAAGATAGACAAAAAATCATATTTATTTAAACTTTATTTCACAAAAAAAAACTTATCGTACAAAAGGCGAACTTAATGCCAAAAGACATTCTCTACCAGTTCACGAGTTAATTAATATAAATATGGATGGACATTATAAAATACAGTATAAATAAGGATATCATAAAAAAACATCGACACCATCCTTCCATACTACAGTGTAGCTACACAACTGATTCTTATTGTAACAAGGCCAGTTTTTTAGGTCTCTTCGGTATGCCCCCTTTCGGTAGGTGCGTCGGCGACGCGGATAACTCCATCTCTGCTCGGGTGAAAGCGAAACTAGTTGAAAAATTGGAGTAGGAAGCGACTCTGGAGGCACAGGAAGCCGAGTTACGCCCCGTATAACACGGCCGTGTATGTAATCGCCGGCTCGGCACTGGTTGTCTCCATCGTGTTCCCTCGACCGCGTCACCCTCCCACACTCACCTCGTGCCTGGGCGCCTTGACGCGGCGGGCGCGGCGCGCGCGCACCTGCAGCAGCAGCAGCGCGCCCAGCAGCAGGTAGCCGGCGTTGGAGAACACGTGGTTGAAGTCGGCCAGCTGCCCCAGCGGGTGCGCGCACAGGAAGTTGTAGTAGCAGATGTCCAGCGACCCCGACACGTTCATCACCTGCAAGCGACCGAGTCGGTGTCACGTCTGTCGCCGTTCAATGGATGCCGTCGGTCGACGGCCGAACGATGCGGATACGTTCGTGCTAGCTTTCGAGTCGAGGGGGGCGTTTCTCCAGAAATATGTCTGCGACTCATTCATCTGTCTCCATACATTTAGTATGAAAAAGGGCCAGATGAATGAGGTGACCGCAGACATATTTCTGGAGAAATGCCCAGAGGTGACATAGTCGGAGTTTAGACCCGCCCAGAGAGCGGTCTTCGGATTCACCATCCGAGGAAAGTACGATCATAAACGTATCGTTTAACTCGATCGTCGAATTAGATACATGCGGAAGAATAGTAAGCAACTGTGCACTCACCAACTGAAAGGCGGCGACGAACTGCACGACGGGCAGCGCGTAGAACACGGCGACCGTGTACAGCGTGTGCAGGTAGCGGTCGGAGCGCGCGCGCAGCACGCGGCCGCGCCGCCGCGCCAGCGCCGCCACGCGCAGCTCCGCCGGCAGCCCGAACGGTCGCGCCTCCGACAACGGCCGCGAGGGCTACAAACAAACTTACACTGTGGCTGATCTCTGTCCAGAATATTGGCGAATTCCCTGTAGGTCTCGCCACAGTCGCACGGTATTTTTTGGTTGTCGTATAAGACTGTTACACGATGGATTAAAAAGTATACGCTACCGAGGCGGGATCTACAGAAGAATCGCAAATATATTTGTGGACAGAGGAATGAGACTCGAAGATCACCCTTTTCCCGGTGGTGCGGAGCGAAGAGGAACAGACCGTGGTTGACATTATTTCCGCTAACACGGAGTGAATATTACGCACTGTGATCGATCAACTCGCGGTGCGTGCCTCCTCGTTCCGCTCGACACCGAAACGCCGTTACGGATTCTCAACCCTCACGCGGAGCGAACTACTAGCTTGGGCGTCGATCTCAGTTTTGGCGGAGCAAATTTATTAGTCAAAGTTTTTTATTCTTTGCAATGCACATGCCTAATAATAAATTAAAGCTCTCTCTTATCGATACACAATAATCGCTGGAAGTCTAACGTGGAACCCCACGATCTCGAGTAGTTTCCCGAGTCACCGGACCACCGACGCTTTAAACGGTGATAAAGTGGATATTCTATGAAATAGGGAAAAAAAACGTAGTTAATTTTTACCTGGTGATCAGTTTCATGAGCGAGCCGCCCGTTAGTATCGACGGCGGCATCTGGCGACGAGTGCGGAGCGGCCGGGCGGACGACCACCGCGTCCGGGTCGTCGTCAGGGGCGGCGACCGGCGCGGGGGCAGCGCGGGGGTTGGCGCGGGCGGGGGCGGGGGTGCTCGTGTGCGCGGGGGCGGGGGCGGGGGCGGCGCCCGCCGGCTCCGAGTCCGAGTCTGAGACGCTGTTGTCGCTGCTGTCGAACGTCGCCGCTGCCAGTGCAAACACACACAGTATTTAGTACATTACACAACTAGGGTGGTAATATAAATAAAGGCCGAGATCACAGATGTTTGCGGCCCGAGTTGCGATCGAGGGACGTAAATATGCGAGGTGTCTACACTTGGTCAGAAAGCGGCTCTTTCGCGTAGCGTGCGGAATAAGCCACTTTATGGTAGGGTTGCCATAAGTGTGGGGACTCAGACCGGGACATTTAAAGAAAAAGTAGTAAAGGTAGAAAAAAATGGAACTTGATAGTGTGCCGGTGCGCTCTCGCTCTGTCAACGCCGAGAGTCCGCGATCCCGACATGTGTTGACACTGATGACGTAAATTCGTAAAAAGTTAACGGACAAGGTGTCAGCGCTTAGGGCTCGTCCAGAAATCATGTGAGCGTCTATGGTGGGGGTGGGGGTCATAAAAGTATCACGAATGATCACGATGGGGGAGGGGGGGTCCGAAAAGACATCACGTGTAATTTTTTTACACAACGGGAAAGCCAAAAACAACGAAATTATTCAACAATATTTTCTAAGCGTATTTATACCAGTGAACGTATTTATACCTAGCTCATAATACTTACAAAAAATTACACGTGATTTTGATGGGGGGGTAGCGTTGCAATCACCAAATATCACCAAGGGGGGGTCAAAACTAGGTCAAATTTTATTACATGATTTCTGGACGAGCCCTTACTTCGTTCTATCCACGTACGATTAGCCTAGCTACCTAGTTAGTCGTGTTTATTGCAGGTATATTATTATTTACCAAGTCTAGCCCCCTACTAAATAACTATGATTTTTAAACCGGGACAATTTGTTTATTGGCCGGGACACCGGGACACCATACTTCAAACCGGGACATGTCCCGGCGTACCGGGACGTATGGCAACCCTACTTTATGGGCAGGTGTGGCATAAAAGGTGGAATCAGACGGTTTTTTTGTTAATTTTGTGTTTCATTGTGCATCTTTCACTCAAAGTGACACGTCTGAACACGAAGTGAAACAAATTGTGAAAGAATTATGAAACGTTCACTCGAGTGACTACCTATTCATTCGAGTGAACCGTCTGATTCCACCTTAAGTGAGATACGAGTGACGTTACCTAGACGTTCCAACTCCAAGATCAGACGTAGGCGAGCTTTCATCACACTCACGCACTGCACTCGCTTGATCTGTCGCTTCACACGCGCTTATTGACGGCGACGGATGAGATCGAAAGTTATGTGGGATTGGAGAGTGACGTCATCAGATCTTGACTATTGATAGATGATCCATCATCATAATTGAGTTAATAAAATAATCATGATGATGGAAACGATTGGACAGCGGTCTACTCGGAACTGGATAATCATTATTCAGTGTTTTAGAAAATAAAATATTAGGATTCTTAAAAAAATAATGAATAGGCTTTTACTGAATCGGTGAACAGCTTCGGCGTCGTAGTCGCTTACCATCAGACGCTACTGAGGTCAATTGCAGGTCAGTTAGTAGTAAAGTAGAATATAAAAAAAAACGCACACTTACTGGAGTCTCTGCGGCGTGTGGCGGAGGCCGCCGTGGCATTGGCGTCGCTCTGCGACTGCTGCCCCTCCGGCACTGGAACCACACCGACTTACGAGTACAAACGAAGCCACCGTTAACTGACCACCCATAGACATTAACACGTCGTAATGAAGTCGATATTCGTTTACAAGTGTCCAGTTAACAGTGTGTTCGACTGTACCAAAACAATATCCCCGTTGATCTTTTACGGGGCCACCCTTGTGGTTACAATTTTGTGGCTTTACACCATTTGCCCCAAATGGCTATCATTCCATTTATATCTTTGTTTCGTTTACGATTCATGTCGCTCGTCCTAATCAGTGTTGGGCACTCATGACTAATATCGTCAATCAGAATAAAAAATCGTGAGCATAAATCATTTCAGTTTCAATCAGAATAAATTTGAAATGATTAAATCACTTCAGTTTCAATCAGATTAAATTTGAAATGATTAAATCACTTAAGATTTATTCTCACTCAAAAATTTGAGTAAAACTAATTTAATCACCAATCAAATAAATTCAATCGTGATTTTTTTAGTTAAAATGAATTCCTCTGATTGATTTATTTATCGAAATTGTTATCCCGTCTATAGGCTTAGTAAGTAATGTAGTAGCAATATCTTGTATTTCGTGTTCCACTATTCACTCACTCCTGCACACAGGCATCACATCAGCAAGCTGAACTGAACTGATGATGGAACATGGAAGTGGGCTCGTTTTAATTAGTACTATGCATTTTTAACCGACTTTCAAATGAAGGACGGTTCTCTATTCGTCTATATGTTTTTATTTTTATTTTATTTTTTATATTTGTTACGCGATTACTCGAAGACGGCTGGACCGATGTGGAAAATTATTTTTTTGTTTGAAAGGGTATACTTCCGAGGTGATCCCATTGCAACCAAATCAGGATCTGATGATGAGATCTTGGAGAAACCGAGGGAACTCTTAAAATATTAGAGGCACACATATAACGATCTTGGTATTTTCTTAGTTTTTCGTGCATTTCTTATTAAAATTAATGTTAGAAGCAAATTGAACGGAAAACAACATGCAGATGTTTCATTCAATAGAAGTAGAACGTGTTATTTTTAGAAGATTTGTCGGCACTTCTGCCGCCATAACGCAAAAGGGCACATCTAACATTTTTTTCGACACTGAGTTCTATACATATTCGGAATCAGTAAATTTCACTGATTCCGAATATGTATACAACTCAGTGTCAAAAAAAATGTTAGTTGTGCCCTTTTGCGTTATGGCGGCAGACTTGCACCAAAATGCAACAAACAACTTCCAGGTAAGTAGGATTATCCCATTGTTTTGTCGCCGCGTGACACTAAAAAGAGATTTACTAATGACAGAGACAACAAAATATTGATATTATTTGTTCCGTTTCGTCGTTCGACGTCTTCATTGAGAGAGTAGCGATGCACGCGCCGATTTGAACGCCGCCGGAAGCACCACGTGATGCCGTCGCCGCCTCCAAGCCGCACCCGGTCCCCGCCGTCAACTGTCAAAAGCAAAAACCCGCCAACTCGCTCGCCGCCATGTTAAACCATTGTTGCGTCGTCCGCCGTCCGAGACGGACGTCCGCCCTTAGCCTTTGCTCTAACCGGCGAAAACTATATTATCATTTTTGTTAATTATTAATATTCGGCTAAAAGCCGATTTCAAAAATCGCTCGGTTACTGCAAGGTTAATAGGTCTGACTATCTCGCGTCCCCGTGAATAGTTAGCCCGCGTATCTCCGAGATGTGAAGTAGGAGATACGAACGAAGTGCCACAACGTGCCGTCGCATGTTCCGGAGCAGAGCGTCGCGTACAGCAGCGCCGAGGACACGGTCAGGTACAAACTTGTACCGACAGCCGGTGAGTCAGCCATCATACCTACCTACCAACCAGGAGTGCTTTATCATTTTACTTCATTGAAATTAGAACTTTTATTAAGCGGAGGTTCTTTATCTGGAGCTCGAATAACTCGTGTGGTAGAAACCTACCCTCATTTTTACTTTTAAAATTTTTAATGCTTAGCTCTTGCAATAGTCATATTGCGTTATTTTCTCAGCTGAAAGCATTACGATCTTCTTAATAAGTGTTCTTTTATCACGCGCGTTCCATCCTACCCTCGGATCTGGATGTAAAGACCGTTATTAAGTACGTGGTCTTCTGCCGCGTAATATCTTGCATCTGTGCTATCTAAACAGTATTTTAACGGCCGACGCATAGTCGCCGAAGATGTAGTCGCTAACGTATACGTCGTTATTTTTATTAGAGCGACGAGAATTTATCGAATTAATGAATAATTATCGCTGACTATGCCGCGTTATATTTTATTTGAATCGTGAACGTCGTGTTGAACGTGAATTAATGATTAAGAGAATTATCGAAAGTCACTTATGACACGTGGTTAACCCTTCCGCAAAAAGCGGGCATCGTGTCGATTCAGGTCCCGTGCCCCCTGGGCCGCCTTCACCGCATCCCGCAGAATAGCCGCATGAGCGCTTCCCTAGCCTAGACAAGAAGCACATTATCGACGTCTCGTGATAGACGCGCGTCCAGAACGCGGTCGCCGCGCCGCGGACCCGCCGCTCCCTGAGCGCCGCGTGCGTGGCGCCTTTTATTTAGTGCTTCGACTGTATCTTAACAGGGTTAACGTAAGGAATCTTCAGAATGAATTCGGGTTCGATCCCCAGCTGCGAGATAATTGTAACAGCGGGGGTGATATAGATTTTTCCGGAATAATATTCCGAAAGTGACCCCGCACCGGCCGAACCCTGAGAAATAGTTCCAGCGGACTCCGACTACAGGTACAGATCGCCAGGCATGAACCCTAGGAGAGGCGTTGCGGGGTATCGCAGAGCTGTAGGATCCAGCGAAGCGGCATAAGTATCCGGCATCCATAATCCCGTAGAGACGAAGATTGCTGTGGAGAAGTACCTCAAACGATCCGCCGCTCGTCCCCCCGCGCGCCCACGCCCTTACCGCTACGTCTACAGGTACGCCTTCACTCTACGCATCGATCGACCCGTCGGCCAGTAATGTTCGCGTGACCTCGTGTGGGCGCCCTCGCAGCGCGGGTAGCTAGTCGCGGGCGGTCGCGGGGGCTCCGCGGCGCCGCCCGCGCCCCGCCCCCGCCCCGCGCCCCGCCCGCACCCCGCACCCGCCACGCGCCACGACATCGAGCGCCACCATGTACTCTCACTGAAATTGAGAACGAGGTCACAATGTGTGCTGTTGCGTCACTTCGTGCGTGACGCTGCGTCCTCGTGCAGACACCGCCTCGGCCGTCCCTCCGCGTCACTCCGCGTCAGAATCTGCGGATTTTGGCGGGTTTCGACACTGAAATGCTACTACAGTTTATGGCCTCACCTGCTGTACAGGTACCTATGTAAGTTATCGGTGTCGCCATTGTGCCGTCCGCCGTCGCGGCATCCGCCGTCGCGGCATCCGCCGTAACGTCAGCTTCTATCGAGGCTCCGGTCGCCGCTATGGCGTCGGTCACCTCTCCGGTTGTTGCCGTAACGCCACCACTTGGGTGTCATCGCAATGGTAAATAACGCGCTATAGCTCCACCCACCGCACCAGTACGGGTCGCCTCGATGGCTCCGACCACTGCTGTGATGGCGTCCATCGTGCCCGCATCGGTCGCTGCGAGGGCGCTAACCATGCTACAGCATCTAGCGCGCCGCAGGCATCGGTCTTCGCAATGGCATCAACCACCGCTATACGGCGGTCTCTACGCTGGCACAGGCTGCCGCAATGGCACCATTGGCCACTGCGCCGGCATCAATGCAGGAATCACACTTTGCGCCGGTACGGATCGCCCCAATGGCTCCGTTTGCCGCCGCCCCCGACATAATTCGCCATACTGGCCTTCTGCGGGGCTACCCTGCGCGCTGGCACGGATCGCCGCAATGGCGCCACTTGCCACTGCCCCCGGTATCAATTGCCACACCAATCTTCTATGCGGGGCTCCTCTTCGCGCTGGCACGGATCGCCGCAATGGCACCGCTCGCCACTACACTAACATCGGCCGCCTCAACGGCACCGACTGCTGTCTACGCGTGAATATCGGCTGCTGCAATGGCACGGATCGCCGCAATGGCACCGCTCGCCACTACACTAACATCGGCCGCCTCAACGGCACCGACTGCTGTCTACGCGTGAATATCGGCTGCTGCAATGGCACGGATCGCCGCAATGGCACCGCTCGCCACTACACTAACATCGGCCGCCTCAACGGCACCGACTGCTGTCTACGCGTGAATATCGGCTGCTGCAATGGCACGGATCGCCGCAATGGCACCGCTCGCCACTACGCTAACATCGGTCGCCACAACGGCACCGACTGCTGTCTACGCGTCAATATCGGCTGCTGCAAGGGCACGGATCGCCGCAATGGCACCGTCCGCCACTACACTAACATCGACCGCCACAACGGCACCGACCGCTGTCTACGCGCCACTACCGGCTGCCGCAACGGCACCACCTACCGCCATGGCGCTGTCGCAGGTAACCTCTGAAGCACCGCGCGCTACACGCGCTACTGCAGTATTTTGAGAGTCCCCATCAGAGAATTCAGAGGTAAAGCGCGCGTCTCGACCAAACTCCGTCGCAGCCGTCACTCCGACGTCATCATCTTTCTCGCCACTACATCAACATCTATAAAAGTATGTCGCGCCTCCCGGGTTTCTCCGAGAAGCTGGGAAATGTCGAGCACCACCATTTTAAAAGACTTGTCGATATCCCGACGTACGCGTTTTGACCAGTCGGAACAGACCTTTGCCACCAATGAGACTGGCGCAAGTCTGCCATCTGAGGTAAAAAATGTTTCTTATCCCATTGGAACCAATCACCGTAACTGTCTTACGACTCTTAAGAGTACAGGTATGTCATCTTGTGTTTGCTACATCCTTATCGGAAAAGGCAATGCCATCAGGTTCAAAGCAGAACGCGCAGCAGCTCTCCGCCCGGCCGCGGCCACTGTGGCCAGGCTTCGCCAAGGCCAGCATTTTTGCTCGCGACTAAATAGACAATCTGGGTAAAAACTCGAGAGAGCGTGCAGCGGTTCATCTTTAACACTATAGAAGTTATGTGGGCTACTTTTGCACATCTGACTGATATTTATACGCCTATTTTGCGTACACTTTAAAAGTAATCTAGCCGCGCCGGCAGAAATATTTTAAGTTATATCGGCAAATACTGAATTTTTCTTCATTATTCTTTAATCGCTACGGCGGCCCTGCCATACAGGGGTGAGATATGAAACCCTCGAGGTATTTTCCTTGTCTATAACATATATTTATGGATATATCTATACCACATATTTATGGAGCCAACAAGAGTGACTGCTACTAGCGCCACCTGTATTGATAACATTTTCACTGATATTCTTCCTAATACCAAACGTATAATCAGCAATTTGGAATCAGATCATTTAGGTCAATTAATTGTATTTGAGTCATTAAGGAATAATATCTTGAGAAAACAAATTACTTTTGTACCAGTAACTACGGACCGTGTCGAACGAATGAAACATAGTCTAGTTCAGGCGCTACCCTTTTTATCTTCCGACACGACTCCTAGCGACATGTACAATTCATTCTTTCACACCTTTATGGAACATTATAACGCAATATTTACTTCTAAATCGGTCGTGGTTAGTGGTGCACCAGTTTTTAGTGAGTGGGCTACTGTGGACTTACATAAACGTAGACAGGAATTGTATGCCTTGTATGAAGAACGGCGGTTCAATACGAGTGATGAATTTAAAGAGCATGTGAAACAATATTCGAAGAAATTTAAGATAGATTGTCATTTAGCTAAGCGTAATTACTTAAGCCAGAAAATAAGAAATAGTTCTGATATTATTAAAACAACCTGGAAAGTAATTAATGTGGAGACTGGTCGATCGAAGCACTCAGTAAACGATCTTAAACTAAAAATTGATGGCAAAATTGTAGATTCCAATTTAGAAGTAGCAACAGAATTTGAAAAGTTTTTTACCGAGATACCAGTATCCACAACTAAGCATTTAAATTCATCACCTTCGGCTGCCGTTACACTGTTAAAAGATAACGCCCCAGAATGTAGTAAAGACTTTCATTTTGAACATGTTAGTACTTCAGATGTAGTAAAGGCGTTTAAATCAATTAATGTCAAAAAAACTAGTGACCTTTGGGGAGTCTCTGTCCATGCTGTTAAATCCCTAATAGAAATCATAGCGCCTGACTTGGTAGTCGTGTTTAATAACTGTGTTGATTGCGGTGAGTTTCCTGATCTAATGAAATATAGTAAAATAACACCTTTATTCAAAACAGGTAGCACTACTGACCCCACTAACTTTAGACCAATATCTGTGCTACCAACTTTTAGTAAAATTTTTGAGAAATTAGTTTTGTCCCAATTAATGAAACATTTTAATACAAATAACTTAATGCATAATAAGCAATTTGGTTTTACTCGGGGTCGCTCGACAACCGACGCTGGTGTCGAGCTAATTAAACATATTTTCGATGCCTGGGAGGAGTCATGTGATGCTTTAGGTATTTTCTGTGATTTATCCAAGGCATTTGACTGCGTATGTCATGAAACATTGATCGGGAAGCTGCACTACTATGGAGTCAGAGAATCGGCACTGAATTTATTTAAGTCATACTTACAAGGTAGAATTCAAAGGGTTGACGTGAATGGACAGCACTCACCGGGGTCATTGGTCTCGATGGGTGTACCGCAGGGATCAATATTGGGACCATTCCTGTTCCTTATTTACATAAATGACTTGCCATACCTCGTTAAGACCCACCATGATATAGTATTGTTTGCAGACGACACCTCACTTATCTTCAAAGTCAAGCGACAGCAGCAAGCTTACAATGATGTAAACAATGCTATATCTAAAGTAGTGAATTGGTTCAATGTTAACAATTTACTGTTAAATGAAAGAAAGACTAAATGTATAAACTTTGTCACGCGTAACGTAAATCGCGAGCAAGCAAGTGTCATTGTGAAGGATGAGGAATTGGAACTAGTTGATAGTACAGTCTTTCTTGGTATAACATTGGATTCTAAACTCCAGTGGGGTCCCCATATTGGTAATCTCTCGAATAGACTAAGTTCTGCAGCGTTTGCAGTCAACAAGATCCGACAATTAACAGACATAAAAACAGCTCGATTAGTATATTTTAGTTACTTCCACAGTATTATGTCGTATGGTATTCTGCTGTGGGGCAGTGCTAGTGCTTCAGAGCTTAATACTATATTTGTTCTGCAGAAGAGGGCTATTCGAGCGATATATAAGATGAATTATCGAGACTCACTTAGAGATAAGTTTAAGGAAATTAATGTAATGACATTGCATTGTCAATACATCTATGAGAATATTATGTATGTACATAAAAATATCATGAATTTTAAGAAGAACTGTGACATACATAATATTAATACTAGGAATAAACATAAGCTCGCAGTGCCCACCACTCGGCTCCATAAAATAAAAACATCATTCATGGGTAATTGTGTAAGGTTTTATAATAAGCTGCCAAGGAATATAACTGAATTATCTATTAACAAATTTAAGAATTGTGTAAAGCGTAAACTCATGTCTAAGGCTTATTACAGCACACAAGACTACATGAATGATGAAACACCGTGGGATTAACTGCGACTGGAAATAGATATATTTTAAAAACAATGTTTGATTAGTTGTCTTTTTCTGTTTTTGTACTTGCCAATTGTTTTGACACTTAGAGACCATTTACATCTCTAAGAAAAAATGGACTTAATTTAGTAAATAAGTATTTTCAATTTGTATTTTGACGTTTGGAGATCCTTTACACCTCCAAAACATAATATTTTGACAACGGAGACTCTTTACATCTCCATTAATTCTAGTATCAATTTATTTTCTATTTTTTTATTTGTATTGTTTGGACGCATAGAGAGACCCTTTACATCTCTATAAATGTAGTTTTTAAGGTAATGTAATGTATATTAAATTATTAAAAGAGAAACTGGTGAGTTTCTTCCGGCGCTTCTTCTCACCAGAAGGTCATTACCCGAAGCGCCAAAAAGAAAAGAAGACAAAGAATGTAAGACATGTAAAAGAGCCCTTGAGGGCCTACTTACAGAAATAAATTATTTTTTTATTTTTTTTTTTTTATACGGACAGATGTACCATATGGTTAAACTTCTAAAGCCGATCCAGTTAATGGCCCTTACTTAAGAATCAAACAAATTCGTAAATAAATGTACAAATATCCAGAAAACTATCCGCTTGGCAAGGTGGAGATAGTTGCCGACGCGACACGGTTTTCGGAGACACAATTTCAAGTGGTTGCTAAGTAAGTCTGTTCATCTACATCACGTTCCGCTCTCTCACTGCGGAGCCGCTGGCAAACACCGAAACTACACAATCTGCAGACACACCTTTGTACGTATCTCCAAGGTGCCAGATCTGGCTACTACAGCCGCTAGGCTCCGACATCGGACCTAGCCGAAGTAGAAGATCATGGCGGTCCAAGAAAACTAATCGCAGGGTCGTTAGCCTAACAAAAGGTAAAATGTCAGTGTCAATAGAACGCGACCCTAATCGCGTTGACTATTTATTTTTTACTTTTATTTTATGTGTTTGTTTAAAGCGTGAGCACCCGTACCTAGTACTATTCAGAATAAGAACAGTTAAGATTGTGTTCTGGTAATATTCTGATTCTCTAAAACTTAATTTGGCAATCGTAATTAAGCCAAAATTGCTTCGACTTGGCCAATGATACTTTTGACGCCACGCCAGAGTATAAAGTGCTATGCATCCCTCCTCCTGTCTGAACTGTGCCTACGGTATGTCCAACATGTACAGTTTCGTCTTGAGCTTGGTAATACATCATAAGAATACAACAACGTAATATAACGATATCCAAAAACATGTTAAAATGTCATACAACAGTGTCATATATATACATATATATATATATATATATATATATATATTCTAACTAATCAAAACTTCTTTTAAATTCGGAAACGAATTACCGTCAACTAGTACTAGTATCAACACTGAATGCTTCATATCCTATATATACGTATGATATGCCTTTGTGGAAATATAAAAGGTCTAGTTAATCCCCTATCAGTATCTCTAAAATGTCTACGTGTAAGATTTCAAAAATCCCTGACGAGGACTGCTAGTCCTACTCGCCTCGAGCCAAGAGTCGTCTAAACGGGCTCCCTTCTCACGGTCCTGGGTAAAGTACAACTATGTTATCAGGACATCGAGAACCGCAGACTGCGCCTGCCGAGTATCTTCTGTCAAGTGGGTCCTACATACACTAGCATACTTCGTGAACCACCGGGTAACTAATGCGTTACCATCCGGTACGTTAGGCAAGTACTCTTGCCGTATGCAAGGCAAGTCCTTTCCCTTCTCGCTGACTTAAGCTTCACATTGTTGCGCCCTCTCACTCGCCACCAGGAGATAATAAACAGATCTCAATGAAGACGTCGAACGACGAAACGGAACAAATAATATAACATTTTACCTTCCAATAAAATGATTATTATTTTTCCTGAAGTCGTTCGACGTCTGAGTAATGGCTTCCTGGTGGACCACCAAACGCATTACCTCCGCAACAATGGTTTAACATGGCGGCGAGCGAGTTGGCGGGTTTTTGCTTTTGACAGTTGACGGCGGGGACCGGGTGCGGCTTGGAGGCGGCGACGGCATCACGTGGTGCTTCCGGCGGCGTTCAAATCGGCGCGTGCATCGCTACTCTCTCAATGAAGACGTCGAACGACTTCAGGAAAAATAATAATCATTTTATTGGAAGGTAAAATGTTATAATATCTATATCTAAGATTTACTCAGTATCGTATAGAACTAGTACTTAAAGTATCAAAATAATTATGAATAGAGCACCTACCTACCTATTTACTTACTATTGTTTGCGACTTGTAAACATTGTGCATTGCAGTTTTTCGTTATTTATCGTAATATTAAGGCCCATTATATTGCATTTTCATTCAAGAGTTTCAAATTAAACTTGTATACATAATTTTAGCTCAATCGGTTGAAGATATCTGCTTCAATATAAGTTGCAAGATTCCACCCAAACCAACATAGTTACAACGTACGCATACGAGTACCTACAATGTACATACCTACTCGTCGTAGTTACATATTGCAAGTTATCTATATTGCAAGTTAAATAAAAAATGCAAAAACGAGCGACTACGTAATTTTATTTAATATAGATTTAACCGTGAAATTTAGTCGATTGAAACTAAAACTAATTTAATTGTTAGTCGACCATTCTCACAACTAATTTAATCGCCATTAAAAAATGACGATTGATATTTTGAATCGATCTCTGGTTGTACAATCAATATTTTTTAGTGTTGTACTAAATAATAAAGACATTTTAAATTATACACGTCACGCTTGTTAAAATCACGAAAAGTTAAGGCCTGTTTATAACAAATCAAATGAGCCCAAACTCGCGGGGTTTACTAAAACCCTTCAAAGAGTACCATTACCCAGCACCTGGCTCCATCGTCAGACCACCACCATAGAGTGTAATGCATACGAGTATAACTCTTTACAACAAATAAAATGAGCCCAAACTTGACAGATTTACTAAAATTACCACTGCCCACGTCCTGGATCCATCACTAGACCATCACCATAGGATTTAATGCATAGGACTCTTTACAACAAATCAAATAAGCCCAAACTCGAGGGGTTTACTAAGACTCTACGAAGGGTTCCACTACCCACCTCGTGGCTGGCTGACCATCGCCGTATAGTGTAATGTATACTATACTATGTATAGAACCCTTTACCACAAGCGAAATGAATCCATACTTGAATTGAAGGTCTTACCAATAGCCATTGAAGAGTTCCACTACCTACCTCCTGGTTCCATTCATCATCAGATAATCTCGAAGCTACCTAATTACAATGCCTTAGGTTGTGTGTCATATTTATTCATGGTTAAAAAAAACTGAACATTAAAAGTATGAGAAATAGTTCAAATTACAAGTGCAATCAGTGAACTAAATGTATAAGAAGAATAAAATCAATCTTATTCTAAATATTAATAAGTCAACTAAAACGTTAGTTTAACTAATAGTCTGTCGGAATAAATTAATCAAAATTTGATTTGTCATTTAGAATAAAAATGAAATGATTTAATCATTTTAAATCAAATTAGAATAAAAATGAAATGATTTAATCATTTTAAATCAAATCAGAATAACTTGCTCATGATTTTCAATCTTACTCAAATATTTTGATTGAGAATAAAATTTGGAATTTTATTCTTATTCTTAGTCAACTAAATTTTTGCCCAACTCTGGTCCTAATACTGCGGATGCGAGTTTATTTCTGATCACTCGACGTAAAACGGCACAACTAAGTCAGTGGGTACAGATCGGAAGTTGACAGTACATACACACTCCACCGAGGCGGAGAGGAGACGTCGACCGATCACATTAGTCGAAACCTACGTTTCATCTCCACTCCAATCAATGGAAACGGCGAACACTAATGTGATCGGTCGATCCCTACACGTGTGCTTTCCGCTCCGCTCGTCTCCGCTTCCGTGGAGCCGCAGCGTTACCATCGGGCGCCAGCACGGCTCGGGAGCCGATGCGGCGCTCGAGGGGCGGCCAGCGGCGCGCCACCACCAGCGCGCCGAACGCCACGTAGAACGACAGGAACACCGCCAGCGTCGCCGCCGCCGCCACCACGTACTGTCCGCGCGATAGCGCCGCCTGCGCGACCGACACGAACGGAATTAATACGAAACCGGTCCACTGAACACTTCTAACGACCGACTGCGAGCCGATACAGTCGGTTCATAATACCGAAAATGTGGGGAAAATGAGGGATCAAACTTTTGAATGAACAAAATTTTAACTTACATCGAAAGAAGAATGAAAATTTTACGTAAAATACACATGCAAACAGCACGACAATATTTTCTGTCCCACCCTGACGTGCGTATCGTACCCTGACGGTGAAGGTGATCTCCTTGGAGACGGGGACTCGCTGGACGTCCTCCCGCTCGGCCCAGCCGACGGCCTCGAGCAGCCAGTCCGGCTCCGGCGCCTCCTCGCCGCGGCACGGCACCTGCGTGGCGCGCGCCACGCCCACCACCACGAACCCGTACGGGTAAGTCGAGCGCTGCGCAAGACACATTATACGAGTGGGGATAAAGACAAGGAGATAATAGTACATTACGCGACTAGGGTGGTAATACAAAGAAAGCCCGAGATCGCAGATGTTTGCGGCCCGAGCTGCAAGTAAATATACGATCGAGGGCTTTCTTTATTACCTCCCGTGTTGTGTACATCATTTTATGTCTACGCTTGGCCAGAAAGCGGCTTTTTCCGTACGCGCGGCGTGCGGAAAACGCCACTTTATGGCCAGGTGTGGCATAAAAAAAATTAAAACTGGAAATTTGTACGGTATTAGAAACTACTCGTGGGAAAGACGTGCACACGCGTTACCGGAGTCAGGCAGTTATTGATGCCATGGGAATTATTACACAACAAAACCTTATGTTAGACTCCAGTGCCCCTATCCCATCTGCGGTGGCCCATGAGGGGACTCATCATCTGATCGTCGCTCTCTGCGCAGTGTTAATGCTGAGTTCTATTTTATCAGAGTACTGGACGTAAAACATGCTTTTGCCGTCTTTAGTTTTAAAATTTATATTTAGTAGCATACAATTACGACTGAATATGGAACGATAGCTGGCGAGAGTACACGGATATACGTTGTAGAACATCTTTCTCCGGAGTGTAAAATGTTATATGCAGAGACCAGAAAAGCAGCCAAGGCGAAGGAATATAAAATGGTGTGGACGAGATACGGTAAAATCTACGTGCGTAAAGACGAGGACTCTGACGCTATACATATTAAAAATACCAATTGCCTGCAGAAATTAATCTAACTATTAGTTGTTGGTTGTTAATTATATTAGTCGGCCTATACTCTGTTACTTATATTCATTTCTCATATATGTAACCTGAACATGTTAATTTATTACCAAAATGTTAATAGAATTAGAAGTAAGTTAAAAGAACTATATCTTAATATACTAAATTGCAATTACGACATTATATGTCTTACAGAAACAAATTTAAACGATGTTTATGACGCCGAGTTCCTGGACCCGCGGTACGAAATCTTCCGCAGAGACCGCGCGTCCACGACACTCAACAAGACCGAAGGAGGCGGGGTAGCGATTGCAATTAAA
Source organism: Eudemis profundana (assembly GCA_947034925.1). Taxonomy (NCBI): domain Eukaryota; kingdom Metazoa; phylum Arthropoda; class Insecta; order Lepidoptera; family Tortricidae; genus Eudemis; species Eudemis profundana. The sequence goes on along the minus strand of OX344796.1, from coordinate 40,008,293 downwards.
AAGCACCTAATAGCTGACCGCCTTTGTACCTGGGAAAGTGAAGTCGAGGATGTTTGGCTCCGCGTGGAAGTAACTAACTGTGTCACTTTAATCATTTGTCTATGTTACCTACCACCCGACCTCGAAATTGCTAAGCTTAATTCGTTTTATTCCAATTGCCAAGAAAGAATGTCGCAATCACATGCTGATAATAAAATCGAATTTCTTTGTATCGGTGATTTTAATGCGCCTCACATTCATTGGACAAAATCGCCAAACTCATCACACATGATTCCTTCTACTCTCACACGTGATTTAAAATCTGAACTATTGCTAGACACTGTTTCGTTATGTAATCTTGTACAATTCAATAATATTCCTAATAAAAATAATAGATTTTTAGACCTCGTTTTGTCAAGTCTTCGGGAGGTCTGTGTGTATGGAGCTACACCATTGAGCCGTACTGACGATCATCATCCTGCTTTGCTAATTGACATGAATATTGCCGCCTCACCTGCTAGGGTTATTAGCTCAATACAGAACAATAGACCAAATTTTAACAAGTGCAATTATGAGGAAATTCGGAAAGACCTAGCTGCTGTTGACTGGGAACAGCTTTTATCACACCTCGACTTGGACACAGCCGTACAAGCTTTCTATGATAAATTAAATGAAATTATTAAAAAACACACACCCTTGAAAAGAGTTAGAACCAACACCTACCCAAGCTGGTACAGTCCATCTTTGATCCGTTGCTTAAAAGAAAAGTTAAAGTACCACAGGCGTTATAAGAGATTTAGTAACCCTCTAGATTATAACACTTTTGACCTTCTACGAGCACGTTGTAAGAGACTCATTGATAGTTGCTATAAAACCTATATTGATTCAGTTCAGGTATCTATTAAGCACAACATTAAAAATTTTTGGAGATACATAAATGATAAAAAAGGTACGAATTCTGTTCCTATTACTATGAAATATAACAACACTGTTTCATCTAATACTAATGAAGTGTGTGAAATGTTCTCCAGCTACTTTGGGTCTGTGTTCGAGAAATCTACGAACAGTAATTCATACGTTCATCCGATCATCCCCTCTCATAACATTAGTTTATGTGATACTAGCGTGAGTAGTGATCAAATTAGTTCTAGGATTAAGGGTCTTGACTGTGAGAAAGGAGCGGGCCCCGATGGCATACCCCCGTCATTCATAAAAAGTTGCTGCGATGAACTCTCACCACCTCTCTGCATAATTTTTAACAAGTCGATCAAGACCGGAATCTTTCCTGCTCTTTGGAAAACCGCCCACGTTACACCAATACACAAATCGGGTGAGAAAAATCAATGTAAAAATTATAGACCCATCAGTATTTTGTCCGTTTTTTCTAAACTATTTGAGTCAGTCATGTATAACATTTTTAACTCCCATTTTAAAATGATCATCTCTCCCAGTCAACACGGTTTTGTGTCCAACAGATCCACTGTCAGTAACTTATTAGTCTACAAAAACTATTTATGTGGTGCATTTGCTAAAAGAACTCAAGTAGACTCTATATACACTGACTTCTCGAAGGCGTTTGATAAAGTCGATCATTCGATTCTAATAAAAAAACTGGAAGGTTATGGCATTCAAGGTAATCTACTTAGATGGATCTGTTCTTACCTAAATAATAGGAGTCAACTTGTTAATATCAAAGGTCATCTTTCTGCACCTATCACGATAACTTCTGGCGTGCCGCAGGGCTCCCATCTAGGGCCTCTTCTGTTTGTCGTCTTTATTAACGACCTGGTTGAGCTCCTGTCCTGTCCCTGCCTATTATATGCAGACGATCTTAAGATCTATAATACCATCAACGGTGTTGACGATTGCGTACTATTACAAAATAACCTTAACATAGTGGCGGATTGGTGTGTTGCAAACCGCATGTTTTTAAATTCTGATAAATGTTACATTATTTCTTTTACAGCATCAAAGCAAAAAATTATATTTAATTATTCTCTTAACACTTTCATACTAAATCGTACTTCTGTTATTCGCGATCTGGGTATTTATTTTGATGAAAAACTAACCTTCCACTCTCACTATGATCAATTAATTTCAAAATGCATTAAACTTATTGGTTTTATCTCTCGTTCAACTAAGGACTTCAAAAATGTTAATACACTTAGGTATTTATATTACTCTCTGGTTAGAAGCACCGCTGAATATGGATGTGTAATATGGTCGCCATATTACAAAGTACACATGGACAGGATTGAAAGAGTTCAAAAGCAGTTTTTTAACATTCTCTGCTACAGGCTCCACCTCGGCCGCAAACTGAGATCGTACTCAAGCAGACTTAAACAGTTTAACATACCAACTCTCTCTTCCCGCAGAAAATGCAACGAACTAATTATTTTATATAAAATTATACACTCACATGTTGACTGCCCATACCTTCTTTCTCTTCTAAACTTCATTACCCGATACAAATCTCGAAACCCGTCTCGCAACATTTTTCAGCTTCAGATTTATAAAAATAACACCTCTTTCTATAATCCCATAACACGAATGTGTCGTTTGTATAACGACACTGTGACTGAGCATCCTTTCTTGGACATATTTAAACACAGCTTACCTACATTTAAGAGTATCATCAAAAAGATTTTCTGTGACAATAAGTAGTAGCTTTATTTTTAAATTAATATTTTATTTCACGCAATTTATTTAATAATACACAATGTTATTGTTGATCATTGTTTATCCTGTTAACTTGTAAAACATCTAAGATAGAATATAATTTCTAGCGTATTATAACAAACTGTACTAATAATCCATCTGTGCATGCATCATTAAGAATTGTAGTCCAGATCTGATCTAGGTATATTAGCGTTATGTAAATTGTGTTAATGACTGTAATTTGTTCTGTGTGCCCAATAAATAAAATAAAAAAAAAAAAAAAAAAAATAGATACCTCAATACATTCTCGTATTATGGAAACGTACCGACAGCTGCACGGCGCCTGACCGCTCCACGGTCATGCGGAGCCCCACCGACTCGATGGTGTCCATCGTCTGCGCAATCGGACACTGGAAAATGCAATTTGAGTCATTACAACCTGAGTAATTAGGATACATGTCGTTGCAACCCCATTATTTATATAGAAGTTGAACGGTTTGTGATTTGTGAATTTTATAAGAAGAAATTTCACACTAGAGGTATTTAGATGGTGAGTATTTCAAAGCCCGTAACTGACCGTGTAGTTCTGCACGGAGACGGTGGCGCAGGCCTCGTCCTGGGCGCTCACCACGAGCCGCACGTCTCGCTGCCCCTCCGTCCATCGATACAGCGCCACGCGCGGCGCCGTCTGCACATTACACGGTTAGTGGCACGGGCGGTCGTGGACGGTACTGGGTACAGTCAAAACGAAATAAATTAGCAATTTGTGGGGCGCCTCTACACCACAGCGGCGGTACGCGTACAGCGTAACTCAAAACAAAATAATCTTCTGGCAAATGCAGGCCCAGACCTATTAACGCCGGTTATATTGGAGGCGTATAGTTACAATTTTCTAAACGCCTAAAGTTCGCCTAGCCGTCATCTGTGCTAAAGTTGGCAAAGTGGCGCTCACCTGCGTGAGCAGGAAGGTGTTGTCGGTGTTGAAGTTGAGCACGAAGTCGCGCGCGGGGTCGGCGCGCAGCGTCACCTCCACGGGCGCCGCGCACGTCGAGCCCACGTGCAGCGTCACGTGTCCGCGCGTCGACCCTTCGCCCTCGTCTGCCCACCACCGGAGAAATCAGAATCATCACCTTGACTGCTTTTTCGGAGTGTTCACTCGATCATCGTAGTAGGCGAAGTCGAATAGAATGAATATAATGAAGCGTTGTTAACTTGTTAGAAAAAAAGTGGATTGGCTACGTAAAGAAATTAAAGAAGTCGCGTTGCGTTGCGAATTTGAAAGTTCATGATCTAAAGACGTAATCAGCCGATTTTGAAATTTTTCAAACATAGCCGATTTTACGGTTTCATAGGTTTCTACAAGATATAAGTAGAGCACAGCAATGCGGACGAATCCGAGAAATGAAGTGCAGTGTACTGACCGCAGGCGGCGGAGTCGTTGTGGTGGGAGCCCGCGTCGTCGGGGCACAGCGTGCGCGTGAGCTCGTACAGCAGCCGCCCCTCGTGGTAGTATGGCAGCTGCCACGTCGTCGCGCCTGCAATGCCGGTCAAAGCCCACATACAGACACCGAGCTTGACATTAGGTACCCAGATCACACCGAGTAGGTATCGGATTTAACTACCTACAAGTTTGCCTTTGGCATAGCTAGATGTCTGCTTTCCTGGCTTTAAAGATTCTCGAGTGGTCACCGCGCTCGTATCCAACGGTGAGAACTTTCTTACGACATGTCGGAAAAGTTTCCTGCATTATTAATCTACTGTGTATGTGTTCATAATCGTCATCATAATTTCAACCTTGAAACATCCACTGCTGAACATAGGTTTCCACCAAGACTTCCACAACAAAAGTTCGCACGCCTTCTGCCTCCATCGACTTCCGTCGACCTTACCCAGGTCGACCCACGCCGTGTGTGGCCACGTGTGGCATGTGTTACGTGTACGTACCGGAGCGCTGGCGCGCGGTGAGCAGCACGGGGCGCGCCACGTCGCCGGCCGTGGCGGCCGCCGACAGCCGCGTCGGCCACTCCAGCTGCTGCGCCGTCTGCACACAACGATACAGAGCTCACACGAGCTTCACCATCAACTTTATCGACCAAACTCGAAGGCGTAAGGCGGCCGGACGGACCAAGTCCGCTTACTCAATGCCTCCAGTCGGAAGAATTAAGTCGCTTTGCATGGCACGCAAGATCACAGTGCACTTACTAAGCAACAAAATACCTAAGGGCCGACGCTACCTGACGCGGGTGCGCACGCGGTGGGCGGTCAAAACTATGGCACCCGCACCCGCTTCACTTAGCGCTGTTCATAACATTTTTCAATTAAGACACGCAGGCGTGCAAAGGCATAACAAAGAAGATTCTGAATACAGAGCCTATTTCTTTTGACAAATACAGATGACAAGTAAATATTCATCACACAAATATTTGTCCTTACTAGGATTTGAACCCGGCGGTATTAATCCCACTAAGCTAAACATCTCGTCAATGATTGATCGTAATCTTCGCTTCAATTACGCTACAGTGCCTATACTATGATAGAACGCAGTATGATATGATATAGTTAAAGAATTTATGATACACATCACACATCATAACTATATGATAATGGATTAAAATCGTGTTCTTGGATCCGTTACTTTTTTTGAGAACTAGGTATGTATAGGCAAGGGCGCATCCAGGATTTTGTAAGGGGGGGTAGACAAACCAAGAATATATCTAAGGTAAATGTGCTGCATGAGCAATGGGACAGCATCTTCTAGGAGGGTTCAGCATCTTCGTTATTCTTGTCCCTAAATCGATGACAGAGTTCCTAAGACCAGATCTTCGTATGTCTTATAGTTTCAGACTTTCCCATACTGACCGATCGAAACGACTGTATATCAAAGTACTATGTAAAGTTTTAGTGGGCATTTCTTCAGAAATATGTCTGCGGTCACCTCTTTCATCTGGCCCTTTTTCATACTAAATGTATGGAAAGATATGAATGAGTCGCAGACATATTTCTGGAGAATAGCCCTGCTCGACATTTTTGCCGGCCGATGGCGAGCCGATCGTTGTATGTACCTACTGCGCCTACACTTGCATGTATGACTGTGCCAGTTCCCTCCATTCAGATAGGCAAGTTACACTCGCATATTCGTGACATGTATACATGAGTCATGTCCATCTATCTTATGATATCCTAACCTAACGGATCCAAGAACACGATTTTAATCCTGTGTATAATATAGTACCAATATTTGTTTATTAGCACCTTATACAGCCTTAGTATATGACATACCTATAGGTCAGTAAAGTATGAAATTGCTCAGATCATATGCTTCGAGGTCGACAAACATGTGATCTGAGGATTTCTTATTGACTGGCCAAGGTTTGTATACTATTTTTCTGTTCGACGGAGCCAGAAAATGGCATCTTCATTTAGCGCAGCGGCCAGCAAGGTGACGCTTTCCGGCCGAAGGACAGAAAGTGAACTTTATACTAAAAAAGATTTATCAGCATTACTGCCGACCACTCTGTATTAGCGAGCAACCTTGTAGCGTATGTAGCGGGCGTACTCACCTGCGGCACGAACTCCACGAGGAACTCCACGGAGCGGTTGACCACCAGCGTGCGCGGCTGCTCGTACTGCAGCCTGCAACACTCCCGCCCTGTGCCTGATTAACGTAGCAGCGACATAGCAGACGCTACAGGCCCCGTGCCAAAGTATAAACACGAACAAGTAGTCCAACTTCGGCCGTTTAGGAGCACGCGACACGTATTCACAGACGCGCGATAGCGCGTCCGTGTGAGTGCGATCTATACTGGAGTTCGCGCGCGCACACATACAAGCGCGCGATGTACCTACCTTTTGTAAGAAGAAAAATTACAGGGAACGTGCACGACGAAGGTGCTGTCAACTGGTATCGCCAATCTAAATCATATACCCTCTCATGCTGGGGCCACATTGACGAAAACGCCGTTAATAATATTAATTTATCGCGTTGAAGGACGATTAACGTCAGTGTAGCTACGACTTACTATATTTGACGTTGACACTTACATATTATCATTGACATTGACAGCTTGATTTGACAGAGGCGATAGTTTCCTTTATTGTCCGCCCGTGTCTCTTTTGTCGTTTAGTGCTGCCACCTATAGTTGGTGCACGTTCCCTATACTGAGCTCGTGCAGTGGTGGGCCCGTCGCAAAATACCCCCCGCTGCGACATTTCGTCACGTACTAATAAAAATACCGGTTCTAAGACGTGCTTACCATCGATTGGTAAGCACGTCTTAGACCAACCAAGGGCCTGTTGAATAAATAATCCTTCAGGCCCGCGCTCGCTTAATCCAGCACTGCTCATACCACAGTAGGCAACTTTAAAATAATAAAATAAAATAATTTATTTCTGTAAGTAGGCCCTCAAGGGCTCTTTTACATTATTTTATTATTTTCATAACAAACTTCAAAGAGGGAAGGTAATTTTCAAAATCACCATCAGCACTCGCGTTCCTAATCTAATGACCCACTGGTCATAACTAGTAGTAACAGTTCGTAATCGGGAGTCTGCAGGTAGTTAGTAGCTTAACGAAATAAGTAGTACCTACTGGTTGTTTTGTGATGATATGTTTGACTTTATAGGGCCGATATGTACTAGTGTATAAAGGTCCACAATAAATTAAAAAAAATAAAAAGTCGGGAGTCAAAATGTGTCGGTTCGCTGGTATGTACTAGCCTAAGACTTAGGATCACACTCTATGGCGATCTATGAGGAAGGCCTATGTTCAGCGGTGGTCGTTCATGGCGTGGCTGATTGATAAATAGCCTATGACTACTCTACGTCTTTAACGGACCACAGCAACATGACCTCCAATTACCAACTATACTGTGCTTAGTGCCAAAAATATCTACACGGACGAGGTTCCTAAAATATGTCAGTATTGCAGTATACAACTTTATTATTCTAGTGGTAAGAGCGCCCAGTCCGTTACCGTGGTGCTTTTGTGTTGCCTTGGTAACGTGTAGATATTTATGTATGATTTTCTCTGTACGGGTTCGCGCAGACAGAGCGCGGTCTGGCGTTCTGAGTTCCGAGTTCTGCGTTCTGCGTTCTTTCGAATGTACTGAGTCCCTTACGATAATGCACACAGCAGGCGGCAGCGGTCAATACACAGAACTCTGAACGCAGAACTCGGAACTCCAGACCGCGCTCTGTCTGTGAGCGCTCTACTCCGCCGCGACGATGGTTTCTTAGTTACTAGAGTGCGAATACGCTAAGTTTGCAGAGGTCAAAAAATGCATATGGCAACATCACAAGAAATAGAATTAATTAGTTGTGATATCTACTTGGCAACTATATTTCCATTTAATTAATAAGTATATAATGTGTCTACTACATACCAGCGGCGTGGCGTCCATAGAACCCGATTCCCACCGGCTTGCCTATTTTAAAGCATATGACCAGAGTATCTACTACTCCTGAAGAAAAAGTATTCCAACTCTGCTCCGGCTTTAATAAGAATATATTTGACGCCACGCCACTGCTACATACCTACGTAAATAAATATTCAGGACAGTCTTACACAAATTGATCTAGATCCAACCAAAATAAACAATGCCTGTATACCCATGTATATGTATGTATGTACATATTTAAATTATCCAAGACTGGAACAAATTGCTTAGTTTGGTTGAAACTAGATCGGTGTGTGCAAGACTGACCCAGATATTTATTTCAGTAGGTATGTAGACACATTTTGTAATAAACGGAAGAATTATTGCCAAATACGAAGATTAAATAATCCTCTTGCTGTAGTTTCCGCATGTTGCCATATATATAGTTTTTAATAAACCCTTTTTTTCGATCTCTGCAAACTTAGCGTAGTCCGACTATAGCATTTGTCTCGTGCTGGAGGGCCATGCAAGCGACCGGCAAAGTGGTCTTCGTCAACCTAACACACCTCGCTTCGCTCGCTGTCGCACCTTCCATTTACACGCCCAATTAAAAGAGTTGACTACCATCAAAACTGTGATAAATATAACTTGATTTTGCAAATACAAGCATTCAGAATTTGATACCAATGTGTCATAGTAAATAAATCATCGAGCGGCTTCTGCCGGTTCATCGTAATCTGATAGCGCGGACGCCGCGTTATCAAAGCGGGACAGTTTTATTGCATGCTACAATTAATTCAGTCAAACACAGTTATTGTTTCCTAGTTACATCGTATTCAGAAAGAGTACTCACCGTATCACTTCGACGACGATCTCGTCTTGCGCGCGCACGCACACAAACACGGCTACCCACACTAAACTGAACACAAACATGGTATAACTTAATAATGTTTTTTATAACCTAACGAGCTAGCAATACTGTCAGCGCGGCACTTCACTGGGCAGCATTATCGCGCGCGCATGGTCTACACAAGTTGAGCACATGCGGAGTGTTCCGCGGTGGAGCGGTTATCGACGGCAGGTTATCGGCGCCGATAGCCAGGCATTGATTCGCCGAATTTGGGCGCGGCTGCTGACCGCTTCCTCAGAGATACCGATAGCTGTGATAGCACTTTTCGATAAATACTTTAAAACGCCGCGCCCTGACTTCAGTCGGCTCCAGCTACGTTTCTTGTCGGAGCCTTGTTAGCTGGGTTAAGGTCAGCCACGACTAAAGCTCCCACCGGCTCGATGACAGATACAAAAAAGAAAAGTTAAATCATTTCAACCAACCACGCTGGTCTGTAAGCTCACTTTGGGCGGTCAGCGAAAAGTAGCCAGGGGCCGCGGCCGGGAAACCTGCTTGGAGCAATGATTTCAAAAGTAAGGATAGGCCCATCCGAATAGTTTGGAACTATTTTCCCCGTAACAAAAAATACGGCTATAAAGACCACCTGCGCAGTGCACGTGTCGTGTCGCATCGTCGGCTGGTACTGATTTGGCGGTATTTTTACCGCCAGAGCGTTGGAATCGTCTGCGCGCTCGCTTAGCCTGTTTGTGTATTGTATACGTCAATGGCTTGGAGGATTAGATTAGAGTGTAACCCCCCCCCCCCCTGACTTGGTGAGATGGCTATATAACTGCTGTAAAAACGCGCTAAAACTGCGCTACGCTGTATTTTGGAATACACGTTAGCGTGAAGCAGCTGTTAACCCGAAGATTTGGTTTACTTTTTTTTTCGAGAGCGTAGAATGAGGTCTTCAAATGTTTTGAAAATAGGCAATCCGGTGCGGTGGGGTCTATGGATGATCGGGTTCAATGAATGTTACGCTGCTGTAAGTTGCCCTTACTTGTACCTATACTCCTGAACACTACACGTCATCAGGTTTTCTTTTTGCACTCTTAAAAGGTCTTAGAAATCTAAGTAAATATCTTTCTTATATATGACAAAATGTTGACAAATTTTAGCCAGGTGATTGTACTTATTTTGCCTTTATACGAGTCGAAGGAAGTGTCTAGTGACATAACTTGCATTTGTATGAAATTTAAGTGACAAAAATTAAACGTTTTTATTTATTACCTCGAGTTTTGGAAATCGAACTTGCGTCTCGAAAAAAAAAAACAGTTTTATGCCACACCTGCCCGCTTTCTGGCCAAGTGTAGACATAAAATGATGTACACAACACGGGAGGTAATAAAGAAAGCTTTCTCTGTATTACCACCCTGGTCGTGTAACTAAAAATAATGTAAAACGACGACACGGCGCAGTCTGGGAACCGCCGTAAATAATAGTCATAGAAACATAAGAAAATAATTTATCTCGTAGAGGTGGCATACATGAGTATGACTAGTGTCGGTCTCGGGCGGGCTCGGGTGGGGTCGGGCGGGGTTGGCGCGAGTAGCGCAGGCCGAGCTCGCCGGCCGCCGCCTCCACGCCGGCCAGCGCGCGCTCCAGCTGCGCCCGGCTGTGCGCCGCCGACAGGCAGAACCTGCAACACACACACACACGCCGACCACTATACACTTCGGTAAGGTTTCGGCCTAGTTTCGGCAATAAAACGGGTTTCGGTTTCGGCTGCCGTCCGGCCGAAACGACGGCCGAAACCGAATCTGAATTCGAGGCATTTCGTGCTGCGATCGGACAGATTTTATCTCAAAAAGCACAGAAAAATTATTTGAAATAATATAAGAAGTTATAATATGTTCTAATTAATGGTTACTCTAAATATCGCAGACTAAATGATTCATATGTTATTTAAAAATGAAGACTGACCGATTATGTTTATAATTTTTTTTCTTCCCACGAAAACACGACTTCGGCTTCGGCCGTGAAAACTAGTTTCGGTCGGACACTACTGATTAGCTAATTACGCAAACTTACACAAAAGCGATCTAAGTATACATGGCGGGCCTAAAGCTGCGGCTCCATTAGGGTTGCCAGATTCAGGCATTTCATTTTCGGAACAAATGCAGTCCCCCTCCCCCCGCAACAAAATAACAAAAAAAAAATGGGTTTTGAGGTGGCAACATAGATTTCCACGCCGCGCCGGCCGCCGTGAGCCGCTCCACGCGGACCACCATCTCGCTGACCTCGGGCACCGTTACACCCCCGGCGGTGAGCCGCGGCACTGACCGTATGCGCGCCTTGTGCAGCGGCGTGGCGGGGAAGCCGACGCCGACGGACGCCACGCCGGCCGCCGTGAGCCGCTCCACGCGACCCGCCATCTCGCTGACCTCGGGCACCGTTACACCCCCGGCGGTGAGCCGCGGCACTGACCGTATGCGCGCCTTGTGCAGCGGCGTGGCGGGGAAGCCGACGCCGACGGACGCCACGCCGGCCGCCGTGAGCCGCTCCACGCGGGCCGTCATCTCGCTGACCGTGGCACCATTACACCCCCAGCGGTGAGCCGCGGCACTGACCGTATGCGCGCCTTGTGCAGCGGCGTGGCGGGGAAGCCGACGCCGACGGACGCCACGCCGGCCGCCGTGAGCCGCTCCACGCGGGCCGTCATCTCGCTGACCGTGGCACCATTACACCCCCAGCGGTGAGCCGCGGCACTGACCGTATGCGCGCCTTGTGCAGCGGCGTGGCGGGGAAGCCGACGCCGACGGACGCCACGCCGGCCGCCGTGAGCCGCTCCACGCGGGCCGTCATCTCGCTGACCGTGGCACCATTACACCCCCAGCGGTGAGCCGCGGCACTGACCGTATGCGCGCCTTGTGCAGCGGCGTGGCGGGGAAGCCGACGCCGACGGACGCCACGCCGGCCGCCGTGAGCCGCTCCACGCGGGCCGTCATCTCGCTGACCGTGGCACCATTACACCCCCAGCGGTGAGCCGCGGCACTGACCGTATGCGCGCCTTGTGCAGCGGCGTGGCGGGGAAGCCGACGCCGACGGACGCCACGCCGGCCGCCGTGAGCCGCTCCACGCGGGCCGTCATCTCGCTGACCGTGGCACCATCACATCCCCGGCGGTGAGCCGCGGCACTGACCGTATGCGCGCCTTGTGCAGCGGCGTGGCGGGGAAGCCGACGCCGACGGACGCCACGCCGGCCGCCGTGAGCCGCTCCACGCGACCCGCCATCTCGCTGACCTCGGGCACCGTTACACCCCCGGCGGTGAGCCGCGGCACTGACCGTATGCGCGCCTTGTGCAGCGGCGTGGCGGGGAAGCCGACGCCGACGGACGCCACGCCGGCCGCCGTGAGCCGCTCCACGCGGGCCGTCATCTCGCTGACCGTGGCACCATTACACCCCCAGCGGTGAGCCGCGGCACTGACCGTATGCGCGCCTTGTGCAGCGGCGTGGCGGGGAAGCCGACGCCGACGGACGCCACGCCGGCCGCCGTGAGCCGCTCCACGCGGGCCGTCATCTCGCTGACCGTGGCACCATTACACCCCCAGCGGTGAGCCGCGGCACTGACCGTATGCGCGCCTTGTGCAGCGGCGTGGCGGGGAAGCCGACGCCGACGGACGCCACGCCGGCCGCCGTGAGCCGCTCCACGCGACCCGCCATCTCGCTGATCTCGGGCACCATCACATCCCCGGCGGTGAGCCGCGGCACTGACCGTATGCGCGCCTTGTGCAGCGGCGTGGCGGGGAAGCCGACGCCGACGGACGCCACGCCGGCCGCCGTGAGCCGCTCCACGCGACCCGCCATCTCGCTGACCTCGGGCACCGTTACACCCCCGGCGGTGAGCCGCGGCACTGACCGTATGCGCGCCTTGTGCAGCGGCGTGGCGGGGAAGCCGACGCCGACGGACGCCACGCCGGCCGCCGTGAGCCGCTCCACGCGGGCCGTCATCTCGCTGACCGTGGCACCATTACACCCCCAGCGGTGAGCCGCGGCACTGACCGTATGCGCGCCTTGTGCAGCGGCGTGGCGGGGAAGCCGACGCCGACGGACGCCACGCCGGCCGCCGTGAGCCGCTCCACGCGGGCCGTCATCTCGCTGACCGTGGCACCATTACACCCCCAGCGGTGAGCCGCGGCACTGACCGTATGCGCGCCTTGTGCAGCGGCGTGGCGGGGAAGCCGACGCCGACGGACGCCACGCCGGCCGCCGTGAGCCGCTCCACGCGGGCCGTCATCTCGCTGACCGTGGCACCATTACACCCCCAGCGGTGAGCCGCGGCACTGACCGTATGCGCGCCTTGTGCAGCGGCGTGGCGGGGAAGCCGACGCCGACGGACGCCACGCCGGCCGCCGTGAGCCGCTCCACGCGGGCCGTCATCTCGCTGACCGTGGCACCATTACACCCCCAGCGGTGAGCCGCGGCACTGACCGTATGCGCGCCTTGTGCAGCGGCGTGGCGGGGAAGCCGACGCCGACGGACGCCACGCCGGCCGCCGTGAGCCGCTCCACGCGGGCCGTCATCTCGCTGACCGTGGCACCATCACATCCCCGGCGGTGAGCCGCGGCACTGACCGTATGCGCGCCTTGTGCAGCGGCGTGGCGGGGAAGCCGACGCCGACGGACGCCACGCCGGCCGCCGTGAGCCGCTCCACGCGACCCGCCATCTCGCTGACCTCGGGCACCGTTACACCCCCGGCGGTGAGCCGCGGCACTGACCGTATGCGCGCCTTGTGCAGCGGCGTGGCGGGGAAGCCGACGCCGACGGACGCCACGCCGGCCGCCGTGAGCCGCTCCACGCGGGCCGTCATCTCGCTGACCGTGGCACCATTACACCCCCAGCGGTGAGCCGCGGCACTGACCGTATGCGCGCCTTGTGCAGCGGCGTGGCGGGGAAGCCGACGCCGACGGACGCCACGCCGGCCGCCGTGAGCCGCTCCACGCGGGCCGTCATCTCGCTGACCGTGGCACCATTACACCCCCAGCGGTGAGCCGCGGCACTGACCGTATGCGCGCCTTGTGCAGCGGCGTGGCGGGGAAGCCGACGCCGACGGACGCCACGCCGGCCGCCGTGAGCCGCTCCACGCGGGCCGTCATCTCGCTGACCGTGGCACCATTACACCCCCAGCGGTGAGCCGCGGCACTGACCGTATGCGCGCCTTGTGCAGCGGCGTGGCGGGGAAGCCGACGCCGACGGACGCCACGCCGGCCGCCGTGAGCCGCTCCACGCGGGCCGTCATCTCGCTGACCGTGGCACCATTACACCCCCAGCGGTGAGCCGCGGCACTGACCGTATGCGCGCCTTGTGCAGCGGCGTGGCGGGGAAGCCGACGCCGACGGACGCCACGCCGGCCGCCGTGAGCCGCTCCACGCGGGCCGTCATCTCGCTGACCGTGGCACCATTACACCCCCAGCGGTGAGCCGCGGCACTGACCGTATGCGCGCCTTGTGCAGCGGCGTGGCGGGGAAGCCGACGCCGACGGACGCCACGCCGGCCGCCGTGAGCCGCTCCACGCGGGCCGTCATCTCGCTGACCGTGGCACCATTACACCCCCAGCGGTGAGCCGCGGCACTGACCGTATGCGCGCCTTGTGCAGCGGCGTGGCGGGGAAGCCGACGCCGACGGACGCCACGCCGGCCGCCGTGAGCCGCTCCACGCGACCCGCCATCTCGCTGATCTCGGGCACCATCACATCCCCGGCGGTGAGCCGCGGCACTGACCGTATGCGCGCCTTGTGCAGCGGCGTGGCGGGGAAGCCGACGCCGACGGACGCCACGCCGGCCGCCGTGAGCCGCTCCACGCGGGCCGTCATCTCGCTGACCGTGGCACCATTACACCCCCAGCGGTGAGCCGCGGCACTGACCGTATGCGCGCCTTGTGCAGCGGCGTGGCGGGGAAGCCGACGCCGACGGACGCCACGCCGGCCGCCGTGAGCCGCTCCACGCGACCCGCCATCTCGCTGATCTCGGGCACCATCACATCCCCGGCGGTGAGCCGCGGCACTGACCGTATGCGCGCCTTGTGCAGCGGCGTGGCGGGGAAGCCGACGCCGACGGACGCCACGCCGGCCGCCGTGAGCCGCTCCACGCGACCCGCCATCTCGCTGATCTCGGGCACCATCACATCCCCGGCGGTGAGCCGCGGCACTGACCGTATGCGCGCCTTGTGCAGCGGCGTGGCGGGGAAGCCGACGCCGACGGACGCCACGCCGGCCGCCGTGAGCCGCTCCACGCAGGCCGCCATCTTGCTGAAGGAGTACACCATCATGGGCACCACGGGCGAGTTCGGGTGCCCGTACGTCACCACGCCCATCGCGCGCAATCTGTAATAGTTCATTCCGAGTCAGTCTCTCTCGATTCGGATCGTTCATAAGATAAGCTAGACGCGTCAAGAGGCCCCGCGAACCGGAACGCGTCCCGCGGGGTCGGACCGTCGGCGGTCGTCCGCGGGCGAGCGACCGGGAGCGGGCGGATATCGCGATTCGAGCGCGGGAAAGATCTCGAGCGCTTCGTACGCGTTAGGATTTTACGTGTGTTTATTTTGGTTAGATTTTTTTTATTAAACATGTGGCGATTCAAAAAAGGAGTGAATCGAAAATACTAGACTCATCTTAATACCTGTCGCGGAAGTATCTGGTGTTGTGGCGCAGCTGGCGGACGCGCGCCTGGCCGCTGGCGGCGCGCAGATCCCTCAGTGCGTTGAGCGCCTGCGCGGCCACGGGCGGCGCCATGCTGTGCGCGTACGCCGACGCGTGTCCGTGCTGCCGCACCCAGTTCACGAGCGCCGCCGACCCTGACGGGTAATATAGTACGTTACACGACTAGGGTGGTAAACAAAGAAAGGCCGAGATCGCAGATATTTGCGGCCGGAGCTGCAAGCGAGGGACGTAAATATGCGATCGAGGGCTTTCTTTATTACCTCCCGTGTTGTGTACATCGGCGGTCGGCAACCTGCGGCCCGCGGGCCGCATTCGGCCCTCGAACCGCTCACTTGCGGCTCTATATTCCGGTCTGTATTGCCGTCGCTTTATTCCGAATAGTATAAAATCACAAATGGTTAACAAAATGCGGCCCCCGTCAATTCCTTAGCTACTATATGGCCCTTGGCTGCTAAGCGGTCGCCGACCGCCGGTGTACATCATTTTATATCTACATTTGGCCAGAAAGCGGCTTTTTCCGTACGCGCAGCGATACACGACCTAATCGAGAGGCGAAAGGGCCTAAAATTAGTAGGGACTAAAATTATTACATGAGGGTCAATGGCAGAAAAAACGAAACTGATAAAATTTATCAGTTTCGTTACTATTTTCCGCTATATTTAGTTAGGGCGTAACGAAACTGAGATTCAAAATTTGTACGGAAAACTTGGGACATTTTTTTTTCAGCTTTTTTTTATTTCATAAATGAAAATTACTCATGATTCTCAGTAAAATGGTATAAGACATACACAACATCAGACAAAAAAGTAAAAGGTAATTTTTTTTTGCAATTAACCCATGAATCTGAACTAAACTCCTGTCTTGTATCTCTAGCACAACTGTGACACGCAACTCTTTGTCGCGCGACAAATGCTACCTATCTCTGTCCACTCAATATAGTATGACAGTGACAGGCGACTATCTGTCGCGTGAGAAACGAGGTCACGGCCAGTTATGCTAGACAGCCTGATGTTCCCGGTGTCGAGTTCCGTGTCTCAGTCTCGCGGACATCGCAATACCAGAAAACGGGCCACACATCGGCTGCTGTCATAAAGATCGTCACTAACCGGCGATGTAGCCGCCGGCGGCGCGGAAACTCTTCGTGAAAGTGCCCATGAGCACGTCGACGTCCCGGGGGTCGACGCCGCACTCGTCCGTGACGCCGCGGCCGGAGGGCCCCAGCGCGCCGATGGAGTGCGCCTCGTCCAGGTACAGCTGCAGGCCCAGCCGCTTCTTCAGCGCCACGGCCGCCGGCAGCGCCGCCACCGACCCCTCCATGCTGTACACCCCCTCCATCACCTGCAGGGAGACACGACTGATGTTACCGAACTACCGTCGACGATCTAAGGTTTCCGTACCAGAATGGTAAAGAAGGAACCCTAACCACTAAACTCACCACGACGATGTTGGTCCAGCGGCCCTCGGCGCGGGCCTGCCTCGCGAGCCGCTCCAGATGGCGCATGTCGTTGTGTCGGAACACGCGCACGGTGACGGCGGCGAGGCGCAGGCCGAGGATGAGGCTGGCGTGGTTGTTCTCGTCGCTGAGCACGAGCGCGCCGGGCGCCAGCAGCCCGGGCAGCAGCAGCGAGTTCGTCGCGAACCCCATGCCCACCACCAGCGCCGCCTGAGGCACACCACCACACCCGTTACTGTAGGACCCGAGGGGACGTGCGACGGAGCGGAGCGTGCGTTCCCGCCCCGCCGGACGCGACCCACTCGGGCCTTACACTTACGACTCTACGAAATAACAGAAAGCCGTATCTTCAGTGTTTCAGTCTGACCACACGGTAGTAATGTCCCGCGGAAAGTTTTCATTAATTTTTTACAGGGAACTTCACGAAAACTTCCGATAATTACATGTGAAAGTTTTGAGAAATTTTTGACAACGTTCCCAGCATCGGTGTCAATAGATAACCCGACCTCGACGCCGAAGAGGTCGGCGAGCTCGAGCTTGGCCTCCGGCCGCCTGTGTAGTGGGCGCGAAGCCCGGCGCGAGTCCGTCCGTAGCGCTGCCGCGGTACCCCAGGTACTTGTCGATATACATCCTATGCGTAGTATGTGGGTACGGACCTCGACGCCGAGGAAGTCGGCCAGCTCGGCCTCGAGCTGCTTGTGCAGCGGGCACGAGCCCAGCTCGGCGCGCGAGGAGCCTAAACTGAGCCCGTAGCGCCGCGTCGCCGCCTCAACTTCGGCCGCCCCGCCGCGGTAGCCGAGGTAGTTGTACGAGCCGAGGTTCACGCACCTCAGCTCGCGCCCCGTGAATCTGCAACATCACAACGGACGGTTATAGTACATTACACAACTAGGGTGGTAATACAAAGAAAGGCCGAGATCGCAGATGTTTGCGGCCCGAGCTGCTAGCGAGGGACGTAAATATGCGATCGAGGGCTTTCTTTATTACCTCCCGTGTTGTGTACATCATTTTATGTCTACACTTGGCCAGGTGTGGCATAAAAAATGCTTTCGGTTACCTAAAGTTTCCTGGGAGCGACTCCTAATACGTACAGTAAGTTTATAGATAACAAACATGTTTGAAACGATAGGAAGTTTGCTGGATGTAGGATTATCTGATATTGTCACCGTAGATTTTAGCTGAACTTTATTTATAGGTACTGCTCAAAAAATCTCAATTTGATATTAGGTATAATAAAATGACGGCTGAAGCACGTGTCGCGACGATTCGGTCTCCATCAGTGGCGTGGCGTAAAGGATATCCTTGGGCAAGCCGGTGCAGTTTGGTGAACATATTCCTTAGGAGCTGTAGAATAAGGTGTTCAAATACCTGATATTAGGCAAGCCGGTATGAATCGTGTTCTTTGGACGCCACGCTACTGGTCTCCATAGACATGGCGAGCAAAATGGCGAATTAGGAACTCGTATGCAAAGATTACATTAAGTGAATAGGTTACAAACCAACAGTTGATTTACTTCAGGAATATACCTGAAGGTCCAGTTGTAGTCGTCCGTGGCGCGCTCCTTGAGCGTGATGTCGGCCTCGGGCGCGGAGCTGACGGGGCGGTTGAAGCAGTGCCGCACGCGCCGGTACACGTAGCGCGAGTAGAACTGGTCGAACGGGTTGTACAGCGGCGCGTAGCCCTGCAATACGACCCAAGTCACTAATGCAGGAAGATCATCATAGGCCTTTGCGTCTATTACAGACGATTCATGGTGCAATGTTAGAGAGACATCGCTTTTGGTGGCTAAATAAACCGATGGGAGAGCGACATGTCCTACAAGAGAAGTTTGCAACAGATGGCGCCGAGTCGCTTTGGTGTCATCTTTGTCTCTTGTCAGCGAGTGCAGCGAACCAGGTCTCATCGCTTAACTTGCGACCCTTCACCACGCGCCTCCGCCACTCCGTTCGTTTCTCCGCAAGCGTCTCCCAGTTCTGTTCTCTTGGCGCAGTCTTTAAAGCGAAGTAATGGCCTCCCAACGTCTCTTTTTGCATTCGCAACCGCACCAAGGAGAACACGTCGTGGACGTGGTAGACGAGAACGGTTCATTCTGTGCACATGCCCTGAAGGAAGATACCACAGTATAATACCAGTCATTTTTCTTCCTACAAAAGCTATATTAATATCTTTAGACTCAAAGGACGTAAACGCCGTAGGTTCTGATGAAGCTAACGCCCTTTGAGTCTAAAGGTATCGATGTCTTGTATGTGTGCGCGCCGTAAACGAACGCACTACAAGCAAAGTTTTAAGAAAGTGTAAGAATGCTGCAGAACGGATCGCACCGTCTGGGCCTCGACCTTGAATAGGTATCGCGTCGCACGCTGCTAAACAGCCGAAGATAAACTACTTGTCTGTCTTTATAATTTGAAGATACCGTCTAGTAGGTTCTATTTACCCTACGGTCGGTACGACAGGCGGTAGAGTCTGTGCGGAAAGAGAATAGGCGTGGCGAAAAACGGAACTAACCTAACCAGTATGGCAAATACGGTAGAAAAGCATTACAGCGCCCTCAAATCTAAATCCTATTCTCTTTCCGCACAGACTCTACGTTATGCGATAACGTTTTTCAAAAAAAGTCGATTCAAAGTCGTAAATCGTCAAGTCAAGTCAAGTTTTCCTCTTGAAGGACTTCATACGGTAGCCCCCTGGGAAAACCACGGCAGAGAGCTCATTCCACGTTCGCAGTGTGTGCGATAGGAAATTCCGTTGAAATCGCCCGGTGCGCAACCGCTTTGGTTCCAAGGATTGTGTCCCCTGCCCATAACAAGCGATGCAGCGGTAGGCGGCCGTTTTTTTTTCTTCGAAAACTGACAAACACGCAGCCCTTATGGCCATAGCGATTGTCGGACCGGGTGGTCAGCCGTGGCCTTCCCTGGGGTCGAACCAGGTCGCTAGCCGGACCACCCCGAGGGGTCGGACTGGGTGGATGCCGGGGGCGCCTGGGGTCGAACCAGGTCACCTTATCCCGGTCCACCTTCATAGGGTCGGACTAGGTGGGGGCCTGAACGCCTGGAGTCGAACCAGGTCGTTTGGCCAGGGCCACCTTGACTTTTCGCTGATTGCTCAGAGTGAGCAGCGGATCAGCGGGAAGGATGAGGCAGATCATCCTGTCCTTATGTGAACGTGTGTAACTAGGCATCATATTGAACAGTTGCTCGGAATACGAATTCTAGTAAAACAATAGAATTTACGACTACTTGGAAAAGACGCAAGAATCCCTTATCAACAACTACAAGCGGTTATGAGTCGGCACTGTCACTTGGCGTGAGCCACGCTGTTATCAGCGTCGATAGCCGCCATCGATCGCGCCTCGCCGAGCCTAGAGTATTGTTATCTAAGTCGCTCATGCCCAAAATATCACATTCCCGAAATACCAGATTTTTGACACACCAGATTCCCAATTTATCAAATTCCTATCTTAATTACCAGATTCCCGTTACACTAAATTATAAAATTGTAAGTTACTCAATAAATTCAATGATTTTAAAGACTGTGTTGTTTTGGAAATCTGGTACCAATCTGGTGATACGGGGATTCTGATAAATCGAGACGCTGGTATTTTGAAAAAGGTATTTAGGGAATGCGGTATTTTGGATTTGAGGGTCTAAGTTAACTGCCGTGCCTGGTGCCCGGCCACGCGCAGCCCAACAATAAGTACAGTCAAGTGTAAAAATATGAGCGCTTACAAATACTTAAAAATATGTCTGAATACACCTTCTGCAGTGGTAATAACAACTTCGTACCATGTATGAAATGATTTATTCGATACATGTTTTTGCACTTGGCTGTACTGGTACTGCCGTCAAAAGCCAAAAAGCTGTATTCATCTAAGAGACTCGTATTAAGATAGGCCTTTTTGGTTTAGCGGGGCAGAATCGCGGCTATCGACAATCTGCAAGGTAATTCACAACTTCACTGTGAATTGGTCTGATATAATTGGACCTGTGAACTCTGTGAAGTAAGCATAATTATAAGCAGTAATTTTTATTCCTACAAAAGGTACATAGCACAGCTTGTACGCACTACAAGGCGCAAGCACAGTTTTACGAATGCGTAAGAATGCTTCAGTCCGGATCGCACCGTCTGCGCCTCGACCTTGAATTGGTATCGCGCGCTGGTAAAGAGCCGGAGTGTCACTACTTTTCTGTCTTTACACTTGGACAGAGGACAGTCTGCTGTGGTTCGTTAAAGTCGAAGCGATGAGCGGACCGATATATTTTAACCCCGATTATGATCTGGTTTACTAGTACTATTATATTAGAGGCGAGACTGACGGTGGAGTAGTGAATACCTTGCTGTATCGATTCAATTGGCTCTATATCACGCGCGCTCATCATCTTCATTACTACTAGTATCATTAATCAAGTCTAGAAATATGCCGATATCCGTTGTATACGTTGAGCTGATTGTCCAAATTGGCTCTACCCCAAGCGGTAGTTACGGGTTAGTACCGAATCGTCCCTGTACCAAAATGTCCAATGACGTAAATTGACTAAAAGTGAAATGTCAATGGTCTAATTAGCATTTTGCCCAATTAAAATAACGTCCATAACGCAGAACATCAAAATAGCAATTCTGTCTGTGTAGCATAATGTCCAAATTAAATAATGTCAAAAAAGCTAATACTACAAATAGGACATTGTCAAATCTTATCGAAAGCAATTAGCCCAAGTAGCATAATGACCAAAAAGCAAAACGTTTTATTATAATTAATCGGGGGCGGGAAGGATGAAGCGGATCAACCTGTCCTTATGTGAGTGTGTTAATCGAACGAAGAGATGACTCGGTACTATAGTGCAGTCATTGAAGCATTATGGCTCCGAATTTTTTTACTGTGAACCGAATTGCATACAATTTTGGAATTAGGTTCATCTTACCCTTAACTTCAAAAGTGAAAATGATTTGAACTCCGCAACCACCCTGGGGGTGGTTGCCACCCCTTCTCGGGGGTGAATTTTTTTTTTTCAAAATCGTATCGGAAATCGATAGAAGGCCTAATTTTAAGCAAAAACTCTTCTATAAAGTTTTTCAAAAAATCCAATACATTTCAAGTTATTGGCAATTGAAAATTCGCATTTTTGTCACGTTTTTCATCGGTTTTTTGCAAATATCTCCAAAAATATACGTTTTATCGAAAATTTTATACGGAACAAAATTGTAGCAGGTAAAACAATGAACAATTTGGTTTTTTATAAAGTATTCTAAGTGCAATATTAAGCTAGATATTAAAGATCAAAGCCGTTTTTTATTTTGTCTGAAATTTCATCGATGTGGTCAATGCCATCTAGCGGCGAGCAGATGTATTTTATGCATTTAAATACAAAAGGGTTCTGTAGTGCTTGAAATAAGCTTTAAAATGAGCACTATTAAAAGTCTTTTGCACGTAAAATAAGTGAGCTGTATTGCAAATAAGGGGAGCATCTAATGTTTTTTCTTTTAAATCAATGGGTTTCATAAGTGCCATTTCCACCAAAATTAAAATTAATCGTATTCCGCTTAGAATTAACTTCATTATGAAGAGTTTGATAGATAGTATCAGTTTGGCTGCTTCAGGACACATATTTTTCAAAAAAGTCACGATTAAAAAAAAAAACATAATTTCAAATTTTTAAAACACCCACTTATTTTTCATAATATCTCAAAAATTACGACAGATACGTATAAAAGTGTACGCATTAAAATTTTAGGTATTTTTCTGACAAACAATTTAGTTTTTTTGTTTTCTCTGTCAAACAAAAATTGACGGAGATATGATTGTTTAAAGAGCGCGTGGCAGCGCAATCACAGCCTCTCTTAAGCCCTTTAACCCTTCACCGTTTTAGAAAAAAGGTTTTTTACTATATATTGCAATAAAGGATGTTGTAGCTCTCTTAATTACCTTTACAATGGTTTTTTATAAATTGTGATAGCATGAAAATTGAAGGAGTTATGGTCCAAAAACTTATCATATTTTTTTCTACTTAGTAACTGAAAATTTCGAAGTGTGAATATTTGGAGCAATGTGAAAGTACGCAGTATAATAGAGACCCACAACTATTGTAATGTGTATATATATACATAATATGGCTCATATATTTTGGAAACGTAGGCATGAATACATACCAACATTCTTATATGTATACAGGGTGTCCCTAAAACCAACTTTTATACGATCAGGGCTGATAGACCAGCTCTTAAGAACCTAGATTAAGCAAATTTGACCTCAGTAAAAATCTCTTAGTTTTCGAGATATTGACGTTTTTGTAAAACTCGTGCTAAGTGATACCCTGACTCGGTGTTTTGAGTGTCATTGCTAAAATATCAAGTATTTTACAAATCTGTATTTTGCTATGTGTGGCCAAATAACTATGCTATTGAACGTATTTTCTATTTTTGCTAATTTATTCATGCTGTGGACACAGTACAATAACAAAAAAAAATTATTCGATTTTTTTCAAATTTCACCTCTGACTTCGAACTAGCGTGGTGAAAAAAAATGTACCAACATAACCAGGCACTCAACGTAAAAAAATTGCGCACTTATTGTAGTTTCTAAAATGGTATAAAATTTACTAAACACTGTAATAATTTTTGAAATAATGATATTTTGTAACAAAATTAACTGTCTGCCGCCTTCATCTCATACGATCCGGTTGAACTAAGTTTGCACCTGGCGTGCTTGACATCACATACAAATTAGGTGCAAACTTCACGTAATCGTCAATATCTCGAAAACTAAGAAATTTTTATGAGGTCGATTTTACTCAGTCTCGTTTTTTATGAGCTGGTTTATCAGCCCTGTTCGCCATTTTGTAAAAGTCGTGAATTTTGATAGCCTGGATCAGTCTTTCGAATGTCATGACTTCAAATTTCAGTATTTTCTTAATCTGCTTTTTGTTTTAAACATTACTTAATAATTATGCTATCATACCTTATCAAAATAAATTAGATTTTACGTGATTCAAAATATGACCTCGGATTTGAATCGCGTAATACTTAAAACAAATTTACCATGCTAAAATAAAAAAAAATAATGTAGTTTAAAATAGTAAGATTTTACACACTAGACACCGTAGTTTTTAAGATAATAGCATTTTAATTCAAAAGGAGGTTATACTACAATATTCCATTGGTTAAATTTCGTACCAGAATTTGAATTTCGAACAGAAAAGGTATGATAGCATAATTATTAAGTAATGTTTAACAAAAAGCAGATTAAGAAAATACTGAAATTTGAAGTCATGACATTCGAAAGACTGATCCAGGCTATCAAAATTCGCGACTTTTACAAAATGGCGAACAGGGCTGATAAACCAGCTCATAAAAAACGAGACTGAGTAAAATCGACCTCATAAAAATTTCTTAGTTTTCGAGATATTGACGATTACGTGAAGTTTGCACCTAATTTGTATTTGATGTCAAGCACGCCAGGTGCAAACTTAGTTCAACCGGATCGTATGAGATGAAGGCGGCAGACAGTTAATTTTGTAACAAAATATCATTATTTCAAAAATTATTACAGTGTTTAGTAAATTTTATACCATTTTAGAAACTACAATAAGTGCGCAATTTTTTTACGTTGAGTGCCTGGTTATGTTGGTACATTTTTTTTTCACCACGCTAGTTCGAAGTCAGAGGTGAAATTTGAAAAAAATCGAATAATTTTTTTTTGTTATTGTACTGTGTCCACAGCATGAATAAATTAGCAAAAATAGAAAATACGTTCAATAGCATAGTTATTTGGCCACACATAGCAAAATACAGATTTGTAAAATACTTGATATTTTAGCAATGACACTCAAAACACCGAGTCAGGGTATCACTTAGCACGAGTTTTACAAAAACGTCAATATCTCGAAAACTAAGAGATTTTTACTGAGGTCAAATTTGCTTAATCTAGGTTCTTATGAGCTGGTCTATCAGCCCTGATCGTATAAAAGTTGGTTTTAGGGACACCCTGTATATAACACATTTGAGTGAAGGGGCCAACGAAAATACCATTATGCAACAGTTGTATAAGAAGGCTCAAAAAATGCGAATTGCGTGAGTTGCGATACGAGCCGCGACAACGGCGAGTATCGCAAATAGAGACGCAATGCGCGTTTTTTGATTTAATTATACAACGTTGCATACAATACTTTTTCTACGACTAGGTTTTAAAATCTAAAAAATACAATAATGCATAACCTCAAACAAGGCAAATATGACGTATGACTGACAGTATGTGTCTATGGTAAACTTTTTTTTTAATTTAAAATATACTTGCAGTGACTATAATACTTTTGTATAAAGACAATAAAGATATATACAACGTGTTTTCTGATCCACTGAAAAGCCTGAACGGGGTGATTATACTGAACAACTTTTACTATCGGGACAAATTTCATACGAAATGTCGTCATCGATCGGTCGAAAATAGTCGAAAACTCGTAATGTATGAAAAGTCCAAAAAAATTTTTGAGATTTCGGGGTTGGCTGCATACACACTATCGACATTTAGATAGTCGATAAAAAAAGCATTCACGCTCTAGTGAAAAGAAATGTCAGTGCGACAAGATAACGGGGTCTAGTAATCATATATATTTACTGTTTTAATTTAGGGGTAGTCGGTCATCTGTATTTGTAATGGGGGTCACACGTGACCCCCATGGCGCCCAATGTGTTAAGGGTAGAAAAGCTTAAGAATATGATAATCATTTTCGAGAGTGTGGAATAATATTTAAATCCTTTTCATTTTATCAAAAAAAAAATTTAACAATTGGGTAAGTCAAGTTATTCAAAAGTGTGCAATTTATATATTTTTTGATAGTTCCCGACGTAATGATCTAGAAAATACCCCTATTGCATTTTTATTCCCTGTAATTCTTCCAAAATATCGTGTTGAACTCATTTAAAAAAAGGGACGCCGGTCTGACAAAATTAGTGCCTAAATTCGTAAAAAAAAAACAAACGTATCTGTCTGTGTGAAGTCTGTGTCAGCTGACAATGGGCTAAGCGACAAAAAAAAGTGTTTAGTCCGTCAGTTAAATTATTAAAAAATATTGTACACGTATTTTTCTTTTGTTTGATAAACAAAAAATTACGAAGATAGAGTGCTTAGAAGTGTCGAGTGACGTCACTCCTAGGTACAATTTTCACCTAGGAGTGACGTCACAAGCCCCCACTCTAGAAGTTTGATGATCTATAACTTTGTCGATTTTTAATATTTTGATAAACCAAAAAATACGTGTCCCATATTTTTCCATAATCTAACCGACGGACTAAATAGAATTATATATTTTTAACCCAGTCGTCATCCCCATTGTGACAGACCAAACTTCACACATATACGTTTGTTTTTTTTTTACGAATTTAGGCACTAATTTTGTCAGTCCGGCCGGCGTCCCTTTTTTTAAGCGAGTTTAACACGACATTTTGGAAGAATTACAGGGAATAAAAATGCAATAAGGGTATTTTCTAGATCATTACGTCGGGAACTATCGAAAAAAACATATAAATTGTACACTGTTAAAATTCTTGACTTACCCAATTTTTTATCAAGGGGTAGTTTTCAAGGGTTGAAAGGGGGTTAAAAATTTGATAATTATTATAGAGAATATAAAATATTACTTACTCTATACTTACATCTTTTTATGTCATACCAACGTATTTTTTTTGTGATTTTTTCAATTTAGGGGTTGTTTGCAATTTCAAGGGGTTGAAAATTATTTTAATATGAGGTAATTATGTTAGAAAATACTTTACAATTTCACCACTTACTATTAGACATGTTTTCTAGCGATAAAATGGCTCAATGTAAATTTTTCCATTAAGGGGTTGTTTACACCCCTTAAAAATAATAGGCGGAGTTCAGATCATTTTCACTTTTGAAGTTAAGGGTAAGATGAGCCTAATTCCAAAATTTCATGCAAATCGGTTCACAGTAAAAAAATTCGGAGGTAAGACCGTATTTTTCGCTTCAATGACTGCCCTACTAACCCGTAGTTTCAGGGGGCGACAATATACTTTTGTGAGATTTTTGAAATAATTTATCTCAGTGGTCGAGAAAAGGGGGCACCGCATCATATTTCTGACCCGGCTTGGAAAAGTCGTAGATCCGGGGCTGCATGTAATAAATCACATGATTGAGTAACATTAGAACGTGCGATAGGGGCAGGGCGTGACGTCACGCTGCGGCACCGCGCCGGCTGTCGCCTGTAACCTAGTTTCCCACGAGATACCTGACCGCCGCTCGATATGCCCAGTCGACGGCGAAAATATGTTCACACTTTTACACCTTATTTAATTGGAAAGTCGAAAAGTGTCAACATAATGTACCGTCGACTGTCCACGGGAAGCCTGATGTGTCTAACTATACGCAACTCAGATTAATTGTTCTACTTGGGCTCATCTAACACAACGAAGTAGATTTTGTAAATATGCATAACTTGTGCGTGCATATTACGTAATACTTCAGCGACTGAAAACCAATTTTAATATTTTACAAGTTTCATTTAAATTTATCATGCGCAGTCGTGGTATGTGTACCCAAATCTTGCAACCAACTCGAAATTTGATATGTAGGTATTAAACGTTAATCCAATGACAATAAAATAAAATAAACTTTACTTCACGGAAATTTACTCGCGTGCGATGCGGGAAATATGGCCGGCAATAAAAATGTGTCGCAACAACTGCGGTCGCGCTGAAACGCAAGCTTCGCTGAGCACAGCAGGGTAATTCAGAACATTCACGTCAACCTCGACTCTAATCTGAACCGTGAACAAGAGTAGTCAAGAATATGTTGGTCATCGGGCACCAGGGTCTAGCTTCAGTAGTTCGCTGATATTAGTCCGGTTCGAACTAATATATGACCCACTCACCTCTGATATTATTTTGCGCCCACTCTACTACCCTAATGTTGTCTGGAAGAGATCGCATATAGACTGGCTGCCTCTAATATCTGGCCGCCCTAGGCCCGGGCCTACTGGACCTTAGGACAAATCCGCCATTGTGTGGGTAGTAAAACAAGAAATGGCGTGGATAGAGTTCGTTTAGTTAGGTTAGACGCAATTACCACCGCGCGCGTCGACATTGTCCCACATAGCTGATGAAAACTAAGCAGCCTAGAAATGAAAAATAATGTTCGTGAAAGACTGTAAAATACACCAATGCGACCCGAAAACAATTTGAAATGCGACGTAGTACAACTTATAAAAAAATATAATTTCCTAACCCATACCCATTATATTGTGGATTTTATCAAATACGATTTTGATAAATACGATAGAGTTAGTCAAATGAAGTAAAGAAGGAGGAAGGAAAAATTATATCGCAATATTTACGCTTCAAGTAGGTAGGTTTTTATATGCTGCAAGTGGGCGCTTCCATTATCCTGCAAGTGTGCAGAGGCGGCTCTAGGCCGTGTTGCGCCCGTGTGCAATCAACACGGTGCCCTCTAGTATACGAGTAGGCGTATATAGGAGGAGTGCCCACCCCAGTATGGTCTAGTGCCAAATGATGGGTTACTAATTCGAAATTAACCTAAATAATGGCATCTCAGGAGCCAGGCCCCCCCGAAAAGATACGCCAATGCCTCTAGTAGGCGTAAGGAGCTGCTCATGGCGCGCCTTGCTCTGCTACCACGCCCGGCATCGGCCACAACTAGAGTCCGACCGAAATTTCGGTTTCGGCCTAGTTTCGGCAAAAAAACGGGTTTCGGTTGAGTTTCTGTTTCGGCTGCCATCTGGCAGAAACTACAGCCGAAACCGAAACTGAATTCGAGAAGTTTCGCAATGCGATCGGACAGTCTTTATTTCAAACAGCACAAATAATTTATTTGAAATTAAAAAGTGATTATGTTGTTATAATGGGTTAGTCTCATCTCGTCTAAAAAAGCAGCTGGTCTAAGCAGTAACTGGTCTAACGCACAGATGGTCTAATTAGCAAGTGGTCTAAAACGCGGTTGGTCTAAGTAGCTAGTGGTCTAAAAATCAGCTGGTCTAATTAGCAAGTGGTCTAAAAAGCAACTGGTCTAAAGGTCTTACCAGAATAAAGTAGAACAATGACTCGTACTTACTCGTGAAACTGCATTGTCATGTACGGAAAGGCAATAAATAAGTTTCTATCAAAAAATATTTTTTAAACAATTTTTATTACTGACCGATTACCGATTGGCCTGCAAGTGGAAACAATAATTATTCAAACTCCTTTACATCGGAAACATACTGGCCACTTTAGATTATAGATACCGTGTTTGTTAATGACAACTTCATTCTATTATGTGATGTTTTCCTGCCTTCGTGCTGAATATTGTTATGTGAAATGGTTACATTTTAATTATAATTTAAATATGGATCCTGGACCAAGTAGTGGGGATTTTTGTTGTTTTCAACGCCATCTAGTGAAATCTTATTGAACCAGCAACATGCAGTTTGCATATTAGACTGGTAGATAGTGGTGCCAAGGGCGCCAAGGGTGCCCTTCACAGGAAAATGATTTCGATCTGTCCATGGACTTTTGCAGCCGGCTATACATGGAAGTGGGCTGCGGGTAAATACTTTAACGCAAGCGCAAATAGGTAGGCTACCTGCCTATTTAGATTACGAAAATAAGTATCCACTTTTGACTTTATCTCAATGCAGTAACAATAAGATGAAAAAGTGGACACATGTCTTTGTAGTAAAGGAGTTGACTGTACATATAAATATTTAAAATTTAAATAATAATAAAAATATTATGATCGATACAAATCAGTGCTGACTAATTTGAGTTTAGAAGACATAATTTTTTGATGGTATGAGATTTAGACAAAGAACCTTATAGACCAGTTGCATTATTGGCGGGTAGCGTTTTAGACCAGTTGCGTTTTAGACGAGAAGCGTTTTAGACCAGCTGCTAGGTGCGTTTTAGACAAGTTGCTACTTAGACCAGTTGCTTTTTAGACGAGTTGCTAATTAGACCATTTGCTTTTTAGACCAGTTAACTGCTTAGACCAGCTGCTTTTTTAGACGAGATGAGACTAACCCGTTATAATTAATGAATAAGTACTTCAGAGACTGAATGATTAATGTTATTTACAATGACTGACTTTTTTTCTTCCCACGTGTGTTCCTTCAAACATGTCGTTATATGCAAGTTTCTGTTTCGGCCGCCCCCTAAGACCCTGCGCCTGTGAGTTCCCTCGATTACTCATGCCTCCCATCATCACAACTAGACCCCTTTCAATATACAGGGTGTCCCTAAAACCAACTTTTATACGATCAGGGCTGATAGACCAGCTCATAAGAACCTAGATTAAGCAAATTTGACCTTAGTAAAAATCTCTTAGTTTTCGAGATATTGACGTTTTTGTAAAACTCGTGCTAAGTGATACCCTGACTCGGTGTTTTGAGTGTCATTGCTAAAATATCAAGTATTTTACAAATCTGTTTTTTGCTATGTGTGGCCAAATAACTATGCTATTGAACGTATTTTCTATTTTTGCTAATTTATTCATGCTGTGGACACAGTACAATAACAAAAAAAATATATTCGATTTTTTTCAAATTTCACCTCTGACTTCGAACTAGCGTGGTGAAAAAAAAATGTACCAACATAACCAGGCACTCAACGTAAAAAAATTGCGCATTTATTGTAGTTTCTAAAATGGTATAAAATTTACTAAACACTGTAATAATTTTTGAAATAATGATATTTTGTTACAAAATTAACTGTCTGCCGCCTTCATCTCATACGATCCGGTTGACCTAAGTTTGCACCTGGCGTGCTTGACATCACATACAAATTAGGTGCAAACTTCACGTAATCGTCAATATCTCGAAAACTAAGAAATTTTTATGAGGTCGATTTTACTCAGTCTCGTTTTTTATGAGCTGGTTTATCAGCCCTGTTCGCCATTTTGTAAAAGTCGCGAATTTTGATAGCCTGGATCAGTCTTTCGAATGTCATGACTTCAAATTTCAGTATTTTCTTAATCTGCTTTTTGTTAAACATTACTTAATAATTATGCTATCATACCTTTTCTGTTCGAAATTCAAATTCTGGTACGAAATTTAACCAATGGAATATTGTAGTATAACCTCCTTTTGAATTAAAATGCTATTATCTTAAAAACTACGGTGTCTAGTGTGTAAAATCTTACTATTTTAAACTACATTATTTTTTTTTATTTTAGCATGGTAAATTTGTTTTAAGTATTACACGATTCAAATCCGAGGTCATATTTTGAATCACGTAAAATCTAATTTATTTTGATAAGGTATGATAGCATAATTATTAAGTAATGTTTAAAACAAAAAGCATATTAAGAAAATACTGAAATTTGAAGTCATGACTTTCGAAAGACTGATCCAGGCTATCAAAATTCGCGACTTTTACAAAATGGCGAACATGGCTGATAAACCAGCTCATAAAAAACGAGACTGAGTAAAATCGACCTCATAAAAATTTCTTAGTTTTCGAGATATTGACGATTACGTGAAGTTTGCACCTAATTTGTATGTGATGTCAAGCACGCCAGGTGCAAACTTAGTTCAACCGGATCGTATGAGATGAAGCCGGCAGACAGTTAATTTTGTAACAAAATATCATTATTTCAAAAATTATTACAGTGTTTAGTAAATTTTATACCATTTTAGAAACTACAATAAATGTGAAATTTTTTTACGTTGAGTGCCTGGTTATGTTGGTACATTTTTTTTTCACCACGCTAGTTCGAAGTCAGAGGTGAAATTTGAAAAAAATCGAATATTTTTTTTTGTTATTGTACTGTGTCCACCGCATGAATAAATTAGCAAAAATAGAAAATACGTTCAATAGCATAGTTATTTGGCCACACATAGCAAAAAACAGATTTGTAAAATACTTGATATTTTAGCAATGACACTCAAAACACCGAGTCAGGGTATCACTTAGCACGAGTTTTACAAAAACGTCAATATCTCGAAAACTAAGAGATTTTTACTGAGGTCAAATTTGCTTAATCTAGGTTCTTATGAGCTGGTCTATCAGCCCTGATCGTATAAAAGTTGGTTTTAGGGACACCCTGTATATTTTTATTTCAAATCAGTTTTTAAATGTCGTTCTGAGGTAATTTTTAGTATACAAAGTAGCATAAAAAGTTTCCAGGGTCGCACGTGCCTATTTCACCGCTGTTATCATACTATCGATTGCTGTCACAATCTCTGCAAAATTACGTTTATAACGTAACAAATAGGTTTTTCTGGGGGCAGGTATGCACGGTGTGTGCACAAATATCGTTATACGATACTTATGTTATGTTAGGTACCTACAATTTAATATGTTATTTTAGTGTAGTCTTTCCCGTACACGAGACAATAGTGTCCCGGCCCTTTGGGAGGCGTGCGCGGAGCCGAAGCCAACACGTAGAGGCCCTTTCGACAATTTAATGAAAGGCAACGTGTACACCCAGCGGATGCTGTCCCTGCCCGTGTCACGGGACGTTAGTGTAGTGTATTATTAGTGTAAGCTATGTGAAAAATGGTCCAAGCCACACTCACAAATAAGAAACTGGATCAAAGTCAAAATACAAATATCAATCATCAGAGCGATCTCTATTAGAATTAGGGGGACGAGAAGAAGGATAGGAAGATTTGGATGCGATGATGGCTGTGGAATACCCATCCTGGAGCACTAGATTTCTCTTCTTTTTACCATATAATTGTGTCTATAATACTTTGTTTATTTGTATTATTTAACGTAATAAAATAGTTAACACCCATTATTAGTGTAAGTAATTGTTGGTACGCCCAGTGGGTAAAATCGTTCACAATTTATGGCAAACTAGCTGTCCCGACAAATTTCGTTTCGCCTAAGAATTTTCAATTTTTTAGATGTTTTAATAGTTATTCTGTTATTCGGGCCAGAGACAAACCTAAACATCAAAGATCGTATAAATCGGTCCACCCATTCTCGAGTTATAAATGGTGCAACTAACGGGAACTGCATCACAACTGCGCAGTCGGCGTGCAGTTGTGATGCAGTTCCCATACAAATCGTAGCTAGTTGCGGTTGGGTTGCAGTCCGTCTGTATCGGCCCTAACACGACTTTGATTTATGTGTATAGATAGCAGTGGCGTGGCGCAAAAGATATCCTTGGGCAAGCCGGTGCAGATTTGGCGTACATTTTCCTTAAGAGCTGTAGAATAAGGTGTTGACATGCCTGATATTAGGCAAGCCGGTAGGAATCGAGTTCTTTGTACTGATAGATAGATAATAATAGATAAAAGATAAACTAAAATAAATAAATAAAGAGAAAGAGCAAAGAGAAAGAGAATTACATTTTTAGTAGAGATGGGCCGACTACGGATTTTGCCGACTAATCGGTTCTCAATTTACCGATTAATCGGCCGACTAGTCGGCATTGCCGATCATAGTTATTATATTTTTCATCACACTTGCTCGAAAATGGTGTCATTACACGTAGGTTTTGCGGGCCGTAAATGACTTATTACGCCCTAGGGCGTAATGGTTTTCTTTTTAAATTTGAAACGCTGGTTCTGTTTTACTCTTATTTGTCATGTTCAAAGGAAACGCCAACGTACTTTTTTAACTTTTATTACTGAAATATTTATTTAAAGAGAACTGTTATTGCAAATACATGTAAACACATATTTCTGTAACATTAATTAAATGTTTAAATAGTGCATTTCAGTATTTTGCAAAAATAAAAACACACATTTTAAGTCTTTACCGCTATGGTTTCCGAACGTGAGTTGACATTCGCATTGTCTATGGATAATGTCACTAATGTCACTGTCAGTTTTACAATTTTATTTAGGTTAAGTAAGGTTATTTTAATCAGATTTCCTCACAAGTGTGATGAAAAACATTGTGTGTGCCACGGGCGGTAAAGGAATTACAAACTCGTGTTATTAAAGCCCTCGGCTTCGCCTCGGCCTTGTAACAAACACTCGTTTGTAATTCCTTACTTACCGCCCTTGATACACAATGTACTAATCTATGTTCGCTTCATTTTCCCGCCATTTCTTATCACGCGTTCGTGTTTTGACCAGTTTAGTGGGGTTTGTTTACGTTATTGTTTAGCCGGCGTGTTCAGTAAATAAGGAAAATAGTGTTCAGTAAATAAGGAAAATAGTGATTTGTATTTGAGTAAAGCATGTAAAAATATAAAATTTTAAGAAAAATATGGTTTAATTTCTTCTGTATCCTATATTCTCTGCTAGGCAATAGTGCGCCCATCTCTAATTTTTAGATATCTTTTTGCCAGCCAGCCTAGCACAACTGGCGCGTGACTTCGTTTGTCGCGCGACAGACCACGACCTGCCACTTTTGCGCAATATTCAACAGAAAATCATAGGTAATAAATATTTGACGCGCTATACAGTCACGCATCACAACTCACAAGCACGCCTGTGATGTCAACACCCTTTTTGCCCTTTAGGCCCACGTCTACAGATTTGCAATTCTACAGATTCTCATGTTTACAGATTCCCGATTCTACAGATTCTCGTGTCTACAGATTCCCAATTCTACAGATTCTCATTTCTACAGATTCTCATTTCTACAGATTCCCAATTCTACAGATTCTTATGTCTACAGATTCCCAATTCTACAGATTCTCATGTCTACAGATTCCCAATTCGACAGATTCTCTTGTCTACAGATTCCCAATTCTACAGATTCTCATGTCTACAGATTCCCAATTCTACAGATTCTCATTTCTACAGATTCCCAATTCTATAGATTCTCATGTCTATAGATTCTCATGTCTACAGATTCCCAATTCAACAGATTCTCAGCTGAATGAGTTACTAATTGAAAAGACGATAATGAGCACTTGAGATAAAATGCGATAACCAGCCAGAAATTAAGTACCTATTCATTTTAATAAAATGTTTTTATTTCCCCATAAGAAGGTGCAAGCTCTGACTTTTATAAATACTCTAATCACATATTCATGGTAAAACAAGGAGAAGGAGGCTAACTAACTAACTAAGTACATTGCAGTGACAGGTTGCAAGCCCATCATCCACAACACTCTTGAATCAAACCTATTTTATTACCCATTTCTTACAACAGTAACGGAAGTGGATTATACAGTCTCGTCTAAAATGTAAACTTGAAAATCGTATACCTATTTTCAGATATGACCGTACTAATCGTGCTGTTATGTATTTTTAGAGAATTATTAGTATTTGAAGTGTAGGTACGTAACCTGTAGAACTGGTAATCTGAAAAATTGGGAATCTGTAGGATTGGGAATAGATATGAGCGCCGATGGGCAATTGGTCGGCGGCGGCGCGCCGATCAAAATCGGTCGGCGGCGGCGGCGTCGGCGGCGTGACCTTGATTTTCCCCGGAAAAGAAAAATACCTACAGTTTTTCATAGAAACACTTTTTATAATGAAGCAGTACTAAGTGTAATCAACTATTTAATGAATTAAATAGTTTTTACGTCACACCTGGCCATAAAGTGGCAATTACTCCTGAAAAATCCCACTTTCTGGCCTGAGAGAGCACCCGGTGCAAAGGTGCTCATCAAACTCGCCGCATTGCCTCGCTGAATGGCAATAGACAACCTCTGCACCAAGTACGAACCCGCGCGAGGATCGGACCCCCTTTCCACAATTCGTCGCCCTACCTCTCTAATAAAAGCTTTAACCTACGACCCTCAGCACCCTGTCGTCTCAAAAGCAAGAGGCACAAAATAATATGCATTGGCCAGGGCTAAGTATTTGTCCCGTTTCCGAGCTGCGACAAAATCTGCTGCCGCACCAGCTGTCCGCACCGTTCGGCTGAGGTGTGAAGCGACGAAAGTGCTGACGCACGTGGCGTCCCAGAGAACACATTTCCCCTTCTGGCACGGCACCAGAGAGTGAGCCCCCCGTCTGGCCTTTTGCCATCGGTGCGACAGAGACCAGGTGGATCTAGGACACATGGGATGTTTGCGGATATTAAGGCCCTTCGAACGATGTCATTAAGAGCGTGGTGGCGCGGAAATCTGCCTGAACAGCGACAACAACTTAACGCGTGATGGCCATTCGCTTCCACCATGGAACCGCAGATGCATTTATGGGGAACACAAACATCGCAGCCCAGGCGGAGAGCTACCGCCACCCGCATCGAGTCATTATCAAGGAGTGTTCCGAGATGAGGAGTAGGCAAAGCCTGCAACCACGCTCCTGCCTCTGCCATTGACACCGATCGAAGTCTAGCCAAATCCACGCCTGTAGCTACACCTTTCGAGTGTATCCTTGCCCCAACATCGTCCCACAGCCGCTGCACTTGAGGAGCCTCGGACACGGCCGCACTCGGGAACCGTGCTTTCCATTTTGCCAACGCGTCATCAACAAAAGGAATTGTGGCACTGTTTCCTTGACAATTTAAAATTTTAGACACCAGGCCACAAACCCCATGTGCCGAGGCAAGAAATTCTGGCTAAGTCCCCCGCACGCCGCAAACCCAGGCCCCCGTGACGTACGGGCAAAGACGCTTGACTCCACTGGCCATCAGATAGGGACACATTCAGAATTGCTTCTGTTGTGCTCAAAGCGTCGTCAAACGAAGACACTTCATCTGGGCTCAGCCACGTTGGAGTGTTTCTTAAAAGGTAGATTATTTTGGGAATCGCGAAGCACATTCTCAGCAGAATCAGGGACCTTGAGCACTGATATTCTCGAGACGCTCTCTGGCGAGCACAAGGAGCCGCTTCCTGGCCTCTATAGCATCTGGAATGGCCGTTGGGAATATTGGAGAGCCCAGGAGGGTAAAAGTGTTGCGAGAAAGCTCTTTGACGCCAGGAAGCAAAGAGTGGAAAGAAGGCAAAGAAGAAGAAGTCTGTCCGCAACAGGAAAATTTACACTTCGTCGCATTAAACTCCAGGCCCATCTCCTTAAGACGAGGAAGCAGCGATTCTAAGTCCTGCTTTACAACTTTCGGTTTCCCCCCGATAGTCCCGTCATCCAAGTACCAAATATTAAGAGGTGACTTCAAAGCCAATATTGCTTTATGGATAGTGAGGCTGAAGGTTAACGGTCCGAGCGGATCTCCCTGCTGCGCACCGACCTGAGAAAGGATCAAGGAGTAATTGTAGAAAGGATTAGATGGAGAGTGATACACTTGGTAGAGAAAAGGATACAAAGTCGGTATCTTGTCCCAGACTTCGCCCAGCAGAACATATCTATAAAATTATAATCTTATGAAGAACTAGCATTTACCCGCGGCTTCGCCCGCGTTGTTCCTGTTACTGTCCCAAGCGAACTATTTACCGGGATATAAAGTATCCTATGTTTCAATCCAGCGCTTGGTCTACTTGCATGCCAATTTCAGCTCAATCCTTCCAGTGTTTACCCCGTTATTTAATCACAAACATCTAAATATCCAATCATCTTCACAAACATTCACAATTATAACATTAGTGTGATACATAACGTAAAGTAATTAATGTAACTGATCCAGAAATATTTGCTTATTATACACCCAAAAATACCACTGTGATCTCATGAAATTTTGTGATTTTCGTGATTGTATGTTTAGGGCACGATATCCTAAAATACTTCAAACACTCACTTTTATGAAGGCTTTTAAAGGTTAGAGCACTGTCATGTCTTCGTGCTACTCGTACGTACTCGGTAATCATAGATTTTGGACGCAGATGTGAAACGGAAGTTATTGATTCTCGTTTATTTCGCTATGATTACTGGACGCTGACGACGACGGCGTCATTTTATGACGGGTTTGCCGCGAAACGCGACTCCAACTAATCAAAATAGACAGTTTCAAAACCAGCGGGAGGCGGGGATCGGCGCGCCGATGAGCCCGCGTCGGCGGCGGCGGCGCGAGATTTTAGCCGGCGGCGGCGGCGCGGCGCGGCGGCGCTCATATCTAATTGGGAATCTGTAGAACTGGTAATCTGTAGAATTGGGAATCTGTAGAATCGGTAATCTGTAGAATTGGGATGCTGTAGAATTGGTAATAGGTAGAACTGGGAATCTGTAGAATCGGTAATCTGTAGAATTGGAAATCTGTAGAACTGGTAATCTGTAGAATTGGGAATCTGTAGAACTGGTAATCTGTAGAATTGGGAATCTGTAAAATTAGTAATCTGTAGAATTGGGAATCTGTAGAGATAGGAATCTGTAATAAAAATCTGTAGAATTGGGAACAAACCTTTGTTTGTACATATTATTAAAGTAGCCTATATTTTTTTAATTCCCTTAGCAAAGTTTATTTTTTTTATGACGTAATTAAAAATGGAAAGGTTCAGATATTTCCCTATACTTGTGGTATAAGACGGTATTACTTGCCAAATTTCATAGTTCTAGGTCAACGGAAAGTGCCCTTTGAATTTTGGTTTCCTTGAGAGAGTCGAAATTTACGTTTTTTGCGGCATAATGGGCCGTATCTTTTTTCACGTTAACTTAGAAGTTTGATTTCTTCACAGTTTCAAGAGACCGTAGACCTGAGTATATGGTTTCATTTTCAACTCGATACCTCCACGCGTTCCCGAGATAAATGGTCTTGACAGATGGACACACAGACATATAACAAAGTGATCTTATAAGGGTTCCGTTTTTCCCTTTTGACGTACGGACCCTAAAAACAACATTTATTTGCAAACAGGCCACAGGGGCATTTTTACAAGTCTGAATCTACAAGCGCTTCGAAAAGCGACATCAGTTCCTATATCAGGTTTGTCAGGTGTTAGTACCTACTAGCAAATGTTGAGACATTTCTGACGACGCGGCGCGGCGGACCGCATAAAGTAATGAACCGGAGAGCGGCGACGCGACCGACAATGGTGACAATTATCTGTAACGATTATGTTATGGCAGCGCTCGAGGTGAGACTGAGGCGTTGCCCAATCGCCCGTTTGCACTCTACGAGTATCCATCCACCCGTGCAGATAATGTACAACTCATCACAACTATAGTCTCTGTGAGTGTAATTGTCCAAGCGAGCGGCGGGTTCTAGTCTAGGTCCGATCGGGATCAAGACTAGTCGTCGTTGTGGTGCATAGAACTGTGAGATGATTGGTATAGTTTGAATCTTTTCCGGCAGATTTCGGCCTGCCGTGGTGTTTGAAATGGCAATTCGCAAATGTATAGGTCAGTTCATAAGATCTGACGCGGATTTTGTATGCAGCCAGTGTTTTAAAGAATTAATAAATGACCATTAAATGATTTTATTCTTCCGAGAATATCCGAAAGAAACGGAAAAGAGCGAATATTTCCAATAGACCCGGAAAAAAACATTGGTTCTTTTGTGGAAATTTGAACGCTAGACTGTACATATAATGATCTCTAAAATATACTGTCTAGTGTATCTGTATCTGTGCTTTCTATGTCATGTTTGTGGATGAATAAAGTTTTTATCTATCTATCTATCTACAGTGGAGTGTGAAAGCGACGGCGTACCTCTCTGTTGCGCTCGGTGGCGACCTTGGGCGGGAACAGCAGCTGGTTGAGGTAGCTGAGGAAGATGAGCAGGCAGAAGCTGAGCTGCGTCAGCACCGCCGTCAGCAGCGAGCACTTCTCGAACGACTCCTGCGACTGTCCCAGCGCGGCCCAGTCCAGCGGCGGTATGGATGGCGCGCGCGCCGCAAACTGCACACAAACAATAACGTTAGATAGATAGCTAAAACATTTATCTGTTCAACTATAACACACACAAAAATACAATAATTACAAAGAAACAAGGTAAAACATTAAATTTTATCAAAACAATTATATGTATTAATAAGGCACATGATTAAATTGCAATTTGTGTGCACTGCAGCATGCAGCAGTACAAAACGGTTCCAGCTCAGTGATCAACATTGCTCATGGAAAGTGAGCAACACACTGGTATTCTGCTGGACCCAAGGGTCACCAAAAAAATATTATATTGGCTCACAAACATTAGTGAACTTCATCAGATAAAACAAATGAAAATGAAATAGTACATTACACAAATCGGGTGGTAATACAAAGAAAGATCGCAGAAGTTTGCGGCCCGAGCTGCAAGCGAGGGACGTAAATATGCGATCGAGGGCTTTCTTTATTACCTCCCGTGTTGTGTACATCATTTTATGTCGACACTTGGCCAGAAAGCGGCTTTTTCCGTACGCGCAGCTTTATGGCCAGATGTGGCAACTGTGGCATAAAGAAAATAACAAAATAAAAACTATTTTTAAAAATGATTTGGTTAGAACTTTAAGCCCAAAGGCATTGCTTCTCTTCACAATACCAAGTGCCTAGGGGTCCTGGATCTCTAAATACGAGCCTGGATACAGGTCTTATGCTGGTAGGTTTACCACTTTTATCAGTGGTCGCATTTAGGTCCAGTATTGA
Source organism: Eudemis profundana (assembly GCA_947034925.1). Classification (NCBI taxonomy): domain Eukaryota; kingdom Metazoa; phylum Arthropoda; class Insecta; order Lepidoptera; family Tortricidae; genus Eudemis; species Eudemis profundana. The sequence continues at coordinate 39,967,967 of OX344796.1, read as the reverse complement.
TGTGTGTGAAAAGAAATGTGTGGGTTGATATGAGGCTCTTTAAGAGTGGACACTACAAGCAGCATTTATTTTTAGAAATAGAATATTATTAATAGGTACGATCACGGACTTTAATTGCTAAGCCATTTAGGGTTCAGTCTAATTTTGTTGTGTAATACACAATCTATGTTATCTATGACACGATTATTGTAAGGTGAACCCTAAATGACTCAACAATGGGGATGTTGACTAATGTTGAATTTTATAACATAATATAGCAATTAGCAGTGGCATTTTTTCGTGCTCAAAATGAGAAAATGCTTTTTTTTCATACAGACGAGGACTCAAAGTCAACTGAAAAATCAATGTCAATTATAAATATTGTATGACTTATTGAGGAACTTTCAATCCAATTTTGTTACAGATAAATTGATTCCAACTACAGTCAAGGACAATTGCAATCAAATCAATTATAACACAAGTCATTTTGTGGTCATCTGCAATTAGTTACTAATTGAAATGTTAGAGCTGTCGTCAATCGGCCGGCAATCCCCCCCCTCTACCCGCGCGCCGCGTGGTGCGATTGTTCTCCGCCAATGGTGCGCACGCGCCACGCTTCCTGCTTATCTTTCTTTCTACAGTTTGCAACTCCATAAAAAAACAATCGCAAATACATATCTGTGGGGGAGGGGGGGGGGGGTGGTATAAAAGTGACAAAAATGTGTGACGTACTTTGTGGATGACCCCTAATAACATTTTTAACGTCCTCCATATCCTGCCTCACATACATACAAACATTTAAATTTAATATAAAACTTGTAAAAATCCTAAGCCCAATATGTATACAACTCAATGTCGACAAAAAATGTTAGTTGTGCCCTTTTCTGTTATGGCGGCAGAGTTAGTGACCTTATTCTGATGAAGGAAGTTGAAAAGTGTAAGCATATTGGGTGCCATCGACTGTAAGTCCTCTACACTTGCATTCTGAACATTGATTAGAATTCTTGATTGTGTAAAACAGGCTAAAGATTGAGTTTCTGACCCTGCAGCTTTATGCATGATACTTATGATTTTATAACTATATAAAGAATATAATCCTAACACAGTACAGTCACAGGCAATAATCATATAAACATAAAACAAAGTTGGGTTACTTACACCATTAAAACTCGAGAACTGGTGGACCGATTTTTATGATTTTTCAGGTTATCAATAAATTAAAAAAAATGAGGCGGAATGTAGTTCGCCAGGACGGCTAGTATATAATAAAATGAGGCACACATAAATATCTCACACAACCTAATTATTATAGCAATTTAGAGTTGTCAAATCTTTTTGCTTGCCACATTGAATCACATGTTATTGCCCATTACCCTATAAAAGGTATGTAACTAAATTGAAGTTACTTTTCAACTTAATTCCCAGACAGGGAATAACTGTGTGAGTAACGCTTGCGCATATGTACCATAAGGTTAAAATAAAATAAAAAAGTATGATCTCCCAAAAGTGATAATTGAACATAATTCCACAAAGTAATAATGAAAATATTTTGCATGTTGATTCAATAACTGAGCGCAACTGGCACTGTGTTCTGTAGCTGTGAAGGGTCTCCATTATTTATATTTTTTCCAAAATAACAGAATTTCTTCTAATTTCTCAAAATCAGAAATGAATAGATCATGTTAAACTTATACATCGCCAAAAGTAAACTAGCTATTCCAGAAATAGATGCTGATTCATGAACACCAATGCTGTTATTAGTGATAATAGTTATTGGAATGTTTCATGGTCGAGTGGCTATCGTTGTGGGGCAGTTCCGTCCACGGCCACGCGCCGTTCGTGGCCTCTGAGATCTTCAAAAACATTAAATTTCCAGACATTAACAAAATAGAGCATATGTGGTTCTAGGGCCAAGCGTCAACTCGGCCTCGGGACGGGACCGGGGGCTCCCAGAACTAGGGAAAGTTTCCCGCAAACATTAACGCACGGCACGAGGTTAACGTCGCGAAATAATGTAAATACTCACGTCACGCTTGTGCTGGCTTGTAGAATTCGTGTATCCATTTTTATGATTACTTATTTTGTCACTAACACTAGATTCCTTTCCGTTACATTGCTCCAGTTTCTTTAACGGTTTCGATTCATTCGAGCTGACACTACCGTTCGCAGCCGTCGCCGCCATCCTTGTGCACACCGCAAACTTCAGATTAGACAACAACGTTTTGCAGCGATGTTCTAGCTTTACGATCAAGTCCGAAATCATGGAATTCAGCTCGAATTTACGTTGAATCCGCTGAGCGCTTTACGCGCTTCAACAATATACGCTTCCATGGCCTGCTCTATCGACTGGGCGTGTCTCTCTCTTCTCAACTTAAATTGACATTGACAGTTGACATTGACAGTTGCAGATCGTTGAAATGTTTTTTTTTAATTCTTAACTAGTGTTATCTTAGGAGTTTAAATCTGGAGTTAAAAACAAATATTTGGATCAATGTTTCTGTATAACGGCAGTTTTTGAATTATTTTTATCGTGTAAAGAAATACGAGACCATAAACTGCGCAACTGACAATTTTAGAATTACGTACGACAGACGGATGTTGACCTCTATTAAAAAACGTGCCAAGAGTTGCGTTCAAATACTAAACTATTTTGCTGGGTAACAAATATAATGTGTGTTTTAAATACTTTGTCGTACACGTTGATCTTAAATTTAGCATAAGTTACAATAGTTTTAATCAGTATATAGGATGACTTTCTCACATTTTTAATATTATGACCATTCGAAGCGTAAACATTACTTTGTTCCAAACGCACTTCAATCAATTTTCGAATTGTCAAATAAGCTCGGTCGGTAAAGCAGAAAGTCTGGAACTGGAAGTCGATAATTTTGCATTTTCCCTGCATTGAGTTCGCCAACGTTAAAAGATTCACATAGTCCTTATAAAATTTTGCCAAAAAATTGTTGAAACAAGAACAAACAAGGCCTAGACGTTTTTTCACGCTAGGGAAATATTTTTCGTAAGCGCGCTCACACCGGCGAAGAGGGCGGGTTCGGCTCATCGGCGGGGTCGGCGATGAGTAATACCGCTCGTCGTGCGGAGTGACGTCGCGCAGCACCCCACACGGCCCGCGAGCGAGCGAGCCTCAGTCCTCCGGCGCCCGGCGCCCTCACGACACGGCACTCCGCCTCTAGCGCACGCTCGTTCTTCCACTGCGCCCTAGCGACGCGCCCATCTTCCGCGACACCTCCCCTCGCACGCCAGAATGGACGGCACCGATGACCTCCTGGGAGGGTTCGGCGGCGGCGACCTGCCGCCGGCGGCCGCGGCGCCCCCGCCGATGAAGCGCGAGCAGGACTCGACGGACGACTTCGAGCACCTGGACCGCGAGGGCCGCCGCGAGGAGGGCGAGTCCCCGCGCCACGCGCCCGCGCGCCTGGCCACGCAGAACTTCCTCGACATGGAACGCGACGAGTTCGCGGAGCCGCCCCGCGCGCCCTCCGCCGCCGACAAGCTGGCCGACAAGCTGGCCGACCAGCTCGCCGACAAGTTCACCGACAGCGAGTCCGACGCCGACACGGCCGGCGAGTCGCCGCTGCACCGCCCCGCGCCGCCCGCGCCCGAGCCCGCGCCCAAGCCCGCTCCCGACCCCACGCCCGTGCTGGCGCCCAGCCCGGCGCCCGTGCTCGCTCCGGCCCCCGTGCTCGCGCCAGCGCCCGCGCCCGCACCCGCCCCCGCACCCGCCCCGCCGGCGGAGGTGCTGCGGCCCGAGCCGGCGGCGCCGCCGAAGCCTGCGGAGCCCGCGCCCGCCCCGAAGCCCGCGCCCGCGGCGACGCCCAAGCCCGCGCCGGAGCCGCCCAAGCCCGCCCCCGAGCCGACCCGCACGCCGATCGCACACGTCATCGAAGCCGAAGTCATCTTCTGCCAGATGGGACTCGGTAAGATCCCTCCCCTCTAGGTATAACCGACGTCGTGTTTACGGTTCGTCATCTTATCGTGCGCCGTCTGTAAGTATCCGTGTGGAGAAGCTTTGTTCTCCAAATTAGTCACGAGTCTTGGAAATGTTTTGTAATTGTAAAGGAACGGCGGCGTGTTTAATATTCAGAAGCTGTTAGCATTAGCACTATTTGCATCTCATGATTTCATCGTCCGTTTTCGCCGAGTCCCGCTCGCGGCTGCACGCGCAGGTTTTTGTGCAGCGCGCTGGAACCACGACGGCGGCCCAAGGTCTCGGCACGTCATCGAACAAAGCACGAGGACTCGGCGACTTTCGAAGCAAAAACTCTCGTAGGCGCGTGACGACTGACGAATCACGGGTCATTAGGTTTTTTCATGATAAAAAGTTCAGTACATATTATCGTTCGGGCTGGCGCGCGGGGAGCCGGCGGCGGGGGGGTCTGCGGAGGTGGCGGAGCGGCAAGAGCGTTGACCGCTGCAGCGGCTAACGGCGCGCTGAAGCGACCCGCGGTGCAGCCGGAAAGAAAGGACGTCCGCCACCCGGCCGGCTTGCGAACCATCGACATTGCCACTTTGTTTAACAAGACTCCCATGACAGTAAACACGAGCCTAGTGGCTCCAGCTCCGGACAGGAAACGCCGCCCCCGGCTAGGTGCCGGGCGCGCTAATCGATGAGCTTGTTATCCGTGACCAACGTCACCGACGCGGTGGGCGCTGAGCTGACTCACCGACGCATTTATGGTTACCAATGTTACCATAACTACTATATTTTTATTGATTTCCTCCCAAAACTTTACCGCACTTTTCGATCGAAACTTTCATTTAGGTATTCAGTTTAAAAATCCGGCTTATTAGCCTTATAATAGTAATGCTGGCTACAATCTCAGAAAACTCTTTATGCCACACCTGGCCATAAAGTGGTTTTTTCCCCACGCTGCGCGTACGGAAAAAGCCGTTTTCTAGCCAAGTGTAGACATAAAATGATGTACACAACACGGGAGGTAATAAAGAAAGCCCTCGATCGCATATTTACGTCCCTCGCTTACAGCTCGGCTCGCAAAATTTGCAATCTCGGCCTTTCTTTGTTTTACAACCCTAGTTGTGTAATGTACTATTTTATTGATTTCCTCCCAAAACTGTACCGCACTATTCGATCGTATATCTATGCGGATTGGGACGATTGCCCCACGCATTTGCACGCACTACGACAGAATTTTTATTAACCAGTAGGAAACTTTCATTTAGGTATACAGTTTAAATATCCGCCTTGTTAGCCTTGTAATTGTAATCCCAACAAAAACATAAATGTAAAAAAGGAGAGCCAAGTTTAATACAAAAGTTATCCTTGGCTGTAGGCTTCGCCGCAAAAAGAATGGAGATCTAAATGAGTGCCAAGTCCTATGCAAAATCCAAATATGTATTTATAGGAACTAAATAACATTATGAACAAGTATTAAACTCTATTTCTTTGCTTTATTGGATACCTATAACAATTGCTGTTATTTAAAAATGTGAGATCTTAAAGTAGGTGAGCGTTTTCCAAAAAAAATACCGGGGTAGCTACTTTCTCAAAATATGGACTTTTGAGGTTTTTCTGGCTCAGAATCCTTAGTACATTCGAACCTTATACGTAAAAAAAAGTGTCCCAAAATTTTTATGGGATTTTTGTTTTTCCACTACGTCACGTTCATACAAACTCTATGCAAAATGGTGACGTAATGGAAAAAACATGGGACACTTTTTTTACGTATAAGGTTCGAAAGTATTAACGATTCTGAGCCAAAAAAGTCTCACAAGTCCATATTTTGAGAAAGTATTTATATAAACCCCGGTATTTTTTTTGACTTGGCCTGTTTTCATTACATCAGTCATTTTATTAAGTTATTCAACATATGTATATTTTTTTTAATTCTGATAAAAACTGGCCAAGTCAAATCTAGCCTACTTTAAGATCTCACATTTTTAAATAACAGCAATTGTTATAGGTATCCAATAAAGCAAAGAAATAGAGCTTAATACTTGTTCATAATGTTATTTAGTTCCTATAAATACATATTTGGATTTTGCATAGGACTTGGCACTAATTTAGATCTCCATTCTTTTTGCGGCGAAGCCTACAGCCAAGGATAATTTTTGTATTGAACTTGGCTCTCCTTTTTTACATTTATGTTTTTGGTGGGATATCATTACTTTTTGTAAAGAAAACTAGGCAATTACCGAGCTGGATTCCAAATTTCATCTTTCTAGGTCATCTGGAAGTAGGTTAGGTTTAGGTACTATATGCCAGTCAGTCAGTCAGTCAGTCAGTGCTAAAATTTACGACTTTTTGACCTTCATATCTTTATAACCGTTTGAGCTAGCTTCATGAAATTTGGGCTTCTAGATGTCCTTATGGATATAATTAAACACACGTAGTTTTATGTGTTTACGTTAAAGAGGTTTTGAGTTATAGAAGGGTCAAAAGTGGCACCAAGTGGTTCGTGTAATATTACACTCGGCGCTGGCTAGCCAGTTTTGCTTGAACTTGGCTTGACACGCTGCCGCGTGTCTAGATGCTGGCTACAGTCTCAGAAAACTCTTAATACCTCATTTGGCAGGCGAACCCAATATCGTAATTCATTTCAGTGGAATTTATGCGGGTAAAATTTTGGAGCTAAGCTTACCAAAAGAACAATACACTATTATTTTATAATGATAGGGATTGATAAGTAGCTATCTCGATTTTTGTTCTTAGGGTATACCCTAAAAAAGAAAATTCGATGGATTCCATCTCCATTCCGTTGTTTCCTGGTTTCCATGAGAACTTAAATTTGATCCGTTGCGAAATTTTCCGGAAAAAGTTTGACCTAAAACCTGAATTTAGCGCATCGTAGAAATGCGGCGTTTGTCCGTTATCATCAATTCGCCGGGAGAGCAAGATAGCGCACTATCTTATCTCATGAAAGCGGCTTAGAGCCAACAATGTGAAAGTCGCGAGTGACGCGAAATATTCGCAATCCGGACTAATCGCGTGCACCGCGCGTAATGATGTTACATCGCCACATGACCGCACCCCTGACGCGAAACATTTGGATTTACAGATGCTACAGAAGTAAAAACACCAGAGCTATAAATTATGTATGCGCACGTCAGACGGCCGCCGGGAGTAGTAAAAAAGCGAGCAATAACGCTCGTGATGCGTTGATGTATTGCATGATCATCGGAGTTCCATAGATAGGGAACCCGGCCGGAGTGGTGGTGGCGGGATGGGCGGGTGCCACCATCGCTATTTTTAGCAGCAGTCGCGAAGCGCTGGCTCGCGCGGCTCACAAGCGCGCGACTCTCCGCCGCGCTCACGTCGCGACTCGCACCTGCCGCCCATGCAGCCTCGCGGACGCACCTACCGACCCGAGTGACTCATTACGAGGACCATTACCTTTTGTGTGATATTGTTGTGATTTAATCAAAATGGGATCCGATGACATCACGCGTGAGTACCGCGTTTTCCTTCCACATGTCTCTGGTTTTCGGTGGCAATGTGCGTCTGCTATTTTCCGGCGTTCACGAGTGAAGCAGATGATCCGCCGGCTTTTATGATTTGGAATTTTAATTTTGAATGCTTTGATATTAGGTAACTTAATTCAACATTTCTTGGGTGCCAAATGTGATTGCTATCTCAACTGTGCAGATCAACACCCGTTTTTAATGTCTCACGATGTCTCTTTACAATGCTGAATTTTGGCCTCTCTGTGTTGGATACTTGTGATAATACATAACCATTTCCTTGTCGAAAGTTTTCCAAGTTTTGTCCAGGGCGCGGTTTTGGCTAGCGTGTGTGCCATTATGTGCAATTATCTGTCATTGATCAAGTGCCATTGGGCGTCGCTAAGGCGCATCCACGACAACTGGCGGTGTTTAGAGCCGTTCTATTTTTGTCCGCATTATATGCACTGTACGCGAATAAAAATTCCGCCCGACGTATTTGTATATTATAGATGTATCTGTGTAGCTGCCGTTCCGCTACGTCATCAGATCTCTAAACACTGCTGACCTAATTCCGGGCCCTTCAAAAATGCGACGCAGTAGCGACCCTCCGAGCCCTCCGCCTTCCCACGAGCGGCGTTAATGACGCAGCACAAATACCTACACAAAGGGGTTGAGTCGAGATGTTTAGGATCTTCGATGCATCGCTGCTTTTTCATCGCTAGTACGTGGAAAAATAACACAAGCTAATTGGTGTGCAATTAGATTGATTAGCATATATCTAATTGCGATTGCCTCGAATCAGCTCTAAAAGTTTACGAAACTGGGGCTAATTTGCAATATTTGAAGTTTTGAACTACATTTTGAACCAAGGGAGGGTTCCATTATGCATATTCCCGGAAGAACTCCCCGCGGAAATCAATATGCCGAGTTAATTGACATCGCGTACATTATTGAGTTGCAGTGCATCGCGTGTCTAAGCTGGGTTTTCCGGAAAGCCTAGACGGGTTGTAATGTAACGAGGCCGGGGCGGCGCGGGGAAGCCTGGATCGATACCGTGCGGCCGACGCATACCTACCGCCTCCGGCTTTAACTTACTGCCGAACAGTTTCATCCGCTCGGGTCAGATTCAGATGCATTCACTTCACATACCTGAATTAAAAAATGCTTACCAAACTTTCGTTCAGACGTGCAAGGTTTTCACCCCTTTCTTTAGTCAGTGAGGTCTCGGAGACAATGGGCTTTATTCTTCGTGCCCGCGAGCATTGTCCGCAGAGAAAGTCAATTTCGGCAAAAAGGCCTCAAGCTCCGGCTCATCGAACAACCGTGTCGCCTTCTGAAAAATTGCGTTCATGCTCTTTGTCGAGACTGTGAATTAAGTAGGTCAGATGGCTTGTGTAGGAAAGTAGGTTTCCATTCTAATACAGTCGCGTTATCGGGTATCTGGTGTTATCAGATGTCGGGAGTGCAGGCTCGTGTGGGTTAGTATAAGGGACCGCCTACGAAGACTTTCCCTCATCCATTTTTTGCAACACATGGAACGGTGGGTAATTTTAAAACAAACAGGGTTGACAGATGAGCATTTTAATACATAGTTTGCATTGTAATAAAACAACTTAAACGAATTAATTTTTTTAGGTCCCGACGTTTTGTAAATCTTTTCAGCGTTCGTAGTCGCGGGTAGACTGAGAAAATAATAAATTTTCCCTATCAAAATTACCGTTGCCGTTACCGTTGTTGCGAAGCATCCTTGGAAAATAGTGCTTCTCTCTAGCGAGGATCGAAGCATCATCAAACTTGATTTAGTGGCTTAATTTAATCCGTTTAAGTTGTTTTATTATATACAATGAGTGATAATCGCGGAAACCGAAGACAATATTATACATAGTTTTCAGTTACACTGTAGTCTTGCCACTTGGAACTAGTGGATTGTGATTATTTTTACCTCTTATTATATGCAAAATTGTTTAATTAGAAAATAGGATGAAGGGAGGCCGATGCTAGGCCGTATCTTAGACTCTGTGATGCAGTGTAGGTACGAGTATGTGTCGGATCCGCGCCCCAGTTGTAGTAATCGATGACGCGGGGTCACGCCGACCGACCTGTGTACGAGCTACTTGCTAAAATTTAACTAGTCTGACAGCCATGATTTTCAAAGTATCATTGCCTGGCGGATGAAAATGGAAACAGAAAGGAGTCTAGCACAGTATAAAGCAGTAATTATTCCTCCAACAAAAGGTACATCGCGCGCTTGAATGTGTGTTGTGTGTGCGCCGTGTACGAGTTACGAACGCACTACAAGTAAAGGAATAAGAATGCGTAAGAATGCTTCAGTATGGATCGCACTTACGCAGACGTGCTATCGCTCGTCTGTGTGAATACGTGTCGCTCCTAAACGGCGGAAGTTGGACTACTTGTTCTGTTCGCCTTTATACTTTGCTTCTAGTGCTTCAAGCCTCAATTTCTTGTCACAAGCCGCAAGTCACAAATAAAATATCTTTACAGTTAAAAATAGTGAATGCAATCCCGACTCGGGATTGCAAATTCGAGATCCCGCGGGATTAGAAATATCAATCCCGCGGGATCCCGAAAAAAAAAAAGTAAAATTCGATTGAATTAAAACGATAATAACGGCATGTTTGTGATGGTGACGTTAATTAAAATAACATATTAATAGACAGAAAACAAAAGTATAAGTATAAAGTATAAAGTACATTTATTTCAGAATTATGTAACAGAACATACCAGAGGTCTCCGCACTAGGCTACGCCTGTATCGCGGGGAACCGGTTACAATTAAATAACAGAACTAGTTACAATTTCAAGACTAACTAACTACCTTTATTCTTTAATATTATTAACTAAATCATTATCAGTTTTCCTTGGAAATTAACAAAGGTAATCAAAACAATAAGTATAACTGTAATAAGAATCAAAACAATAGGGAATTAGAGAGTATTACAGGTGATTTTGAAAGTGACTTCTTAAAAAACAAAGGGTATTAAGAGTGTTATCTGCTAAACGGCATCTTAAATCTGTTGCAATGTACCCAGCTGCTGAGAATGCCCTCTCCGACTCAACACTGGTTGGCAACAGCGTGGCGAAGCAATTCGTACCCTTGGTTAAATAACGACGCATCTGCAAAATGACAACTTTTCAGGATCTATGTGTATCGTGTAGTTCGTATGATTTGGATGACTTTTGAGCAACAAAAAAACTTTTGACGTAAAATCACGTGCGTCGTTATTTGACCAAGGGTACGAATTATATGCAAACTGCAAAAATCTCCCCCTTGTTCCTCCACACTCAAATAAATCCATTTCCTTTTTTATGACAGACTCTAATCTGTCTAAGCTCGTGGATACACGTGTAAAGGGACTTTTAGATGCTCGCAGAGTTTGTTCTAATTCCTCTTTAAGTGACATATTAGTTTGTACAGCAGTACCTAGCACGTAAATTCAAATCTTCTGCAATCATAGAAAGAGGCAAGTCATCTAAGTTTAATACTGCCGTATTAATCTCTGCTTGGTTCGGTTCTTTGCGATATAATCGTGTGATTATATTTTTAATTTCCTTCCTAATGATATATTTGCTTGGCAATTGGAAAGTCTGATTGTCTTTCCATTGCTCCAAGTCCTCTTGATAACTATTCGGATTTTTTAAAGATAGCACTGCAATCCCGTCAATCCCGAACGGGATATTATGCGTCGGGATTGATCCCGAAAAATTACACGGGATCTCGCGAGATCGGGATCCCGCGGGATCGGGATTGCATTCCCTAGTTTACAATGACTAATGTCGGAATGTTTATATGTATCGAGTTAATGATACCCCATATGAGCCACATCCATATGGTATCTAGAAAAACCTTTTGTTGTGTATAGAAATTACATACATATTACATACAAGTCTAGACATTTTTCTTTCCGAGTTTACCTGAAAGCTTCTTGATGATTTATGTTGCTGTATGCCGTGCCGAATGGCAGACTTTGCCAAATTCTCATTTCGCCGCATGTTTACCAAGAAAATTCGATGTGACAGACGGATGGACGCAAAGACGGGCGGAGAAGTGAGTGATCGGTAAGGGATTTCTCTTTAGTCTTTTGTTTGAAAAGATCTTTTTCGATAGGATTTGGAACTAGATCAGGATGGGATCTTGAATAAATCAAGGGAACTCTTCAAATATTGTAGACACGCACACACACCTATAGCGATTTGGGTATTTTTAAGTAACTCGTGCATTTGTTGTTGTACACGTTAGTTCGAATTTTACTGTTCTATTAAATAGTATTCTTCTAAAGGCACAGAACTCCAAGAATGTTGTTCATTGGAAAAGTAAACAAAGTAGACATTTAGTACATTTACTAAGTTGTAAGCACGGGTCAACCTGGTGATTGAGACGTAAACAGACGATGACAAGTCGGCGTGAGCTCACGATCGGTGACTCATTGTATTTTATGTAAATATTCCTACTCCTTGTGCAATATTGTTGTGGATATAAGTATACAAAAAGGTACTGGAGGCTGAGTTTTCTTAAACTTTGTTGTGGTCTATTTCGAAATAGTTCTCGTAAGAATATTTATTTATCAATATCCATCATATAGATTTTGAGTAAAATGCCTGTGACATACTGACAGACGGACGGACGGACATGACGAAACTATAAGGGTTCCGTTTTTGCCATTTTGGCTACGGAACCCTAAAAAGGAAGAACTTGCATACTAGCCTTTGGATTAGGGAATTACTCATTATATCCTTCACCCATTTTACCTCATTAAAAAAAGTAGCGTAGCTTTTGTAGTTTTATCAGTAGGAACTAAATCTCGTCTAAATCGGTCAATTGCTTTAGACGTGAAACCGTAAAAACCGCAACAGACGGACAGAGTTTGGTATCTAACAATTATGTACGTCACCTAATTCGGGATCATATTGAAGCTAATCGTCGAGCTAAAACTGCACTCAAATGTATTTTCGGTGAAGATCGATGGCCTTCCGCGACAGCGGCATCGGCATTTGGTTGCATTTATGGCATACGTCAGTTATTGTTGGAGCCAGCGTCGCCGGGAGCCTGCGAGTGACGACGGACGGACGGCGTCGCGTGCTGCAGGTGTGGTGACGTCGCTCGGCTATATTTATACGCGTCGCTGCTACCTGTCTGCGACGGAACTCCGGGGAGCGCCGGTGATCAACGGTTATTAACCATAATGATCCCGCAGCGCACGCTCGCTGATCAGTGACAGGACAGGACGGAGCCCCCATCCATCCTGAATCATTTGAATGTTATTATAAACTGTATACTTACGTCGTCATTATGGTAAACCATCCTCTAGCAACAATTTAGGAGGGTTTCTTCTGTCTTTTGTACGAATTCGTATTTGGACACAAATCAATAAAGATGTCCAAGTCGAAATCATAGCGTCGCATTAACTTTGGAACGCGTTTGTTAATCGGTACTTCTTTCTTCTTTATCCTCGCCTTATTCCATTTCAGTTGGGGTCGGCTCTCCTAATCAATTTTAGGCAGGCCATTCTGTCCTGGGTCGTCTTTGGGTCTAATTGGGTTGCTTTTAGGCCTTGGTTGCACACTGCTGTCTACGTCAGTCGGGGTCTTCCTCGTCCTCTTGGTCCGGTTTAATTATCGAGGACTTTTCTGGTCATATGCTCCTCGGGGCGCCGCATGACGTGACCGTACCACCTTAGTCTCGTCTCACGCAATTTTTCCGGTATTGGTCTATCGGAAAGTGCCGCGGCCGTGCTCGTTCATAATTTTGTCGAGAACTGTGACCGCCTGCCCAATACAACAATAAATAGCAGTGCCGTAACAATGTAGCATCTATAGAACCCAATGGTTCCAAAAGCATATAGGTCAATGATATAACCCCATTCCTACCTAACTATACCAAACACTGGATTGCCTATATCAAACACCATATTCTTCCTATCGTTACAGAAAAACTGTTAATTTTACTCCAGCTTGAACCCGGAAAACTTTGACGCCATGGCACTTAGGTGATGTCACCACGACTACGGACGTTGATCATCGGGCGTTGTTCTGAAATATTTAAAAGTTGCATGCTTTTGATGCGAGAAATGTAAAATACGCATGCTCAGTGTGATGTGGGGGAAGGTTAGCAGTGAATCATGGCACGGGGGTAAAGTGGCTCATACCTGCGTGTTGCGATAGACGAGGGTGCAACACACGTGGCGGGTGAGTCACCGTCCGTCCGGCCCGGTCGACTCTGCACCAAACTATAAAGACGAGCAAGTAGTCCAACTTCGGCCGTTTAGAAGCGCGCGACACGTATTCACACAGAAGCACGATAGCACGTCTGTGTGTGTGCGATCCATACTGGAGCATTGTTACGCATTCTTAAAACTTTGCTTGTATTGCGTTCGTCCACGGCGCGCACACATTCAAGCGCGCGATGTAGGTACCTTTTGTAGGAAGAAAAATGACTGGTGTTATACTGTGCTGCACCGGGTCCATGTCCGGCCATGCTGCCGTGTTAGCGTAAGGCGAATTTGTACTAAGAGTTTCCTTTGTAAAGTTGCCTTTTACAGCGGCACAGCAACATGGCGACCCCGTTCGGCCTACACGAAGATCCAAACTTGCTTGCTCGACGGCGGCTTTTTGCGCGTTTTCCCTGTTAAGGCGCACATTTTAGGTACCTTGCTCTGTATATACATAACATAACTTATTATGTGTATAAGGAAAACATGAATTAGACCGTGACGGGGATCTATTATTATTTCCGTTGGTGAGGTGACGTGTAAATATACATACATCATAGTAAACAGTTTAACATGCGAGCAGGTCTCATTCAAAATAATATTCTGACCAACTTAGTCTCGCACAACTGTAATTTTGAGTTAAATTAGGATTCCATCTAATAGAGTCTGTTCCTGAAATACCCCCCTGGCGCCGGTTTCAGAAACTGTAGAAGTGTATACTGATGGAACCGCTACGAACCTCGCCCTGTTCCTGGAATAAGCTTCAACCCCAAGATAAAGACAAGCATCTATCTTCCCAGGCTCAGGCTGTGTAGTATTAGAGCCCTTGCAGCCCACCTGGTCATTCATGATTATTTTGATGTGTCTGAAGACAATATTCGACGCGTCGAGGCGCACAGTTATTCGGCGACGTTCTAAACCAATTCGGAACTAGGAAGCGGTTGTTTTGAACGTACTCACTCCACCCACTCCGCAGTGATTGTTTACAAGGCGGCGCAGTGCCGGTAAACCGTAAACGCTTCACCAGGAAAATACTTGTTTTAAATCAGCATACAATTTGACGGCGCACGTGCCTGTTACAAAGGCACATTACCTACATTGTATGCACTTATGTTTGGTACTTCCATCACTTGCGAGTATAGTCATGTAGTTAAACGTAAATTAGGTAGGTTCTAACCTGATGAGATGAGTAAACCCTTAACGTGTAAGTCAAGGTTGGGTGTGACGATAATTAAAATGAAACCTGCTCTGCCTTATTGATAAATGTCTCGGTTCGGTTATCATATACGATAGATAATCCCAAGTAGGAAGTGCGCGCGTTAGCTGATTAAGTAAAGCTGCGTAATGCTGCGGCGAGGGCCGGTCGCCAAGGCTGGCTGAGTCACCGGCAGATAACAAGGTCACCGCGACGCGGAGCTCCCGCGAGCTGCCGACGACGCAGGCGGCTAGCACCGTCGCCGGCAGAGGGACGCTCCTAGGTGCATCCAGTCAACTGGAGATCGGGGCAGCGCAATTCCGACGATTGTCTCGTTATCTCCCGGCGGCTGACCTCTGACCCGCGCGGCCGTTTCACCCGCTGTCGCCACTTTGACAATTCGTCTACGACTCGACTCGTTAAGCGTGTCACACACTACGCAGATACGATAATATTTTATCTGCGTATAATAACTTAATGATCTGAAACTATCACACACTACGCAGATACGATAATATACGAGACGATACATTCAGTCTAAATCCTTCAAACTGAACTGATGATCTGCAGATAAAATACTATACCATATTTATATCGGCAGATATTATACACAGATCAATTTATATACGCAGATAATATCTTTGCCATCTGTCGATATATGTCGGTGCCCACAGATACTTTACGATAAAATATAAGTTATCTGCGCTGTGTGTGTTAGCTCATTGAATTGTATAGGGAGCGATATTGACAGATATGCGTTCAGATACAGATATCTTATCGTATCTGCTTAGTGTGTGACACGCTTTAGGCGCATTATCTTATCTGCGGCTTCGACCGCACGTACCTCGTATCTACTTGACTGACTAAGGATCTGTAAATATGCCATGGTGAATTTCCTAATGTAAGTGCACGCTTTCGACTAACTGACGTTTCGCAACTAACACCTGTTACTGCAAGTGCATGCGGTGGTGGGCGCGGGTGGTGGTTCCCGGCGGTGGTGAGCCGGAGGGCTCGGGTGGGCGCGGGGCGCATGCGCGGGCGGGGCGCGGCGGCGGCGCGCCAGTATCGACGCGAGAGTCGGGCGCGGCGCGCGTCCGGACCGCCAGCATCGCCACACGCGCGCGTTACGTAAAGTGCGACCATGGCGGACTGCGGGCCCACCCTGTGCTCCGTGCTCAACCCCCGTAAGTGCCCCGCCGGCCCGCTTCGCTCGCTCGCCTCTCTGTCGCGACTAACCCGCTAACGCGCAGCCTTCTCTTGCAGATGCTTGGTTCGACCCGCAGAGGCTGCATCCCGAAGGTGAGTCGTCCAGGGCGGAGGGCAGAAATACGCTTAGGTCGGCGCGCCGCCAAGTGGGCCGCCGCGCCGCCCGGGCGGGCGGGCACGGCGGCGGCGGCGGCTCGCCCGCGGCGGCCGAGACCTGCACTGTGACCTGGTGACCGCCGGCGCTAGTGTTGTGAACCTAGTGTTGACAGTGCTGGCGTCCCAGCCGCGGCGGCGAAGGCCGGACGGCCGGAGCCCCGTGCGCGGCGACCTCCCGGGTTCCCATTCATCACATATCACACGCGTTCCACGCCGTCGCAGCGCCTGACCAATATAACCTCGCGTGTCACTCCGACGTGCCCGACCTCATTCAAACACTTGCGATTGTCATTCACCGCTCCGCTTGTCACGGTGATGGGTACAACGAAAATCACTTTCTCGCACCGCTCATTAGCGAACCCGATAAACACGTAAAATGTGTCATTTGCGGTGAATAGTCGGTTCAGTCTTAGGGGATCATTAAACCTTGGCATCTGCCATTGATGTTGACGTCCAAAAATGCCACTATCGGGTATTCGTCGCCGGGCGCAACAACCTCAGTCCGAGTATTTATATCTTCCGTAAACGGGCGAAGGACGACCGTCTCCGCAATGCGGAACCGGGCTTCGGTCCGGGCCGGCCGTCGCGCGCCGTGCCGTCCACCGATTTACATCCTTGAAACACATCTCAAAGATTCCTTCGATAACTTTTGTTTCGAAATTATTGCCCAATGTAGTTCGCGCACGCGCGCTCGCGTCTCGCTAACTTCAGCTCTGCCAAGATCAAATTAGACTAATTTCGGTCTGACATTGATGTCTAAACAATACAAACTGTCTCGATCGACTCGCCGTTTAAAGATGAGCGCTCGATTAAAGAATAGTCGGCGGTTTAGGTGCAATTATCGAGGGCCCGCAGGGCTCGCCGCGTGAATCAGGTCGGGCCGCGCGGTGCTGTGCTGTTCTATTGGACAATGGGTATCGCTTGCTTCTGTGGTTTTGATTGAATGTCTACTTTGCATGATTGCATGTTATTATATACTTAAGTGTGGTGGTGGCGTGCCCTGTTCTCGGCCAGGCATAAAGTTACACTCGGAAGTTCGGCGGCCGCTGCCAACGCATCGGCTCGGGTTTAAGCTATTGTATTGACTAATGCGATTCTCTTTAATACCCGACACTTGCGTATCGTAGTTGGGCCTAATTAAATTAGAAACGTATGTGTTCTGATGTCATATCGGCCAGGGGCGCGAGGCGAGACGCGCCAACGATCAAACATATAGGTTAGTACGCGCATATGCGAGTGCATTGCGACGCGGCTCGTTGTTTCCGCGTGCTGCCGTACAATCGAACACACTGTTAACTGTATATTTGTAAACGGAAGTAAACTTTATTGCAACGTATTAAAGTCTATGGGTATTCATTTAACAGCTTCGCTTGTACCTGCCCGCTGCCGTCGGCGCACCACGAAACTCGAGCCGAGCTCGGAGGCCGAGGCAATCTTATCCCATCCATCTCTTGTTAACATTCTGTTTTGATCGGCCGTTTCATTCCCTTGAGGCTCTGTCATAATTGCAGAAACTACTGCAGTGTCTGCAAGTAGACAGTGTTGTAGACAATAGCAATAAATATGGCGAAATCTATGGGTTTCTTGCTGTCCTGCTGTAGACGTCTTTAGTACTCTTATCATTCTTTATCGGCCATTTGATTCCGTGGTGGCTCATGAAGTCATGATTGCACAACTGCAGAAAATAAGGAGAGGTAGCTATGAAACAAATGAGGCGACATGTATGTGCAGAACTATGGGTATTGATGACTCGTAGCTCATAGACATTTTGTGACGCATCAGTTTATATGGAAAGGTGTTCAGACAGTTGACATAACCACGTTTTTGCCCTTTATTTTCACGTGAAGATGCATTCCTTTATTAGTTCAGTAGGCGTATTAGTTTGGCCATTATACATAGAAGTGTTTACTACTTTTGGCTAGGTGACTGCCACTGTCGGGGGCACGGACACGGAGCAGATGAATCGTTTCCCGTGTCCGTCGCCAATGCACCGATTAAGCTAAAATGCATCTCGTTTGGATGCGACGCGGCAGACACCAGGTACACACATTACGCGACCGGTTAGTAGATAGTATTATCTATCGTTCTGTATGTCCCGCGAGATCTACCGCCGGGACACGCGGGTAACACGTGCTCTGCGCCTGATACGTCCAAGTGACGGTTTTATCGTGATTCCTGCCCCGTGGGAGCCGATATCCGCGACATGTGTACCTACTTGTGTCGAAATACACACTTGTAAATAGCGTCATGTCGAAATTCCCATGAAATGTAGTTAGTTTTATTGATATTTGTATTTAGGATAGGTTTGTAGAACGTTTGTTCGTCTTGCGTCTTGATAGCTGGTTGCGATTACTGTAAATTAATCTGATAGTTAATGTAATCGTTTAAATTTCCACTTGATTGAATGAAACTGACATTACTTTTGCCAGTTTAGGAATATTAGACATGTTTATGATCCTCCATCCATGTCAACAACATGTTCAACTCTAAAATCTGTATGTACCTATTGTATTGAAGTGCTTGCTCGTCTTAAATGATCTTTTTAAAAGCAAAGATCGATTTAATCACATGTGTCGGTCAGAAATGACGACGAGACGAGTGATTAGGATCAAGTTCTAAATAAATTGACGATAATTACCGCGAAACCGGCTTCACCGCAGCATCCCTCTCGCGAAAGGTATCACCAGGGGTCGGCACTACCGGTGCAAAACTTTAACAAACTTGCGAAGCGGACATAATAGAGTCCTAATAGCCATGAAAATAATAATATCTTTATACTCAAGTCAGGCGTACGTCACTCCGCGATTTTGTTTCGCGGTAATTATTATTATTCCTTGCCTAATGCATTAGGCAAGCCCAGGGCTGCGCCGACCCCCGGCAGCGCCTGTGTGCGAATTAGTGCGAAACCTATGAAGCACCTCTTTATTGTCGTCGTGTTTCGACAAATCTGGTCCATTTACGTTAATTTATGAATATTATTAGATTCTAGTGATTTTGTTAATTTTACAATCATTCAATTTTGAAAAGAAAAAGCGATATTTTTTCCTTTTAAGTCCTAGGTATATTATTCAATGTAGAAAGCACTGGGTTGTAATACCTATAGGTAAATAATAATAAAACATCTTTGCTGTGCACAACGGAACAATACCTATAACCTACTCGAAACTTGAAATACTATATTATTTCGACTACGTATAAAATCAAATGCCATTATTAACGCCATAACTACCTGTAACTTAACATGAAAGACAATCTGTAATAAGAAGTTTATTTTTGTCGACAACCCTAGCGGTGGGTGTGGTGACCAGAAAGAGCACGCGTTATGAGTTAGAGCAAGAAGGTAGGATTCGGCGCATTTTTGTGACTCTAACGTGGGTTTTGTTAGACAGTGCGACTTCTGTACAAAGTACTAATACTTATTCTGTGCTCAAGTTTGGAAACCCGAGATTTCAATATAGAGTTAAATTTAACAGTGATCTGCCAATAATATTTCCTATTTCCTTGGTAGTAAGTTCTCCTTTACGTCAGCTTTACTAGTTTTGTTAAAGTTTTTCACCGATAGCGGGTCATTGGTTGGTTATCGTTATCACGCCGTCATTGCATCGCTCGGTGCACTGTCATTTTCTAAATTTAGCGCTACTGATTGCAGCTTATGATCAAGTTTACAGCTTGTCACTGACGCTTGATTGTTTGTGATGTGACGTAATGGGCCTTGGTAAAGTCCTTGCCTTCAATTTTGTATGTTTTTACCTGAGATTTCATTGTCTATTTCTGGCTACTTATATCGGCTCAGATGAGGTAATGAAGTAGGTAATTAGTTCACTAATGACAACTATACGCGTTCGGTTTGCCTCGAATTTGTCTTTACGACCGTCGATAGCACGGTATCTGTTATTATCGTCATCATCATCATCAGTTTATCTTTATGATAGTGAACTGAGGACTGTAGACGTGATAATTGCGATGTTTGTCGGAATTCCCGGTAATGTTTGCCTCAGCATTGGTGGAAAGTTTGCGCAAGTCGCAGTGATTCAGCTGGAAGTGAACCTTGCAATCCTTGCATGTTGTTCAATCAAACGGAATAGGCTGAAGACAGATCAAATGAGCTTTGTTTTATGAAGTAGTAAAACTTCGTGATACACACAATTTTTTCATCACATTTGCGAGAAAAGAAAATAAAGCATATAGATAAACTAAACGCACTAAAAGAAAACTTCATTCAACTGTCAACTTTTTTAATGCAGTCTTCCACAGATAATGCTAAGATCAGCGTTTAGTTTTAATCTTGATTGGCCATACTGCCAGATTGTACAGATTTTCAAAATGAAACTTACTAAAATAACTACCAAACTCTCTGAGATTATAGTAAAATATACTTTATATTTTTTATACACTAAAATTTGTAGCCAAGTTTTGAAGATAGAAGATAAGCCTTGGCTGATTTGAAACCTTAGTCTGAATGACGTACGAGTGGGTTTTGGGTATTTTCATACAGATTTACCTCCCGTGGCAGTTATAGATTTTCATAACCCACGGGAGGTAAATCGGCTCTAGCTGCTCTATGCGCCTGCGTGTTATAGCACCCTTTACGAGCAAGTGTGATGAAAAAATTATTTTAATTATTGGAAAATACCCTGTCGTCCGGCACATCGTTTTACCGCGAGGTGCTCCGCCCCGAACCGCGGAAGCGCCGGTATATATAGCTTGACAAGGACGGCTGTCGCCATTGTATTTCTATTCGTAATGAATTTGGTTTAAAATTGTAGCACGCCGGCTGTTAACCGCCGTGGTGTCCGCTCCACCTGCCCGCGCCGCTCCTCGGCTGACCGAAGATTCTTTTTAGAGTCTGTGCGGAAAGAGAATAGGCGTGGCGAAAAACAGAACTAACCTAACCAGTATGTCAAATACGGTAGAAAAGCATTACAGCGCCCTCAAATCTAAATCCTATTCTCTTTTCGCACAGACTCTAAAGTTCCATACCTCAAAAGGAAATAACGGAACCCTTAGTTGGTAGTGACCCTGCCTACGAAGCAGGAGGTCCTGGGTTCGAATCCCGGTAAGGGCATTTATTTGTGTGACGAGCACGAATATTTGTTCCTGAGTCATGGATGTTTTCTGTGTATTTAAGTATTTGTATCTATTGAATATATCGATACATTTAGACTCAAAGGGCGTAAACGCCGTTGGTGCTAATGGCGTTTACGCCCTTTGAGTCTGAAGGTATCGATATCGTCGTCTAGTATCCATAACACAAGCCTTATTGAGCTTACTATGGGGCTAGTTCGATTTGTGTAAGATTGTCCCCTAATATTTATTTATTTATAAGATCACTTTGTTGTCCGATCGTCTGTCAAGATCCTTTATCTCAGGAACGCGTGGAGGTATCGATCGAGTTGAAATTTAAAGCATGTAACGTCTACCGTCCCTTGAAGCTGTGAAAAAATCAAACTTGTAAGTTGACGTAAAAAAAGCTATGGCCGTTTATGCCGCAAAAAACGTACATTTCGACACTCTCAAGGAAACCAAAATTCATAGGGCACTTTCCGTTGACCTATAACTATGAAATTTGGCAAGTAATACCGTCTGATACTACAAGTACCTATAGGGAAAAATCTAAAAACTATACAGTAGTAATTAAATCATAAAAAAATAGTCTTTATTTAAAGTATTTGTACGGAACTCTCGGTGAGCGAGTCCGACTCCTAATACTTCGTTACATCCTGTTCTAGTTCGGTTCTACACTCACAGACAATGAATTCTGGTCATTTTCTATATAATTGTACATAGAAAATGACCCGAATTGATTGTCCGTGAGTGTAGTTTATACTTTCCAATTTTTTCGGACGTCTTGATGCGCTTCTTCTTTTTCTTCATTCGAATTGAGAACGTTCATTTTTAGTCGTGTTGTAATTAGAGTAATTTATCTTAATCGATTTCGCTGCTCGTTATTATATTATTATTGCTTGGAATTGGAACCAAAATGATATTGGTATTTGGTATTGTTGAAGGAGCAAAAAATATTGAATATCCTTGTAACAAGTATACATAATGATAACAAAGTTCGACCAGTTTAAGAAACAGAAGATAAAATGCTTCAATGTCATTTATTTGCTTTTTAATCTGTCAATATTTCATAACACGGGAGCGGGGATTGAATATTGAAACGCTGACCCTTATAGCCTTAGCTTTAAGGCAGGAAAACATTATATGATGTTATCAAGCAAAGGGTGCCACTTTGTTGTCAATAAGGCAAGGAAATACTGCTATGAAGACTAGGGTGTCCCAGAAAGTCAATCTCCATACTAACTTTGAAGTCCAAACCAAGTCGGCACGGGTTCCCATCATCACAGAGAGCTGAAATTTTATACACCATAATATTTTAGTAGTTCCAACATTTTTAGGGGGTATGCGTTACAAAAAAAAAATAAAAAAAAATCTTGGCCATACAACAAAAAATTTTTTTTTAATTATTTTGTAACGCATACCCCCTAAAAATGTTGGAACTATTAAAATATTATGGTGTATAAATAATGGTGATAATGGGAACCCTGTGATAATGGGAACCCGTGCCGACTTGGCTTCAAATTTAGTATGGAGATTTGCTTTCTGGGACACCCTAATGAAGACACAATAGGCTATTTTACAACTTTTTTCTGGGATATGTTGTATGAAGAAAGACCTCTCTATACTTATTGAAACACAGGCATTTTTTAAAATTATGTTAAAAATAATGATAGATCAATTAAAATTGTGTTACATTCTGTATTCATTGTTTACAATCCTATCGTCTCACAAGTCAAGGTCAACATCAAAACATCAAGAATCCGTTCAAGTAAAAAATTCCATGAAGTTACGGTTAAATACGACGTAGCTAGCTCTTCCACCGCTACTTATGATATCATAAATATTATGGGCTATTCATTGGTGTTAACAGTTATTAATATAAGGGATTATACATAATTTTGCCGATACGATACCGATATTTGTAGAAAATTATCGGCAATACCGATACCGATATCTTAGCTAACTAATGAAGTATGAACTTCAGATTTATTATTTGTATCATTGTATGTCCTTATTATACCTAAAACTTAGCTATATTTAACAGAGAGTAAACCTTGAAGGTGTAAAGTAAAAATAGTTAGTTAGTTAATAGTTTTTCATAAAACAAATTCTTTTCGCGCTCTTCAAATATCGGTTGTATATAATCGGCGATACAGATATATCGGTATCGTTACATCCCTAATTAATATGTTCATACAACGTAGTTATGCAATCACGTTCCATTCCACATTTTTTTTTTTTTTGGATTTATGGACTTTGTTTTTAAAGACAGAAGATTGATACTTTGTTTTGTGGGTTGGAACGCTATTGCATAACTACGTACTTTTAAAATGGACTTTCCCACCCAACTTTGAAGGTTTATAAAACAAGTTAAACTTTATATATCGAACTCAAAACTTCAACATATTTCCTTATTTTAATAGGATCTTATATGATTTTAAGTATTTTAACAAAATTCGAGTACAGTAAAATGGCCTATCCTGGTGGTCCTTATTAAGGCGGGAGAGCCATATCTTTTGCCTGAAAACGTCGCATATAACTTCGCTATGCTTCC
Organism: Eudemis profundana; assembly: GCA_947034925.1. Taxonomy (NCBI): domain Eukaryota; kingdom Metazoa; phylum Arthropoda; class Insecta; order Lepidoptera; family Tortricidae; genus Eudemis; species Eudemis profundana. Next base: position 39,944,165 of record OX344796.1, on the reverse strand, counting down.
CATATCGTCGTCAACGGCAGACTGCATTCACTTTCTTTGCTTTGCGGTGATTACGCGACTGGCACCGGTGCGTTGACGCAGCCGCAGCGCGGCTACAGAGCGCGTGCGCGCCCCGTGCGTGCGCGCACACCCGCAAAAAGAAAGGAAAGTAAATGCGATTACTGATTCTATATTTTAAATGTACATGTTAGGCTCCATAAACACGGTGTCAATGATATCCTTGGGCAAGCCACAGCCGAGCAAGACGGTAGGAATCGGTCGTACCTATCTTATAATCGTTTAAGTAGCAAAATATCTAAAAACATATTATTCGGTCGTTTTGCATACGATCAAAACACATAAAGTCAAATTGCAGAACGTATATGCTGAATAACATTAAAAAATATACGATCTAAATTCATTACGTTTATTTATAATCTATACTTAGTGCTGAATATAGGTATATAGGTTTCAAAATACATAAAGCCGTATTATACCTATAACTACAAAATTCAGACGCTAAGTCTCCTCAGAATCTTTTAAGTGGTTAACCAAACCCTATGCTTAATATGACTTGTAAAATATCTGGCACAAAAGACGTTTCATCTTAGTCCTCAGGTAGCGACGCATAAATAGCTCTTATTGGTGCGGCTGTACCTGGGTGTCCCTTATTAGGCATAATTTAAAAATCCTATTATTAAAACGCATAACAGTCTAGGCTAGGCATACGATGATTGAGCATAGCGCTTAAATGGCATAATAATAAAAACGCATACAAATTAACTGGCATACCGATTGATTTGGCATACCTGAAATTCGCATAATATTGTTCGGTATAAATGAGCGCTCTTGAAGAATAATTCGAAGTTTATACCCGTTGTTCACAGAATCTCAACCTTTTGGGTTTTTCTTCTTACTAGGTAGTAAATGATATCTGAACCGAACTGCTACCAGAAAAGTAGATTAGGTTAGGTTAGAACTACGACCCTTACAGAAACGAATCGCTTCCAGAAAAGTAGGTTAGGTTAGGTTAGATTGAACTACGACCCCAACAGAAACGAACTGCTACCGGAATTGTAGGTTAGGTTAGGTTTGAACTGCAATCCCAACAAAAACGAGCTGCTACCATAAATGTAGGTTAGGTTTGAACTGCAACCACAATAGAAAAGAAAATTCCAACGTCCGATTAGGCGTTTTAAAATATACTTTTTAATATTTATAAAAAATACTCAGTTATTGTTATGCGTATTAATGGTATGCGAATTAAAATATGCGTTTTAAAATATACATTTTAATATGATGCGTATATACAATTACGCGTAACAACGCCATGCATTTTCAAAATAGGAAGATTTACTGGTACAGTAAACGGCTATAAAGAATGCACATCGATCTTTGGAAAGAGGCAATCGGCTAATTTCGACTTCGTATAGCGATATCTGTGTCGCACACACCATGACGTTTGTTTTGTCAGTCGTGGTTCAAATGCGAGAGAGTGCAGTCGCATATCCAAGTCAATATATATATAGAGTTGCTAAAACTTTTACAAAATTAAATTTGTACTATGGCATCTATAGGAAAAAAAGGGAAGCCGTTACTTTGCCAGTCACGCGAAATTATCTACAATGTTTATATACCGTCACCGCAATATTGCAATTTTTGTCGATCTTTAAACCCACATTTAAATATGCTAAGTAGTATAACATCATTGCTAATGCTCAGTCAACCCCTTGTAGGAATATGGGCGTCAATATATGTATGTATATATTATTTTTCCCCATCAAGCAATAATTAAATATAATTAATTACATCGTATTTTACAGCTCTATATATTCCACGTGAAATCAAAACAAAACAACAATAAAGTACTTAGTTCTAAATTCAAATTCTGATGAACAATTAATCTAATAATTGATGTACATGGAAACTAGCATTCGGTTGTATTCGGAAATGCGATGATTGCCGATGTGCATTCTTTATGGCCGTTTACTGTACATGCGTTTTAATATAGACCCGCTGTACCTATGTATATGCGATTGGGCGGTCATCACCAGCATTTACTATTAGACGGGTTCATGTTCGTCTACTGTACTCGTTTGTTCCTTCATGGTTTAAAAACATGATAGTGCCCCAATTATTTTGTCGATTCGATTTTCTACATTCTGGACAATATATTATGTGTATCAATTTTATATGAAATCATCATATTCATTTTGTACTTCGGTATTATAATCTTTCGGCAAATCGTGTTGTATGTATTTCGAACGTTATAGACAACGAACATTATCCATTTTGTATCCATTTAGATTTTGACATTTTACACATATGTGTATTTATTTATTTAAACTTTATTGTACAATACAAGAAGGTACAAATGGCGGACTTAATGCCGTAAGGCATTCTTTACCAGTCAACCATCAGGGTAAACAGAGACATTATAGGTGCGGATTTAATTTACAACCAAATTGTACGTGAAGTCGGTTAAAATAATAAACTATATACATTATATATGGACATATACATATAAATATATACATACCTATATAAAATGAAATAAATATATATGGTATCGAGCTTATGACATTCAATTTTAGATGTTTTGCTATGATGTGAGGTCTACGAGTATGTAGGTAGATGAACCGGTGGACCGATTCAATTTCCTATTTAATTAATTCAGTTTAGTTGAACATTATATGATTATCGTAGTTGTGCCAATTAACGGCGATGTTGGCTGTCTGCTCGTTCTTCTTTGGCGCTCTGACTGACTCCAATCTGTATGACGGAGACTTCTATCTGTGGTGCTATCCTCTTGGCGCACGCATCCAGTTTCCTTGCGGTAGGTTAGTGCCTGAGGGCCGGACCCAACTGGTTTTCCAAGCACAGTGCAGCCGCAAAAAGCGGTTCTAATAATACTCGTTCCTTTCCAAGGATAACGGCAAAGAAATGCCAAAAAAACTATATTGTTAGGTACTTGTTTACGTTGTAATATAAGCGTGTTATGTGCGGTAATGAGTGGGCTGGGTGCGACGGTCGCATGTACACATGTATATGGGTGGGCGCTACGAGTCGCACTGCGTATTGTCGGAATTTTTGTTGACTCTAGTACAGAGGTCACGCGTTTTAAGTTTGGAATGATAGTAGGTATGCGCTGTCGGCGCCTGCCACACCGGCTGCTGCAATGTCGGCTTCCGTACATGTAGTGTTTTGTTGTAGCTCTTCTTTGATTCTGATTATATTAATTAACAGAGTCCCTCATTATTCATAATGCAGTCAAGTGTAAAAATATGTGTGCATACAAATACTCAAACATATGTCCGAATACACCTTCTGCGGTGGCAATAACAACTTCGCACCATATTTATGAAACGGTTTATTCGATACATATTTTTTGCGCTTGATTCAATATACACGAAATAGAGGCAAGTGTCATCTTTTGGGGAGCAGCGGTATGAGTGGCCGTCACCAACCTTAGCAGACCGTTTGAAGGATATTTCTTTAGATTTCAGCTCAATTTGATGCCACCAATATTTCTCCGAATTTTGTTTTCATGGAATATAAACACTTTTCAGTGTTCGCATCGATTTCCCCTTGCTCCATCTTCTCCTTGGACTGCTGCGAATCCTTAGTAGTTTTCAATCTCTAGAGTTTAGAGAGTCCGAATAGAGGAACAAAATTTGTATTCAATACTCCAGTTTCTGAGGGCATCGTTTTAATTCGCGCGTTTCTAATTTAAATCCTGGCAGAACAACAATGGTAACGGGATTCTAATTAGACAGTATGAAATGAGTCCTACAATAGCCGGCTCCGAGACAAAACGAATGCAGGCCATTGTTAGCGGACCTGCCTGATCCGTTAGCTCCTGTTTATAGCTCTTTACCCAAATTAATGAGACAATGTAATTACTTATTCTCATTGTTAAAGTTTTAACTGTTGACATAAATGATATCGTAAGGTTTATGAATTTTATGATAGAAGGGCGAATTTACATTAAACGACAACGACGACTATTTTTTTATTTGAATGAATGAATGAATGAATTAACGTTTATTTAGCGCAAAAACACAACATACACACAGAAAATAGTACAATACAAAAGATAAAAAACGGCGCTAAAAGGGGTCACCACTCAGCATTGTGCCACAGCAAGCCATGGCGCTGATTTTCAGTGGTGCCCTAAAACTAAAAACTACCTTAAACTAATTATCCTAATTGGACGAACGCAAAGTTGAACAAATGAGAAAAATAACAGAAGTAGAAACTTTAACAAGTGTAGTTACTTACACATTATTAACAAAAAATAAAAGAAGAAACAATTAACAATACTCATGTCATTTAGTCATATAGTCATAGAACTGAGCTGCGTATATACCTAATACCCATCATCATGATTTAAAAAATAATAATGAATGCCTAATTATTTTCCGTTGTATTGTGCTTCTAGGAAATATGCACGACATTTTAACTTAAATATGCTGATCGAACGCAATGCACGAATTGGTGGTGGAAGATTGTTCCAACATTTCGTGGCGGCATATCGGAAGCTACCACGAAATGCAGCTGTATGGTGTGACGGGCAAACAAGCTGTAGGAATCTTGCTGACCTGACTTCAGCGGATCTAGATTTGGGCCACCAGGTTAACTTATTGTAAAGATACGACGGCAGTTGTCGGTGCACGATGTCAAAAACCAAAGTGGCTAGGTGAAGCTTTTGACGCGTTGACATTTTTAGAATGCGGTTACTATTAATATATGGTGTCACATGAGAGCGCGGTGGGATATGGAAACAAAATATTTGGGCGTTGCGTCGGTGGGATTGCATCTCTGCTGTCTATAGATGATTGTTCACTGCACTTAGTGATTTCTTTGTGTGCGATCAACCAATTGGATTTCAAATAAAAGCAATTAGGTAAGAAGCGGTGCGTTGAAGAGCGCAGAGGCATTGACCGCCCGCGCCCGCGCCGCGACGCCTGCGTGTTGCTTTTGGCAATGCTCGCGGTGCACGCTTTGCTATTCAAGTGCGCCAGTCAATTGCGATCGTGTGATCGGCAGCCATTATTATGAATTAATCTTTCATTTCTATTGGGCAATGGATCGAAAGAAATTATTGTGTGTTTAAAAATATTCCCGTGATAATTACTATCTAAATTGGTTTGTTGGTAGCTAAATTTGTTCTGTCTGCGCTGCGGTGATCAACCGCGAGATGACGTTAGGCGGGTAACTAAGTCATTGGACTGTGGAATTCATGTTTTTCATTAACTATACTTGAGAATCGCTCTTCCCCATGAATATTCAGAGATGTGTCATTGTGTAGTGCAGTTTCAGCGGAGGCGCCCCCGCATAGATGTACCTATGATGTATGTTATTATACGTCAATGCGCCCCTGGCCTGTGCCGTGGGAGGGCCGGCCTTTCACTCGCTCTTGCTTATCGAAAGCTCTGTTACACTTTAAACTTTTACTTTCACTTTGGCAACTGGCGTAAAACCTGGACATACTTTGCCCGAGTCTCGAGGGAACATATTGGAGTCGGACAATGCATTCCCTGCGTCCGCGTGTCGTGCGTGTCGGGGCCGCCGACGGTGCAGTACTTATTCCATTTTACGGGCCGATCACGAAAAGACGTGTCGAAACGAAAGTAAATCATTACCTATGTTTATGTGTAGGGTGGCCATGGTACAAACGACACGAGACGTTTACAAGACGACGTTACGGCCCCTTGTTTCCCATAAAGTTATAAGTCATAATGTATTCTTTAGTCATAATTATCGAAAGTCATGCATTATTTGTTTTTCTAAAACGGTATTATTTTTAGGATATTTTAAAACGCTAGCGTGTGGAATAGCGTGTGGTTAGGTTTGTTTTATAACAATTGTGAAAACTTAAAGGTTTCATAGAAAAAAGATTGTGTGACTTTCGATATTTATGACTTACAATAAAGTATGACTTAAAAATTATGGGAAACAGTATAGATAGACCCCCGACGTTACTTACTATAGTAATTCAGTTTGCGATAAGTGATTTCTGTTATCTGGTGTAGTTATTATTGAGAATTATAAACTAAGTATGGGTAACGTATAATTTATAGGTTACGCGATAATGAAACTTATCTTACTATAAATGTAGCATACGTAGTTAGGTATAATGTGGTCGTATTAGTGGTAAACACATAGGTAGTAAATTACATTATAAAACTGCGTACATTGCAAAGGATAAGCACTTAGTTTCTTAATGCATTCACTCGGGCACGGTCTTAAAATAAATAGCCACATTAACTTAATTCAATCGTATCGGAGTCGTCGACCGAGGCTCGAGATTCGAAACCGTTTTGGTGCATGAGTCACCGTTTTCGATTTTCCAATTGATCGGCCAGACGCCCTCGACATTTTATCGGTACTTCAAAGCTAATGCAATCCGAAAGTTGACTAATGGCGACTTCCGAAATTTCGGGACGTACCTAAATATTCCGCCAGTTCGGGCGGAGAGCGTGCCGGTCGAGCGAGCGTGTCGCGAAATAAAAGAAAGGCGCCGGGTCGCGATAAAGCCGCCGAGAGAAGTGCCGACGGGGTCGGCGTGTTGGTGGTGTCAGTAGCGGCGCGGTGACGTGTGCCCTCGTGGCGGCGGTGGCGGCGCGGCGCGGGCGCGGGCGCGCACGTGCGCTCGCTCACTCCGCCGCCATGGTGCGTTCCAAGCAGTCGCCGCGCCACGCCGCTCAATACGACGACCTCCCGCCCCGCGGTCCAGGTACACGCACCACCATACATTATCATCACACGAAATTCGCGTCATCCCGCCCCCCGACCGCGGCTCCCGAGGGCCGATCGCCGGCCGGCCGGCTGTCGACGTGGTCGGGACCTGACATACTGTCGGCGGCGGGCCCGAGCTCCGCCGCCGAGATTCCTTTATCTTATCATTTAAAGATGCACCCGAGAGTGACCGTGTCAGTGTACGTAGAAGTTGTGTTTTATAAAGTATTTTTTAACGCTTGTACGGTATCCCGCCGATGTGTACGCGTAGCCTAGTTCCGAGGTAGAGGTGCGACGTAGTGGTCCGGTAAGTCGCTAGAGATCGCACCGCGAGGCAGTGCCACGATTTCGTTTCCCCAGTATTGTGTTGGCGTTCGATCTTCCTGTTTTGCGGTTTCGTTTGGTTCTTTGAAAGCTTTTGATTTGAGTTGATTGTTTTGTTGGAGTGGTAGTGTAGAGCGAGACGGGCGGTCGCGCGAGGACCGCGCCGGGCTGTAGGGACCGGTCTGGGGTTATTCACCGCGGCGCATCCCGCGCGAAGCCCACTCGGCTTCTGACCCAGTGGGCGGGTGTACATGATTCTACAATAAAGCTTGTGACGGGATTTTCCAACAACTTTGTTAACAAAGTTCCCATAGTTGTCAGTTGAGGTAACAAAACTTATGATTAGAGAGAAAGTTGGTTGAAATATAAAGGTGCCAACAGCGAGGTAGTCCCGTCACATTCTTGTAGCTGCCATGTAGTTAGAGGTTGGAACATGATTCAGTGTGACGTCTCGACGGGCGCACTGCTCCGATTGACATCTACTTGCGATACGAAGCTGTCATCTGAACTTATTAACATGCAAAATGCGTGCGGCAGAACCGAGAGGCGACTCGCACTATTACATTTTGTTATTGATATTCAATATCGAAACGATTCTTTCACTTCTATTTTACTGTCGAGTCGTTTCGATTGAAAATTCTGCAAATTTTTACTAGAACAATGGTCTGCTCCAGAACGGTTTCTGCTAATTGAATCGTTTCATTTTTCTAAAACTGAAATTTTCAGGATTGTTATAAACCATCTTTACCTAATAGCTTCTCTACAATTACCGGTAATATTGCTTGAATAATTTCTAAAAAAGAGTAATTACACATTGAATACTTGACGAATTCTCTTAATTTCTTATGCTCAATTTTTGGTACGACCATCAGAAATAGATTTTCAAAAAATGGGACCTACGCCTACAGTCAAGGGCAAAGATAAATATTCACACAAAGTTTCAAAATACGTATACAATAAACCTTACTGCCATAATAATGAGACCTGTATACTTATTTTTGAAACTTTGTGGTGATACATTGTTGCCCTTGACTGTACATGAAAGCCAACCCCCTATTTTTTTGGAAATTTGTTTATAAATGACGAGATTATGGAGAAAAATCATTAAAAAAATGCAATCGGCTTCAGAAACTCCTTTTTTGTGAAGTCAGTTAAAAATTAAAGAGCCAGAAAATAAATAAATAAATAAATGGTGATGAAACTGATGAATCCAGTGGCCCCTCGGTTCAGCGGCGCGGGCTCGTTACAAGAGTGTAATGTTGGGGGTTTTAAAAAAAAAATATACTATCTAATAATATGGACTTTTTATGTCTATGTTAGTATAAAAATGGCGTAGGCGTAGGCTTCCGGATCCACTGAGGGGAGACGATCGGAGCGGAGAGAAGCTGCGGCTCCAATGCGGCGGAGACGAGTCGATCCTACACGTCTGCACTCCGCTCCGCTCGTCTCCGCTTCAATGGAGGCGCAGCCTTAATTGGTTCGAAAGTAACGATTCTGAGCCAGAAAAACCTCAATAGTCCATATTCTGAGAAAGTAGCTACTTAGTAAGTACATTCAGCTGCAGAGATAAGTAGCCCCCCCTGTCGTACATTCGTAATATGGCAGGGGGTAAGTTATCTCTGCGGCTGACTTACATCGAGTTGTTGTTTCAAACGGCCAATGACCCCTTGGTGTGGTGCGGTGTTGCAGTGGAGGCGCTAGTGTACTGGCGCAACGCGGCGCGGTCGGGCGCGGCGCTGGGCGCGGGGCTGGCGCTGCTGCTGGCGCTGGCGAGCTGCTCGGTGGTGTCGGTGGCGGCCTACGTCTCGCTGCTGGCGCTCTCCGCCGCCGTCGCCTTCCGCATCTACAAGAACGTGCTCCAGGCCGTACAGAAGACCACTGAGGGACATCCATTCAAGTGAGTATGGTTTCTTACTTCTCGACGCCGGCGCCGAAGTGTTAACACGAGTAGGTACTCAAACTTCGGCCGTTTACGTATTCGAGGTAGAGGCGCAGACGGTGCGATCCGTACTGGAGCATTCTTACGCATTTGTAAAACTGTGCCGATACTGACTCTCGGTCGGGACTGACGGGACCCCACGTATCTGATGAATTGGGTCATAGATGATCGGTTGCAGAATCAAGAACTTTCTATAACACTTGTATCCATATGTTACAACTTTCTATTCCTCTTTGCTCTGGTGTAGCGTGAAGGCTGGACACACTACAAACATATTTTGTTGTCGAGTGAGGATATGGCCAGGTGTTTAAAATACTGTCAGACCCGAGACGCGCAGCCAGTCGCATCGCGCGCGCATGCGTGAAACAGTAACCCGATAGGGGACCCCTCATTCATGTGATACTTTAGTATTTTCGGCCAGAAATACCTCCACCGTCCCGTTCACGTTCAGTTAGAGACTATGACGAACTAGCACTTTGCTCATATTTGCTAAATATTCAGGTTGCATTTCTTTAATTTTTTTTTAATAAGCCATACAGTCAAATATGGTGTTTACACACGTTTCCTGTTTTCTGATTGATTAGTCTCTGATACGTATTTCTAATAATTTAATAGCTCCAGTGTCGGACCAGTTCCTGTCAAGATTTGAATGTAACTCGTTCAAACTTAAACATACCTAACTCTTAGTAGGTAATTTAATTTGAACGTGCGTTAACGGCAATGACGTGGGTAATAAGTCAATTAGCCACCGGGACGCAATCGCAGGGTATTGTGTGGCCCAATGCTGGCGCCCACACGAGTAACTCCTCAAACAAGCCGGCACCTGTGTTTGTACAGCCCGGCAGCGCTCGCGTCAGGCGAGGAAGCCGTGTTGCCGGAGTTCATTCTTAACTATTTCCACGCGCACAACACAACGCGTGGTTTCAGATCGTGTTCAAGCTAATAGTTACTAATTTATTACCTAACGTTCATGTACCATTCATAAAAAAGATAAATTTTGCATGTTTACATAAATATTAAAGATTAATTCACATTCATGTATGTAGATGGCGTTAGGCGTCTCAAAATGTACTCGAACTGCATGTTTATTACAATAAACGGTCTTGCATTAGCTACCGGAAAGAACGGTTGTTTTTATCACTCCCACACCTCAGATCGACCGGTACAAATAAGTGGTCCTTCGAACCGGATATAAGAACTAGTTTCGTGCAACTACAAACTAACCTTAAAAATGTTGTTTACGACTTGTGAAATATATTATTGGAACTAAAAATTAAAGTGAAAAGACTCAATAATAAGTGATAAAACGACTTTATAAGTGTATATGAACATTGGTGCGTGTATAATATCATCGATTCATCATGGATAACTATATAAGAGAACAAGAAAACCTATATTTGTTGTTAATGAAAACAATAACTAATTTCAAGAAAACTCCCAAGCAAAGGTTAACTAAAGGTTATATACAATTGCGAATGGAAACCCTTATTGAATATTGGACGAAATTCAACAACAATCATTTCGACATGTTGAAATTAATACCTGTAAAAGATCGTGGACAGTTCGAGTATTTTACAAAAGATGTTTACACGGAAATGGAGGAACAATACATCGATTTACGGGCAAATATGATGGACACGTTATTAAATATAAGTGCATTAAGTGGAGAAGCAAGTACGTCAAGTTCTCATAACCCTTCAACAGCCCCACACGTATGTGAAGAAGTGAAATTACCCCGTGTGAATATTCCCCAGTACTCGGGCCTTTACCACGAGTGGACTTCGTTCCAGGACTTATATATATCCTTAATACACAACAAAACAACACTAAGCAAAGTACAAAAAATGCACTATTTAAAAAGTTGTTTATCTGGCGAAGCGGAACAATTATTAAAACATATACCTATAACCGAGAGTAATTACGACTTGGCATGGAAGATTTTAACCGATAGATACAATAACAAAAGGATTATTGTTAACACTATTTTGAACCGCTTAGTAAATCAACGAAAATTAACCACTGGAACGTCAAAGAGTCTACGAGATTTGTTGGACACGACGAGTGAATGTTTAAATAAATTGAATAACCTAGGAATACAAGTTGATACATGGGATATTTTAATAATTCACTTAATCGTCAATAAACTCGATGCAGAATCACACAAAGAATGGGAATATGAACTGGGATCCCTAGATATTTGTGAACTACCTAAATTGAGCATGCTAACCAAGTTCCTTGAAAAAAGATTCCGTGTTTTGGAAATGATTCATACACCTTCGTCGAGCGCACCTGTGAAACAAAGAAGTTTTCATGTAAATAAAGTTGAACAAAAATGCATTTTTTGTAATCAAGATCATTTATTATACACTTGTAAAGAATTTGTAAAACTGGACGTGGAGAAGAGAGTAGAATACGTGCAAGGCTGGCGGCTGTGCTTTAATTGCTTGGTACCGGGGCATTCAGTCAAGTTCTGCAAACACCGATCATCCTGCCGCCGATGTGGGAGAAAGCATCACTCTCTGCTTCACAGTACGAGGAGTCCGCAGCCGCAAACCATAGGGTCGGCTCCGGAGGCGTCAGCACCGCGTCTAGAAGATAAAGAAGGTATCCAGGAAGAAAAAGAAGATAAAAATAAAAAGCATATAATTACTCACCTCACTACGGGGAACCACGCGGTGATGATGCCGACTGCTTTAGTGCAGGTAAACACTGCAAATGGAGAAAAACACTTGTTGAGAGCTTTGTTGGATCCCTGTTCACAAGAATCCTTCGTAACCGAGTCAGCTGCACAAAGGCTTCGTTTACGCCGCACACCAATAAGCGGGCATGTCACAGGAGTTGGCCAAATGAAGACTTCCCTTAAGCACGCGGCTGAAATACAGTTCTCATCAAGAATCGAGCCTGAAATGAAGATGGAAGTAACTGCGTACGTGGTACGTCACATCACCGACATGATGCCGGCGAACAAAATGAAAGTTGAAGATTGGAAGCATCTTGAGAAGTTATGTCTCGCGGATCCGTCATGTCACACACCAGGTCACATCGACTTGCTTTTAGGAGTCGAAGTTTGTAGCGAAGTTATTAAACCTGGCGTGATGAAAGGCCCCTCAGGAACACCCATAGCGCAAGATACACACCTGGGGTGGATAGTTTCCGGGAACGCGAAGACCGAGTACACTGCCACTAAAAACATCGTCAGCATGCACCTCAATGTCGAATTAAACAACATGCTGAAGAAGTTCTGGGAGTTAGAAACTATAGAAGAAGAAGAAGGCAACACACTAACTTCAGACGAAAAGAAGGCAGAAGACATTTATGAGAGAACACACACTAGAAGAGAAGATGGTCGTTACGTGGTCAAACTGCCATTTAGAGAAGAAACACCACTTTTGCCAAGTGAGTCACGAGATATAGCAGTTAGAAGATGGCAGTCCTTAGAAAAACGATTAGAGAAAACACCACAACTGAAAAGCGACTACAACGATGTATTACAAGAATACATAAATCTGAAACACATGGAGAAGGTTGACAAGACAGTAGCCCCTGAGAATTGCGTATACCTGCCGCATCACGCCGTTGTAAGAGAGAGCAAGGAGACTTCGAGAGTTCGAGTGGTTTTCAACGCGTCATGCGCCGGTAAAAATGGAATCACACTTAATGATGGATTACTCATAGGCCCAACGCTGCAAGAAGATCTGAGAGATATTCTACTTAGATGGAGAACTCACAAGATTGCTTACGTAGCAGATATCATTAAAATGTATCGGCAGATTAAAGTAAATGAATCCGACGCAGATTATCAACGGATTGTCTGGAGACCCGACCCTCAGAAGCCCATAGAAGATTACCGGCTTCTCACGGTAACTTTCGGAACTGCCTGTGCGCCCTACTTAGCTATAAAAACCTTACGTCAAGTGGCCTTGGATGAAGGTCAAGAGTATCCTGAGGCACACCGTATAATTCTAGAAGATTTCTATATGGACGATCTCTTGTCCGGACATGAAACAGAAGAGCAAGCCAAGAGTAATCAAAAAGAGATAACAGCAATTCTCCGAAAGGGTGGGTTTGAACTCCAGAAGTGGAGTTCAAATAGCGAAAGCTTCATGGAAGAGATTGAACCAGGCAAAAGATCTCATACTACCCAACGAGAAGTAGATGGGAGAGATAGCATCAAGACATTGGGTATTATATGGAAGATGAGAGAAGATAAACTACAAATAACGAATAATCTGAAAGACTTATCTGAACAACCAATAACCAAGAGAAATGTTTTAGCGAATATAGCTTCTTTGTTCGATCCAATGGGGTGGCTGGCACCTTCCGTTGTCATCGCGAAAACATTTATGCAGAAATTATGGACACTTGGTGTAAGTTGGGATGAGGAGCTCGCAGACGATGTGAAAGAAGAGTGGTTGAAATTTCGGAAGGAGATTCCTGCTTTGACAGAAGTACAAATCGATCGCTGGATACATAGCACGGCTGATAGAAGCACGATTGAAATTCACGGGTTTGCAGATGCATCTATGAGTGCTTATGCCGCTGTAGTATACGTGCGAGCTATAGACCCAAATGGTCAAATAAAAGTATCGTTACTTACAGCTAAAACGAAGGCAGCCCCTCTGAAGCAGGTATCCGTGCCAAGATTAGAGTTGTGTGGCGCTGTTCTGCTATGCAAACTGCTCAAGCACGTAGTAAAGATATTAAAACTACAAAAACATCAAGTGTTTGCATGGTCAGATTCTCAAGTCGTGCTAGCATGGATAAGGGGTGATCCAGTTCGCTGGACTCCTTTTGTAAAAAATCGAGTTACTGTAATAAAAAACACGAACGAGATTCACGGGTGGTACTACGTTAATACGAAACACAATCCAGCTGATCCAGCATCGCGAGGAATAATGCCCAGAAAACTATTATCCAACACCCTGTGGTGGAATGGACCAGCATTTTTAGCGGAACCAGTTGTAGAGCTACCGCAATGCGAAGTACCTGAAACAGAATTAGAACATCGTAAAATTATCACGTCATTAGTAACTGAAACTAAAGCAAATGAAGAAGATTTGATACTTACCTTGATACGTAGATACTCGTCGTTCGGGAAGTTGGTGAGAATCGTCGCATACTGTCGAAGATGGGTACTGCACCTGAAAAGAAAAAGGACAAATAAAGAACATTTACCGACTTACCTGACGACTGAAGAGAGGAATGACGCACTTAGCATTTGCTTGAAGCGATCCCAGGAAAATGAATTTCCTGAGGAGATGGACGATTTAAGGAGTAAGAGACAGCTGAAAAGAAGAAGTCGATTGTTGTCACTCACCCCCTTTCTAGATGCAAAGGGTGTGTTAAGAGTGGGCGGCCGACTACGCCATGCTGATTTAGGAGCCGGGCAGAAGCACCCTATCATCGTAACGAAGGACAATGCTCTGTTACCTCTTCTTTTAGCAGAAGCACACAGCAGCACTCTACATGGCGGTCCTCAGCTAATGACGATATATTTACGCTCAAAATACTGGCTTATTAACACAGGAAATAAAATAAAGAGATATGTACGTGACTGCATTGTTTGCATACGACAGAGAGGAGAAACAAGCAATCAACTTATGGGAGACTTACCTGCGATAAGAGCGAAGCCTGCAAAGCCATTTTTGATTAGCGGTGTCGATTTTGCGGGGCCTATAAACGTGCGCATGAGCAAGGGCCGTGGAGCAAAATCAAGCAAAGCCTACATATCTCTCTTTGTCTGTATGGTAACGCGAGCGTTCCACATTGAACTTGTTAGCAGTTTAACTACACAAGCTTTCCTAGCCGCTCTAAAGAGATTTGTGGCTAGACGTGGACGATGCGCAGAGATTTGGAGTGACCATGGGACTAATTTTATAGGTGCCAAGAAAGAATTGATTGCGATGTGGCGCCAAGGTCACGCAAGAATTCCCGATGAGTTTGCCGCACAGTTGGAGGACTTAAGCATTAAATGGAAGTGCATTCCTCCGGCATCTCCCAATTTTGGCGGGCTTTGGGAAGCCGGCGTGAAATCGATTAAATTTCACATGAAAAGAGTCGTAGGCAACTCCACGCTCACATTTGAAGAGATGACGACGTTGCTTTCACAGATAGAAGCTTGCCTAAACTCACGCCCCTTATATCCGCTTAACGAAGACCCTGACTCGTTGCAACCTTTGACACCTGGCCACTTCCTGACAGGCGAACAGATAGTCAGCATCCCAGAGGATGACTTTACAGATTTTAAGATTCACCAGCTGTCCAGATGGCAGCTAACTCAAAAGATGCTGCAAGACTTTTGGAGGAAGTGGCAGACAGAATATTTAACACGTCTGCAGCAACGGCCGAAATGGAATCGTATAACAAAGGATTTGGACATTGGAGATTTGGTATTGGTCAAAGACCAGCGACTCCCTCCAGGTCACTGGCCCATGGGCCGCATAATTCAAAAACACTCAGGTCCTGATGGTTTGACTCGGACATACGATATAAGGACGGCGTCTGGTGTTATGCAAAGATCGATAACCAAACTCTGTATCTTACCGTTGCCAAAGGACTCCGTCCTTTCGGGGGGAGTATGTTCAAGCTAATAGTTACTAATTTATTACCTAACGTTCATGTACCATTCATAAAAAAGATAAATTTTGCATGTTTACATAAATATTAAAGATTAATTCACATTCATGTATGTAGATGGCGTTAGGCGTCTCAAAATGTACTCGAACTGCATGTTTATTACAATAAACGGTCTTGCATTAGCTACCGGAAAGAACGGTTGTTTTTATCACTCCCACACCTCAGATCGACCGGTACAGATCGTACATTTAAAAAAGTATTTAAAATGAATTCAGAGCATATAGCGCCCTAGATTGTTATGTACAGTCAATTGTAAAAATCTTTCCGAATGCAGTGGCAGTAAGAATGAGAATAAGAATGCATGTTTTTGCACTTGTCTGCACCGCTGCAAAAATAAAAAAAAAACAAATGAACAACTAGCAAAACGCAACGACAAATATTATCATTTTCACACCTCCTATTCAGAAAAAAGTATTTTGATCCCTCATAAGATGCCATACCATAGACAGCTTTATTAATATATTACACACAGAGGGCGGTATAATAAGGAATGACCCAGATCACAGGTGTTAGCGGTCCGAGCCGCAGGCGAGGGCCATAAATATAATATGGAAGTGGTAAATTCGTCCCGTCCGTAAAAAATAATACACGTTTTATAAAATAATAAGAGACTATAAATTGAACAATTTAACATTTCATTTTATTAAAAATGTGTGATGCTCTTTGATTAACTATATATTTCGTTATTTTGGTAGGTAGCGTTTGTATTTAAAATTTCCTCATAGTCGGTGTGAAAAGCAGTATGTGTCACAAGGTAGCAAAATTATTTTCACCTCGGGCGATAACACTTGAATCCCTCACTACGCTCCGGATTCTACTTTAGAATCCCTCGCTACGCTCGGGATTCAACTGTAGAATCCTTCGCTTCGTTCAGGATTCAATGTACGCCCTCGCCGTAAATATATCATTTTGCTCCCTTGTGACACAATCTACTATTTCAATTTACTGCGTGATCTCGCGGTCAGCTTGGCTGGTCAAGCCAGTTGTAGGGCGAAATGGTTCATCTCTTTTTATTTAGTACAGAGCCCTTGCAGCTCTGCTTGATAACAGTATGTTGCGCGGCATGAGACTTTTCTCGTTTTAATAGAAAAACTTTGTTTGAAATTTCGGCTAAGCTGGCTAAAGGCAATAAGAAATATCGAATAGGTCAAGGACGTGACCGAAATGTCAGAGCTTTAGTGTGGCCGGCAATCTTAGTGCGTGAGACACATAGTTTGGAGATCCCAGAATCCCTGCCTCGATCTACATACTATGGGTCCCGGGGTCACGTCACTATGTAGTGTGGAGGACCTTGGCCGTGGGCGCTGTTATCGCCGCGATAGTGCGGGGAAGCCGGCACACGTCACAGCCATTCGCTTAGTGTGATCACTTGACGCTTGCGTCTAGACATAATATCATAACTAAATTTTCAAGTGTGCGAGCATTATTCATTTACATTACCTGTCAGCTTAAACTTAGTCAGGGGGGCTCAGCTAAGTTTGTTGACGGACTTTTCGGAGTCTTAGCTGGGCTAGGGATAACGAAATGACAGCTAAAACTTCCATTAGTTTGATCACACACTCTACATAAGGAAAGGTTGAACCGTTTCAACTGATCCCGCTGGTCCGTTGCTCACTTTGAGCGATCAGCGAAAAGTCGCGGTGGTCGGCTAGCAAACCTGCTTGCAGCTTTGTAAAACTCCGCTTGGTCAGAATTTCTATGAAAGAGTCAGTAGGACGCATAGGTCAAGTCAGTATAAAAAAAAAATAGGAATGGTGCTGGGCATTATGTCCATTTAAAGATAAGATAAAATCGTCTTAAATATTGAATTATTTGGATTGTTGACGCTGGTACGCTAGTTAAAAGATATCTTAGAAATGTATTCTGGTCCCGGATATGTTATGTATACTTAACTGGCATTTCGGAATCCGGATTTGGAAAGTTACTCCACCGGAAAGCGGCATAAATATCATCGCCCGAGGGTCTAAAACTGTCGTCGTGGGAGAAGGGGACGCGGAAAGGTCAGCCAGCGCGGGGCGGGGCTCCACTATTTGCTCGAGTATACTTACAAAAATAAAAATATAATTATGGTACACGGAACTAGCTAATCACTGAAGTTTATCATCATTTCAATCCGTATACTACTGAACATAAATCTGCTCCAAAGACTTCCACAACGGGCGCACGCTTATTATCTTCATCGATTGAAACTTATAGGTTTCATTTAATTTCGTGTCAGCAATCAGGTAGTGGTCGCGGTCGCCCGTGAGCTGAACGGTCCTTACTCGTATGATGTGATCGGTAACGGTTCGCTTCGGTTGCAGATTCCTCCTGGAGCAGGACATCAGCGTGCCGGCGGAGCGCGCGCAGGCGCTCGCCGCCGCCGCCACCGCGCACCTCAACGCTGCCGTCAGCGAGCTGCGCAGGTATGTCGCACTACACTACATCACACTACCGGGGTCGCTTACTGATGGGGGGCCAGGGCGCTTTAGGGTCCCCATGTATGACTAGGACTTTATTAACAAAATGAGTACGAAGTACATATCGGAGCGAGTGCCCAGGATACGCAATGGGAGAGATAGTCTTGCACGCCACACTGCAGACCGCGCGCGAGCTCCGACTGTTTGGGCAGAGTCCCCGGAGCTCCCTCAGTGGCGAGGGTAGCGAGGCTTCCAATTCTCGGAGCTCGCGCGCGGTCTCGGCATTTTGATGTAAATGTACTCCCAACCATCCAGGTAACCTTTAGTTTCGAGCTACATTTTCAGTCCCGTCTACACTTACAATTTAGTGGCACTGGGGACTCAGGTCGATTGCAGAATCCACTGTCTGTATTTTAGAAAAAAGAAAACTTAATTTATGCCTCACCTGGCCATAAAGTGACTTTCCACACGCTACGCGTACGGAAAAAGCCGCTTTCTGGCCAAGTGTAGAAATAAAATGATGTACACAACAAGGGAGGTAATAAAGAAAGCCCTCGATCGCATATTTACGTCCCTCGCTTGCAGCTCGGACCGCAAACTTTCTTTGTTTTACCACCCTAGTTGTGTAATGTACCATTTTGTAGGTATCTCCTACCGTTTCCCACCGTCTAGTCCACTTTAACATATTCGAGCACTTTATTTTAATTGCCCTCGAAAACAAAATATGTCAAACTTACGTAGCTTAAAAATCGGAAATCTTTTCGGAAAACTTGGGTTTTCTTGTACTTATGGACCTTGTCCGAAATAAAAGATGGCGATGATTATAAAGGCTACTGTTAAGTATGGTGGTGTGTTCCCTTAGACTGTTCCTGGTGGAGGACCTGGTGGACTCGCTGAAGTTCGGCGTGCTGCTGTGGTGCCTCACGTACGTGGGCGCCTGCTTCAACGGCATCACGCTCATCATCCTCGGTCAGTATCCAATGGGCACTTAAGGTGGTTTTCCACCGGCAAGGCGAGATGAGACGAGGATTGAATTGGGTAAGTCAAGTTTATCAAAAGTGTGCAATTTATATACTTTTTCGATAGTTCCCGACGTAATGATCTAGAAAATACCCCTTTTGCATTTTTATTCCCTGTAATTCTTCCCAAATATCGTGTTAAACTCACTTAAAAAAAGGGACGCCCGCCGGCAGACAAAATTAGTGCCTAAATTCGTAAAAAAAAAACAAACGTATCTGTGTGAAGTCTGTGTTATGCCGCGTCCACACCAAGCCAACGAAGGCCGGCGAAGCCCCTTCGTTGGCCTTCGTTGGCTTGGTGCGGACGCGGCATTAGCTGACAATTGTGACAGACCACTTCACACAGATACGATTGTTTTTTTTTTTACGAATTTAGGCACTAATTTTGTCTGCCGGCGGGCGTCCCTTTTTTTAAGTGAGTTTAACACGATATTTGGGAAGAATTACAGGGAATAAAAATGCAAAAGGAGTATTTTCTAGATCATTACGTCGGGAACTATCGAAAAAGTATATAATAATAATAATAATAATAATAATAATAAGAAAATAAATGTATACTGAGATAATAATAATAATAATAATTTATTTATTTCGACCAACTTGGATCATAGTGTAGTGTTAGTAACATTATATTTACGTACTTAAATAAATAAATTGCACACTTTTTATAAACTTGACTTACCCAATTGAAATTTGTATCAAGTTGCGCGATGCGCGAGGAGAGGATTGAAAACTTCACACAAATTTCAATTCAATCCTCGTCTCGTCTCGCCCTGCCGGTGGAAAACCACCTTTACAGCTGACTGGCTGTACACAATGCGATAACGCGAAGATTCGTATTGGTGCCTCGTTCTTTATACAGGATGAAAAAATCTATGGGCCCTGGAGGGGAACTACCTTAAATCCTTTAGTTAGCTCATTTTACTGAAAGGAAACATTCCTTTATTTTTAAAAAGAAACAAAACTGCATTTTCTAAAATTCGCTTGTCTCACCTGGGAATCGAACCAGCTAAAAATTCAAAAAATAAGCACTCACTATTTTATTCTACTAATCGATAGGACTATTGTTCAGGATAAAATTTCTAATCAACATTTGGTCTTACCAGTAAAAAAGATCGTGAAATCTATCATTAATTTTATTTCACCATCAATTCCAATTTCCAATACAGAGAGGTCGAGAGAATTTAAAAAATATTTGAATGCAGTTTTGTTCCTTCTTAAAAATGAAATAATGTTTCTTTTAAGTAAAATAAGTAAGGATTTAAGGTAGTTCCCCTCCAGGGCCCATAGATTTTTCCACCCTGTATACGTCAGAGAAAGAGACGTCAACATGAATCTTCACGTTATCGCGATGAGTGTAGCCGCAGGGTGAGCGACGCGGTTCTCCCGCTGAATAACTGAACGACCGAGCTTACGCTATACTTCGAATGTCTACGTTTAAAATTCGACTCACGCCGTTCCTCTCGCCGTCTTGTTCTAAAACTTTCGAGAGAGTGGGACGGCGCTATACGAAGTTCGAACTAAAATATTCGGAATGTAGGCACCCTTTTTAGGTAATTGCTCATCAATAAATTCGTCGCAAAGTGCAGTCGTTCGAGGCTGGACTGTGTTAGCTGACAATTTTACGACTTAAGAAGTGTGTTATGTCATCATTTTACATGTTTATCGTGATAGATAACGAATGCGCGCGTCAGGCCGCGCCAGGCTTCCTCGACGTTGCTATGCGAGACTGAGTGCTAAAGATGCACACGAAATACATTACCTATTTCATTTCGTTGTAGTTAAGGAAATATTTAGGTCTTGCACCCCGGTCCATAATTGGCGACTTCCAAACATGCATACCTTTTTTAGGGTTCCGTACCAAAATGGTAAAAAAGGAACCCTTATGGTGCGACTCTGTCTGTCTGTCTGCCTGTCTGTCTGTCTGTCCGTCTGTCACAGCCAGATATCTCAGGAACTACTGATGCTATCGATTTGAAATTTGGAATAGTGTTAAAAGTAGCTAACCCGAGCTTATTGGACATAAAAAATATCTTGTACCTTTTTTACTTTTTTTTTTAAAAGGCTCCGTAATGGGACTTTGAAAATTGAAAGTAGGGTTATTATATTGAGTGGGGTATCAAATGAAAGGGCTTAATATGTAGATTAAAACACCATTTTTATTTTTTTTCTTAAATGAGTAGTTTTTAATTTATACATTTTTATGTACCATTCCCCCCCTATTATCTCCGAAGTTACTGATCAGAAAAATGTATCATAATTACTGATTATCAATATCAACCTGAACATTACAGGAAAAATAGAACGGTCTTCCTAACTTTAATACTTTTTTAGAAATTTACAAAAACTTAATCCATCCATTAATCCATCTAGCGGAGAGTAGCAAAACTAAGCGATGGCCTGTTTCACGCTAGCTAATGCGTCATGAGGCAATTGCGCAAGATTAATCTACTAAAAATCTTAATTGTGACCAAGGACCATTAAAACAAGAGGACTTTCATTCTCCATACTTTGGATCGTAACCCGACCGCTAGGGGATTTCCGGGAAAAAAACTAGATGGCGCTAAAACACTAAACACTTAACGATGCTATAATTGAACAAAGAAACATAGTATAGTAACAATTAGTTCGTAAACAGCTAATAATAAATAAATTTAAATACATTTAAATACTGTGTCACGTTTGCAAAGTTAAATAATTGTAAATAATATTATAATTATTTTACCAAGCTTATACATAGATGGCGTTGTAAATTCGGGGAACAGCTTTTTGTATGGAGAATAACAGTCCTCTTGATTTAATGGTCCTTGCTATTAAATAGACTTGCTATCATTACACGTCAGGTTCTAAATATTACAGGGAAAATATAACTGTTTTCCTAACTTGCACTGATTTTTAGAAATTTGCAAAAATCATAACATATATTTATTTGCTTCTACTAAACAAATCGACATACAGTTTTTCTTCAACTATTCGCGTATCTACTTATGAGTTTGTACGGAACCCTCGGTGCGCGAGTCCGACTCGCACTTGACCGGTTTTTTTATAAAAAATGTAGCAACAGTATAGTTTATTTTTTGGTTGTCTGTATGTAGTGTACAGTAGCGTGGCGTCCAAGGAACTCGATTCCTACCGGCTAGTCTAATATCAGGCATTTGAGCACCTTATTCTACAGCTCTCAAGAAAAATGTACACCACCTGCACCGGCTTGCCCAAGGATATCTTTTACGCCACGCCACTGGTAGTGTATGACCGCGTCGTCGAACAGTCGGATCATTTGTACAGTGTGTGGTGATTGACCGCTCGTCGTTAATGTTGCAGGCTGGATAGCGCTGTTCACTTTGCCCAAGGCGTACGAGATGAACAAGGCGCAGGTGGACGCCAACCTCGAGCTGGCGCGCGCCAAGATCAACGACATCTCCGCCAAGTACGTACGCAGTATAATACCTGTGCAAGTGTGCAGTGTGCGTCTACACTACACGCTCCGCTGTGCAAGTGTGCACCCTACTATCCAACACCATTTCTCACAGCAGGGCTCCGAAACCGGTATTTACTCCATACAAAAATACCGGTATTTTTTCCGTTCTTTGGTTTATTATTTCATTTTTTTAGCCGGACAATCTAATAATACGAAGTCATTACTCAAATATATTATTGGGCTTTACATAAAAATCATAAAATAATCCAAAATATTGGGCAATTTCGGGGTTTTTGCAAAATACCAGTTCCGAGCCCTGTCTCACAGTCTACCTTCAAAATCCCGTTCAATAGGGATCCCAAATCGAGATAGAAGGAAACGGTTCCTCCATTTGTATGGGAAGCGAGTGTGTAACGTTTTTCGCTTGGCGTTTGTCGACAAAAGTGTAATTTAGTAATGGAAAACTAACGAATTTTCGATTTCGTTTGGTGGTATTTGAACAATTAATTATACCATTATTATCAGATTTACCAATTTGATAATAATATTGACGGAAACTGAAGTTGACGTGCAAAGTAGGTCGTTGCCACTTCTTTTTAGCACGCGAGGTACATGCACTTTTGCTTCAATATATTTCTGTGCGCTCATGCCCAAAATACCGTATTCCCAATATACCAGAATTTTCAAAATACCAGATTCTCGATTTATCAGATACCTGTCTTACCACATTACCATCACACTAGCTAGATTATAAAATCGTAGGTTACTCAAGGGTCTAATAGTACATTACACAACTAGGGTGGTAATACAAAGAAAGGACGAGATCGCAGAACTTTGCGCCCCGAGCTGCAAGCGAGGGACGTAAATATGCGATCGAGGGCTTTCTTTATTACCTCCCGTGTTGTGTACATCATTTTATGTCTACACTTGGCCAGAAAGCGGCTTTTTCCGTACGCGCAGCGTGCGGAAAAAGTCACTTTATGGCCAGGTGTGGCATAATAGTACATTGTGCACCGAGGGTAGTAAGAAGGGAATTACTAACGAGAGTCTATTAGAAGCCCGACGCCGTAGGCGGAGAGCTTTTTAATGACTCGAGTGTGTTATCCCTTACTGCCCGTGACACACACAATGTTTTTCATAAAAAGACAAAAATAAAAATATTTACTGTTAACTTTTTTCAATAGCCTTCCACAGATAATGCTAAGAACTGTGTTTAGTTTCCAAACTTGACAGGCAATACTGCCATATTGTACCGATTTTCAAAATAAAATTTTAAACTAAATTAATGAAATTGCATTAAAATAATTCCAAAAATTACTGAAATAATAGTAAAATATACCATATAAATTTTATATACACTAAAATTGGTTTTGTAACCTCCTTTGTATGAAATGACGTACATACGGGTAGGTTCTATATTTTAAAACTCCCGTGGGAGTTATAGATTTTTATAACCCTAAAAGGTTGAAGATTTTTAAATCGGCTCGAGCTGGTCTATAACCCCGCTTGTTATAACACCCTTTACGATCGAGTGTGATGAAAATGATTTTCGGAAAATCTGATATATCGAGCATCTGGTATTTAAAAATCAGGTATTTTGGGATTGCGGTATTTTGGGAATGAGCGTTTCTGTGGCGATGACAGACACCTCGTAATCTCGTATACGCCTCATTTATGATTCTGGTTTGTCCAACACCAGTAAACTTTCCGTAAAGAGCTTCGAGGGCCAACCACTAATATGGGCTGTTTATTATTTACAGAGTGCGAGCAGCAGTCCCGCTCGGCAGGAAGTCCGAGACCGAGAAGGACAAGTAGAGAGACAGTCGGGAGAGAGAGGGAGGGAGAGCGTGGGAGGGAGCGAGAGCGCATGTGCGTGCGCACGGCGCGGCAGACAGATCTTTCATTAGCGCCGGAGTACTTCACTCTTTGTTATATTTATTATGTACTATTAAATAAAGATAACTACTTTACGTGTAAAGCTTTATGAGACGAGTCATGCGGAGATTATTGTATTTGCTTTTTGAAATTTTAAATTAAAATAACTGTCGAACCAGTCGGTTGTTTTAATTATTCAGTCCTGTGTCCTCGAGGCTGTGGCTCCGTCGTCGAAGTGACGCGACGACGAATAGTCGAGCAAACTCCAATAAACCTAATGCTATTACAGTGGAACCTCGATAAGTCGAAACTCGAGGGAAACGCTAAAAAAAACGTCGTGTTAACATAACGAGGTTTCGACTTATAGGGGTTATCATAGGCCCATGTTCGACTTATAGAGGTTAAGGCTTCTGTATTTTTTGACTTCGAGTTACAGAGGTAAAATAAATCAAAATTCAAGTTATAGAGGTAACATTTTCTATAGACTAGCTACGTATGATCTACCTGCCATAATTTTTCTTCGAGTTACACAAGTACATACTCACAAATTTCGAGATATGTTACAGAGGTGATAAAAGAACGGTTCTTTCCAGGTATAGATAGAGCGTAAAGTTCATCTATTTCGAGTTACAGAGGTAAAAATTTTACTAAAACGTCTCGTAGGGAGTCATTGGTAACTTCTACTTATGGAGATCTAATATTTCGAGTTATGGGGGTTTTGGAGCTTGAAGGGAACGGAACTTTATTTCGTGGTATAGAGGATATAGGGACAGGTCTAGCGACGTCAGCTCATATTCAAGTGCGAGTGTACCGCGATATGAGCTGACTCGGCAAAAGCCACGTTCAGGCAACGGGCCCGCCGGACCCCAGTCCCGCCTGAACTACGGTATCGTAAACTTGTATGTAATTTGTGTTGATTTAATAATATATCGGAATTAATTATATTCGGACTTGTCATTTCACCAAACACCTTTACAATGATTTCGTCTTATCGAAGTTCCACTGTATATCTGACACTTTAAAGTTTGTCGCACTCGAGCTGTTTCGAGTCGCCCGGTTCTTCATACAAACTAAAAGAGCATTAACAATCCATTTTAACGGCATCAACTTATCATCAAGACTTGTCACAGTCATTTCGCGCACACGAAATGTGTCAAGCTATAAAATAAATCACATTTTAAACATAATTGAAGTCGTGGAAGCAGATGATGACTGAATTATGATGTGTTGTTGTCGCCGCCAACTAGCTTAATTAGCCATTTAGTTAACTGCCTAGCCTTTTCATTTAAATTTTAGGTTAGGTTTGTTACCTTGTGTCCCTCAGAGCAGAAATAGTTCGTCGACCTGCGGGCGGGTCATCATTTAGCGAAAATGCTAGGTATTTAACCAAATGGCTGATTAAACCAGTTGGCTGCGACATTTGTATGAAAGACCGACGGACTCGAATCACCTGAACTGAAAGTCTCCTGACCGGCTATGGAGGTTCTACGTTTCTAAAATGGTTACAAATGAAACCACCATATATTGTCAACTTTGTATATTTATAGAGGTATCTAAAACTTCATAAGTACTAACAACATAATGTTTTATGGAACTATCATAATACTTAAAATAATTGATTTATTGCCGAGCACTTCATCCTTTTGGCAACCATACCATAGTTCATTCCTAGTTACAACCACCAGCAGTGCTCCTAGCACAACTGTGGCACGCGACTTTGTCCATTTCCATTCAATATCAATATGTATGTACAGTCAGCGTCTATAGCATCCAAAGCGCCATATACAGGGTGTCCCATAACTGACACGTCACAGTGACACTGGAGGTAGACCAGGTCAAGAGGTACCAAACCAACTTAACATGACCCCAGTAAAAGTGGCACGGTTTTTGAGTTATTGTGGAATTAAAGTTTTTCATTAATTTTGACCGTTTTTAACATTATTAGTGCCAGTGTGCACTCGGAAAGGTGTCAAGGTTAGTTTTTTAGGGTTCCGTAGCCAAAATGGCTAAAAAGGAACCCTTATAGTTTCGTCATGTCCGTCCGTCCGTCCGTCCGTCCGTCCGTCCGTCCGTCCGTCCGTATGTCACAGGCATTTTACTCAAAAACTACAAGACCTATACTGATGAAATTTGGAATATAGATGTCTTGTAAATGCCGCAACTAAGTTTGGTAGTTAAATAATAAAAATAAAAAAATCTAGGGGGGGCACTCCATTACATGTAACAGAAGCTAAAAAAATTTTTTTTCACAAAATGTCAACGTGTGGTACATAGTTCGACAGCTCTTTTGAAAACATTTTAAGGTTCTTAAGTAATGTTTTTGATTAAGTGAATACCTTTGGAAATAATCGCTCCGAAAGTGGTGAAAATTGTGTCCCCCCCCCTCTATCTTCTAAACCGTGTGTCCGAAAAATATAAAAAAAATTACAAAGATAACGCTTAATTAATACTTTCAACGAAAATTATTTTCAACAAGATTGGATTAACCGTTTTTGAGTTATTGCCGATAAACTGCGCTTCTCAACAAAAGGACGTAATTGCTATGAAGATACGCTCTTTTGTTGTTGTACTTTTTTTACATCGTATTTTTTACCTTATAGTTACGGCTATGGAACCCTACACTGAGCATGGTCCGACATGCTCTTGGCCAGTTATTTTATGTGTACGGTAACATGAATTGTTAATTAAGGTTACAGAAATGGTATTTTATCCAAAAACTCAGTAAAATTTAAAAAAATACTAGTTTGATCTTGAGTTAATTCACAGCGAAACATTAATTTCGACTTTAACCACCAGTAGTGAAAAAAAAATTACGGTCGGCGGGTCATGTTAAGTTAGTTTGGTACCTCTTGACTTTGTCTACCTCCAGTGTCACTGTGACGTGTCAGTTATGGGACATCCTGTATAGGTGCCCCTAACAACGAGGCTTTGAATGAAAGGGGCGTTTCTACTTCTTAATCTGAGCTACTTTCCTTTGGCAACCTTTTTAAAAGCACGCCAAATCCTAATTTTATTTTTTTCATAGAGTCTGCGCGGAAAGAGAATAGGATTAATTTTGGGGGGCGCTGTAATGCTTTTGTACCGTATGTGCCGTATTTTCTGTTCTGTGGCCATACTGGTTAGGTTAGTTCCGTTTTTCGCCACGCCTATTCTCTTTCCGCACAGACTCTACAAACATACGAAAAGTGAGATTTCACTGCGTTCAGAATTGAACTTTGAAGATGAGTTAACTATCTTAATTTAAGTTATTTGAAGATTGCAAAACAAAAGTATCTCAGTTTGGCGAAGAGAATCGAACTTTACATTTAAAGCCCCACCGTTGGAGCCAGCCTGTATTGTATATCGTAACACTTCTTTGTCAATGACGTGTTAAGATATGTATGGCGCTTTGGATGCTACAACTATTTGATGGTGACTGTATTGCGGTGTGCATGACAGCAAGGACCATTAAAACAAGAAGACTGTCATTCTCCATAGAAAAAGCTGTTCCCCGATATTACAACGCCATCTATGTATAAGCTTGTTATAAGAATTATATTATTTACAATTATTCAACTTTGCAAACGTGACACAGAATTCAAATGTTAGAATTTGTTTATTATAAGCTGTTTACGAACAATTGTTATACTACGTTTCTTTGTTCAATTATAACATCGTTAATGTTTAGTTTTTTAGCGCCATCTAGTTTTTGCCTGAATATCCCCTTGCGGTCGGGGTACGATCCAAAGATGATCCAAAGTATGGAGAATGACAGTCCTCTTGTTTTAATGGTCCTTGGTGACAGCCAACACGCGGCCGCTGCGCTAGCCCGGCAGACGTCACTTTATAAAAGAAGTATACGGTTCGGTTCAGGAGGTCCAAGTTGTATTTAGCCATAGTAAGCGTAACGTCATAGTTGTATATTGTCCAGGTAGAGAGATGTCTCAAAGTGTAAAACGTCCTCATTGCAATATTCCATAGTAGACGAAAGGGCCTGGTTGTAAAACGTCTTACTTCTTAATGTTTTAAGTTTTACATATTTGGGCATTTTGTAACTAAGACATTTTGTCGATCAAGACCTTTTGCTAAGATAGTCCTTATACAATTTAGACCTTATGCAATAATAAACATGTAGTTTTTGATTTAAGACAAAACACGTTAAAAAAATACCATTCCCCCTATTATCTCCGAAGTTACTGAACAGAAAAATCTGTAATAATTACCGATTATTAATATCATTCTATATATTACAGGAAAAATAAAACGGTTTTCCTAACTTGCAGCGTTTTTTAGAAATTCGCAAAAATCGTAAGACAAACTTATTTGCTCCTACTGAACTAACCGCGGCATATGTCGATGTATGGGGTCAACAGTTTTTCAAGAGCAAAGTTAAGTTTGTCCCATCTTGAATTATTCACGTATCTACTGATGAGTTTGTACGGAACTCTCGGTGCGCGAGTCCGACTCGCACTTGACCGGTTTTTATTCTTCCTACAAAAGGTAGGTACATCGCGCGCTTGAATGTGTGCGCGCCGTGTACGAACGCATTACAAGCAAAGATTTAATGCGTAAGATTGAATGCTCCAGTATGTATCGTATTCAACACAGACGTGCTATCGCGCCAACGTTGGACTACTTGGTTGTTTTTATACCTTGCAACTAACGGTATTAAGTACTAAGTAACTACATACATATACAAATTACTAAATAGGTAGGTACATACATGAGCATTCCTAAAAATAAAAAGCCATTTTCTTCATCGTGCAGTTTTCTGCCAATTTCTGTTTAGAATCACAAGCTTTTTCCATCCCAATAGAACAGGGTATCTTAAACTGTGGTCCATGGACCCCTTAGGGGTCCGTGATATGAGCCAGCATTTTTGAGGAGAAATAACAAAAAAATTAACAGAAAATCGCGCAATTAAAATAATGGCATTATTTTTTAAATGCTCACATAACTACACATACGTAAAAAACTTAACTAAAACACCTGTTGAATGTAGTAGTAACCTGCCCGTATAGACAGTAAACAGTTTGACGTTCCATTTTAGAAAAAGGACTTAAGACGCTGTCAACAGCAAAATGCCCTTGAGGATTCAGGATTTTGGCCCATCCCCTAGCCCCGCCTAATTGCTCCCAGCGCTATTCACAAGTGAGCGGCGAGAAGCGTAACTGTTTGCATTCGGCTTGCGATCGCGATCGAAATAAACACGCCTGCCGGTAGATGGCGTTAAACTCCTGTAGGTTTCCCATAGAGCGCAGAATAAAATAGACAGGGCGTCGTTAAAATAATATAGTTGGTTTTTAATTTATTTTCATAATTAAAGCGTGAACAGATAGAATGAAATTTGGATATGTAATACGTAAATAAGTAATGAAAACTTTCAAACACATTTAATGAATTTTGGATATGTAATATAAGTAGTTAAGATTTATTAGAAAAAAATACAGTATTTTTGTAAGTAGTAATACGATTATATTGAATTGAAATATACAGCACTTCCTTTATGTTTTTCTTGATGACCTGCAATGTAAGGTCATCGAGAAAAACATAAAGGTAAGGTAAGGTTTACAAATAAATCAATCGATTTTCGATTTGACAGTATAAGGTATTTATACTTAGTATCCGTAACCTGGTATCCCATCAAAAACATTCTGTAAAAAACTAGCCAAGTCTCGATGGAGCTGCTTGTTTATCTCTAAAAAGTAATGAAATCTAGACAAAATCGTGTCAAGTTTAAGGTACCTTACTGCGATTTCTTTATTATTATACTTAATGTTGTGTGACTTGGCCGTTGAACATTCTTTATTCGTTATAGTAGGTACAAGTCAACAAAGAAACTTAGTAATCGCATGTATTTGTATAGGATTACAAACTTATGTGTGATGTTGCAATATTTGGAGGTTTTTTAGGACTTGATAGGCTAAAAACTAACTATGTTTAAAATTTCAGCTCTCTGAGTTTATGGGAAGTACTAGTTCTATTCTGATGATCATGAGTCAGTGAGTGTCTGTCGTAAATGCGAAACTTTGCTTTCGCTTAACTTCGGAACTAAATGACCTACAGACTTGAAATTTTGGATTTTAAGTATGTGATTATAGCTTACTGGATGACGAAAATTTCTGCGTTCTGGTCTTATCTAGAGGTTCTCAAATAGGGGCCTGAAAATGCGGCGAAATGGTTCCAGTAAAGGATGGTACGGCAGTGTTTGCTTCGCGCTCGACTTGGCGGGGCCACTGCCGTGCCCCCAGATATGTACCATGCAACTCCGAGTACCTTTAGTAGCTAATGATAATGTATGTTACGTAGGTAATTAAATTAAATGAGATTGAATATAATATACAATATTAATAATAAACACTTAGTACAAATACCTTATACTGTCAAATCGAAAATGGATTGGTTTATTTGTAAACCTTACTAACTGACGTGCCCGAAAAATTACCCTGGAGTGCGGTGTATGATAATACATACATACATATATCCATACATACATACATACATTCATACATACATACTTCTTACATACAAACATACACACATTCATACATACGTTCATACTTACATACATACACACGTACATACATACATACATACATCCATACATACATACACCCATACATATTTTCATACATACATACATGCATACATACATACATACTTACATTCATTTTTACATACATACATTCATGCATACATACATACATACATACATACAAACATACATTCATTCATTCTTACATACATACATTCATGCATACATACATACATATATACATACATACATTCATACATACATACATACATACATGCATACATTCATACATGCATACATACAAACATACATACATACTTACTTACATACATACATACATACATACATACAAACATACATACATACATACATACATACATACATACAAACATACATACATACATCCATACATACATACATACAAATATACAACCATACATACATTCATACAAACATACATACATACATCCATACATACATACATACAAATATACAACCATACATACATTCATACATACATATATACATTCATACATTACAACTATACATACATACATACAATACAACATACATCCATACAACCATACATACATACATACATAACATACATACAAACAAACATACATACATTCATACATACATAACATACATACAAACATACATACATACATACATGCATCCACCATACAAACATACATACATAACATACATATAAACATACATACATACATACATGCATTCGCCATACAAACATACATACTAGGGATGTAACGATACACAGTTTTGCCGATACGATACCGATACCGATATATAGTAGTTAATATCGGCGAAACCGATACCGATACCGATATCTTAGCTAAATAATGAAGTATGAATTTCAGATATTTTTATGTCCTTATTATAACTAATGGCAATGACTACTGGTTATATTTACCAGAGAGTCAACCTTGAAAGTGTAAAGTAAAAATAATAAATTGTCAACTCAAAATTCGTTTTTTTTATTAAGAACCAAAGATTTAATTAACATAGTAATTATCATTGCACAAGGTAATAGAATAGACCAATACATAAATTAAGTCAGAAATTGAAATTACTTTTTGCAGATTTTTTTTCATACAGCAAATTCTTCAAATATCGGTTGTATAATATCGGCGATACCGATATATCGGCGATACCGATATATCGGCCGATATATCGGTATCGGTATCGGTATCGTTACATCCCTAATACATACATTCATACATACCGGTCAAACACATAACCCTCCTTTGGGCTTCATGTTTTCGCACACAGGCGCTGCCGGGTGTCGGCGCAGCGCTGAACTTGCCTAATGCATTAGGCAAGGAAGAATAATAATTACGTCGAAACAAAATCGCGAACTGAAACATGCCTGCTTCGGCTCGTTTCCTAAAACCACACTCGTGTATTGATGCACCAGTCGCATAATAGTATTTTATGCAACAGTTGTATAAGTGGGTTCAAAAAATGCGAATTGCGTGAGTTGCGATACGAGCCGCGAATGCGGCGAGTATCGCAAATAGTGACGCAATGAGCGTTTTTTGGCTTAATTATACAACGTTGCATACAATACTTTTTCTACGACTAGGTTTTAAATTATAAAATACAAAATTAATCATAACAAGGCAAATATGACGTTTGACTGACAGTATGTGTCTATGGTAAACTTTTTATTTTATTTTAAATATACTTAAATTAAAAATACTTTTTTTATGTTGGCATCAATGAATTTAGTTCGGAATACATATATACATACATACATATATACATACATACATACATACACACACACACACACACACACACACACACATACATACATACATACATACATACGTACATACGTACATACATACACCTTAGGCCTTCATACACAGGGTTTCGCACACAGGCGCTGCCGGGTGTGGGCGCAGCCCTGAGCTTGCCTAATGCATTAGGCAAGGAAGAATAATAATTACGACAAAATAAAATCGCGGAGTGAGACATGCCTGCTTCGGCTCGTTTCCTAAAACCACACTCGTGTATTGATGCCTCCCATAATACATAACTATTACCGTCGACTCCAAAACTTTATAGATCTATGCAAACAAAACGTTTCTCGATGGGCGTAGCCAAAACCGCATCTGAAGAAGCGTTGAAATGTGGACCTTATATCCAGTGACATAAGGTCCACATTTCAACGCTATGAAGGTGTAAAACTGAATGAGTATTCATTTGGACAGGCCAGTGGCTATTGCGGTGATCATACATTTAACACACTTAACTAAATATTTACACTTCTTATATTATAACTTTGATTTATATAAGTACGTATACAGTATTTTAGATTTTTAACACAAGGTTAAACAAATTTTTGCGATGTTTTCGATGCGCAAACGAGAAGCATAGGTCCGTCTAGCACGGCGCGTCAGCGCACACTGTCTATTTGTATCGGAGTAAACGAGAGCCTACTGTCACTGTTTCTGGGCAGCCGGGTCTTCGAAGATAATAATAAATAAAAATTGAAATAAAAAAAAGTGTGGACTATTTGTGAAATGTGACTCGTTAGCGGTTTAGGTATGAATATGTTGACTTCATGTTTTTATTTGCAGACCCATACGTTAAAAAAATAAAGACATAGAACCGTTTAATGATGATTTTAAGACCAATCTTTGCAATTTTTTTCTATCGAGCCGATTTCGTGAAATTATGTATCGCGTCCGTCCACGGTCTTCGAAATATGATGAATATTAACATATATTTTTTTTGATGTGCTAGAACAAATGGTTTTTCTTAAAAAACTGCTTAAATAACATCAATTTCAACAAAAGTAGGTCTTGTCAGCCTCTTAAGTTCCATATAAATTCCTTACACTACTACATGCAACAAATGCTTTAGTAAAGTTTTTTACCTATAATACCGTGTTTTGTTGTTCGACATAGCAGCTTGACAATTAGGACCTAGATTACCTACTGGTATAAAAATGTAAACAAATATAGTCTTTATTGATAAGAGGCTATTGGTACCTATTTCTTGGCAGCACATTCGTTCATATACTATCATCTTATTTCATTACAACAAAGTAGGTATGTATCATACTTGCTTAAGTATGTACTTAACGTTCTAGTATTTGTCTATAAACGCGGAAACAGCAGAACTGGGTTTTATAAAGCAATAGCAAATTACAAAAATTGTATCTGTATCGGTAATACCAAAATTGTAAGTGTTTCCACTTAAGTGTCCGCACCAAACCTGGCACTTTCATTGAACTGCGACCTCAGATATTAATAAATGGGTGTTTGGTAATAGTACATTATGATACGAATGGGCGAAGTTGGTCATCACAGTCGAGGCTGTGTTGCATAGCCCGAGCCGGGAGGCGAGGGCTGTATAGCCGAGACTGTAATGACCAATGCCCACGAGTGTCACACGACGTTTTTCAACACACTTGCGAATAAAAAATCATCCTTATCCTTTAGAATTTTTGTTTTTGTACATATTTATTTAGTGGTTTATCTATCCTCGTCTATCGTCACTTCGTCGTGTGTCGGCGTAGTGCGGGCGCGCTCATGAACAGGCACGAGGTGATAATATCCGCGATGGGGATAATATCCGCGCGCCGAGCCACACGGCGTGCTCTCATTGGCCAATTGGCGGTAATTACAGCACTTGTGCGGTAATGTAAAGTAAAAAGCACTTGTGTGTAATAAGCTGCGTTCCGCGCGTAAGAACCACGAAATAAGAGCGACTTTATGAGCAAGTGTGTTGAAAACTATATTTTTAATCAATTAAGGCCACGCAAAGCCATTAACATTACATTCTAAGTTAACCGCGAACCCCTTCTTTCCTGAGCGGCATTAAATCTTATCTACACACACACACACACACACACACACACACACGCGAGGGCCGCATTTTGACCCGGAATAAATATTTTGCATGCATGCATGCATGAGGGACACCTTGCGTTACCGGGTTCCCCTTGCTGTTTGCGGCCCCGGGCCATGGTCCATTTGGTCAAAGAATAAATATGCCCTACACAACATAACACGGCGGTAACGTCATTTATTGTTCGCGAGCCGAGAACCGAGCTTCAAACGGGAGTGTCGTGACCCGATACATGCAGTCTTGGAAAAACTATTTCGCTCGAAATGTTTCTACAAAAACACATGTCGCGTCCATCGCGTAATTAACAATTGGATTTAATCGTTTATCTCGAAGTCAGTTACAGAAGTCAAAGTAACTATAGTCCAAGGTTGTCTAAGAGGTGTTGCCGGTATGAGCCCAACAGTGGGCACAGTCTAAACGCTCGTGGTCGGTCGGTGTCGTTGATACGTCCGGTTTTACATTTGAAGTCGAGTTCTCGTTTCACGATAAAGTAATTCGTCGTGAAGCAGTCTATTTGGATATCACCTTCGTCAGTAAGTAGAATTTTTATTCGGCTCAGCGAAGCATCGATCATTGTCGCGAACGGCACGACCAACGCTAACGATTCAAGTTTAAAATTTAAGCTTAAACACGATTACACTTCGACTCGTTTCTAGTCCTCGAATGTATTTAAAAGGTAGCCCGGAAGGACCCAGGCTACAGTCGTTAACTTTGCACTAGGCTACACTATTAAGTATGCCGCACCGGCAGTCCTCTCGTGCCCGGGCCCTAGCCGAGCGGCGGACACGCGGGCGGCTGCGTGAACACGCCCGTGTGGTTGACGAGCGCGTACAGCAGCGCCGAGCCCAGCGCCGAGCCCAGCTGCGTCGCGCCCCCCGCCGCGCGCATCCCCCGCGCGCCCCCGCGCCGCGCCCACCCGTACACCCACATGCGCGCGTACGACACCGCGCCCGGCACCAGCGTCCACGAGATCACCTGCAACCGGGGACCCAGGCTTTAATGCCGCTTCACGTCGGAGCGAGACATGGGTACCAAAGCAAACAGATAAGAATGAGGTCAAGTATAAATGTAAAATAGCTCACCACTAAAGCGGCTCCGCCCGCGTGGTGCGCGAGCGGCGGCGCCGGGCTGAGTAGCGCCGTGGCCAAGATGTAGGCGAGCGGCAGCGCCGCGCCCGCCAGCAGCGCCGCCAGCGCGCGCGCCGGCAGCGGCGCCAGCCACACGCCCGCCAGGCACGCCGCCGGGTTCGCCATCGAGCCCAGCGTCACCGCCAGGTGGTACGCCAGGTTGCCGTACGGCATGCACGAGTACGACTGGACCGACGGCAGCACGCCGTTGGCCAGCGCGTTCAGCACCGTCATCAGCGCCAACACCCCGAGCCAGCGCCCGCCCAGCAGCGCCACCGGCTCCGACGTCGCCTCGTCGTCCTTCGCCGCCGCCGCCGGCTCCACGCGCTCCGACGCGAACCCGCCGTATCTGTCGACCGCCACGAAGCTCGCCAGGCTCGTCGCCGACAGCGCCGCGAGCACCAGCAGGAACGTCGTCGGCTCGAACCGCGGCGGCGCGTACTCCGGCCGCAGCGCCGTGCCCTCGTCGTTCGGCACGCAGGTGGGCTCGCCGCCGACGCCCTGCATCAGCGC
This sequence comes from Eudemis profundana, assembly GCA_947034925.1. Lineage (NCBI taxonomy): Eukaryota > Metazoa > Arthropoda > Insecta > Lepidoptera > Tortricidae > Eudemis > Eudemis profundana. The sequence goes on along the minus strand of OX344796.1, from coordinate 39,907,796 downwards.
GAGCACGGCGGGCAGGAACCCGCTGAGCCCCTCGCCGACGAGGTACGTGGCGAGGTACACGTCGCGGAAGTGGCGCAGGTACGGGTAGAACAGCACGGAGCTGGTGCAGCCGACGAGCGCCGCGAAGAACGTCAGCGCGAGAAACGCGACGGAGCGCTCCGCGCCGCCCAGCGGCGTCGTGCGCTCGTACAGGAAGGCGTTGAGCGCCAGCGCGAGCGTGCCGACGGCCAGCAGCGCGTAGATGTACGGCGAGTCGGAGGCGCGCGGCCGCAGCCGCCGCAGCAGCGCGTAGGCCGCGAGCCCGAGATTGGCGAGCTGCACGGCCAGCACCATGGACGAAGGCAGCGCCCAGCCCTCGGGCAGCCGCTCGACCAGCAGCGGCAGCTGCACGTACAGGCCGTTGACGCCGAGCCACGTGCCCAGGCCCCAGGCCGCCAGCAGCACGTCGAGCGCCACGCGTCGCGGCGCGCCCCACATCGCGCTCGGCTCGCTCTCGGTCTCCAGACACGGCACGCGCTCCCTGTCCTCGTTCAGCCTGCAACACGGACGAGTTCCGGGTTGAGCGAGCGATCGGCAGACGATACGATACGACACACCGGAACGATCTACGGGCAGAGTTGCATGCGTCGGCTGTCTCGAGCGGCGCAAGATTGCACTGCGTTGAGACGCGGAAGGAATACGAGTGGTCGCGGTGCGTTTAGTCCTGAACACGTAAGACGCGTGCGCACGGACCGCGCACGCGGTGCGACTGCCACTGAACGACCGCTGCAGACATTTAATTACACACATTCATTGATAGTACAGTCTTGGTCGAAATCCTACTATAAAAATTAAACAACGATAACTGGGAAATACCAGACATATCTAATCCTACTCGTATTTGGATTATTTTTTGTATACCTACTTCGAAGTATAAAATATAAATCAGACTTTATAATATCAATCCATTTTATATTTTATTGCACAACTATCGTATTTTGAGTTTTAGGAAGCATGATGAGTCTGAAAACTTTAGGGGTCTTCACGACACAAGCAATTAGTTTAAGAAGCATGTTCGCAGAGCCTTATAGTTGGAACAAATGAGACGAATTTATGTGATATCTTAAATTCCAATCGATCTGATGATTGCAAATACTAAAATGCATACTTATAGGACATAGCTCCAAAAAGTCAGCACAGAATGCGTTACACAACCTTTGCTTGGCCCACACTTTGAAAAACACTGCTCTAGAACAATTAACTAGGCTGTGCTGTTTGGATGGTCGTTTAGTTTTGTTCGTGCTATTATATAGTCCGGTTGACAATAATGTTTCCGACGTTACTGTTGAGTTTAGGCCTGTAGTGGTTTAATGTCACCCAGTTTACATCTATTTTAAGTAGTTTTCAGTGAGAAATGTTGTAGAACATCACTAAAATTGCCAAACTTCAATCTGAAATCGCGTTTTTTGTTCTTATGTACCTATTTCACTACAAGCATTAAAACCAAATATTAGTTATTGTGGAATAAAGAAACTCACATACATACATAGATAGACCCTGAAAACATAATACTCCTTTCTTTGGGCAGTCGTGTCAAAATTAGACCCCTCCATCGTTTAAAATGTATACCTACGCAACGATCATATAATTCCATCAGTTGGTTGGTGGCAGTGGCGTGGCGTAAAAGATATCCTTGGGCAAGCCGGTGCAGATTTGGCGTACATTTTCTTTAGGAGCTGTAGCATAAGGTGCTCAAATGCTTGATATTAGGCAAGCCGGTAGGAATCGAGGTCTTTGGAAGCCACCCTACTGGCAGGTAGATACATATTACTTTTGTCAGTCTCGATGAAAACATTTCTAATTTTCTGGCGCAGAGCGAGACCATCCGTAGTTGTTCGCTTACACCAATATAACAGACATAACAGTATAGAAGCCACCTAGTTTGGAAAAGTATAAATAGTATTAAATTAAAACTGGACGTCGCGTTTTGTGTTCCAAGTGTGAGCGAGCGAGTGGCGGACGTTTTGTATTACAATTTAATACTGGACTGATGGTTGGATATACATGTACAAGGAAATCATTTTTGTAGAGATACCTAGTCTATCTAGATAATGAGTAAATTGCCAAATGATGAACCTGCAAATTACTCCACAATGACATGTAGAAATCAAATTAGGTATTGTAATAAAATTTAATTGCTTTGCTACACAAAAAATCTATGTAGATGTAGACGCACCTGCCTGAAAATAATCCTGCCGGCTAATGCAACAATTGACATTTCAACCTCTCTTAATGGATTAAATCAATTTAACACTAAAATGCTAATTTTTCACGTAAAAAAATGTTAAATAATTCATGCACTAAGTGTTAAGTAAATATTACAGCAAAATTCTCTTTTTTAGCAATAAACAAAGCTATTAAATGAGACCATACAAAGTATACCTAATTGATGATGACATTGATGATGATGACACACTTAAAACATAATGGTGTTGTTTATAGATATAGACCAGGGGTTTACAAACTTTTTATACTAAGAATTGTCTAAGGTGTCCGAATGTTTGTTCATTCCCTTTAGGAACATTCGGATTCGGCCACTTTAGATAATTATTACTATACCGCGACTCTTTTTACAGACTGCAGTTTTTGTGACCTCCTCGTAAAAGAAGGTGGCAGAGTGTCATCATCATCTAATATACGTCCGTTTGGGCACAGGCCTACTCTCAATAGATGAGTGTTCGTGCTCGTAGATCTATCTGAATGTATCGTTTCGCGACGCCCCCGGGTAAGAGCCTCGACGCCCAGAGCGTCGCGACAATATGACGTTGACGAGTTCATAATACGACGAGGACGACACGTTTAGCCTACGAAGCTAGAGGTCCCGGGTTCAAATCCTGGTAAGGGCAAATATTTGTGTGATGAGCACGAGTTGTTCCTGAGTCTTGGATGTTTTCTATCTATTTTAGTATAAGTATGTATATCGCCATCTAGTACCCATAATACAAGCATTGCTTAGTTTGAGACTAGGTCGATTTGTGTAAGATTGTCCCCGCAATATTCGCACATTACTTTTTAATTTTTAATTATTGAATTATCATATTAAATATTGAATTGAATAATCATGTTTTTACGACCCGGGAGTTACTGTGGACACAATAGAGAGTAGAAGAGTCAAAGCCAAAAATATCGATTTCTTTTTCATTACTTTCGATTTTTATACATATTTTTTAATAGGTAAAATACTTCGACAATCGAAACACAAGAATAGTACATTACACAACTAGGGTGGTAATACAAAGAAAGGCCGAGATCGCAGAAGTTTGCGGCCCGAGCTGCAAGCGAGGGACGTAAATATGCGATCGAGGGCTTTCTTTATTACCTCCCGTGTTGTTGTTGTTGTTGTTAGAAATTTATCTTCTTCATATCAGCGGGCGACATCGCAGACAAAGCATAGTGAAAACAAACCAGGGCTCGGAACTGGTATTTTGCAAAAACCCCGAAATAGCCCAATATTATTAGCCCAGTGTTATTAGATTGTCCGATTAAAAATGAAATAATAAACCAAAGAACGAAAAAAACGGAATAAATTCCAGTATTTTTGTATGGAGAAAATTCCGATATCCGAACCCTGAAACAAATATCTTAAATTGAATGATGACTTGGACCGACCTATCCGGGTGCCTAGAACCTGTTAGTTAACACTGTTTAATTAACTTAAAAAAACCTTGACCGACAAAGTGGCTTAAGTGAATTTTAACGATGATTGAAACAACAATTAACTGAACATTTTTAGTAGCTTCTGATAATTAGTAATGCAGCAAGTAGATACAATTTTAATTATCTATTTAATAGATTTTATTATGTACCTAATTTACCTATCCGAAAGTTATTAGGGAGTTTAAAGGATAAATGGACATTTTTAAGACTGATTGTATATACGTACGGTTGGGCCAAACTTAAGTTAGTTTAGATACTGCCTAACCTGTCAGTTTGTGATGAAACCTGCCGATCGACACTAATCGTCCGTTATGGGATGACAACTGCTAGATGTCCAAATAACAACCCGTTAATAAATATTTTTTGATTTTTTTTGTCGGTAGCGTTGTATGTTTGCTCGCGCATCACGTCAAAACAACCGAACTTATTTCCTTGAAACTTGGTGTACAAATTGATGTTACCGGTTAAAACATAGGATACTTTTACCCGACTACGGCGAAGAAAAAAGATAGATATAATTGATTTAACTTCCACGAACAAAGTTGCGGGCATTCTCTAGTATAAAATTTATATTTTATACTAGAGACACACACAGCTAACATACACATAGATACGTATAGGTAGTAATGCATAGGACATACCCGTTACTCATGCTGAACAAAACGAGCGATGAACCACCAGGTAAAAGGCAACACAAATTGTTAATTACATAAATGCGAGCAGAGATTTGTTGCAGGAAAATATAATTTAAGCTGATTTAACATTTATTTAGAGCATGTCCTAGTCCCAGCGCTCCACCCGCGGCACTGCGCCGGCGCCGGCGTCTGCGGCCTCGAGGACGCCTCTGGTTTCAAATGACGTCATTATAATATCCTTCACTAACAACCTATCCATTATCTCGCTAATTTCCTTTCCACTAATGTGGTACTCTGTCATGTACAAGACGAACAAGACGTCACTCCGGTGCAATCAAAACTGGACATTCTGTAATGCAGTCATGTATTTGTGCGCGAGTATTTGTTGCCGAGTCATGGATGTTTTCTATCTATTTACCTAAGTATGTATTTATCTATATAAGTATGTATATCGTCGTCTAGTCTTGTATACTGTGGTAGTTATTATTTTCAGATTTTAAAACTACTTTCACACACCTGTAGCGGTTAGATTGGCATTTAGTTTGATGATCGTATCTAAAAATAAAGTGCAGTTTAAGAGTTATTAGTGCTCGTCATGAAATAGACGACGGAGGCGATTGACGAAGGCAGGCAGTTAACGAAATAGTTTAAAGTTAGAATATCCACATCTGCAAGTCTAATGCAATCCATTGCTATCACTCTATCATCGTGACATTAGCCAAGGTAATATTGCAACAATAAAACTTCGCATTACAGTAACTAGAGACAACTGCAACCACATGGCACGATAACATGTTGTTGATACCTACGTAAAAAGGTCAAGCAATTATAGTCTAGCATCGATATTATTGACTGTATCGAAATGTATATTCATATCATTCATTCTGTTTTGAATTAATGAATTAATGAAATGAATGAATGAATAAATTTATTGCATATTGATATTCGGGTTACATTACAGATGGATAACAAAATCAAGCAATTAATCATAGACGACCACCCAAACCCATGTATCGGAAGGTGACCAATTTAAAGTGGAACTAGCCTCAATAATATCTGCAGCGTGTAGGTACCACCACGAGATTTATTTACCTGGTACTTGCACTTAGACACACACCTCGTCGGCTGTAGTCCCTACGCTAACCCACTGCGGATTGGGGACTTCAGATACACATTTGAATTCCTTCGCGTATGTATGCAGGTTTTTTCGCGATATTTTTCCTTAACCGAAAAGCTAATGGTAAATATCTAAGGGTATCATTTAATCGATCAGCAAAATATTCATATTTTGGTCAGCAGAAATATGTATTTGGTCAGCCAAAATAGCTAGTTGGTAAGCAACTTATGGTTAGCAAACATTTATAAATCAGGCTGCAATTAATGATATACTGATCTGCTCTAAATTATTTTGGTCAGCAAATTAAATATTTGAGCTGCATTAAGCGATCTACGGTTAATCAAATTTTGGTAAGCAATCAGTAGGTAAGCAAAATATTTCATTTTGTTCATCAAAAAAAAGGGGGCAATAAAACCTAACTGGGCGCAACTATTCTGCCGCCAATCGTGTGCGCATTTTGTCATTCGGTAATTGTCAGCTGTCAAGTAGCAGGTGTCACTGTGATATATACAGGGTGTCACTGTGATATATACAGGGTGTCACTGTGATATATACATAGTGTCACTGTGTTATATACAGGTTGTCACTGTAATGTATACAGGGTGTCACTGTGATGGGCTCATATAAAATTGGTATTTCGATTTTTTATACATCTCATAATGTTTTGAAGTTATATTATTTATTTTTTAGGGTCAGCAAAAAAAATAACCCAAACCTACCTATTTTTGAGAGCCGTTTCGTTTTTAGGGTCATCAAAAAAAAATAACCCTAACCTACCTATTTTTGGGAGCCGTTTCGTTTTTAGGGTCATCAAAAAAAATAACCCTAACCTACCTATTTTTGGGAACCGTTTTGTTTTTAGGGTCATCAAAAAAAATTACCCTAACCTACCTATTTTTGGGAGCCGTTTCGTTTTTAAGGCCATTAACAAAAATAACCCTAACCTACCTATTTTTGGGAGCCGTTTCGTTTTAGGGTCATCAAAAAAAAAATAACGCTAACCTACCTATTTTTGGGAGCTGTTTCGTTTTTAGAGTGACACCCTGTATACATTACAGTGACACCCTGTATATAACACAGTGACACCCTGTATATATCACAGTGACATCCTGTATCTATCACAGTGACACCCTGTATATAACACAGTGACACCCTGTATATATCACAGTGACACCCTGTATATCTCAATTAAACTGCTTACAGACATGTTTTCTCTGCTGACAGTGACATCCTGTATCTATCACAGTGACACCCTGTATATAACACAATGGCACCCTGTATATATCACAATGACATTCTGTATATATCACAGTAACATCCTGTATACATTACAGTGACACCCTGTATATAACACAGTGACACCCTGTATATTTCACAGTGACATCCTGTATCTATCACAGTGACACCCTGTATACATTACAGTGACACCCTGTATATAACACAGTGACACCCTGTATATATCACAGTGACATCCTGTATCTATCACAGTGACACCCTGTATACATTACAGTGACACCCTGTATATAACACAGTGACACCCTGTATATATCACAGTGACATCCTGTATCTATCACAGTGACACCCTGTATATAACACAGTGACACCCTGTATATATCACAGTGACACCCAGTATATATCACAGTGACACCCTGTATATCTCAATTAAACTCTCTGCTGACCAATTGTAAAATCTTGCTACCCAAGTAATTATTTTGCAGCTCGACTGTTTATTAGGCAGCCAAATGATAAAAAAAGCAGATTAATATTGGTTAAAATGTTAACCGTTTTTAAACTGTTTGCTGAACAAGAGTTGCCGCCCGATTTTATTTATTGCCAGCCAAATCTTTGTATGCTGCCCAAATGATTTAACTGCTTATTTTTTTTTGCGGATCAATTTTAATAACGGCTGACCAAAAATTTACTTTCCAATATCTAATATTATTTCGTACATAAGTTTCGAAAAACTCATCATTGGTACGACACAAAATTTGAACCCACGACCTTTGCTTGAAAGGCGCATTTCCGAACCACTCGGCTACAATTTTTACCCAACTGCGGCGAAGCCCAAAGGAGGGTTATGTGTTTGACCTGTATGTATGTATGTATGTCCGTTCCTGTGTCCGCTTGTAACTACTCAACGGCACAACCGATTTTGATAAATGATACATCATTAGATTCGTCTTGATGGCGCGAGTGTCACTGAAGAATGAAGTTCGTTAAAATAAACAAAATGGCGGATTTTATGCATTTTTAAAGTGCACCGCGGTCGGGTTTTTTTAGTAAAAATATTTAGTTATGTTTTATTTAATAAATAAGGGAGGTCTTTATCAAGTTGTGGGACATAATGAATAAAGAATGAATACCGTATGGTAGGCAGATATTATCGAATTATCTGCAAAGAAATTCAAGCAAGCCGGTAGCAATCAGAGTGCCTATTACGATGCTTACGAGGGCTATCGTAATGACTGATAGGTGTGAAGATGTCATAGGTACCTACACTCAAGGATTTTAATTGTTGAGCCATTTAGGGTTCACCTTACAATAGTCGTGTCATAGATTATATATTACACGACAAAATTAGACTGAACCCTAAATGGCCCAACAATTAAAGTCCGTTATCGTACCTGTCCACCGCGTGGCCAAGCGCAAGGCCCAGCGCCGCCACCGGCGCGCCCGCGCCCGGCGCCGCGGACAGCGCGCTCGGCGGGGCTGCTCCCGCGCACGACATACCGCCACCAATACACAACGCTCAACACAGAACACACTGCTGCTACACACGACTTATTGACGTTACTTACAATGCACTCTCAATAACAACTGACACAATGAGACCGAAGAATACAAGTATACAACCTTACTGCGAGCACAGAACTCCCATGCATATCCAATTAGAAGATAACAAGCTGAACAAATGAACAGTGACAAATGATAAGTAAAAAACAGGTTTAGTACGTTTATCATTAAGCAAATTACAAATATTGTAAAAGGTTTGTTAAATAATAAACAGACCTATTTTCATGCTTGTTTCAGTACGGTTGTTGTAATACTATTTGATCCTAAATACATAAGCACTTAAATCTTGGGGAAAAATACAGTAGACTATGACATCATGTTATACAAAATAACATGTTGTTTTATTCAAGTTGACGTGATTAACAAAAGCTGACATCACAGCATAATTAGCTAATTAACTAAGTAATTTATTAGCAACTAACAATTAGTAATCTATGCAGTAAAATTATTTGCATAAATTTCTTTTAACTTTCTATGAGACATCATTATTTTGTTCTTATATTTTTGATTGAAGTATTTATGAGTTTTAAACATTGGTTTTATTGTGTGTAATACAAAACCAAAAAACGCAAAATCAGTTTGAATTTTGGCAGTTCCGAGTGATGATTAGACAGGATATCTTATTGAATAAAATACATGCTAACTAGACGCTATTAAACTATAACAGTTCTGAACTCAATGGTAACATAAAAAAAACATGAAGACTCAAATCATAGAGAAAATAGTCGAAATCTATGAGGTTTTTAACAGCTCTATCTACATTTGTAGGTAGTTAGTATATATTACATGCAGAAGGCAACCCATATGGCCCTTACTGCGTTAAGTGGAGGGACATCACAGTTCAGAGGACGATCCTCAGTAATGCGGGAACGACAAGAAAGATGGAATATATATTTCGTAGATTGGAGTTTTGTGAAGTCAATAACCCGCTCTTACATCATATTACTGTATTTCTTATCTGATAACAAGCAAATTAGTCCCATTGTTGCGCACAATGTAACAAGCACAATGCACCCGGTACCTAAGCAGGTGATAACAATGCACCGCTATCTGAGATGTTACCAAGCAACACAAACAATCTCACTTCATTAAACAGACATACATACATTCTTGATGTCTTTGAGATTAAACTATGGATGTGTATTGTAATCGTAACAAATACTTTTTAGTTTTCAGACAATATAAATAAAATAGCAAAGTATGAAAACACAATTAATAAAAACCTTTCAACTTTCCTTTACAACACACTTTAACACTCAATATGTGTTACATTACATTAAAATATTAATTACGCACTTACGGTGAAGGCCAATCAAGGGTGCGAGTTGTCAGAACAGTGTTTGAACAAGTGGAGTACAGCGAACATCAACAGAAGTGCGAAGAATAGCTACTTAGCGCAGAGGCTGTGGCCTCTGGTGCCTATTTAGTACCTGCAATGTGCACACATTCACATCAAACCAACAGGACTAGAGAAAGACAACAAGCACTACAAACTTGGCTTGTGGGTCATTCTTGCAGGCATTTCAGCCGAAGTCACAATCATTGTTGAGTTATTCACAGCTTCTCTATTGACTCAACTTGTGGCTATTCTGTGGAATTCGGAGTCGTTTATGATTCATATCAAATTTGTATAAAATCGACAATAATTTATTCTCAACTGTGACTGTGATTGACGGTTAAAATGATATGAGAATTATCCTGGTAACGCTTAGTGCCTCACCTGATGACGCTGACGTCGGTCATGATGGGCTCGGCGCCACGTAGCACCCCCACAAGCGCCTCAACACTGCGCGGAGTCGCTTATATCATCGCTTCACGCATTCGCCAGCAACCATAACAATATTCTCTTTGAAAGCGATGCTTTCCTGCTCAATTAATCTAGGCCCGCGGCGCGTGACGTGCGAGGTCGATGGGCAGTAGAAATGAATCCGACACCAATTTACTTCAGCACTTTGAACTTGCGTTACAGGAGTCAAACTTTTATTGCATCATCACGGTTCTTAATAACGTCCTGTGACGAACTGCGACTAATAACAGTCTCATCGTAAACTACACATTCGATAATCTCTCATCTCTTCTATCTTCTTGCATATAAATTATGTATGTTATCGTGGCCGATAACTCAAACCTGAGATTACAAACTCCGATTCTGACTGACTGATTGAATGAAATGACAGGCAACCATGTGTGCGATTGAGGCTGAAGTCGATAAAGCGAGACCAATAGATGCAAGTTTTACTCGTCAAACAAGGATGGCGACTTCGAGAAACTACTACTACGTCGATCGAAACTTGGGTCAAGGACGAAGGATCAGCTGGCTGTCAACTGTCAAGTATTGACACTAGGCTTAAGTTCTACTAGACTACAATGTTTGACGTATAGACTGGCAGCGACACGGGGCGTAGTTAAGCGTTTATGAATACAAAATATCCTAGATAGCGATGAAAAAATTAAGAACCCGTATATTATACCAGTGGCTTATCAGTAGCATGGGGTTCATAGTTCATATCGAACAAGGCTACCAGTGTTACCACTGGCTTGTCTGTTATAACATTTAAGAGCTATATTTTGCTGCACTGTAAAAAATTGTTGGTCGTATTTACCAGTGTTGCCAATTTAGCAGTTTCAGTGCTAAATTTAGCATAATTTGGACTGGTTTAGCAGAAAAATTTTACATTTAGCAGTTAGCATAATTTTTGGCATAATTTTGTAAATAATAGAAATGTTACCTGTTGATGACAAACAGACAGATAAATGGTAAATTTAGAAACATACATGTTGGTGATGACATAAGTTTGTAAAATAACCTTCGATTGCATGGTTGACAATAATATAACTTTAATTATCTAAGTCGTAATTAACATGTATTGAAAGCTTAAATTTTGTGCCACTTTAATTTTTAACATATTTTACTATGATTGTTTGTATGCTGTAGTAAAAAAATTAATTTGTACTATAAAAAATGCCGATTAACACATTGACATTCTTAATTTTACTACTTATTTTTAGTTAGCACATTTTTTAACAGAATTTATCAAGTTTTAGCATAATTTTAGCAGATTTTCAGCAAAATTTTAGCATTGAATGAAATTCGGAGTTAGCAACACTGGTATTTACTTTGTTTTTCCAAACATATGTTTCACGTCATGCTGGAACGATTTCAGGCGTTTTTCCAGTTTTATTTTTAATTTCATTAGTGACCCTCGATTTTGTTTGACCACAAAGGACTATCGAGTGACGACAACTTTTGATTAAATCATGTGTATAAGCTCGATACCGTCTATCATTTATAAAAAAAAGTTAACTGAGATTACCACCGCTTGCTGCTATACATATTTGCTGGAACTAGAATGAAAAAACCGCTGCGCGATCGAAACGCTCTGAAATCGACCCGCTACCGCATGCTAATTTATTTATTTAGATGTAAGAAACTTAGCACAGGCACCTAAAGCACACTTTGTGGACCATAAAACGTTTGTATAAGATTTCAATAGGATACTTAGCTTCTGTAATTAATTTCAAATTGCTACGAAAGACAAATAAATAAGGAAGAAAATAAATGTTACCAGAGCGCGTTCTGTATGCCAGTATCCAGAAATATTATTAGAGGTTGCATTCACTTCACTTCCTCCCTGTGCCGAATTCGAGCGTAGAGCGTAGCACAAAACACAACAGTCAATCACTGCAGCTCTACAGAGCATTTAGCAACGTCGAAATGTCATTTGGATAATTCATTTAATCGTTATCTTATCTCAGTCGTGTAAAACGGAGAATTACTTGTATCTCGAGAAGTCACGAAATAATTACAAAAACGCTTGGATATTTTATGGGAACCTACCAGTGGCGTGGCGTAAAATACATCCTTGGGCAAGCCGGTGTAGATTTGGCGTACATTTTCCTTAACAGCTGTAGAATAAGGTGCTCAGATGCCTAATATTAGGCAAGCCGGTAGGAATCGAGTTCTTTGGACGCCACGCTACTGGAACCTACCTACAGCACAGGAGATGCTCAACCTTCCTGAACATGCATTTCAGTATCTGATACAGACCTAACTTTCGTGCAGCAGTACCTACTTAGCATATTTTGCTATTCTGCCGCTACTCCAAAAATGCCTGGAAGTGATATAGAAACAAGTCGGGAAATGTTTATCTTGTATCGATGGTGGGTGTGAGTGAGTATAGCAGCATCTTTTGAATGTCGTTTCTGGATTTAATATTCTAGATCCAATCATAAGTACCAAATGATTAGATTCGGTACGCTAGTGACTAGCGTAGGTACTAGTTTATTTCAGCGCCTAGTCAACACAATTGAGCTTCACCTAATGAGGCTTCGAAATTGCTCTGCAAACTCCGCAGAAGCACATAATAGGTGCATTACCTACACGTTGGCTTTCTTCGTAATGATCGGCATAATCTTGTACATAAAAACATAATTTTAATGTAATGGGAATGTATCTGAAAAGGGGAAGCTCTGATTTAACCATAGGAGACTTAATCTAAATATGTTGTTACTACATCGTATTTTTGTGGTGTTTCTTCTCGCCAGAGGTCCTTTGGGGTCATCCATAAAGTGCGTCACACTAATTTCGTGATTGTTTTGACCCCTCCCCTGTCCTTGTCACAGTTAGCCACATTTTGAGTTGCATGGAGGCGGACACAATTTAATTTTACTATTATTCAGGTATATCTTTATTTTCTTAGATTAGGCTTTTTACAATATATATATAAAAAGTAAAATACAAAGTGAAATTACAAAATATACACACACTATAAAAAACCTAACCTAGGGTGCCGCCGGCAGCGGGGCGGGGCCCAGGCTACCGGTGGTTAGGGCCGCAGAGAGAGGAACCTCCTGACGATGCGCGCCGTGTGACATCATAAAGTGTAAAATCCTACTTCCTGGCCTGGGGGAGACGTAAAATTTTGTACTTACCACGGGCGGTAATAAAGAAAGCCTTAGATCGCATATTTATCGCCAAATACCTGCGATCTGAGACATTCTTTGTTTTACGCCCTTGGTAAGTAATGTACTATTAACTTTTTGTGTTTCACACCACAAAAAAGAACGTTAATCTAACCAATACTGGTACGAAACAGTAGCTTATAATTTACTGAAACCGGAGGGATGATCTTGCTCACCCTGTATATTTATGGCCGTGAAATTGTTAGTGTGTTGTTTCAGTCGTTGTGTGTTACTATCGTAGTGACCAATCTTTTTTTGTGTAAGTGAACCTACGTTACGCAAACAGAAAAATTGCTCTAATTGTAAGTTCCGTGTCTACACACAGACACACACGTTACATCCAATCAGAATGCATGCGTTGCACCTTAACAAGCGTGGGCAATAAAGGCAGCGGCGCCAAGCGCAACCGCCCAAAAGCCATTGCTCGTCAGCATGGATCTGGCGTCGTTCGCGCTGGTGTACTTCGCGGCGAAGAGGCTGTCGCTCCTCACCGCCTTCCTCTGCTGGAGACCAGGTCTACCGAATAGTAGCTCAGCAACATTAACAATGCTTCCTTTTTTATACAATGTATGCTCTGCTAGCGACGCAGTAATAAAAGTGATCAGTTTGACGCTTTCTGAACGTTTCTAGGCTGAAAGAGGAAAAAATAACAAAGAGATTTCTCTCAGGGCGGGTGTTCTCTTTTACTAGCGATTGACTTTAGTCGCATCTGATTTAATGGTTCACTAACAGCCTTGAAAAGTCTTAAGATATAGAGTGCGACTCCTACGCTAAGTTTGCAGAGGTCAAGAGAAGATTTTATTTAAAGAAATGCATATGGCAACATCACAAGAAAGAGGATTAACTAGTCTTGACACTTGGCAAATATCTTTCCGTTTAATAAGGACCTATATAATGTGTCTACATACCTACTGAAATAAATATTCAGGATCGTCTTGCACAAATCGATCTAGTCCCAAACAAACTAAGCAGTGCTTCTATACATGTACTTACATATTGAAATATAAATAAATAAAAATAATTAATATTAGGGGACAATCTTACACAAATCGAACTAGCCCCATAGTAAGCTCAATAAGGCTCGTGTTATAGATACTAGACGACGATATATTTCATATTTAATAGATACAAATACTTAAATGCATATAATAATTAAACATAGAAATTATCCAAGATCCTGGAACAAATCGCTTAGTTTGGTTGGAACTACATAGATCGATGTGTGCAAGACTGACCCAGATATTTATTTCAGTTGGTATATAGACACATTTTGTAGAGTCTGTGTGGAAAAAGAATAGGCGTGGCGAAAAACGGAACTAACCTAACCAGTATGGCAAATACGGCAAATACGGTAGAAAAGCATTACAGCGCCCTCAAATCTCTTTCTGGACAGACTCTGATTAAGGGAAAAATTATTACCAAGTACCAGGATTAAATAATCCTCATGCTGTAGTTTCTCCATGTTGCCATATATATATTTTAATAAAACCTTTTTTTGACCTCATGATAGTCCGAATATATTTCCCAGGAAATACAAACAACTGAACCAACCTGGAGCGAATCCCAATGAGTTGGTCAGAAGTCGTATACGCAACCGACTTAGAAAACTTCAATAGTGCGATGTGAACATGTGATGGGACTCCACAGGCTAATGATGATGACATGTATGTGTGACGTAGAGGAGCTGTCTGCGCTGTGGCGTGACGCGCAGCGCCACGGCATGCGCGTGCGCCTGGCGGACTGGGCGGCGCTGCCGGCGCTGGAGCCGGACGGCGCGCGCCGCGAGGGCGTGCTGCTCGACCTCACCTGTGCTGGCGCTGACCAAGTGCTGGACAAGGTACATCTACTGCATTTTACATCAGTGACAAAGGTACCTACTGATGCTATTTAAGTCAAAGCAAATGTGGAAATTGAGCACTCCGCACGGTACCTCTAGGACTTACCTACTCGTAGTGATATAATAAAAAAATAGTTTTGACTTCTCTAATCCATTGCACTCTGAATCTTCCTCCTGTTTCTCAATTTCCTTCAAATACATCGGATTACAAATTCTACAAAATTGTCGCATCAGGATCTGGATTAGTCTGTCTGACGATCTTTGGTTAATCGAGGCGTCTTCTTTCTTCTTCGAATCCATCAATAATTTGATAAATCCAGCTTCATTGACTCGTGATATTAAAAGAAAGTGTAAGAATTACATGGTCATTTAATGAGGGTGATTCTAGAAATGCGACGGCGAAAAGTGTTTTTGACAACACCCACCAATCACAGCGCAAGATTTTGACATCTACTTTTAAAAAGACCTTTCGTCACCGCACTGCACTGCCACCTGGTGGATTTATGTTTATTTGGATTTATCTAATTGGTCAGGCATCATTGACCCGCGCCTTTAACCTGCGTCACTCGTGGCTGCTGCTGCACGGCGCGCCGCTGAACCAGTCGCTAGTGGAGTCGACCCTGGGTCCGGCGCAGCTGCTGCCCGACGCGGACGTAGCCTGGGCGGCCGCCGACCTGCTGCTCGACGTGTATCGGGTCAAGGCCGACCAGCCGCTGGTGGCCACGCCGCTGGGCGCCGTCGGCGAGGGCCCCGACACGTGGGCGGCGCTCCCGGCCGCGCCCACGCGGAGGAAGGACCTTAACAATGTATACTTGAAGGCCTCTACTATTGTAAGGATGGTTACTTAAATTCTTATACATTTGAATTTAATTGAAATATAATAATCATCATTGGCCTCTTACATCTATAAATAACTGGCCAAGAGCATGTCGGACCATGCTCAGTGTAGGGTTCCATAGCCGTAACTATAAGGTGAAAAATACGATGTAAAAAAAGTACAACAACAAAAGAGCGTATCTTCATAGCAATTACGTCCTTTTGTCGAGAAGGGCAGTTTATCGGCAATAACTCAAAAACGGTTAATCCGATCTTGTTGAAAATAATTTTCGTTGAAAGTATTACTTGAGCGTTATCTTTGTAATTTTTTTTATATTTTTCGGACACACGGTTTAGAAGATAGAGGGGGGGGGACACAATTTTCACAACTTTCGGAGCGATTATTTCCAAAGGTATTCACTTAATCAAAAATATTACTTAAGAACCTTAAAATGTTTTCAAAAGAGCTGTCGAACTATGTACCAAACGTTGACATTTTGTGAAAAAAAATTTTTTTAGCTTCTGTTACATGTATGGAGTGCCCCCCCTAGATTTTTTTATTTTTATTATTTAACTACCAAACTTTGTTGCGGCATCTACAAGACATCTATATTCCAAATTTCATCAGTATAGGTCTTGTAGTTTTTGAGTAAAATGCCTGTGACATACGGACGGACGGACGGACGGACGGACGGACGGACGGACGGACGGACGGACGGACGGACATGACGAAACTATAAGGGTTCCTTTTTAGCCATTTTGGCTACGGAACCCTAAAAATGATTCAAGTAGCGTTTATGGAGGCACTTACGGCACTTTGCGTACGTGGTTTGCAAGACCACAGAAGTATATCGAGGTAGAAGGAAAAAGTGTATATACCTCGCGTGCTATAAACAAGTGGTGGCGACCTACTGTGCACGCCGTTAACTTCAGTTGCAGTCAATATTATTATGAGATTTTCAAATCTGATAATAATGGTATAATTAATTGTTCTAATACCACCAAATATAAATATAGAGTTTGCATTATGCTGAGGTGGGACCTTTGAGACTTTGGACCGGTGAGATTTTTTATTTTTTCTTGTGCTTTATATTTTCTATTTTTTTTCTTTAATTTGTAACTTTTGCTGGCATAAGTAAATTTATTTTCTTTCTTTCTTTTTTAAATGAAATGGAAAATGTATGTGTTCCATCAGTAAATTACACTTTTGGTGTCAAACGCCAAGCGAAAAACGTAACATGCTTGGTTGCCATACAAATCAACCAACTATTTGCTTCTATCTGGATATATTTCTGTGAGCAAGACCGACAGGGGAGCAGGAGCGACGGCCGCACGAGTGACACAAAAGTGGTGCTCAGCGATGTTAGTTAGAAGAAGAGCAGCGCGCTGATGCCTCATGCCACGCTTATAGGACAAGGTCTCGAACCAAATCTTATCATGGTTTACCACTCCTTCATATAAAGTCTTCTTCCAAACGCTTACAAACGAGAGGGTGCTCAATATCGCTCGGTTACGTATTAGCATTGCTGCCGTCTTGAAACGACGCCCGCGTTGGCTTGCAAAGGGTGAATGAGGCCTTTTCGTTTGCCACGAATTGAAACGAAATACAATACAGAAGTATTAAGTAGCATGTTTTATGGTTTTTTTTCTGGCTATAGTAATTTTCTGGCTTGAATTGAATTTGTGCGCCAGATAACGCAGCCACAGCACTTCAAGGGCTGGGCGGACCTGACGATGCGGCACATCGACACGTACCCCAAGCTCACCTACCCGCTCATGCTGTTGTTGGCTGAGGACCTGCACTTCAGGTAACCACGCGGCCCGATCAGATCCTAGCCATGCTTCCTTTCAAATTTGCGCTTTTCAAATTCAAAACAACTTAGTCCTCGCTCGTTTGCTATTTTCCGTTCGACTCTGTTGCTATAGAAATAACTGCTTTTTGTTTGCCTCGACAGCTAACTAGAGTTACCGAAACAATATAAGTGCCTAGGCCACAGGGGCACTTTTACAATTGAAGGGATGTTTACAAGAACAACATAACTAACTAAGCGAGTGGATACTTACTGGCATTAGAAATTTTTCTCTATAAGTATCAACCGGTCTAGTCGGTTATGTCGTTTTGATAAACAGCCCTTCAATTCTGAATCTACCAGCGCTCAGAGAAAGCAGTACAGCCGGCCTCATTCGTCGGGGGCCTGTAGGAGCATCATATGCCTAATGAAGACGCCCTATCTATCGCCTGCGGTTGACGTCGTTCCTTGTGCAGGTACAACCTGAAGCAGGTGGACCTGTACGGCGTGAGCCTGAACGGCTCGTTCAACGGGCTGGCCGGGCAGCTGCAGCGGGAGGAGATCGAGGTCGGCATCACGTCCATGTTCATGCGCGCCGACCGCACCCGCGTGCTGCACTACTGCTCCGAGACCGTCGAGCTTAAGTACCGAGTCTACAGTAGTTAAGTTAGGACTTAACCACAAATATATCGAGATATAAGGAAATAGTTTCTCGATTTGTATGGGAATCAAGCGTGTAACGTTTTTCGCTTGGCGTTCGACGCCATAAGTGTAATTTAGTCATAGAAAATATACATTTTCCATTTCATTCGGTGGTAAATATTTGAACTATGAATTAAATACCATTATTATCTAATTTTCAAATCTGATAAAAATTTCGACAGCAACTCAAGTTAACGGCGTGCAAAGTAGGTCGTTGCCGCTGTTTTTAGCACGCGAGGTAAAGTACGTACATTTTTTCGTTCTACCTCGATATATTTCTGTGAGCCTGACCTTTTCCTACTCCAACTTTGTTGAGGTCTTCAGAGAGAGTTCCTTAACTAACTCGTGAAGAAATAATATTATCACTCCGCGAGTTACTCGAGAGACTCCCTACCTAAACGACCTACTTAGTGCTTGATATTGGTAATCTATATATATAAAAGAAGATGTCCTGACTGACTGACTGACTTACTGGCTCATCAACGCACAGCCGAAACTACTAAAGCTAGGAACTTGAATTTTTCACAGTAGGGTGGTTGTATAACGTAAGTAAGGGATAAGAAGGGATTTTTTGAAATTCATCCCCAAAGGGGGTTAAATGGGGGTTGAAAGTTTATATGGGGACCACACGATATTTAAAGTAGGAGATCTGAGACTTCGAACATAGACTCTTCATTATAAGTTGAAAAAAGTAATTTCACCGTTTTTCGAAATTCATCCCTAAAAGGGGTTAAACGGGGGTTGAAACTTTGTATAGGGACCAATCAATTTTTAAAGTTGGAGATCTGAGACTTCGGATATAGACCCTTCAATATGAGTACAGGAAAGTAATTTCAAGGTTTTTCGAAATTCATCCCCAAAAGGGGTTAAATGGGGGTTGAAACATTGTAAAGGGACCAAACGAGTTTTAAAGTTGGAGTTCTGAGAGTTCGCACACAGACCCTTCAATATGAGTACAGGAAAGTAATTTCACAGTTTTTCGAAATTCATCCCTGAAATGGGTTAAATGGGGGTTGAAACTTTGTATAGTGACCAAACGATTTTTAAAGTTGGAGATCTGAGACTTTGTAAATAGACCCTTTAGTATAAGTAGAGAAAAGTGGGTTCATCGTTTTTCAAAAATCATTTCCCAAAGGAGCTAAATGGGGGTTGAAACTTTGTATAGAGACCAAACGATTTTTGAAGTTGGAGATCTGAGACTTCGTACATAGATCCTTCAATATGAGTAGAGAAAATATATTTTACCCTTTTTCGAAATTCATCCCTAAAAGAGGTTAAAATATTTTATAGGGACCAAATTATTTTTAAGTTACACATCTGAGACTTCGTGTATAGACTCTTCAATAAAGGTCGAAGAAGGTACTTTTACCGTTTTTCGAAATTCATCCCCAACAGGGGTTAAATCGGGGTTGAAACGATTTTTGAAGTTAGAGCTCTGAGACATCATACATAGTCTTCTCAATATGAGTACAGAAAAGTAATGTCACGGTTTATTGAAATTCATCCCCAAAAGGGGTTAAATGGGGTGTAATGGTTAATTGCATACCTCGCGTCTAGATGTCGCTACGGGTCTCACTCGGTGAACGTTACGAGCGAGTTTGATATTTTCGGATGATGAGGGTGGCGAGAGAAATCCGAGCGGTCAGGTGAATCTCACTGTGTCCGCATATTTAATTTCCGTAATTGGTGTTTTAATGTGTTATTTGGTCAATACATCGATTCATTTGTAGTGGTTTTTTATGATAACTGTGCACAATCAATATCCGGACATGGGGTAAGTGTTTTGTGTGTATTATACAGTTCCCTTCGTCAATTCGTTGTACATCGACGCTCGGACAATTTTGATTAGTGTTAATGTACTTTTATTTTATTGTCCGCAGCCTTAGGACATGCCCTTCCGGTTAAGGAGATAATCCGTGCATGAGGACTTGCAATTTTAAGTATTTGTATTTAAAGAAACGATTCGTTGCCAGCGCTGATACCGAAGATTGTTTTCGCCAGCATTCATAACGCTCAGATAGCGTAGTGGTACAGAGACCGCACTAAGCCACCATATACTCCGCAGTGGGCCGTGGGTTCGCATCCTGCGAGTGACAATCTTTTTCCTTTTTTTGTTTTTATTTTGTTTTGTTGTTATTGCTTTTTATTGGGTTTTATTGGTTTCTCATGTGTTTTACGGTTAATTAAGATTTTGATTGTTTTCCTTTGTATTGAAGCTTTATCGTATTTTCTTCTTGTTAGTTTTACTTCATAGATTTAAGTTTGTTCTCATTATTTAGTATAAGTTATTTTAATTAATACATCCGCTATTATTTTATGTGCGCAATTCTTCATTTATCTCTCCAGACGAACTATGACCACGACAGGGGGTTGATACTTTGTATGGGGACCAAACGATATTTGTAGTAGATCTTAAACATCTTACATAGAGTCATTCATAAGAGTAAAGAAAAGTGATTGCTGTTTTTTGGAATTCATCCCCAAAGGGGTTTAAATTGGGGTTGAATCTTTCTACAGGGACCGAACGATTTTTGAGTTGAAGTTCTGAGAAATCGTGCATAGACTCCTTAATAAGAACAAAGAAATGTGGTTTTACCGTATTTTATCCCTAAAAAGGGATCAAACGGAGGTTGAAACTTTGTAAAGGGACCGAACAATTTTTGTAGTAGATCTAGAACTCATCCAAAAGAGAAAAGAAAAGTGACTGGAGTTTTTTGAAATTTATCCCCAAAGGGGTTTAAATAGGGGTTGAAACTCTGTATAGGGTCCAAAAGATTATTGAAGTAGGAAATCTGATACTTCGTACATAGACCCTTTAATAGGGTACAGAAAAAGAGTTAAATCTTTTTTTGAAATTCATCTCCAAAAGGGGTTAAATGGGGGTTAAAACTTTATAAAGGGACAAAATGATTTTTAAAGTAGGGTATCTAAAACTGATTAAACTTAACAGAACTTAAATGATTTCATCGTTCATTAAAATTTATCACGAAAACGGGTTGAGTAGGTAGGGGTTGAAAGTTTGTCAAGGGAGGGACCGTACAATTTTTAAAGTAAAAGGTTTCTAACTCCATGCATAGCATATAGCAATTAGTAGATTGCTTTTTTCTGTAAATAACAGGTGGTATATGAAGTGCATTTATTTTTTTGGAAATAATCCTTAAATGGACTAAAGAATTGATTTTCGCTATAAATCTGCATTGTGCAGTTTTGGGCCCAATATTTGAGGGTTTTGTTTAATTACAACCAAGTTTATGAACAAATATCAGAAACTATTTGTAATGATTAAGTGCCTAATTATAATTTACACCGCAGACGAAGTCGCGGGCATCAGCTAGTGTCCAATATTTGGCAATCTATTGTCTCTTCTATTGCTAATTACCTTAACACTCAATATAATTAAAACAAAAATATTGCTTTGCTAATCCGATATGATAGTTTCCATCAACGGAAGCCAGGCTGTCAACATCTCCAGCTTCTCCTGAGGATGGCTCGTGCTCCTCGTAGAGGCGAAACAAGTGTTGAGGTTTGTCTTTTTGGTGGTGGTTTGTTATATTTATTTCCGTGTTTTTTCGTTCTGCATGTAAGTGCATGAAGCAATACGCCAAGTATTTATAACGGGCTCTAGCACTAACTATCTAACACAATACGTTATCATATCGCGGATTACCGAAGTAATATTTTTGTTTTTATTTAATTATTAATCCTTGCTTAAATTTATTCATACTACCTAGCGTCCCTTCCCTGATTGCCTTTGGTAACTTATTATAAATTATAGGCGCCATACCAAATACGCTTTTCCTTAGGAGGATTATCACGCAAGGTAAGGCAAATCCCACGTGTGATTGCAGAGGATCGTTCATATTCCGGCAACCGTCGAAGTCGTCGGTGTCAAACGTGTTCCTGCTGCCGTTCAGCCGCGGCGTGTGGGCGGCGACGGCGGCCGTGCTGGCGCTGGCGGCGGCGCTGCTCTCGCTGTTGGCGCGCCGGCCGAGGCTGCAAGCTGTGGACCCCAGTCTGCGCCAGCTCTCGTTTGGAGAGACCGTCATATTTAGCGTCGGCACTGCGTGCCAGCAAGGTGGGGCGAGAGACGGGACAGAGAATACTGCTTCTTTGGTTGGTAGAACGATACCGTGGGAAAAATGGCTTGCTCCTATCGCATATAGTTGCTATAAAGAGACTTATTTATATCGACGCTGAACGATACGGAGCTAGGAGGGCTGTGACGTTCTTAATCAGGCGCTTTTGAAGGTGCTAATGTTTGTCAGATAGCCTCGTGGGACTTGTGTAACATTTTGACGAGAAGGGCACCGGGTAGGGCATGAAATACCGGTTTTACTTGTATGGGCCAATACCGAAAAACCGGTTTTTCGGTATTGGCACCAAACAAGTAAAACCGGTATTGTATGCCCTAGCACCGGGTGAGCCTTCGTTTGTCGTGTCAATCATGAGCATCCGCTTCTCTCGCATTACATTACGCGACCGGAAGTTCCGCGACCAGTTAGCAGAACGGAAAATAGAGATGGGAGCGGTAAAATAGTCCACAGAGTTGTTTTTATCCAGTAATGTGTGGTAGGTTTCCACGTGGTGCCGGCGCTGGCGTCGGCGCGCGTGGTGATGTTCTGCGCGCTGATGTCGGCGCTGTTCGCGTTCACGGCGTACTCGGCCAAGATCGTGGCCATCCTGCAGACGCCCAGCGACGCCATCCGCTCCATCGACGACCTGGCGCGCTCGCCCATGGCGCTCGGCGTGCAGGAGACCACCTACAAGCGGGTTTACTTTGCGGTGAGATTGCCGCTCGAAGCTTTATTGAAGTGTTACTTTACTCCAGTGGCGTGGTGTAAAAGATATCCTTGGGCAAGCCGGTGCAGATTTGGTGTACATTTTCCTTAATAGCTGTAGAATAAGGTGCTGAAATGCCTGATATTAGGCAAGCCGGTAGGAATCGAGGTCATTGGACGCCACGCTACTGCTTTACTCCGGCCGTAAGTTCTGTGCGGGGAGGATAATCCCCTTCCTGACTCTGGGAAGGTATATAAAATAGTGGACGCACCACGGACGGTGATAAGGAAGGCTCCGTCACATATTTATGGGCCTGATTGACTTGGGCCATAGATAGGTACTTGCGATCGGAGCCTTCACCATCCATCCGTTCGTTTATTGTGGCACCTTTGGTGTATGATATACTACTTCTTGCTCCTTATATTGGCGAAGGGCCACACGGGTCGCGCGATGTCTTATTTATTTATTGAATCATAAAAATATGTAACACTATATGTCAGAACTTGAGGGATGCTTTATCACTTTTATTTGTCGCGTGATAAAGCGGAGCATCATAAGCCTACAGGACCCCCTAGTTCAGGCACGTTTTATTCTTCCTATTTTTGTGTATTATATAAGGTCCTAATTTATTAGTTGCAGATATTTTTACAGCTGATAGTACTCGGTCTCTGGAGTATATTAAAGCATGAAACATTATAGCTTTTACGATGTTTTTTTGAAGAAAAAGGAAAAACAAATTTGCTACGTAATAACACCCTGTTAATGTGATGTGATTACTAAATGAAAACTCATTGAACAGATTCTAGTAGCTCTTTTACGTACCACTTAACTGTAACTGGCCACTTCACGTCGATAAATCCCATCCTAATGGCATTTGCAGTTTTCCCGCCGAACCGTTACGACATTTACGACAAACAATTGTTGCATTGACAGATAATGTTATTGTGACGTGTGATAATGCACATGGTGATTTTTTTAGACGAAATTATAATTAATTTTTTTGTTAGGCAAATGTAATCAAAAAAGTTATATGAAAAGATTTCTTAATTTCTATTTAAAGTTAATTATTTTAATGTAAAGTATAATGTGTTAAAATATCTACAACTAATACATTAGGACCTTATATATAGTCTACATATAAGTCATATTTTGTAAATTATTCGTCAATAAATCATTATTATTAATTATTATTTCTTTCCCGTTCACGGGAAAATGGTATCTCCGACCTTTGGAAGGCATGCGCGGAGCCGAAGCCAACGCGTAGAGGCAAAGTGTACGTACACCCAGCGGATGCTGTCTTTGTCCGTGTCATGGGACGCACACGGACAAAGCCCCTGACAGATGCAAGGGCTATTGTTGATACTAAATACTGGGCTATGGGTTGAGACATGACGGCGCCTGTCAGGAAAAGTGTCTCATGGCTTTCGCGGCACTGACAGACCGTGACTTGCTCTCCGCTAGATGGGCCCCTGTTAAATAGCGACATTATAAAATGGCCTAGGGGCAACACCGGTGCGGGGGGCTGCAGGGTGTCGAGAGGTGTGCTGCGCTTCCACGCCTGGAGCATAAAGCTCTTGCGTTTCCCGCTGGACGGCCGGTTAAGGCAAGCCAGAGGCGGAGGTCCTTTGTTATTATTATGGAACTTAACATCTCAAACCGCTCGTTAATTTGTGGTTTAGAGTCGTAGAAGTCTCCCTCACGGTGGTTTTTGATGCAGGAGAGTACACAGCCGGCGACGCAGCGGCTGTACCAGCGCAAGCTGCTGCCGCTGGGCGAGCGCGCCTACCTCAGCGTCGTGGACGGCGTGGCGCGCCTGCGCACCGGCCTCTTCGCCTTCCAGGTCTGTGTTGCTGACTTCCAGGGCGGCGGGAGATAGTATAGATAGTTGCACCTACCCCGGACTATAGCAGCGCCAAGTAAATTGAGGACTGAGTGTGCCCCAAAATTTGTCAGAGGGAAGGGCCTGGAACCTTTTCTTCCGGCAGGTGGAGGAGCCGTCGGGCTACGATATCATCAGCAAGACGTTCACGGAGCGCGAGAAGTGCGGGTTGATGCAGATCCAGGCCTTCAAGCTGCCCATGGTGGCCGTACCCGTGCGCCGCCACTCTGGGTACAAGGAGCTCTTTGCCACCAGGTTTGAAGATGAACATAAAACTACCCGTCATTTGTTCTCTTAAAACTCTGGAATTAATCCGGACCAATCCGGACGAGGAAAGCTGTATCTTCTTTACTACCATAGGTACTGTTTTTGGGTAGTATGTTGTGTGTTGGCAGGCTTCGGTGGCAGCGGGAGACGGGGCTGATAGACCGCACGCGGCGCATATGGCTGGCCGCCAAGACGCGCTGCGACGCCGCCTCCGGCGGGTTTGTCAGCGTCGGCATAATCGACGTGCTGCCCGCGATACATGTGAGTGCACTCCACAGTGTGGTGGCAGGCTACGGTGGCGGTGGGAGACGGGGCTGGACCGGATGCGATGCGGCGCATATAGCAGAATGTAAATACGCACTGCCGCTCGCACTGCCGGTCGTTTGACTTCTGCACCAAAAACCGCTCTTGGGGAGCGCCGGGTAGCGCGAGCGGCAATGGCAGTGGCAGGCATGAGAAGCATCGTGTTTACACAGTCGTCCTGCTTCTCTGCCGCCGAAGTGAGCAGGGAAGTATCCCTGCTCACTTTGGCTGAATGTAAATGAGGCATAACGATTGGCACATCCCGTAGGTGCTGTTAGCCGGCATGGCAGCGTCAGTGCTGCTGCTGGCGAGCGAGCGCAGCATGGCGCGCCTGCGCCATCGCGTCTCCTGCTGCTCAGAGCGGTTGCAACACGTGGAATGACCGCCCAGCCAGCCAGTTCAGTAGTATTGCGTATTAGATAATGTCTTTACACCCCAGGATCAGTACCGTAGGTAATATGAAGTAATTTTGAGTCTCAAATTGCCACTTGACTGACTGTTTGTCTTAATAGAGCAGATACATTCTTGTATTATTTTTTTTAAATCAGGTGTAGATCCTAAGTTAACACTGTCTACCGACGTCCTACCTAATCTGTTTATAACTAATTTAGTTTAGAATTAGCTGGCACCGACTTCAAAAATAACAGGTTAAAAACTATAAATATCTGTATATGTATATATGAATCGTTGATTATCCATTTCTTTGGGGTACTTAACATATTATTTTTTGGTTTTTATTTTAAGTTTTTGGAAGTCGGTTTTTATTTTTTGTTTTAAAAATTTACTTTATTTTTAAATTTTTAGTGGCGCTGGAAAAATATTGTTGTAATGATGTATATGTACCCAGCTATACGAATGCGCTCGCGCATACCTACCTTCATTGTTACCAGTCAGTAATAAATCGGCAGTTGAACATAGCGGTTGTTTTACTTACGTCCATACATCTCAGTGTCGAACGAGGATCGCAAATACCCCCGCGTGTGTAATAAAAATGTCTCTTTTGGGAAATTTGACCAATTTTGACCATAAAACGTGCGAGTGGTCAATATTCAAAGGACGATTGACACAATTCCTTAAAGTAAATACAGTGACGGACGAAAACAAAAGTGCAATACTCATAACTCATCTCACGGACGAATCGTACCGTTTGTTACGTAACCTCGCTTATCCGAGAGATGTCGATGCGCTTAGTTACAACCAGCTGATTCAAATACTCGACAATCATTTTAAACCGAAGCAGTGTTCGTATGCAGACAAGGCACGGTTTTATGGAGCGACACGGAACCTAGGCGAAAGTATAGGAGACTGGGCGGCGCGGCTGAGAGGTCTAGCTAGCTACTGCGACTTCGGCGTCGCCTTGGAGACGAATCTTGCGGATCGTTTCGTCCTAGGCCTGGGTCCTGGCCCTGAACGTGAAAAACTGTTTGAGCAGAACGCTTCGACTTTAAAACTTGGACAGGCCTTGGAAATAGCGGAGAAAGCGGAATCGGCTAAGGAAGCAAAGGCTGTGATGACCAGTACCACCTCTATCAAAGAGGAGCCTCTGTACCGCGCGTACAGCGAGAGGAGGTACGGCGGCGGCGGCGGCAGCGGCGGCGGACGGCGCGGCGGAAGCGGAGCGCAGGTGCCAGCGCCGGCAGCGAGTCGCGATCAGCAGCGAATGATTTCTCGATGCTCCGTGTGCGGCATGAAGAGTCACGATGGTGACCGATGTCGTTACAAGGCCTATAGGTGCCAGAAATGTGGTCTTGTGGGACACTTGAAGAAAGTGTGCAAAAATACGCGTCTCAATAATGTAGAATGTGTTGATAACCCGGGTGAACAAAATTGTTGCGAGGAGTGTCATATGTACAATTTGAGGTACGTAAACAATAAACCTATTGAACTAAATGTGAAGTTAGGAGATATTCCTGTTTTAATGGAATTAGATTCCGGGTCTGGTACTTGCGTTATGTCAGAAAATATGTATCTAAAATTTTTCGCTAAACATACGTTAAAAGAATGTAATGTTAAAATGTGTCTGTATAATGGACATAAAATCTCACCTCTAGGTTATTTCCCCATAGACGCCACGTACAATGGTCAAACTGAATTGATAAATATATTTGTACTAAAAGGCGTAGGGCCGGGCCTTCTCGGGCGAGATTTTATGTCTGCGTTTAACCTGGTTTTAACGACTAAAATAAATAAAATAACTAACTCCAATAATGATGAGATACGCACATTGCTGGAACAATTTCCCGAATTATGGCGCGATGAACTCGGAGCATTTAATAAGTTCAAGGTTACCTTACGGTTAAAGGATGATGCAACACCCAAGTTTTTTAAGCCGCGCCCTGTACCCTTTGCCCTAAAAGATAAGGTAGAAGAAGAATTAGATCGGTTAATAAGTTTAGGTATTTTAATCCCAGTTAACCACTCGCAGTACGCCACTCCCATAGTTCCTGTTCTCAAAAATGGAAAAGTTAGAATAGCTGGCGATTACTCGGTCACATTAAACAGGGACTTGTTAATAGATAAGTACCCCTTGCCTCGCATTGAGGAAGTATTTGCTAAGCTAGGAGGAGGAGAGTACTATAGTAAAATTGACCTAAAAAACGCATACAATCAGTTTCTATTATGCGAGTCGTCACAGGAACTTACAACAATTAATACTTCTAGGGGGCTTTTAAAATATACTCGATTAGTTTACGGCATTGCTTCAGCTCCAGCTATCTTCCAGAGATCCATGCAAACGCTTTTGTCGGGGATTGAGGGTATAAGTTGTTGGCTCGACGATATATGCATTACGGGGCCTAATCAAGAAACTCATTTAAGTAGGTTATGCGAGGTTTTAAGTAGGTTAAACGAGGCCGGTCTTAAACTACAACGGGAAAAATGCGAATTTTTCAAACCCAGCGTCACATATTTAGGATATGTTATTAACAAAGAGGGGCTTTACTTGCCCCGATAAGGTTAAAGCCATAATTAACGCGCCAGAACCCACTAATGTTGCCGAAGTAAAACGATTCCTAGGTGTAGTTAATTACTACAGGAATTTTATTCCGAACGCTTCGGGCATCATGAGTCCGCTGCATGAGTTGCTGCGTGCGGACGCAGAATGGCAGTGGGGCGAGCGACAGCGCAGCGCCGTGCAGCGAGTGAAGCGGGAGCTGGCCTCCGAGCGCACGCTGGCGCACTTCGAGCCCGCGGCTCAGTTGTCGCTGGCGGTCGACGCGGGACCCTCAGGACTCGGAGCGGTCCTCTCGCAGCGTGACCAAACAGGTTTTGAACGCCCATTAGCTTTTGCTTCGCGGTCATTGACGGCTAGTGAACGTCAGTACTCTCAGCTGCAGAAGGAAGCCACGGCCATTATTTTTGGTGTAAAAAGGTTTCATCAATACCTTTATGGCCGCAGCGAACCATTTATCCTGAAGACCGATCCCCGCCCCCTGGTGTCAATTTTTGATAAAAAAACAGGTATATCTGTCACCACGGCGCTGCGTCTTCAAAGGTATGCGATTATTTTATCGGCTTATAATTATATTGTGCAATATACGTCAGGTGAAAGTAATTTAGTAGCAGACTATTTTTCCCGGGCCCCCTTGGAAGAGACGGTGTCCGCAACGGATGCGGAATTCGATACATTTTGCTCGCTAAAATTCCTGGACTCCGTTTCTTCCGCGGTACAAGCCAAGGATATTAAATTAGCCACCGAAAATGACAACGTTTTAAAAACAGTGATTAAATACGTTAATAATGGTTGGCCGCGTAAGATAAGCTGTGAATCGATAAGGCCTTATTTTCAATGTAAAACCGATTTGCAACTTGAAAATGGGACCTTATTACGGGGTCATAGGGTCGTAATTCCTAGCACTCTTAGAGAAAAGATGCTACAAGAGCTGCATAACTCGCATTTAGGAATAATAAAAATGAAGAGTAACGCGCGCGGTCGCATGTGGTGGCCAGGAATCGATTCCGATATCGAGCGCTGGAGTGGGGCGTGCGAGACGTGCACGGCGCTGAGGCCCGCGCCGCCGAAAGAGGCGCCCGCGCCGTGGCCGCGGCCCCCTGGCCCGTTCCACCGTATTCACATAGACTATATGTCGATAGGGCAAAGGGTATATCTTGTTGTTGTAGACGCGTATAGTAAATGGCTCGAATGTTTATATATGAATAACGGTACATCAACTCAAGCACTGATTTCTAAACTTAAGAGTCTATTTGCCACGTTCGGATTAGCCAATACGCTAGTGTCGGATAATGACGTCAAAATAAATTGCAGCGAATTTATTTCATTTTGTTCCAGCAATGGTATCAAATATATTACCTCGCCTATTTATCATCCGAATAGCAACGGATTAGCTGAGTCTTCGGTCAAGATGTGTAAAAAAATGCTAAAATGTATATTAAAAGATAATTTAAGACCAGATTTAATTCAGGAAAAATTGCTAGGGTATTTGTTTGAATATAGAAATGCTATTCACTGTACTACGGGCGAAACACCGGCGCGATTGATGTTCGGTAGAAATTTAAGAACTCGTCTCGATCTAATACTACCACCAGCGAAGCAAGATAAGTGTGAATCACCACGTCATCGTAGGTATTTCGAGATCGGTGACGTTGTTTTGGCCCGATGGTACAGTGCGCGGAAAGAAAGCTGGGAACTAGGCATTGTTAAAAATAAAATAGGTAATAAGATGTATAAAATTTTTATGTTTAATTTTGACTCTTATATTAAAATATAAGGGAGATGTCAAACTAAACAGACCGTCTGTTGATCAGGCGCCCACAGATCGGGTGTCCACATTATCTCCTGCTGCACCTGAGCCTCAGGTACCTTCAGTACCCGCCCCCGCCTCGAGTCTTATAGAGGGAGAGAGGATTGCAGTCGAGGACGAGGTGTGGACAGATTGCGACGGCGACGTCGGCGAGCAAGGCCAAGCGCCAGCGATCGCCGCCGCACCGGCACCGGCACCGCCCGACACGGCCGGCGAGCAGGCGCAGGCGACCGCCCCGGGCGCGCCTGCGGCTGCCGCCGAGCCGCTAGCGGCCGAGCAGTCTGCGTCACGGCATCAGTTGCGGCCGAGACAACCCATAGATTATAAGATTAGATAATAGGCTTTATTAAGTAGGTGAATTTAGTTATAATAGCTAATTTTATTGTTAACAGGATTCAAGACTAGTTTGGGAGAGATGATGTATATGTACCCAGCTATACGAATGCGCTCGCGCATACCTACCTTCATTGTTACCAGTCAGTAATAAATCGGCAGTTGAACATAGCGGTTGTTTTACTTACGTCCTTACATCTCATGTAACCAAATAGACTTAAGTCTATTTAGTTAAAAGAAAAAAAATCCAAATCGGTCTAGACGTTTTCAAGTAACTGAGGAACAAACTTACATAAAAATTGCTCTTTGTTTTGAAGTCGGTTAAGACTGGAAACTTATTTCTAATAAGAAATGCACGAGAAAGTAAGAAAAATACCAAAATCGCTATATGTGTGCTTATGATATTTGAAGAGTTCCCTCGATTTCTCCAAGTTCCCATCATCAGATCCTGATTTGGTTGCAATTGGTTCACCTCGAAGGTATACCCTTTAAAACAAAAAAAGAATTTTCCAAATACGTTCAGCCGTCTTCAAGTAATCGGGGAAGAAACCTAGAAACAAATTTACTCTTTGTTTTGAAGTCGGTTAACACTAGAAACTTGTTGCTAATAAGGGATGGACAAGAAATTACGAAAAATACCGAAATCGCTATATGTGTGCCTATAATATTTGAAGAGTTCCCTCGATTTCTCCAAGATTCCATCATCAGATCCTGACTTGGTTGCAATGGGACCACCTTGGAAGTCTACCCTTTCAAACAAAAAAGGAATTTTCTCAAATCAAATCATTATATTTTTTCCTGTAATATCCGTGGTGATATTAATAACCGGTTTAGAAAAATGCTGAAACTACGATTATAGATTATATAGGTACAAAGATTAAATACATAGAAAAAGTCAAATTTGACTTTTTACATTTATCAACCCCACCCTCGTATGTAACCCACTTGGCTACAAGTGGGTTACGTTTGATTTTTTCTATGTATTTAATCTTTGTATTTATAATCGTAATAAAGAATTGTGGTGGTGTTTCTACATAAAAACATTCTACACAAAAGCCGTTTTGTAAATGAAAGTTCCAACCAACAATACACTAGGTACCTTGATAAGGAACGCTGGATAGGCACATTGAGGTTTAGGTAATGTACACAAAGTTAAGGAAATAAACATGTCACATTCACTATTTGTTTATTTTTTCCATTCTTTAAATTAAATGTATCTCCAAGTGTATTTATTAGCTAAATTAACTTAGACGAATCTGATCTTTACGCCTCTGCCTAAAAAGCTTGTATAAAGTTTTGTTCTAGTTGTCAATCTCTATCTTGTTGGGTGTCAAAATAATTTCGAAAGCACTCTGTCCAATCTGGCATGATCAATCTGAACGACCCGAGTCACGTGGTTTTTTTGTTTACCTTTTTTTAAATGTACAGACTATAGTACAGTGAGCTGCAGAGATACGCCCCTGTCATACATTCGTAGTATGGCGGGGGGTATACTAAGCTCTGCAGCTGACAGTACTACTTCAATCTTGTCAAGTACTACTCGAATCGATGCATCGAATCCATGAAGGAGGAATCTCTGAGTATTTGTGGCCAGAGGAATCATGTCTTCCAAGAATAGCCCTCACTGACGGTGTCGCAACTGTGGCCTTTGTCCAAGCTCTCCGGCTGCAGCGGCGGGCGCGCACGCGCATGCGCACGCTATAGCGCGACGCAGACCAGCACGAGCAGCACGAGCGCGAGCGCGGCGCGCAGCGCGCAGTCCAGCAGCTGCGCCGCCGCCGCCCAAGACGCGCGCGCAGCCTCTGGCGCCTCCTGCAACCACCGACATTCCACCTTCAGCTACTATTGACACAGTATGATAGCAGTCATTTTTCTTCCTACAAAAGGTACATCGCACGCTTGTATGTGTGCGCGCCGTGTACGAACGCACTACAAGCAAAGATTTAAGAATGCGTAAGAATGCTCCAGTATGGAACTCACTCACAGAATGAATGAATGAATATTTATTTGCATTAATCGTGGTACAATGATCTTAATCTACATTAGTTACATAAATATGTTACGTTTCACACGATTAACCACCTAGTGGCGTGCAAAATTTTCCTTAACGCTAATTATTTGCAGTAACAAAATTTTTACATTAGAATTTCGTTAATGCTATAAAAAAAATTTACAGTTAGCCACTCATAGAGCTTTCGCTTGAGTGCTTTGGCATTTAAAGTTTTAAATTCTTGAGGCATCTTATTAAAAAGCTTGATGCACATTTTTAGGCAGCTTTTACTGTAGCGAGCCGATCTCGGGGCCACATCCAGCACAAGCCTGTCTGGGTCTCTGCGAGAACGTTCATTGCAGTCACCTACTTTTTTAAATAAATCTTTATTTCTACTGACAAACATACAAACTTCATACATATATAACGATGGTAGAGGTAACAAACCAAGTTTTTTAAATAAGGGTTTACAGCTTTCTCGAGGCGGTAAGGCGCAGATTCCACGAATACACTTTTTTTGGGCTATAAACACTCTATCTTTGTCAGTACCATTACCCCAGGCTAGCAAACCGTATCGTAAATTGGACTCTACATATGCACGATATGCCAAAACCGCAGTAGTTACGTTTGTGAGAGACGTGCTATCGCGCGTCTGTGTGAATACGAGTTGCGCGCTCCTAAACGGCCGAAGTTGGACTAGTTGTACGTCTAAACTTTATACTTCCGTACTAACTATAGGTAAAATTGATGATTCCGCTAACGGCAGGTCAGAAGTTGCATGCTCCGCGATTTTGCCATGTGGCCTTGAGGTCCCCGCGAGCCGGTAACCGGAAAGAGCACGCGTTATGATATAGAGAGAGACGGTCGAATCCGTTGCGTTCCGTCCATTGGTCGGACCCGACCGAGAGTTTTGTTAGAGAGGGAGACTTCTTTTTTTTTTTTTTTTTATTAAAGCATTAACGACTGCCAACGAATTCTAAATATTTTATTAGAAGAGAAAAGTTGAAAAATTATATGTCTCGGGCAGGATTCGAACCTGCATCTCCTCGGCTATCCGGGCCAAACACAGGCGCCTTACCAACTAGGCTACCGAAACTCTGCCCAAGTCATCGAATTCTTCAACCAGTCCCTTCATTTGTGACGTCATTCTGGGTGACGTATGTAGCACCATCTACCATTGAGTCCTTAGAACCCATATGTATGGCACTGTGGTCTCAACTCATATTGAGAAATCCACAGTAACGATGTGCTACACCCAAACATGATTTTTTTTTTTATTAAA
This sequence comes from Eudemis profundana, assembly GCA_947034925.1. NCBI lineage: Eukaryota > Metazoa > Arthropoda > Insecta > Lepidoptera > Tortricidae > Eudemis > Eudemis profundana. The sequence goes on along the minus strand of OX344796.1, from coordinate 39,873,855 downwards.
GCATTAACGACTGCCAACGAATTCTAAATATTTTATTAGAAGAGAAAAGTTGAAAAATTATATGTCTCGGGCAGGATTCGAACCTGCATCTCCTCGGCTATCCGGGCCAAACACAGGCGCCTTACCAACTAGGCTACCGAAACTCTGCCCAAGTCATCGAATTCTTCAACCAGTCCCTTCATTTGTGACGTCATTCTGGGTGACGTATGTAGCACCATCTACCATTGAGTCCTTAGAACCCATATGTATGGCACTGTGGTCTCAACTCATATTGAGAAATCCACAGTAACGATGTGCTACACCCAAACATGTTTTTTTTTTTTATTAAAGCATTAACGACTGCCAACGAATTCTAAATATTTTATTAGAAGAGAAAAGTTGAAAAATAAAATATTTAGAATTCGTTGGCAGTCGTTAATGCTTTAATAAAAAAAAAAATCATGTTTGGGTGTAGCACATCGTTACTGTGGATTTCTCAATATGAGTTGAGACCACAGTGCCATACATATGGGTTCTAAGGACTCAATGGTAGATGGTGCTACATACGTCACCCAGAATGACGTCACAAATGAAGGGACTGGTTGAAGAATTCGATGACTTGGGCAGAGTTTCGGTAGCCTAGTTGGTAAGGCGCCTGTGTTTGGCCCGGATAGCCGAGGAGATGCAGGTTCGAATCCTGCCCGAGACATATAATTTTTCAACTTTTCTCTTCTAATAAAATATTTAGAATTCGTTGGCAGTCGTTAATGCTTTAATAAAAAAATCATGTTTGGGTGTAGCACATCGTTACTGTGGATTTCTCAATATGAGTTGAGACCACAGTGCCATACATATGGGTTCTAAGGACTCAATGGTAGATGGTGCTACATACGTCACCCAGAATGACGTCACAAATGAAGGGACTGGTTGAAGAATTCGATGACTTGGGCAGAGTTTCGGTAGCCTAGTTGGTAAGGCGCCTGTGTTTGGCCCGGATAGCCGAGGAGATGCAGGTTCGAATCCTGCCCGAGACATATAATTTTTCAACTTTTCTCTTCTAATAAAATATTTAGGGAGAATATTGATTTAAACTTTCACGATTTTCACTCATTATTATAACAAAACGGGACTTAATCGCGTAAAAACATGATATTACCTCGACGTTTCGGACGTGCCGTGACGTCCATGGTCGCGAAAGGACTGGCGAGGCGGGTGTCAACATCTTCTAGCCGCGCGGGTTTTCCGAACTACCCGCACTTGGTCTTGATTAATACTTTGCATATTAGGGTTGTCACTCGGCCGACACACAACACTAACAACATCAGGCGATTTGCCGGAAGACACTTGATGATATTGACACATGCTGATGACTGGATTCCACGACGAAGAAAGCTTAAACCCATCTTCCCGATTGAAATTGCGGTGTTTTTTGATTTCAACCGCTTCACGGACAATTCTACTATAGTAATTGCGTTCTGTAGACAGGATCTTGGTATTATGAAACTCCATCCAGTGGTTTGATCCAGACTCCAACACATGCTTCGCTATAGCCGATTTGTCTACTTGGAGTTTTCTAACAGCCGCGATGTGTTCTTTGACCCTTTCCGCTATGGTGCGCTTGGTCTGCCCAATATAAGAACTCCCGCAACTGCAACCAACCCTGTAAACACCCGGCGATTGTAAAGGAATAACATCCTTGGGTGATCTTACATGCCTCGTGACCTTGGATAACGGTTTGTACACAGTTTTAATCGAGTACCTTTCTAGTACTGCACCGACTTTATCCGTTATCCCCTTCACATAAGGCATGAACGCTGGTTGTCTCTCAACGCCAGGACGCTTTTCCTTTGCTTTTCTTCTCGGCTGCCGCCCGTTCACCTTGTATCCGTTCCACCCGAGGACCTTCTGCACATGTGACAACTCGTTATCCAAAAATTCTGGGTCACAAAGGTCACGTGCTCTGTTGGTCTGTTGTTAGCTCGTTATTCAACAGAGCACGTGACCTTTGTGACCCAGAATTTTTGGATAACGAGTTGTCACATGTGCAGAAGGTCCTCGGGTGGAACGGATACAAGGTGAACGGGCGGCAGCCGAGAAGAAAAGCAAAGGAAAAGCGTCCTGGCGTTGAGAGACAACCAGCGTTCATGCCTTATGTGAAGGGGATAACGGATAAAGTCGGTGCAGTACTAGAAAGGTACTCGATTAAAACTGTGTACAAACCGTTATCCAAGGTCACGAGGCATGTAAGATCACCCAAGGATGTTATTCCTTTACAATCGCCGGGTGTTTACAGGGTTGGTTGCAGTTGCGGGAGTTCTTATATTGGGCAGACCAAGCGCACCATAGCGGAAAGGGTCAAAGAACACATCGCGGCTGTTAGAAAACTCCAAGTAGACAAATCGGCTATAGCGAAGCATGTGTTGGAGTCTGGATCAAACCACTGGATGGAGTTTCATAATACCAAGATCCTGTCTACAGAACGCAATTACTATAGTAGAATTGTCCGTGAAGCGGTTGAAATCAAAAAACACCGCAATTTCAATCGGGAAGATGGGTTTAAGCTTTCTTCGTCGTGGAATCCAGTCATCAGCATGTGTCAATATCATCAAGTGTCTTCCGGCAAATCGCCTGATGTTGTTAGTGTTGTGTGTCGGCCGAGTGACAACCCTAATATGCAAAGTATTAATCAAGACCAAGTGCGGGTAGTTCGGAAAACCCGCGCGGCTAGAAGATGTTGACACCCGCCTCGCCAGTCCTTTCGCGACCATGGACGTCACGGCACGTCCGAAACGTCGAGGTAATATCATGTTTTTACGCGATTAAGTCCCGTTTTGTTATTTAGGGAGACTTCTGTACGTATTACTATTACTTATTCTGTGCTAACGTCAAGGTTGCAGCTTGCGCGCGAGCTTCGAAGATTCTTAGTATGTCATTGTAATACCTTGGACATCCGCACAATAATCGTAACTCGTGCGATTTGTAGGTAAATTGTAAAATAAAGTATAAATTGATTTCGATTACAAGTGGTCTCTTACTATTTGAGCTAAGCTTACATAGGTCACCGAAAAATGTCATGTACGATTATACCTGTGTGGGCTGCGCGTTAACGCTCCAAGCGGGCGCGGCGGCAAGCAGCGCCCGTAGCTGGGGCGGCGGCGGGCGCTCGACGCGCGCCAGGCGCGCCAGCAGCGCCGCGGCCGCCGCGCACGCGCCCGCCGCGCCGCACACGCCCGCCATGGCGCGCAGCAGCCGAGGGCACGACGCCGACCCCGGCAGCCGCAGCAGCGCCGAGATCAGCCTGCAACAGACATCGATCATTATTTAAGCGTTTCATACGCGCTTTCGTTTCGGAACACATTTTTGTCGAAATTCTTCTCTAAAAATTCTTAGCCAACTAGAGAGGTTTTCTCTTAGTTGGCGTTAAATTAAACAAAACAACATATTAAACATGTCAACGAAAGCTGATTAATTTGAACAGCAAGTTCATTAGTGATTAAAACAATAATAGGCTACTTGATGACAGTTCAAATCAGCTCCTTTTTATGAAGTGTCAAAACGCTCCGAAAGTATGCAGTTTAGTATGAAATACTATCTTGTGACGTCATGCTCAACATGGTGCCTTATTTTTAGTTTTCGTCATTGTAAAATCGTTGATGGCACGAAAATAAGTTTGAATGATTTTATCCGGGCTGTTTTGGAAGCGTAATTTGCTGGTTAGAGTTAATGAATTTATTTTGATTGTTGTCAAATACCCTATTTAGAATCTTGATAATTTTAATTAGTTACCTTATTTATACATCTATGTTTTTTTAATCAAATCAGAACTCGTTAATTGAACTAGGATGATAAACAATTAATATCATCTTAGTAGGTGCATCTAATGTCTTGTTAGGCTCGTATGGAATCAAGATGCTTGATTATAACCAGGTATTACGATTTTGTTAGGACCAACCCATATTTTAGAATTGTAGATTGAGAGAGAGACATATACTCGTAGCTCGCTATGAGACTAAAAACCTCAAGGAACTTCGACAAAAACGTGTCCACGAAAGTGAGGCGGGTGAAACGCTCAAATAAGGACCCGATGGTTAAATGAGGGCTAGCTAATGAGAACTTGCCAGTATCTTTAGCACAACTGTGCCGTGTGACGCTTTATCGATAAACAAAGTACCGGCCAGCTGTCTACTCGTAATCCAGCTAATGTCGTTTTGGTTCGTATCTATTTTGTCTTTTCAGAATTATCAGTGAAAGTAACTTTTTTAACACCAGGTTCTAGTAGCCACGACCACTCTGATGGTAAAATATGTTCTGGAAGCCTTCGTTAAGAAGTGCGTAAAACATGCTGATAAAACCCTCGTTTAGAGACCAACTGAGACCAGTTTGCGTAGATGGTGAAAACTTAAAGAGTGTTGCCTGAGTGCCAAAGAGTTCGAAAACCGCTTAAATAATTTTGGGCAAGAGCGAAATATCTTTGAACCAGAACTACTTTACCACAGGGCGGCGGTGAAAGCGGCACAGGCACAGAGCGCTGGTCGCTGCGCGGGCGCCTGCAGCGCAGCCGCCGCCAGCATCAGCACAGCGGCAGCCAGAACGGCCGCGGCGGCTAGCGCGTGCGCAGCCGCGCGCCGGCGCAGCACCACGCTCCACGTCACCACCGGCCGCGCGGTGGAGTCGGAGCCCAGAGTCGACGGCTGCCCCGATACCGACTCGATCTCCCAGCTGCCCGCTTCCCACACCGTCGCGTACTGGAATGTGATTACAACCGCATTAATAGTCGGATCTGCAAGGTTAGGTTAGTGCGAGAGAGATGTTTCGTCTATTTCAGAAAAGAGTTATCAGCATCTCTTAAACTCTTCTCATCCATTCACTGCTGAAGCTGTGCCTCGAAGCCAAATAAAAGGGTATACATTTTTTCGAATGGTAATTTTGAACCGTAAATCGAAGCGTCTGGTGACCACGTTAAGGTTGACAGGGTATATGGGTTCCACAGAATAAGAATTTAAAAGTTACCTTAAAATCATCGAGCTGCAAATCGATTTCTTCAGCGGTGTGTTCCCTGGAGCCGAACATGAAGACGGCTTGCTGCTTGTCGCCGGGCCAGTCGCGCAAGTCGATGGCGAGCGGCACGGCGACGTCGACGCGCGCGATCCACAGCACGGCCGAGTCGGCGGCGAGGCGCGCGCGCAACGAGCCCGCGCCGGCGCCCGCGCTCGCCGCGCCGTTCAGCAGCTCTATGTCCGGCAGCCAGAGACGCTCTGCCGGTATCAGGACTGTGTCGCAGTCCCACTCCGTCGCGTTCCACGATAATCGGGGGTCTTCCCAGCTCTGGAAATTACGAAGGTGTATTTATTTCTAGGAATTTTACAGTTCTTATTGAGAGAATTAATATATTATTATTATATCATGAAAAATAATTAGTAAGACTATTTTAGGTCATATTCTAAAACAGTATATATTTAGGTTACGTCGAATAGCCGTGTAGAGTAGTGCGGACTAAGCCATTCAAAAGCCTGATGCGGCAGCATAAGTATAGGAAGCTTATAGTCTGCTTTTGTGTATTTGGGCTGGTACTGGTACTGATGGCAACTGAAGGCCCCTGTTGACGTAATTCTAAGCCTATACATTAGTCCGCCACTGGTGACAAGGTTAAGGAAGATTTTGTAAAAACCGTTTGCGAAACATCCTGATGATTTGATGGGTCTATGAGATGGCTTTTCTGCGTTACCTATACTCTTATGAAAGCATCTACATGTATGACGTAGCGCCGAGTAGTGTGCCAGCAGCGTCTGCAGTCTCGGGCTCACTGCTGACAAGTTGCTGCACGCTGGCCAGCGCCGTGTCGCCTCGATAAGTAAAGACAAGTAGTCAAACTTCAGCCGTTTAGGAACGCGTGATACGTATTCAAGGTCAAGGCGCAGACAGGTACTGGGGCATTCTTTCGCATTCGCAAAATTTTGCTTGTAGTGCGTTCGTTAATGGCGCACACACATACAAGCTGCGCGATGTACCTTTTGAAGGGAGAAAAATGACTGGTATTATAATCAAAACTGACCAGACGCACGTCGGCCAGCAGGCGCACGGCGGCGGCGCGCTCGTCGACGGCGGCGTGGCGCACGTCGAGCGCGGCGCGCACGCGCACGGGCGCGGCCGGCGCCGCCAGCGCCGAGTACTGCGCCAGCAGCGTCTCCAGCCCCAAGCTCACCGCCGTCATGTTGCTGCACGCGGCCCACGCGCCGCCCGCTGGAACCATACAACAATGAGAAAGAGGCAAAGCGGAGGCGGCTGAAGCCCATGTAGCGCCCGTGTGCAATGAATGAATACCTTAGCGTCCTCTAATAGGCAAAAGGGGCCGCTCGAAGCGCCTAGCTTGCTTTGCTACCGCCTTTGCGCCCGGCTATAACACGGGCACAGTCTTTGGTCATTGTGGCGCCCTGCGTGGCGCATGATCTCTGAAGGAACCGCAAGCGGCGCTCGACACCCCCTAAGACTCTGCGCTCGTGTGTGTGGCACTGAGGCAAGGGAAAGAAAGTCATGTGCAGTCTGTACATTGTGGTACAGTTACGAGTCGAATACGTTAAGACATTGTCGATCTATCTAAAGACTAACTTTATAGTGACCTAGCTGTTACCCGCCACCATCAAAAAAATTAGAAGAATCAAGAAATTGATCTTTGGTGGAGACCTAAGTTCAGCAGTGGAGGTTGGAATGATGATGATGAATTTTACAAAGTAAATACGCAAGGCACAGGAACACTCCTATGTGATAAACGCCTCGTGTCATGGATTTGATCAGTTCCCATTTCCGTGCGTGTCATACACGCGGAATGATAACAACTTTGTAATATTATCTACGTAGGTACTCACAGTGTTTCTATGACGATAAGGTATGAAACCCCCATCCGATTTTTAAACGTCATAGCCCTGCATGGATTTTTTGCTTTGGGCTTAAAATCTCTAAATTTCATTTTACCTCATTATCAATATTCCCAGATCTCAAAACTTCATGGCCTCAAAATACCTAAATTGCAGAATGCCTAAATTTTTTTCACAATCAACCGAAACCTTAATATCGCCGATGTTCAAAATACCTTAGGCTCATAATACCTAAACTTCAAAACAGCATTATGGCAAAACAACATATGCTTAAAACAACCAAACCTCAAAATACCTAAATTTATACTATCAAATAAACACACGTAAAAAAAATTAGGTATTTTTGGAAAAATGCCTAAATTTAGGTATTTTGAGGTTGAGTTGTTTTGATATTTTGTCATTTCTGTCATTCGGTAATTGAAGGATTGTGCATTTCAATCTTCAGGCATTTAGAGAATATGCCGTTTTAAGTCAAAGTCATAATGAATTTCGTTCATTTTAAGAATGTTACAATTTGACATTAAGGTTTTATGAGCTCATGGTAATTTGAAAATAGGGTGTATTGGCGAATAAGGTATTATGAGATTTAGTGATTTTAAGCCCAAAGCGATTTTTTGAATAGTTTCGAAATTTCGAAAACTATCCATGATGTACATCGAACTCCTTCCTCAGTGGTAAAAAAACAAATGATTCAGTTGCGCAATACATACAAAACTGTTGGTACAGGAAAACTGCCCAGGAATGCCCTAGTGTGTATGCCCAGTCATACTCTTCCCTCAGTGTTTACTTACCTCTAAGAGGGTCTCTGAAACCAATATTCCGCATCTCGCATCTTCAAGTATACCTCCCCATTCTCACGCACACAGATATCACTGCTCATCCATTATCGTCTTAAAGTAGCTATTGGGTATACACCCAAAAAGTAATTAAGAGGTTTTCCGCAGTTCACGTTTTATCACTTTTCACTGAAGATAACACAATAACCTACACTACGCCAACAGTGCTCCTGGCTTCACGCCAGTTCAGACGAACAGCTCACAATTCACTAGCCACAAACACCCGTCGCCACTCAGACATCTGCCATTCGAAAGGCGTTTCCACCCTCAATCATACCCATAATGATCTTAACTTAATATTCTCATCTCACCCCTCCTCACGTCGTTCTTCAATCTGCCACTAAATAGCACTTATAGAACTTATTCATCCTCACAAATTCACAAAAGATTGACTGCTACGGTACCACCGTGGCATCAAAGTAGTGGTACCAGAAATAACACCAGAAACTTTATTCGAATAGTCGCATTATCTGTTCTTCTTCGTACATAAAATGAGTCTACGCAACTGTTGAATTCTAGCATCGTTTCTTCTCACCATATAGCAGTCGTATAATCCGAAATCACTAATAGAATCAGGGTTGAAGTGTACGAAGTTTCCCGTAAGTTATCGAGTATCGTCAACAGGAGAGGACCAACTCACCACAGCTCATGGCCGTACCAAACATCTTAGTTACCTATACGGGTCGAATTGCGGGGCTGTACGTGGCACTGCGTGGACTCTTTCCCATGCACAGTTATTGATGCCCTACAAATTGTTTTTAGTGTTAGAGGAGAGTGGAACAGCTGTTACCGTGCGCGGCCGCCAGCAGCAGCAGCAGGGCCCGCGACGCCATCTTGAAGTGGAGGCGCACTGAGCACTGCGGGCCAGGGAGCTTTCGAGGGCAGGCGTCGCCAACCTGGCGCACCGACATGCATTTTATAGTATTTTTATTTCCTTATTGGTAATTAAGAAGCTAGAAATACCATAAATAAACAAATTAATACCACAAAAAAGGCTTGAATTAGAGTATCTTCAATTAAATTTAATTAGGTTAAGGCACAACACTCGACAGTTATCATTGTATCTTGCCCGGGTGGCTAATCTTACACGAACTACATTAGCGGCCTAGGCAGAAAGGTCGAGGGGCAGGCTACGTGAATGATCTGTTAGCATTTTTTGAGGAGAGTACATACCTTGGGAGGAACAGGGATCCTTTGTCTGTAGCAAAATTGGCACTTAACCCGAGTATTGTTAGTGGATAAAATGTTGACGACCGGGGGCGCTTGCGCATGCGTGGGTGCTATCGCGCGACTTCCGCCGCGGCAAGGCCGCCTGCGCGGGCACCGCGCGGCTATCGGGGCACCAATTTCAGAATTGTAAGTTTCAACAGTTATCTAACGGTTTTATTTCACTTTTGACTAAATAGATATGGCATTCAACGCCATACAAAGATCCGGTTAGAAAGGACAGTAATTACAGTTGGTTTATATGATTGTTAAAAACAATTTTTTTTGTATATTTATGTCACCGAAAAGCCACTAGTTCTACTTTACTGGTAATCCCATAATGGGTAAGGTACGTTCGAGTGCTCGACACCACGACACGAGTAATTGCCATCTTGAATGTAGTCATTAGGAATAGGGTCATTCTCACTGCGTTTCAACCGCCGTCCGCTCCATGTCAGTATTTATGACGAAGTTCTTGTTTATTTCTGTGTCATTTCTGGTTATTTGATAGAGGTTTCTGACCCCTACCTCCTCCTCGCGTCGTATTCTTCATTGCTGAGGGTGATGGAGTCCCCGTGGAATCAGCTTCTTTCTGACGGTGTTCCGCCATCTGTACCTACTTATTCTTGGCATCGTATAGTGCGACATGTAGCTGGGTGTCCAGAGTGGTACAGATCTGATCTGCCCATCTAGTTGGGCTGCGGCCTCTAGGTCGCTTGCCATCAATCTTGCCAATAACGATGAGTTCAAGATTGTGGCCTTCTTTCCTGGCTATGCTGGCTAGGCTGACCCCAAACAACCGAAAATGCCATGAAAATCTACAGGACCTTCGTCATAAATACTGACATGGAATGGACGGCGGTTGAAATGCTCTGAGAATGACCCAATAAACGGCAGGGTGTCGACTATTGGGTCATACATCGAGCGTTTAAACCGCCTCACTTCTGTGGGTATATTTTTGTCGAAATCCCTGCTGATTTTAATGGGATATCAGACTATTTATTAGAAGTCCGGGATTACTACCAAATGGATTAAAACGCCACAAAAATTTGCAGGGGTCTCGACAAAAATGTGTCCACAGAAGTGAGGCGGTTTAAACGCTCGATTTTTTATCCTATTGGGCATTAGCCTGTCGAGTTCGAGAGAGTCGTTTGGGGATCGATTTCGAGCGTTTTTCCAGCGTTTTTTTTTTATTCATTAGTGTAACACAACTTTTACATGTCTTTCCATGTAATGTGTCGAGACCCCTGCAAATTTTGTGGCGTTTTAATCTATTTGGTAGTAATCCCGGACTTCTAATAAATAGTCTGATATCCCATTAATATCGAGCGACGACAACTTTTGATTAAATCATGTGCAACCTCGATACAGTGTATCGTTTATAATAAAAATTAACTGTGATCATCACCGCTTGCTAAGCTGCTATATTTGCTGGAAACCGAATGAAAAAAACCGCCGCGGTCGAAACGCTCTGAATCGACCCTTGGTATATAAGTGAGTCTTAGTTGTCATCCAATGAAATAATAGCGCAATGGGACAATTCGAAGTCAAATATTTTATCAAACTTATTTTTATTCGGCCCAAGCCGAACGGTAAGAGAAGTGTGAGAAAAGAAATAAAACAAACGTCGTGTTTTGTAAGGAACTTTATTTTAATAGTTTTACAGCCGGAGTTGACAGTCACAGCGATATTTACTTAGTTTTAGCTTACAGCTTCACTGTGCCTGCATTATCATCAGGATCGGTACCAATCTGCTGCCCCGACTTTCAAGTCAACAATTATGCATTCTTAACTATCCAGCTGTCAACCTATTTATTGATGAAAGCATAATTTAAATTATGAGTAGTGCCATAAATTGACGCCTTTGCCTTTTTTGGACAAGCTCTGCTACATGGGTTATATAGGTCATTTTCCCTACGTTAATTTGTACCAAAAACGGTTAATAAGCAATTAAGACTACTAAATACAAAAGAAAATGTAATCACAATCAAATCCCGTTCAATCAACGAACTATCTGGTTCGCTATTTTTTGCCTATTTTTTTACAACTTTTTACTGTTGTAGAAAAACTTCTAAATAATATGTAAAAATATGACTTACTGAAAAACTACTTCGATTGCTTTATTACAGCCCTCTTCTGACAGCTCGGGCAGCGCAATACCGCCTCAATTGTTTGTAAGCGGCTATTATAACACTTGCGATTTGCGGGTGAGCTGCGGGCGAGTTTCCATACAAAACCAGTCGCGACGAACTCGCAGCGAGTGCGAGTTCGACATTTCGATCTCAATTTTCAATCGACATTTGTATGGAACTTCGCTTCTAACTCACCCCGAAAATCGCAAGTGTGATAGATAAGGCTCTAATTCAATTCAATTCAAATCGTTTACTAATACATTATGATACGATACTTTGGATTTTGCATTTATAACTTTGCAAATTGTCTCAAAATTAGCGTGACAGAGGCGTCATCGGCATCGTCGTCATACCTCCGGGCTCCGACACACATTTTTAGTACGGAGCCAATGTCGGTAAAAAAGAAGAACGACCCATCTATTTACTATACTAACAACAGTTGCAAGAACAATTAACAAGTAAAATAAAACAAGAAAACGAATAAATTACAAAATCAGCTTCAGAAACAGGACGACTCATTATTTACAGTTTGAGTCACACTCATAATGTGTTTGCGGGTCTTGGAATGCGTACACCGATATCCTACTGTACTACCTACATTGATTCTGTCTTTAAGTTTCGTTAAGGTAGGCTTAATAAATCATTTGAAAATACAAATACAGAGATGATACTGAATTTGCTTCCTCTAGTTACTAGAACGTCGCTACTCTTCAATAGGTGTCGCTAGCTGTCCTTAATTTGCCTTGATGTAATATTATAATTTCCGAATCGAGATACACTGATTCGATATTTTCAACTGTAAAATAATAGTGTTTAAAATGGTGATTTTTAAGTATTCATAATTCTGATACGTAAACGGAGTTTTGTTTCTGATCTAAAGCGATATTTTAATATGAATAAATCACTGGGCTTTTGAACTCATAAAGGATCAAGTACGCTAAACTTGATTAATGACACTTAACGTTAATTCTAATCTAAGTAATTCTACCTTAAACCAATTACAAATGCAATGCATCGACATGAAAGTTACCGTCTTGCTCTAAACTAAAACTAGACGGGACCAGGGGAGTTAAGTGAGGTAGCTAGTATAATTGACAAATCGTATATACAGACATAATTAACAACCTTAATAAGCAATACAAACTACTAGATACAATATAAACGTGTGCTAACCGCACGCAACTGGGATGTCTTGTGATGCCAAAAGAAAAGAATAGAATCAGACATATAAAAGAGTCCTTGAGGGCCTACTTGCAGAAATATAGTACATTACATAACTAGAGTGGTAATACAAAGAAAGGCTGAGATCGCAGAAGTTTGCGGCCCAAGCTGCAAGCGAGGGACATAAATATGCGATCGAGGATCATAAAATTATTTTTTATTTATTTTATGCCACACCTGGCCATAAAGTGGCTTTTTCCGCACGCTGCGCGTACGGAAAAAGCCGCTTTCTGGCCAAGTGTAGACATAAAATTATGTACACAAGACGGGAGGTAATAAAGAAAACCCTCGATCGCATATTTACGTCCCTCGCTTGCAGCTCGGGCCGCAAACACCTGCGATCTCGGCCTTTCTTTGTATTACCACCCTAGTTGTGTAATGTACTATTATTGTACAGATGTTCTGCTGGTTTTGTTTACCTATTTAAACGGTGACCTCAACTAACATTAGTACATTGTGTATCAAGGGCGGTAAGTAAGGAATTACAAACGAGTGTTTGTTACAAGCCCGAGGCGAAGCCAAGGGCTTTAACAACACGAGTTTGTAATTCCTTTACCGCCCGTGGCACACACAATGTTTTTCATCACACTTGTGAGGAAATCTGATTAAAATAACCTTACTTAACCTAAATAAAATTGTAAAACTGACAGTGACATTAGTGACATTATCCATAGACAATGCGACTTCACGTCACGTTCGGAAACCATAGCGGTAAAGACTTAAAATGGTTGATTTTATTTTTACAAAATACTGAAATGCACTATTTAAACATTTAATTAATGTTACAGAAATATGTGTTTACATGTATTTGCAATAACAGTTCTCTTTAAATAAATATTTCAGTAATAAAAGTTAAAAAAGTACGTTGGCGTTTCCTTTGAACATGACAAATAAGAGTAAAACCGAACCAGCGTTTCAAATTTAAAAAGAAAACCATTACGCCCTAGGGCGTAATAGGTCATTTACGGCCCGCAAAACCTACGTGTAATGACACCATTTTCGAGCAAGTGTGATGAAAAATATTTTATCGCATGACCAAAATCAGGTTAAAGTTCCTAACTAATAACTTGCATAAATGCACATGAAGGGTCCAGGAAAGAACATGTCTAGCCACCGTTTTTAAAATATTAGATTTTAATCTCAAAATGTAGAGCTCGCAAAGTACCTACTTTAATTTACCTTAAATATGGATATTGGAAAATAATATGTATTTTTTTCACTTTTGAAGAAATGGTTACCATAGTAATTGTTCGTGATGACTAACTTTCAAACCGCTATAACTATAACTCAATGAGCCGGTTGCTCGGTTTGGTCCATGACGTCTATTTCCCTGAATGTCTAATTTTTTGGAGGTCTAATTCCCCGAATGTCTAATTTTGCGGAAGTCTAATTCCCCGAATGTCTAATTTTCCGGAAGTCTAATTCCCCGAATGTCTAATTTTGCGGAAATTCAATTGCCCGAATTTCTACTTTCAGACTCGTCCAGGTTCACTTCGTCCAGACTCCCAACACGTCCACTTACACAACTCATCAACTTGCTCAGCTCGTCCATCCACTTGGATGTTCACTGGATAGATTCCATAATCACTGTGTGTTAATCTAAATATATAAAAGAAGAAACTGACTGACTGACATATCAACGCACAGCCCAAACCGCTAGTCCTAGGAATTCCAAATTTACCACGTAGGTTCCTTATAAGGTCTAGGGGAGCACTAAGAAAGGATTTTTCAAAATTCACCCCCTAAGGGGTTCAAATAGGGGTTCAAAGTTTGTATGGAGAGTCTGCGATTTTAGAAGTAAGACCTTTGAAACTTCATGTTTAGACTTTTTATTAGATTACAAGAAAAGTGATATCACCGTTTTTCGAAATTCATTCTCTAAGGGGTTTAAATAGGGGTTGAAAGTTTATATAGAGAGATCGGAATAGGTAGAGTATATTTACCTAAACTTCGAAGAACAAAGTCGAAAATTGGAGACTCCCTTACAACTAAATTTTTTTTTTATTAGAATCTTACTAAAAAAATATATTATTGGTATTCTTTCGCACATTTCTCGAGCATTCTCAGTATAGCTGTTGTGTCCAGGACCCCTTATGGGCCTTTGAACTACACTTCAGTATATGGCGAAATTTCTCGAAGGAGTGAAAGAGACAGCACTATTAGAAAGAGACAGCTATACTGAGAATGTTCGAGAAATGTGCTAAAGAATACCAATAATATATTTTTTTAGTAAGATTCCGAGACTTAAGTCCCGGATAAAAATGTTGTTGTAAGGGACTCTCCACTTTTCGACTTTTTTTTTTTTTTTTAAACCTGGCAAACTCACAACCCGAGCAATCGGACAGGGTAAGTGCCGGGGGGTGCCTATGGAGTCGAACCAGGTCACCTGTCCCGGCCTACCACGATAGGACTTTTCGACTATGTTCTTCGAAGTTTAGGTAAATATACTCTACCTATTCCGATCTCTGGTTATATTAAATTGTATACTTATTTAAACTTTTAAAATTCGAAAATATTCACACTAATATTATACTTAAATGTGAAAGTTTGTGAAGATGTTTGTTACTAAATAACGGGGTAACAACTGGATGGATCAAGCAGAAATTTGGCATGTAAGTAGACCAAGTCCTGGATTGAAACAAAGCATACTTTATATCCAGGTAAAGAGTTTCTTTGGGACAATAACGGGAACAACGCGGGCGAAGCCGCGGGAAATAGCTAGTTTCGATATAAACGGACCAAGCTGCCAAAAATCCAGTACATACCGGGTATGTATATAACCAAATATAACCAGCCACCCAATCCAGTACAGTCAAAACCGTGTATGAATTTGTACAACCCTACATTGAAAGAGTATGCATGATGTGGACGTGTTGTGAATGTGAACGAAATGGTAATGTGGACGAAATAGGAATGTAGAACAAATGGGAAGCTAAGTGAAGCTGTTTTTTTTTAAAGATCAGCAATCATCCCACTTCCCACTAATATTATAAATGCGAAAGTTTGTCAAGATGTTTGGATATTTTAGATGTTTGGATGTTTGTTACTCAATAACTCGGTAACAACTGAATAGATTTAATTGAAATTTGGCATGCTGAAAGACCGAACCCTGGATTGAAACATAGGATACCTTTTATCCCGGAATTGGTTCCCTTGGGATAAAGTTTGATTTTAATAGTATTTTATGCAACAGTCGTATAAGTAGGGCCAAAAAATACGAATAGCGTGGGTTGCGATACGAGCCGCCGCGGCGGCGAGTATCGCAAATAGAGACGCCATGAGCGTTTTTTGACTTAATTATACAACCTTGCATACAATACTTTTTCTACGACTAGGTTTTAAAATATAAAATACAAAATTAAGCATAGCGCGCAAACAAGGCAAATATGACATATGGTAAACTTTGTTGATTTGACGTATACTTGCTAGTGACACGCAGTGACGATATTAAAAAAATTTTTTCATGTTGGCACGAAAGAATTTAGTTCGGAAAGTTTTGTTTTCATTAAAAACCGCAGGAATTTATTTGTCTGTTAAGTTGGTAGTTGTGCATATTTATTGTAAAGTTAGTATTGAACGCGTAATCTTTGACCTAAGTTTAACCTAGATTTAGAAGTCTGTGGCTGCCAGCAGTACCTTTTTGCGACTATAAAGACACAAGTGCTTTTATGTTGAATAGAGTGTGTGTGTGTGTGTATGTGTGCGTACGTGGGGGCGTGCGTGCAAGCGAGGGTGTGTGCGTGTGTCTGTGTGTGCGTGTGTGTGTGTGTGTGTGTGTGTGTGTGTGCGCGCGCGTGTTTGTGTGTGTGTGTGTGTGTGAGACTAGACATTCCGGGAATGGACGTACGGAGACTAGACATTCGGGGACTTAGGCGTACGGAGACTAGACATTCGGGGACTTAGGCGTACGGAGACTAGACATTCCGGGAATGGACGTACGGCGACTAGACATTCAGGGAAATAGACGTCATGGACCAAACCGGCTTAGGCGACTAGACTAGACATGTTCTTTCCGTGTACCCTTCACATGTAAGTGAGTCACATGTTTTGGAGTGGCGACCACGCGTAGGCAAGCGCAGCGTGGGACGGCCCCAGACTCGGTGGACAGATGAGCCGGTGGCTGTGATCTGCTCAGAACCGTACTTTGTGCCGATCTATTAATCGCCGCAATGAAATGAAAATCGCATACGAGTTCTCGCCCCGTGAAGATGGGGCCTAAATGGGGATTGCAAAATACCTACATGCATACCTATATATTTTTAGGACCACATTAGATGTAGGTAGATCTCATTATGTTATTGAGATAGGCGATAATTGTGTAATTTAGATATGTGAACCGTGAAATAGGATAGGTAATGATTAGGGTTTGCAGAACCGGGAAATTTTAGTATGGCAGCAGCGGGAATTCCCGGTTCTATCATATAAAAATTTCCCGGTTCTGCAAGCCCTAGTAATGATAAAGCGAGCGAGGGTTGGCGTTGCCGCCCGCTGGCATATTTAGTAATAGCACAATTATTAGTTTATAAGTTGTGTTGTGCTGCTAGTAACTTTACCACCGAATTACGGCTCTACAAAGGAAATAAAACACTTATTTGTACATTTAACAATAGAAAAATCTTATAGCTATCTACGTATAAAACACTGGTAAATAATTAAATACTAGAAATAATTAAAAACAACATTCTCATAAAATCAAGAGAGCTGCCCGTAACAAAACATCTAGGAAATATTTTAAAACAATATAGTTTAAAACAACTGGCAAAACTCTTAATTTAGACTAAGGTAGGCGTCCGAGTGCTCGACACTGTCCCAGTAGTCACCACCTTGAATGTTACGTCATTATCATTAGCAATAGCGGGGACAACAGGGTGTCAATGTTGACTATTGAGCATTAGCATGTTGAGCACTGGGACGTTTACCGGACATTGCTCTTTATTTATATTAGAAAGTAGAAACCCGACTAACCTTAGAATGGTAATGGATTCCACAATTTTGTCGTGCTGCGTAGCCAGCGCAAAAGTCACAATTATAGGACAGGAAATAGCACTTAGCTGATAGGTGAAAACGAAATTTTATGAACTAACCGCAAGCGAAGATAAAAAAAATCGGATTGTATATTTGTTCATCTTTGAGCTCGTATAACAGGCTACATTTGCAAATGTAGTATTTATTGTAGACCAACCTACTCTGCGGGAACCCACCCGGCACACCGAACACTTCACAACCGAACTCTTACTATAAATATGTATCGAAACATTTGAGTCTACTCGCTACTCGTACAACTGCAAAACCTCTTCAGTTGACCACCACTGGTGCACTATACAATAGATTGAAACCGCGGGACTGACAGGAAAGCATGTATGGGAAAAGTGTATTGAATCACGTCCCATTCAGATGTCAATCTGTTACTTCACAACAACTTATAGCCCGCGTGTGGCCAACTTGAACAAGTACCCACTCAATTTTCACAGACTTTATCATGGTCAAGTGCATGTTAACCTAACAGGCACAAATGACAGCCACCAATTATTCTTTGGCCAACGGCGTCGGCGGCGACGTTAACGGCGGCGGTAGGAAAATAAGGCATTGAGAGCGTCGATCGGCTCACTTGCCTCACATAACAAAATCATAGTGAAAACTCATTGTACTAGTTGGGCGGCAGAAGATGTGGCGCGTGCTCGGCGTGCGGCGCCGGCGGCGCTTGTGGCGCGTGGGGCGGCTGGGGCGCCGGGGGCGCGTGCTCGGGCAGGCGCGCGGGCGCCAGGTACGGCCAGGGCGCGTCGGGCGCCTGCGCCTGGCACGCCGCCGCCAGCCCCGCCCAGCTGAACCGGTACGCGTAGCGCTTGCCATGCACCTGAACAATCGAATTATACTCTATAATACGAGTATAATAGAGGTAGGTACCTAATTAAAATCTTCAAAGCGATTAGGGGAGTCGGTTGACACATTTCTCAGGAACAGAAGGACACGTTAACAGCTCCCAAACAAAATGTTTCAATTGCCTCGAATGTCCAGCAAATTATTGCAATCAGTCTACGTCTACTCAGTATGTATGTATGTAAAAATAAATGATCCATATGTGAGGCACGGACCTGGTGAAGCTTATTCGTCGTGATAAATGGAGCACTGCAATGGACTATGTATACGGTCTTAGAATTCCTCAACATTCTACGTAGTAATTGTATATCGGCCACTCGGCCACATTTGCAGGTCGAGCACTACAGCGCTTTGGTAAATAAGATACATGTGTCTGAACTGAAGAAACGCTCTTTGAAGAATAAGTAATAAAATGAACAAAATATTTCACTTACAAGTGGCACAAGTTCGCCAACCAAAACATCGGTATACATTTAGGGCTTGCATTCCGGAATTCCGGAATTCGGAAATTCCGGAATTCCGGACGATTTTTCCGATATTACAGTTCCGGAATTCAATTGCTAAATATCGAAAATTCCGGAATTGAAAATAGTGTAATGAAATTCGACATTAAAACGGATATTTTACAAAATTACCACGTTACAAAATTGTCAAACGTTATAGTACATTGTGCACCGAGGGTAGTAAGAAGGGGATTACTAACGAGAGTCTATTAGAAGCCCGACGCTGTTGGCGGAGGGCTTTTAATGACTCGAGTTTTTAATCTTCTTACTGCCCGTGATACACACAATGTTTTTCATCACATTTGCGAGGAAAAAAAAATAAAACATAAAAATGAAATAAACTAAACGCACCCGCTAAGAGACAACTTCAACTGTCAACTTTTTCAATATAGTCTTCCACAGATAACGCTAAGAACTGCGTTTAGTTTTTAAACTTGACAGGCAATGTCGCCAGATTGTACCGATTTTCAAAATAAAATTTTAAACTAAATTAATTTAATTGCATTAAAATAATCGCAAAAACTACGGAAATAATAGTAAAATATACCATATAAGTTTTATTTTGCACTAAAATTGGTTTTGTAGCCAAGTTTTGAAGATGTGAAATAGCCTTGGCTGATTCGAAACCTCCTTAGTCTGAAATGACGTACGACTTTTAAAACTAAACTCATAACTCCCGAGGGAGTTATAGATTTTCATACAGTTTTTCCTCCCGTGGGAGTTATAGATATTTGTAACCCACGGGGGGTAAATCGGCTCGAGTTGGTCTATAAGCGCGCGTGTTATAACACCCTTTACGAGCAAGTGTGATGAAAATTATCTTATCGCCCAGTCTTCAGGTAGTATTTTTAAAGCGCGGGGTCTAAACCGGTGCTTGTTAGTACGAGACAGAACAATTTTGGTCCAACTACTTATTGTTTGTCTCTATCTGTTTTTGCATTTAAACAATAAACACCACCAGTACTAAGTGCAAAGCCATTAACGTTAGTTGGGGGACTTGGGGGTTTCTTGTGCCCTGTGAAGTTGTGATTGTGAGTTTTGCAGATTTCATGTGTGTTATGAATGCGACACAATGAAGTATTATATTATTGTTGTATTTAATTTATAATAACGCCTCAATATTTATCAGAATATTTCTGCAATAAAATCCAATTTAATATTTCATACGACTTCACAATACATCATTATTATATTACACTGCATAATAGTCGATATACCTACATATAGGAGTTTTCTCAAGGCATTTACGAAGGTACAAGAATATTTGAACTAATTTCAAGACATACTAGTGTTAGTGTTTTAACGTTTGAGGATAAATTAATTGAAATGGCATTTCATCATGCTTTTAGAATTTATTTGAAGTCGTTTCGTATTAACGTTTAAGCTTTTTATAATATTCACACGATTCATGTATTGTGTATGGTTATTCTAAATGAATAGTTATTTTACGTGGTCACGAAAAGGATAACCTTGGTATAAAAATTGTTGTTACAAATAATTGAATAGCTCATTGTACCTGTGTTGTGTTTAATGGTTAATTGAGAAATTTTGCCCTACTTCGTAATATTTTTGGAATTTTGAGAATGGTCTTTATTTAATAACAATTGCTATTCTTAGGATTTGTTTTATACTAGCATTTTCCCGCGGCTTCGCCCGCGTTATTCCCGTTATTGTCACAAAGGAACTCTTTACCGGGATATAGAGTATCCTATGTTTCAATCCAGGAAATGGTCTACTTACATGCCAAATTTCAGCTTGATCCATCCAGTTGCTATCCCGTTATTAGGTAACAAACATCCAAACATCTTCACAAACTTTCACATTTATAATAATAGTGGGATGTCATACTATTTCATTATAAATTCATACCTACTTTTTGTAATAATCTACCGTGCTAGCTAAGTGCATTTCTATGCGCAGCAACTGGTCGCAGAAGCCGACCAAGGCACTGGTAAAGTCTTAAAAAAAAATAGCTAAGTGCACCTAGTATTATTGCATTACTTTACCAGTGTTGATTTTTTAATAATTATGTCTCAATTTTTTCGTATTTTGTACTTGAAATACGTTCAACACATTTGTCGATTATTTATAAATCTATTTTAAAACAATTTCTCGTTTCATTCGGTAAAAAAATGTATTAGAAAACAAAGCCGGTACATCCGCATTAATTCCGGAACCAGTTCCGGAATTCCGGAATTGAAGGTAAAATTCGAAGTCAATTCCGGAATTGGAAAATCGACCGATTTTGCAAGCCCTATATACATTGTCAGTTTATTTGCTCGTTTTATCACACTTATGCAAATGAGTTCCTTTTATTTGACACCTTTATTTAGGAGTGGAGTGGAGGGTGTAACTTCCCTCGACCGTAAGAGGACGTAAGTCTTTACAACTCCGAGCAAATATGAGTCTTGTTGTAAGACAAACCGCAGCGACTGCGGAGGCGTGGCTTGGGAGGGGCCGCCTAAACCTGAAGCCATCATAAAACTCATTCATTACCGACGGAACGCGAGCAGCAGCCTTTTTGCTTTATTTTAAAACAAATTATTGGTGCGACCCAAAAACTCCTGTCAAATTGGTATTTAATGCCGCCACAAGTAAAAATAGACAGCTTGTCGTAGTTCATGGACGGCTTCTGCTTGCGCCGGCCCCAGCGCGGCGCCACCTCGTCCGGGTCGCTCACCTTGCTCATGATGTTCTTGTCGTAGTAGTAGCGCAGCGCGCGCGACAGCGTGTCGTAGTTCATGGACGGCTTCTGCTTGCGCCGGCCCCAGCGCGGCGCCACCTCGTCCGGGTCGCTCACCTTGCTCATGATGTTCTTGTCGTAGTAGTAGCGCAGCGCGCGCGACAGCGTGTCGTAGTTCATGGACGGCTTCTGCTTGCGCCGGCCCCAGCGCGGCGCCACCTCGTCCGGGTCGCTCACCTTGCTCATGATGTTCTTGTCGTAGTAGTAGCGCAGCGCGCGCGACAGCTTGTCGTAGTTCATGGACGGCTTCTGCTTGCGCCGGCCCCAGCGCTGCGCCACCTCGTCCGGGTCGCTCACCTTGCTCATGATGTTCTTGTCGTAGTAGTAGCGCAGCGCGCGCGACAGCTTGTCGTAGTTCATGGACGGCTTCTGCTTGCGCCGCCCCCAGCGCTGCGCCACCTCGTCCGGGTCGCTCACCTTGCTCATGATGTTCTTGTCGTAGTAGTAGCGCAGCGCGCGCGACAGCTTGTCGTAGTTCATGGACGGCTTCTGCTTGCGCCGCCCCCAGCGCTGCGCCACCTCGTCCGGGTCGCTCACCTTGCTCATGATGTTCTTGTCGTAGTAGTAGCGCAGCGCGCGCGACAGCTTGTCGTAGTTCATGGACGGCTTCTGCTTGCGCCGCCCCCAGCGCTGCGCCACCTCGTCCGGGTCGCTCACCTTGCTCATGATGTTCTTGTCGTAGTAGTAGCGCAGCGCGCGCGACAGCTTGTCGTAGTTCATGGACGGCTTCTGCTTGCGCCGCCCCCAGCGCTGCGCCACCTCGTCCGGGTCGCTCACCTTGCTCATGATGTTCTTGTCGTAGTAGTAGCGCAGCGCGCGCGACAGCTTGTCGTAGTTCATGGACGGCTTCTGCTTGCGCCGGCCCCAGCGCTGCGCCACCTCGTCCGGGTTACTCAGCCGGAACTCGCCGTCGGTCGGGGACCCCTACACAGTCAAACACAATGAAATTCGGGTATCACACAGCGCAGTAGCGGATTTACACAATTCGGGACTATAGGCTGTTTACTTGTTAGCTTACCTGTATAATCAGAATGTCTCAATAAGTTTTTTTTTGTACGACAGTACTTAGGTAATTAGAATACCACTTTACAGACATCTTTTTGATTTCTGTTGACTACGAAAGAAAACACTAAAAGGCCTTTGCTGAAATTGGCGCCCGTAAAATATACAATGATGGGATACTAATGAATGTCCATACATATACATGGATAAAACAAATGTAAGGAGTGACTATATAGATAAAGCTGTTAGTGAGATGAGATTACAGACGTAGCTCGTAGCCCTACTACGCGCCCTGCTACGCCGTAGCAGGGCTACGCCGGGCATAGTGATGGGAATATTTACACAGGCGTATAGCTTCGGAAAATTCACAGTTAGAAGCTCACCTCCCAGCAGATACCAGGCGCGCCTTTCGCCAACTCGTCGAGTAAGAACTGCCACAACTGCACCTGCCCACCGGCGCCTGCGCCGCCGCCGCGCGCGCAGCCCAGTGACGCATACGGATCTGTTAGCAAACAAAACCATATATATCGTAATATGTAGGTACTTCATTTTGTTAGGTTCCATAAAGTTGAACATCTTTAGTGGGCCGTGTTCACGAATAAACAACCGGTTAGGTAATTGACTCGTTACTTATTGATAGATATTATTTTCATCATATCTTCAAAAAAACCTTAAGGTAAACGCAGGTATTACCGCACCCCTTAAGGTAATTTTGAAATTGACCATAATTTTCAAGTATACCTACATTTTTAAATGCTAGTGTCAAGTATAAGGAATATATTTACGAAGTCAACTGCTTTAAAATAAAGGACTAAAATATTTTTTAAAGTGACAAAGTCGGTTATTTTTATTACCGACCCATAAAAATGGCTGCGATGCTATGCTATTAACGATTTTTATACAGCTAATACTGATCGTAAATAAATGAAACAATATGATAGGTATGGGGTCGGTAATAGTAACCATAAATAGCTATTATCGATCGTATATCTATCATATGGGTCGGTAATAGCAACCACATGAAGCTATTACCAATTGTATATATATCGTATGGATCGATAATAGCAACCAGAAGATGCTATTGCCGATTGTATAACGATCCTATGGGTCGGAAAAGGAATATGTAAGAACAAACATAACATGTATTACCGACTCATAAAAAGTAGATATTTTTTACTTTAATTGATCTTCTGACTAGAAAATAGATTGTAACTGATTAATACAATAAAAAATATGAACGCATGCACACAGTTTTATACAAAAAACAATAATTTAAGAATATCATTATACAATATCAATCTTTCAAAAATATGGTAATATTGATTAGATTGACAACGCTACAAGAAGAAAACTAGACAACAATATGTGGGTCGCTAATAGATTTGTATTTGTACTAAAGCCGATTGTTTGCCTTTAAACTAATGTACTTGTAATGTGTTATTGTATAATAATATTATAACATAAAAGAGAAAAAAAACAAAACCTTACGTTACAGCCATCACCGCCTCATGGGTTGTTAGTAGCTGCAACAACTAAAACTGATGTAGCTATCACCGTCCTATTTTAATATAACGTTTTATCGGTTTAAATAGTTTTCTTTTAATAAAATGTGGTACGCAATCAAGAACTGACACTTAAATTAATATATTTAACACTGCACAATAAAGTAAAAGATTCAATTATTTGTATAAATGGCTTAAGCAGAAAACTCAGATGCTTACTTGAATAAACAAGGGCCAGTTGGCACGACCTGCGTCCGCGCTGCTCACGCAGAAACTATCGTGTTTTATCCCTTTTTGGCACTGTTACGCCCATTAAGGTAAGCGAATATTATGCTCAAGGAACAAACGTGTGTATAACTTTAGCTGCCTAAAGCTAAAATTGTTTTGGAAACGGAATATTTCGAAGTACGTAAATGTATCTGCAGGTCCTACAGATTTTCGTTGGGGCGTTATTATCTGCGTTTACCTTATTTAGTTTTGAGACACTGCATAATATTAAACAAAGGGGTACCGCAGCCTCCTGAATACTGCCAATTTGAGTTGGATTTAACACCGTTGACTGATATCATTTAGCCTAAAGCTGAATATCTACCAGGGCTGTGGAAGGTAGCAAAACGGTGCGCGAAGGTAATCCAGCAATCAATGTGTTTTGCCTCTCTCGGCACGGCTCAGCACCAATAGAATACTTACATAATTAATAGTATATTACATAACTAGGGTGGTAATACAAAGAAAGGCCGAGATCGCAGAAGTTTGCGGCCCGAGCTGCAAGCGAGGGACGTAAATATGCGATCGAGGGCTTTCTTTATTACCTCCCGTGTTGTGTACATCATTTTATGTCTACACTTGGCCAGAAAGCGACTTTTTCCGTAAGCGCAGCAAACTTTAAAAAGGTAGACAACAACCGGTCTTATCGCTAAAAAGCAATCTCATCATTAATTTCATAAAGGTCCTGAACACAATAAATTAAAAAAAGAAAACATTAAGTTCCTTTTTTCCTCGCCCACCGTCACGCTACCGCTACCTCGCACAGTGCTGGTTGCATACTCAGCCTAATCTAGGCCTAAGTGCTTTATCACACTTGCGATTTGCGAGCGAGCTGCGGCCGAGTTTCCATACAAAACCAGTCGCGAGTTCGCCGTGAGCGACATTTGTATGGGACTTCCCTTCTAACTCACCCGCAAATCGCAAGTGGGTGAATCAAGTTTTCTTTGCTTTATTTTATTTTATTTATTTTTTATTTTTATTTATTAAGGATTACCAACAGATAGAGCGTACAAATAACAGCATCTTAGATTACTACATAGGTTACGCAGAATGCCTATCCAATTATAGGTAACCACGGCTCACATGCATAGATGTAAATAAGCAATCGAACAACTGTCACCACACACCTGTAAACGCAACGGAGGAGTAATCATACCGTCAAGACTAGCAATACCAAGTAATAGGTAGTAATAATAACAGATACTGTTTCAAAAAAATAATAAATAAATGAAGACCTACAGTGACACATACTCGTAATACGGAGAGGAAGTTACTCGCCAGAGTCCAAGGAAACAAGATATGAGACTTGAAAAGATTGCTTTTCCTCCTTATTTGTTCACCTTTTGCATGTTTTAACATGATTTAAATGGAACAAGATCTTACTTCTAAAGATAGATTAGGTAAAAATAAAAATCTCGTTTTTAACAAATAAATAGCATGACCCAGCGGACGAACCCTTATTTTCATACAAAAGTGGGGGACAGCTATGTCCGCTGGGTCACAGCTTATAAACAAGTTATAATAAACTAATTATAATAAAAAATATTTGCATTACGTAGCTTTATTATCTGTTTTTTAAATGAGCATACACTTTATTCAATTTAAAAATAATACGAACAAAGATTTCCTTTCTATTTTAGTCGGAGAAGGTGAAATCTTGTTGACAAAGAAAAGTTGATTCACCCAAGTGTGATAAGGCACTAAGTGGCGAGTGACGCACCGTGGTACAGTTGGTGCAGGCGGCGGTCGCCGGCGCTCAGCCACAGCATGGCGGCACCATCACCTTCAGCACCGGCTGACGAGACCCACACCCGCGCTAGTTTATGTTGTCACACTCGAACGTTTAACTTACACATGTAATGTTCAATTTGTAACCATAAAATGAAACTATAAGTATACTGCGTAAGGATTTTTTTATGTATTGTTATAACTACACGAGATTGTTTGTTTCAATTTTTTAAATAAAAAAAGATTGTCTGATAAAATATCACTTCTGACGACTAAACAGCCATCCTCTGGATTTATGTTAGCCTCAACCACGCAACACTAAAGTATGTAAGTACATGGAATTGCAGCAATTAGACGCAGACACTAATCTAAAGAATGGACGTAAAGCACGTCACCGCAGCGACGGGAAACGCAACGCAAGCGACACAATATCACCAATCACATTTCTGTCTGTCCTATCAAAGATCTGCTAGTTATCTTTGGTCACTGCACTGTTAAATCACCTGCTTTAATAGCATTATCCACAACACAAATTGACGGTTATTTTTTCTTGAAAAAATATATAAAAAAGCACTAAAATATCAATTTAACTTCACTACAAGAAGACAAAGCACTACACTTTTATTTGCTAACGACGGCAAGTGCTGTCGCAGTTAAGAAACTTCACACGTTATTGGATATGTTTTCCGGCCGGATGTGCACGCGGCGGGACCGGAAGCCGCGGAGTGACGGACGGAAGCGGAAGCGCCGCCCCGCCGCCCCGGGGAGAGCCCGAGTGCTAATGAGGACATTACGTTGAGGACGAGGTTAACGGGAGAAAATCCTTGCAGTAGTTATGATGACATTAATTCTTAGTACCTACCTACTCAAATAACCAACCTGTCATTGCCCAAGTAGCACACAAGCCGTATAAAAGCTTATACAGCTCTTATAGCGCCTAAACTGGAGGTATAATGGCTGTATAAGCTTTTATACAGCTTGTGTGCTACTTGGGTGGTACTGTATAGTTGCATAGGTATGCGATATTTTTGCATGTAGATGGGCGGCAGTTGTAGAGAATGTCTGAAGTTGTGTGAGGCGATGGATACGTGTCAATCGACCATATGTTCATTTGTGTAGCTGTAGATTGGATTATTGTAATAATTGTTGGTAGTTTGTAATTTTTGTATCTACATATCTGATTTCTAATGTCATAGTTTTAACTGTTACTAGTTAAAACACACCATTACAGTAATGCTGTGTTTCATATTGAATAAATGAAATGAAATATATCATGAGAATTACCACCAATTAAGGCAATCAGACCAAATATTTCGTATAGTTTTGAAAATGGGTACAGGGCTTCCTTAGGCTGTCAAAATAAAGGCACTAAAATTCCCCCCGTCTAGGGGGTGAACTAACGTCAGGATTGTTATATTATAATGTCACTTTTTGCAGAGTTTTGCTTTTATCTCGGAAACGAATGGAAATATTAGAATAAGTAGTTGCTTGAGGCGTTAGTTGGAATACTAATATTATTGAAAGTTTGTAAAGATGTTTGGATGTCTGTTACTAAATAACGCAGTAGCAATTGATGGATTGAGTAGAGGAGAACTTAATTAAAATACACACGCTGCATTCCCCGAAGTCTATGATTAAATATCTCCTGTAAATGACGTATTACATGTTTATAATGAAAAAAATGAATTAACTTAACCCCTGAGTTGCCCTCGAATCACAACAATAGCGATCTCGAAATGCAGCATAATGTTTGTGTACGTTTATTAAATTCATCGCAATGAATAATGCATGGTCGGCGACAGCGGTAAGTAGTGGTAATCCCGGTGATCCCACGATCCCGGTGATCCCGGGGTCCCGGGATCCCGCGTTATTTGATGGCGGCGTCGCGGGGCGCCGCCGTCGGCTTACTTAATCTTCATCACAAGTACGGGACACATTCGATTGCATTATTTTTAGTTTAGCATACGAATCGCTCGTTCATGTTTAGCAGTGGGCGTCTCAAGGTTGAAATGATGATGATGATAATGGTACGAAAAAGTAATAAAATTTATATTCCTCGAAATTATACCAAAAATAAAATCCGGACAAGTGCGAGTTCGACTCGCGTGGAGGGGGTTCCGTACGTTCAAAACAATATACCATAATTATACTTTACTGAACAGACTTCTTAATAGGTTTTCCTGTAACCTACAGGTGCAGGACTATTTTCCCTATTTTTTCAAAATTCTAGGTCTAATAGTTTCGGAGATGAGGGGGGAGGGATGGTCAATTTTGGCCTATTTTCTTAAATAACTTCAAAACTATTAATATAAAAATCATAAAAAATATATACTTATTTGAGATTCTTACAGCGAGCTCTTTCATTTAATGTGTCACACGATATAGTTTGCTAACTTTTTTTTCATTTCCTATTTGCCCCCCCCCAAAGTGACCTCCATGATTAAAATTCATATGTTTCCGTGACACGTCCGTGTTTGGGTCATTAACTTTAATATATGTACCAACTTACAACTCAATCGGTTCAGTACTTGCGGAGCAAATTGGCTGTGACATACAGACAGACACACGAGTGATCTTATAAGGGTTCCGTGTTTTCCTTTTGCGGTACGGAACCCTAAAAATGTAGGACTATTAGTGATCCAACATACGTCAGCCAAGTGAATAAACATAGAATAATTCTTATTGCTACTGCAGAAGGTATATTCGGACATATTCTTGTGCAACATATTAGTGCCACTCTCTTCCCCTTGGAAGAGTCTTTAAGACATTATATCAATAAAATGACAATTTTTCTTATTTCTTGTGTGTCTTGGCAATTAATTAATTATCCGGATAATCGCACATATCGCACCCTTCACCGACGCGATAGATTACTGTAAATAAATGCAATCTCAAGCCCATGACGCGATGCGCTGCAGCGGGGAGCGACGCATGCATTATGCATGGGGCCACGGGGGCAATATCGGGGCTTCGGCGGGCCGGGGGGTCGACAGAGGTCGATTACTGGCTCCAGGCGAGGAGGAGGGCAACAACTATTGACTTCCCCAATGGTAACGTTATCAGAACTTCGCAGTCTACTACCCCGTCCAGCAGACGGGGTAGTCTTTT
This sequence comes from Eudemis profundana, assembly GCA_947034925.1. NCBI lineage: Eukaryota > Metazoa > Arthropoda > Insecta > Lepidoptera > Tortricidae > Eudemis > Eudemis profundana. The sequence continues at coordinate 39,844,879 of OX344796.1, read as the reverse complement.
TATAATCGTTTTATTTTTGGTTAGTTTTAGGTGGTTTTAGGTTATTTTTTATTTGCATTTCATTTCTATGGACCAAAGCTGTCTGAAAATAAAGATATTTTATTTATTATTTTATTATTTCTAGTTCTAACATTAACACGTCACTGTCCCTGTTCAAAACTATCGGATAACGATCGGATAACGTCATAAGTCCCAACTGTGCAATCATGGACCCCGTAGTGGAAGCACGGACTCCTGAAAAAAAAACCTTCATGACCCCACATTGGGGGTCCCGGGACAGGGAACGAGTTAATCTATTCGCTATGAAAGTCAACTGGTAATTGACTTTATTACGATATCTTTTAAGTGTTTGTTTTGCGAATTTGGCATATTTAGTTTAACATCGTCTATGAAAAATAGTTATATTTACATGTTTTTAATAGCTGTAAACAACTAAGTTTAAACGATTACTGAGCCATACACTTCATAAGGGTTAGCACTACATTTTCAGTTTATACTTTACAGAATGTAAGTTGTGATTCACTTGACCCGACCCCCCCGACTAAGTCTCGACGCCTTTAACTTATAAATTACAAACAACTCAATTGTAAAATTCCGTTTAATCGGCAATATATCACCTAGAATCTGTCTCGCCACAAAAATTTTAATTGAGCGCGGTTTATTTTTGTTTAAGTAGACAGACGGACGGACACAAGCATGGCGGCGCTTCCGAGAAACGGTTTAGAGCGGATTTGGCGACGGGTGGTGCGAGGCACAAGAAATCGCGGAGCTTGGCGATACAAGGTGATAGAGTCTGTGCGGAAAGAGAATAGGATTTAGATTTGGGGGCGCTGTAATGTTTTTCTACCATATTTGCAAAAAAAAATGCCATACTGGTTAGGTTAGTTCCGTTTTGCGCGACGCCTATTCTCTTTCTGCACTGACTCTACAAGAGGGGAGTGAAAAGGTTCTTAAAGGGTCGGCAACGCGCACGTGATGCCCCTGGTGTTGCAAGCGTCCATAGGCTGCGGTGACTGCTTGCTTACCATCAGGCAGGCCGTACGCTTATTTGCCACCTTAATTGTACCTATAAAAAAATACAATGGAGCACATAAAAAAAATCACGAAGCATTAAGTGTTAAGGGGTTAGCTAACTTTCATTGACTATCAACGACCACCTTTCACCTAATCCCCAAATCATAGGGATGAGTTGCGTTTCTTTTCTTACTTCTCCGGAACAAGGCACCGTTTCCGAATGCCCAAAATGGCCATATGTTGACCAAAAGAGATGCAGACATATAAATAAAACCGTTTAAAAAAGAAAAGGTCGGTTAAGTGGTTTGTAGTGGACTATCGTGAAATATTTCCTGATATTTAGATCACTCACATCAGTTTGCGCTGCGCACACGCACGCGCCTCGTAGTCTTATTTGATGATCGTGATCGTTGTTGCAACAATATAGATTTTGTATTGCATCTCTTCTTCATTTTTTCGTTTCGCTCTTGGCAGAGCGGTCGTGGTCATCATGAGGAAGGGTTGGGGGTTGTTGTTGCCCGCCTTACGCTATCTCGCCATCTCGTCCGATTCGTAGCACTTCTGGTACATTCATGCAATGGGTTACCCAGAGCAGATTTTATTGCATCTAGTGTGTGTCTATTGATATAGTGCATCTAGGAGATGCTTAGCCTCAGGTGGCGGTTTAAAGTGGTGCTTAAATTTCCTTCCGAAGCAAAATACTATTATGTTTTCTGTAAATGATGATGTAAAGGTGAGCAGTTAAGAAGAAACGCGAGAAGAAAGGTCAAGTTTTGCTCCTGGTCTAACCAGTAGATTCACTACTGAATTCGTATGATACAGAAAGCATCAAATGTCTGATGTCTCACGCACACTCTCAAGGGTCTTACCTCAAATCTTTCAACTGACATACTACAAGGGAACTATCACACTAAGGTCGAAGAGTCTCTTCTGAATTAAGTATAGGTAAAAAACTTAACTAAAGCCCTTGTTACATGTAGTATCTAGTGTACGGAAGTTATATGGAACTTATGTCCTTTTTCTTAAATGGAACGTTAAACTGTCTATATCTATACGAACGAACACGTTACTACTACAAACAAGAAGTGAATTAATTAAGTTTTTTTACCTATGAGACAAAACTGTGTAATGCATGCACTTTCCGCTGTATCTTGTCGTGCGAGCCGGTAGCAAACCGCCAGCGATCAGGCGGGGCCAGCAGCGGGCGGGCCCACGCCCCGCCCACCGGGCCCCTCCTCCCGCCACGGAGGGCCGAGGGCACTCGAGGCCTCGCTGCCCCACCGCACTCAACAGACTGCTCAACTGCCTTCAGGCACGATGGAAAACTGCTCTTAAAATGAGCTTTGTCAAAAGATACGCAATTACGCACGTTCTACTATACATAGTGTAAAAATACGTGTGGGTACCGATTTATTTAAACAAATAGTGCTTTTTTCTAAAGCGTCTAGTCAAGCATAAAAAAAACAATTAACCGACGTTGCGTTGGTGTGAGAAATTTAAAATCGTCGAAATACGTTCTAGTTGGCAGGTTTTCCCACTAGTCTATAATTTTAAACGATTACTACGCTATACTGATGAGCTTAAAAAAAAGTCAATTCAAAAATAAAACGATTAAACGAACCACGAATAACTAAACGAATTAGATACGCAGAGATGTAAAATTACGTAATTTATAGGTGTAGGTACGTAAGTCCGTTTAACATGAGTAATGAGGATCAAAGCCATTAACAAACGCAGTCAAAATTGCGGGCAAGAGCTTCTGAAAGGATCAGATAATCGACCATCAGTTGAGACTGGGTTTAGGGTGTGCCGATTACTTTCCGAAAATGGAATTTTACTGCAAGCGGCATTTCCATTCGCAAAATCTCCCAATCTTATCTTTTCATGATAGTTTTTTCCTAGAGTTTGATTTTTAGAAGATATTTTCAAATTCGCAAAATTTCCTAATACAATCTGTTTTCGATGGTTTTGCAAGTATTGCAACATCACTGACGAAACCCCGAGGCTTACACTGGTTATAGTCATAGTCATTTGCAGTTTAGTCATAGCCAAATGAATTGCGTACATTTATCACGTTACACTTTTTGCCCTAGACTTCGATTCTGGGAAAACAGCAACGCAACGAGGACGGCCTTCTATTTGGACAAAACATCTTAATTTTCTATCCCCAGTTTGGCTGAATTTTCGAGCGTTTTAGCCGCTTACTGATATGTAATTGTCGTTACTTATAACAGTTATTATTGGGACATGGAAATGAAAAAAGATCAGAACTTGATAAAATCAGTTTTTCGTCGGTACCGTCTTCGTTCCTAAAACTCAACTCTTATCGCCATTTCTTGCAATGTTATTTGCCTGAACATTAAGAACAATAAAGGCCGCGAGAAACATGCTGAAAATTTACTCAGAGGTACATCAGAAGCCTCGTCAGAGCACGTAGTCCGAGTCACTACCGAGTAACTGACCAAAATCTTGAGGCAAACACTGGTTAGTCATAGTCATTATGATTAAAAAGTCGTAGCCTAATGAATGGCGTACATACATTTGTCAGTGTAACCAGTAACTTCTTATCTTAGTCGTCGATGCCAGGATGAGGGCAATGCAAGAAGGACGAAGTCTGAAGAAAAAAAACTTAATTTTTCATCAAACATTGGGCGTGAATTTCAGACTATGAGAAATTCAATGACTCGTAAATTACTTGTATTCTTACGCTATGTACCTAGCTAGAATCCAGTGAAGGATCTCGTTTATAATTAATGACATGTATTTTAAAGTCTAGTCTTGGTCAAAAAGTCATAACAGTTGTATCTAAAACTACATATTCCATCTTTAAATACAATAAAATCGTGGAAAAACTGTGTTTGTACATTAAAGATCCTAAACAGTCACTGAGAAATGTTAAAAATAAATAGTTTTTGAAATTTTCGATTGTGTGTCGGTTTATCTGTTTGTTTGTTTCTGCGTGCATCACGTTAATACTAACATACCGATTTCTATAAAATTTGGAATACAGGTAGATTAGGACCCCGGTTAACACATAGTTTACTTTTTACCCGCCTAAGCCGAAGCAAAAAAGACATTCTTTCGTCATCATTCCAACTTTTTCACCTCGGCAAACGAAGTCGCGAGCAGTCCACTTGTCGTACATAATGTACAATCCTGAAAGCAACTTGTTACTCAATCCGCGATGTTAACTACGCGCACATCGTGGGAACACATGAGGTCCGCATTCCGCTATGATTCAGCGGAGAAAGCCAGGAATCCGGTCCCCCCCAGCCTAGCCGGAGCCAGGCCAGCACAGCCCCCACCCAGCACCGCGGGTCAAGGCGAGCTGGCCGCGTCCCTGACGCGACCACTACAGCTGGACACCTCGTTTGATGACCATAGGAGGACCACGGGGGTTAGAGTAGAGTGGTGCGGAGAACAGGTCTAATTCACCTGACGGAGAATCTCAAATATGCAATGAGACGGTTTTGTTTAGATTTTATTGGTTTAATTATCTTTATGTCCTACACGCGCCACTAACTAAATGCAAATTTAACATCCTCAAAGGCGGCTCATTATATATTTTAGGAGCTTTAACTACCTACTCTGATAATTTAGTTTCGATGTCCGTGACTGTTTCGGTCGTACCAGACGCAGATTGCTGCGTAGTGCAGTAAAGAACATGTAAAAACCGGGTCTATATTAAAACTTAATTTACAAGCATTCAGTATGTATGTATACGCATCGGCAACGTTAATATCTACTCTGTATACAGGGCGTTATTGGGGTCATGTAGCAAGAGTACGGGTACTGGGGAGGGTCACACTGAGCAACTTTCACTATGGGGACAACCACGAAATCGCGAAAAAAAATCTCCTAATTAAGAGTTAATTGATACGTATTGATAGTTAAGTATGATGTATGATGACATGACCCCAAAAACAATGCGAATGCCCATAGACAATGCGAATGTCGAGTCACGTTCGGAAACCATAACGGTAAATACCTAAAACGGTTGATTTTATATTTGCAAAATACTGAAATATACTATTTAAAAACATTAAATTAATGTTACAGAAAAATGTGTTTAACATGTATTTGCAATAACAGTTCTCTTTAAATAATATTTCAGTGATAAAAGTAAATTGGCATTTCCTTTGAACACGACAAATAAGAGTAAAACAAAACCATCGTTTCAAATTTAAAAAGAAAACCATTACGCCCTAGGGCGTAATAGGTCATTTACGGCCCGCAGAACCTACGTGTAATGACACCATTTTCGAGCAAGTGTGATGAAGTAGTATTTTATGCAACAGTTGTATAAGTGGGTTCAAAAAATGCGAATTGCGTGAGTTGCGATACGAGCCGCGAATGCGGCGAGTATCGCAAATAGAGACGCAATGAGCGTTTTTTGACATAATTATACAACGTTGCATAAAATACTTTTTCTACGACTAGGTTTTAAATTATTAAAATACAAAATTAATCATAACCTGGAAACAAGGCAAATATGACGTTTGACTGACAGTATGTGTCTATGGTAAACTTTTTTTTTTATTTAAAATATACTTAAATTAAAAATACTTTTTTTATGTTGGCATCAATGAATTTAGTTCGGAAAGTTTTGTTTTTCTTAAAAACCGTAGGAATTTAATTGTTTGTTAAGTTGGTAGTTGTGCATTTTTACCGTAAAGTTAAAATTGAGCGCTTAATCCTTGACCTAAGTTTAACCTATATTTAGAAGTCTGTGGCTGCTAGCAATAACGTAAAGTGACTATAACGACACTAGTGCTGTTATGGGGAATAGAGTATAGACTTCTCTGAACTCATATTATGTATGTTCTTATATTAGTGTTCGTGACCAAGTAAAAGACAGATAACAGTACAGGAGTAGAAAAAAGTATTTATTCATGCTTTAATGTTAATTTTTCACTATACCTATGCCGTTTGTACAATATTATTACGTTAAAATCGCCGCCCTTTTCATTTCTCAAATTAGAATATCTCATAAACGGCTGAACCGCTTTGATTTTGATGAAACCTAGCTAAGAATACTCTTGATTAAATCACCTTTCAAACAAAAAAAAGCTAAAATGCCACAGACAGACATAAAGCCAGAAATACACACACCGACTCACACCTCAAACTTATAACATCCTCGTTTTCCGTCGTCGGGGTTACAAACGGAGTCGATTTCATAACTTAAACGATGTTCATAACAAATGGTAATAATAACCATTAGCTGTGGCGCCCCGGCTAAGTGTTGCTCGGTTCTGGGAAGCTGCGCGCGCGCTGGCGCCTCCTCCGGCGCGCCCAGGCGTCGCCGCCTAGCCTCCTACACCACGCAAGGAAAGCTTCGAACTACGTACAGCACAGCCTTGGCCAAAAGTATTGAGCACACAGAAAATAGAAATATATCGAGATAGAATAGATTTGTATGGCAACCAAGCGTGTAACGTTTTTCGCTTAGCGTTTGACGCCAAAAGTGTAATTTAGTAATGGAAAACATATAGATTTACAATTTCATTTGGTGGTATTTGAACAATTAACTATACCATTATGATCAGATTTTCAAATCTCATAATAATATTGACGGCAACTGAAGTTAACGGCGTGCAAGTGGGTTGCCGCCACTTCTTTTTAGCGCGCGAGGTACAGCTGGTCCGCTGCTCACTCTGAGCAATCAGCGAAAAGTCAAAGGTGGCCCTGGCCATCGTCCTGGTTCGACCCCAGGCGAACAGGCCCCCACCTAGTCCGACACCTATCGTGGTAGGCCGGGACAGGTGACCTGGTTCGACTCCAGGCCCCCCCCGGCACTTACCCAGCCCGATGTGCGTGCCGACTGTGTGTACGGCACATGGTCGGACGCCCTTGGGTGGTCTGGCCAGCGACCTGGTTCGACCCCAGGGACCGCAACGGCCAACCACCCGGCCCGACAATCACCATGCCCGGATATGGGCTGTGCAGTTAGTCCGGATTAAAAAAAAAATAAATAAATAAATAAAAAACTCGAGGTACATACACTTTTTCCTTCTACCTCTATATATTTGTGTGCTGGACACCCGCACCCTGCTGTCAACTCTGCTGAGACATTGTACCTACTGGGACAGTATCGAGCACTCGGTCGTCTAACTACGATTACGCTGGCTTTTCTTTGTTGCTAATTCATATTTTTTTACTTGCTAAAATCAAAAGCTTAGCCCGGTCAGAATAGGTCTGAAGGGCATTACGATTTTCAAAGTCAAAAGTCAAAGGGTCGTGAGAAACCATTAAAGGGTGTGTTTTCGCTGGCGTAATTTCTCTGACCACCAATATTTAAAAGATTCCTCCTCACTAGACTGGCATTCGTTGGTTACTTGTTAGAACTGGACTGATTCTACATTGTAACCGAAAGTCCAATTCTAGTAAGGCAGAATCTTCTCAATATTCGCCAATATGTCATGACAGCGAAATGACGTTTTTTAAAAATACACCCTAAAATCAAAATGTTCTAAGATAAGGGTAGTCTTGTAGTGGTAGTTTCCTACCCTATCTAACCTCACAGTAGCTAACACCTCTATGGTGCTACTAAACCCACCTACCCTAACCTAGCCCCAGTAGGTAGTGACCTGGTTCGACCCCAGGCACTCCCGGCTCCCACCCAGTCCGACCAACTCAGGGTGGTCTGGCTAGCGACCTGGTTCGACCCCAGGGAACGCCACGGCTAACCACCCGGTCCGACAATCGCTACGCCCAGGAGGGGCTGCGAGTTTGTCAGTTTCTAAAAAAAAAAAAAGCTAACGCAATATGGACTCGGCTAATGACACTTAGACGATATGAGTCCAGCACTGGCTAAACGAATTAAGGTTTTTTTCTGATGGTGTTAATTTCCTGTTTTACAGCCTTTCGAGTCAGGCAATGAGGCAATAAGTCGTCACCAGTGGCGATGCGCAGGAGTCGGCGAGTTAAAAAAGAACGCCTACGCATATCGCGCGTCTCACGGCCAATCTCGTTTGGGTTTTTCTGGGAGGTCCGGCCAATAATTTCATTTGGTTTGCCGGCCTGTGTTTATGAGGTAAATCGTTTCCTTCCACGCTCGAAGCTTTTGAATGGTCAATTTTGATCGGCGATTGTTAAAAAAGTAATTCGCGGTAGGGACATATAGCGCGGCAGGCTCGTTTTACATTCGACAGACATAGGTATTTAAACGGAATTATGCTGAAGACATTTGCAAGATAAAACTCGCCGAAAGGCAAGATAAGCAGATGCAAACTGCAGTATCACACTACAGTTATTTGGGTAGAAAGAGGCCACTATCAATAACTTATTGATAACAAGTTATGAGCATAACATAACAGACAAATATAGGAATATTAAATTCTAAGAAAACTAGTTTCTTCTTAAAATTACGATATTTACGATTCGACAAAAGGAAGCCCTAATACAAATCACCCTAAAACGGTCATGACACGACTGGCCGACAATAGAGATCTATAACAAAAAAACAACCAGAAGATCGACAAAAATACTTCGCACAGTAACCGTCTGTTAATCCGCAGTATTTTATTTAAACCGAGTGATTAACCGCCACGTGCGCCGCAGACTCGCCGTTGAGTGTGACACGAGGTACCTTGTAATAAAACAACTTAACGGATTCAGTCGCGCGAAAAACCCGCGCGGGGAGTCAGTCTATCGACAACCACGAACGCTGAAAAGGGTTTGAAACGTTGGGACGTAAAAATGACGTAGGTAATATACAGGGTGTTGTTTTAGTCACCTGTAATATTTAAAGAGGTGATTATGTAGCTGATAATGAACACAAATCACTAAAAAAAATGCACATTAAAAGCAGTGCGTTCCAAAAGCGGTGCACACCTACATAGCCATAGGCATAACCTAACGCTTGACCTTGGCGTGAGCCGCCTCGGCACCGGTAAACCATTTTGCTCGCTCGCACGCTTAGAAAGACGAAGTCAGTAACGTATAAAATAAACGTACAGGCAACTGTGACGTCGTCATGTAATTTTTTTTAGGCGCACGCGCACTGCTTCGCGAAATCGCAATTACGAGATTTACGAACAAAGAATACCGATTTTAGCTCAGTATTGTGTTGTGATTGTTATGCGCACAAGGACATCGTGAAAGTTTTCCGTACAGGATAGCACCTACACAAGTGAACATTTGTAGTGCATACCATAATTAACCAGGCCAGTTTCATAATCCAAATACCGCCAGTCGTCTTTAAATAAGTAATCTACCACTTCTTTCAAAATAAACCACGAGACTGCACGCGAGAAGCAGCGACATGACGCTTTGGCGTAAGTCACAAGGAGTGTGGAAAGTTTAAAAGAAGGAAATAGTGCATCCGTACAACTCCCAACCCAACAATCGCGAGATCTGATAATTGCGGTGTTCGATACATTGCAAAGACACAAAAATACGTTTCAACGTGACTGTAAGTGTCGTATTTTTTTATGGGAAGCCCAGTGTGTTAAACATTATGAACGATTTTCAAGGTAATGTAGATTTAACATGTAATTAGATAGGTTAGGCTGGTTGTTTGAATTGTTGTAAATCTTTTGATTCCTTTTATTAAATATGCCAAAAATACTTCAGTTTCCTTGAAATGATCAATGGGATATTTTGCAATGATTTTTTCGCTTAAAAAATAATGTAATAAACAGGGCTCGGAAATCGGTATTCGCTACATACAAAAATACCGGTATTCTTTCCCTTCTTATCGTTCATATTCATATTCATATTCATATTCGTTTATTTTGTAATATTCATACATCGTCAGAAGTAAATACGAGTACATGCAACATGCTACTATAGGTCAATATAGTCACACGGCAGAATACAATTAATTCTTTCTTTGGTTTATTATTTATTTTTTAACCAGACAGTCTAATAATAAGAAATCATGACCTAAATACATTACTGAGCTCTACATAAAAAGCATTTGCGAAATACCGGTTTCAAGCCCTGGTAATAAATCGACATTTGTGAATTAAAAGTATGACGGAAAAATTAATTCAAATTTATTTGTCTACCTATTGCTTTAGGTATGCTTTAAGATATCGCTCGATCGACTCGCTCCGCGCGTGACGTCACCGCTGCGCAGGCGTCAGAGATTTTTTGAGACAAATTAGAAGTGGAAAAGTCTAGGTAAAATTGAACGAAAAAGGATATTTATATTTGTATTATGTTTTTACATGGCCAGCCCATCATTCTAACAAAATATTGCAGGTCATTAAAACAACACCCTGTATGCAATTTAATCGTTGTTGTCTTTTTACAATGAGTGATAATCGTGGAAACCGAGTACACTTTTACCAGGTACCTTAATTGCTAGTAAAAAAGGGCTCAAGACGGAGTTGAAGTCGTTCTGTAGCACTGTACATAAATTATATTAGTTAGAACAAGTAGTGCATTTTTGTCCTTTGAATTGAATAAACCAGCGGTCGGCAACCTTTTAGCAGCCAAGGGCCACATAGTAGCTAACGAAATTGACGCGAGCCGCACTTTGTTGATAATATGTGATTTTATACAATTTTAGATTTACCAACATCTTTATAAAAGCTTATACAGCTCTTATAGGGCCTAAACTGGAGGTAGGTATAATGGCTGTATAAGCTTTTATACAGCTTGTGTGCTACTTGGGTCCCCTCGCTAGCAGCCGCAAATACCGCGATGGTCCTATCACAAGTTTTTCTTTGCTGCGGCGGTGCAAGGGGCAGCCCATTTGCAAGTCAAAGGGCGCCCTCGAGGTGATAAACGGTCTCATTTCTAACAGACATTACTTTTAATAAATATGACAGCCAGAATTCATTTCGTAATCTTTAGGTACCGTATGCTGGGCGGCATATTTTTACAAAACAAACTTTCCCCCTAAATAACTAATACGAGTATTAAGAGCTGAGTTTTGAGTTTTTTTTTAATTACTTAATGAGTTTCTCCAATGTCTCACAGATCCTGCCATCGGAACTAGATTTTTTTTTTATTTCAATTTGGTTTATAAACGATGGAGTTGTGAGGTAACAAACGTAACACCTCCTTTTTGTGAAGTCAGTAAAAAAATACATTATATGTATAAGTTTTAAGTATACTGTTTTGGGTTTTCAGTGTTAAGAAGCCTGAAGGCATGGAATTATATGCCAGTCAGTGAATAGTAAGAATACAATGTAAGAATGACGCTTCTTTGGTAATGACTACGAGTATAATTTACCCTAATCTAAGGCGAGAACAGCCGCCCCGACATCTGTTGGGGAATAAAACCAGCTCGAGTCGATAGAATATTCATTTCCATTCTAAACTAAAGTAATTATCACTTGGCTTCGAATAAATTACCTCAGCGCCATTTAATTGAGTTATTTGTAAACAACATTTAATTTTAACCCAGTTCTGCGTAACTCTCCCACGAGGTTACTGGCGCTAGCCGACTCTGCCAAAATTGGGTAACCACGTTACTCACTAGTACGAGATGAGCTAGCCTGAGTCAACGCTACGGAACCGAGTCACACTTCCGAGAAGCTGAGTCACTTCCGCAATCGAGACTATGTACTGAGTGGTGATGAGGCTGTGCCAGAGTACTGTCGCACTCGAGGTGTAGATAAGCCTGGTATCAGCAAAGAGATAAGGTCGCGCGTCACGCTCAAGACTTAGGGTGTTACTACACCAATTGATCGATCGTCGATCGACCATACTAATCTAATTGCAATCGATGAGTTTTATATGGTCGGTCGATGAACGATCGATTGGTGTGGTAACGCCCTTAGATATCATCGGTGCAGGAGCACTCGATGGGGATTTTCTGACAAAATGAGTATTTAGACTCTTATTTAAAGGTACATGGGGTATGTAATTTAATACGACATGACTTGAATGTTATGTCTCTCACACTCATTTGAGTGCAGTTATTGATTAAGTACGATCCTTCCTAAAGAGTCGTAAGGAGTTGATAAGAGGGGTTGGGATCATAACGACTACATCGTCAAAACGACCAAATCATCATATGGTCCAGATCTCTAAAGGACCATCTCTTTAGAAAGCCCATATCTCCGAATGACTAGGTATCAAAATGACTACTTCTTGAGAAGACCACATCGTTACTAGTCCACATATCACAAAGACCAGGGAGCAAAACGACTAGTTCGTGAAAATACTATTTAGTTAATAGACAACATCTCAATAAGACGTGGTAGCAAAACGACTTACTGAATTTGTGTCAGTGCAAGTACAGTTTATTGCATATTTTTTATTCATAACATAAAAACGCAGAAAAACAGTAAAATAAAATAGACTTTATTTATTCATTAATATGAACTTACAGGTAAATTAAATTATACCTATATATTCTTAGTTTAACGTAAATGGGTAACCGTTATGACCCAAATAATAACTAATATGCATACAAAAATTAAACTTAACACAAAGTTTTACGTTGGTTTATCATTTAGAACTTTAAATCATATTTTACAGAGGAAATGTTATCTAAAAACTAGAATCTGTTAGTTAAAAGTATATTATAAAACTATTAAAAATAAATAAATAGTTAGGTACATTACAATATGTAATGTAATAGGCATGATGTTTAATTCAACAATGTCCAAAATGACCATAATTAAATGAAATAAGAAAATCTAAATACATATAATGGGCATGATTATACTAACATTTTGCTATTTAGTCGTTTTGCTACCTCGTCTTATTGAGATGTTGTCTATTAACGAAATAGTCTTTTCACGAACTAGTCGTTTTGCTCCCTGGTATTTGTGATATGTGGACTATTAACGATGTGGTCTTCTCAAGAAGTAGTCGTTTTGCTACCTAGTCATTCGGAGATATGGGCTTTCTAAAGAGATGGTCCTTTAGAGATCTGGTCCATATGATGATTTGGTCGTTTTGACGATGTAGTCGTTATGATCCCAACCCGATAAGAGGGCGATTTCCAAAAAAATGTGTCCGAAAATTTGTATGGATTTTTTTTCCACTACGTCACGTTCATACAAGTTTGGAAAAAAAATCTATACAAATTTTCGGACACGTTTTTTTGGAAAACGCCCAAGAATTATTTTAGTCGGTTCAATCGAGGTGCATGTGGTGCTACTTTCTATTATGATTGTGATGAAAAAGTCAGCCATTTGTATTGAATGGAATGTCGGCAAAACATAATTTAGAAATATTCGTCCCCTAGAACCAATGTGACGGTGGTATTTATAGCGTTAATTTGTTTGTTTCCAACCAGAAACTCGGCCGCCATAACTCTTGCCAAATTCTGGCGCACGCGACCTCTGACACACGCGCGAATAATCTCGTTTCCCGCGGCACGCTCCAAGTTCCGCGCATTCTTGGCACCATGTCCGGATCCGGCCGAGGCCTATACTTCCATTCTTCGTTCCAAGTCCGAATAGTACCGTCCTTCTCACTCTCGTATCGGAGAGGGTTAGAGTGAGTAGGATAGCAGCAGAGGCCCTGCTGATGACCGATGATTCACGCGTCCATTAGCCCGATACTTTTGGCAGAAGAACCGTAACACTCAATGGTTTGTTATTGGAAGCACGTGAACGCCACGTTGTGATTCAGAAGCCAGAGGTTTTTTATGGCTTAAACGGAATGATTGAAATTTGACTGTTTTGCATACGGATAAGCTCGGTGCGTGTAACTACGACCTAACGTGGTCGAAAGAATAGGCTACTTGATGACAGTTCAAATCAGCTTCTTTTTATGAAGTGTCAAATCAAAACGCTCCGAAAGTATGCAGTTTAGTATGAAATACTATCTTGTGACGTCATGCTCAACACGGTGCCTTATTTTTAGTTTTCGTCATTGTAAAATCGTTGATGGCACGAAAATAAGTTTGAATGGTTTTATCCGGGCTGTTTTGGAAGCGTAATTTGCTGGTTAGAGTTAATGAATTTATTTTGATTGTTGTCAAATACCCTATTGTTGAGGTAAAAATATTGCAAGCTTATTCAAAGGAATGTTCAAACATTAAAAAACAGCATCTTAGCGTAGGAAACGCACATTGGCATGACATACAGGGCGACTACATAAATATGGCATTGCGATGGGAACACGATTCTAAATACGACGTCACGCTACGCTTTCGAAATATAATGTATGGAACGATAACGTCTAACAAAACAGTTTTTTCTTCAGTACTAAGTACCAGCTCCGCTCCGTTATTTAGTACGTAATTCCGTGGGGCCGGTTTTGAGCTTCAGTTACCCTTCCCATAATTATTATATTTCGTTGCGCTACGCACAACGCGCTACGTAAATTAAGGCGCGGTAGGACCTGGCTCGCATTTCACATACAAACTAGGGACGGGCGGAATGCACATTATTGCAGATTATCTTCGATTTCTAACATAAAAGTATACGTTATCAACCCAAACATGAGAGGATGCCCTGCATGACTGTGAAATCATGATTGTCAGGTATTAATTTTGTCAGAAAAGGTAACTGGTGATGAACAAAATGAAAAAAAAATGAAAAAAATACTTTATTTTATAGTGTTTTCGCGCTACTTTTCTATCGAGCGAAGTGTTCGCTATCGTGTTCTAAGTGAGAGGAAGCCCTAGATACAGTTCTGAATATTATTATATATGTTTTACAGTGACCTAAGAGTCAAATAAGTGCTCTAAAAATGATTTGGAAACTAGGCTTCCGTGCCCGATTCTGGTCTCACCTCGCCTTAAAGGCCGAGCCACACCGGCTGCGTACACGTCTGCGTGCGCGTGGCGTACGCGTTGTTTAGTATGAATGTTTTTCAAAATGGCGGCTAGTCACGCTCAAAGTCAAGGAGCTGCAGCGTACAGTGCGTGCACACGCAGCCAGTGTGGCTCGGCCTTAAGTGTACCTTCTAAGCTTGTTGCAAGTGCTTCGTAAATGTTTCCCGGGGGTCAAGAAGCAAGCGCGATTGTTTTCAATTTCTGTTTCAATGTCAGCCCGTTCCCCTTCCACCGGCTCGTCGACACAGAGATACGACGGTAATGAACTAGCGATTCCGATATAGATTACCCCGTTTTTGGGCCGTTTGCACCGATCGCGTGTCCCCCGAGACGAGCGAGGGTCAGCGGTTATCTCCTCGCATTTATTACGCCGATACGTGGACAAGAGATCTTATAGTAACTATAATCAGATTAGAAAGTCAATCATGATAATAATTATTAGGGTCCGATTGTTACGCGATATCTTCGTCAGTTGTAAATTGATACCTCAATTTTTTATTGAGTGGCTTGACCTAAAGACTTGAAAAAGGCTACATTATATATCTAGTTATACATTTGATTAAGAATGTTTGAAGACCATCATTAAATTTTCATTTTCATCTGAGGAGTGTCTTTTTAAAAGGGCTTATTGCCATTTTTCTTTTTTTAACTATAAATGCAGTTCTGCTTAAAACACCAAATTACGTAATTTCTCTCAGATTAAAGTTATAAAAAGTCTAACTTGATTCTCTAAAAAAAGGTTCAAATAACTTTTTTCTTCCTGAATTAAAACTTTTCGTAGAGCTTACATTAATAGGGTATTTGACAACAATCAAAATAAATTCATTAACTCTAACCAGCAAATTACGCTCCCAAAACAGCCCGGATAAAATCATTCAAACTTATTTTCGTGCCACCGACGACTTTACAATGACGGAAACTAAAAATAAGGCACCATGTTGAGCATGATATGACGTCACAAGATAGTATTTCATACTAAACTGCATACTTTCGGAGCGTTTTGACACTTCATAAAAAGAAGCTGATTTGAACTGTCATCAAGTAGCCTATTATGACCCCGCATCTTTTAGTGGTTAAATAACATTTTGAGGACGAATGTTTTAAGTCAGTGTTTTTCAAAGTGTGGGTCGCGACCCCTTGGGGGGTCGCAAAAAGAAAAAAAAATGCAAAAATGTTCAAAAGTGTAACGGAATAAAATTCAGTTTACAAATCGTGGAGGATCCCTGGCATAGGGGGTCGCGAAATAGTTTCGCATACAAAGGGGGTCGTGCCCTGAAATAGTTTGAAAAACACTGGTTTAAGTTATCGGATCTGGCTAGGTATAAAACCATATTAGATGAATCTAATTTATTAGGAGTAGGTACCTACTTTAGTTTATAATAAAATCGTGGATTTATGTTTTTCTTAATTTCCCGAAAAAAGTTTATAGTGAAAATAAGCCCTTTTGAAAAGATACTCCTTATCTACACTACATGTTTACATTATTGTCACGGCTTTGAGGTACCTAATCGAATCACTAACTAGTCGATTAAGAGGAAACAGGAGGGCAGTTTTTCCATACAAACGTAGTCCCCTGTTTCCTCCCTGGATAATGCCAGTAGAGCAATCATTTTTTGTCCAAAAATCTATGGCTACTATTGATATGTTCCTATGTTTTCTTTTTTACGATAAATTGATTCTCAAAAGAGATATTAACCTTCAAAAACCTAAAAAAAATGCCAGATTTTCCGCTGTGTTCACACATTCAGAAAACAAATTTGACTAGATTATTAAAAAAAAGGAAAACATAGGAACACGACCAAAGCCTTTCTTTAATGTTTAATGAAAAAAGTAGTTAAATAGGTTAAGTTTTGGGGAAGAAATCAGGGGACTACGAAACGTTGTTTTCATGAAATTTTAAAAGGTATTTTCGGTCCAAGCTGCAGTTGTCTCTATCGCGCTCTGCGGGTGAGAAGCGAGCAGTGCGGGATAGCGACACATTTTACAAATACCTAATTTTCATTTCTCTCGACCTTACTGTTTCCTCTTAAGAGGAAACAGGAGGGCAGTTTTTCCATACAGACGTAGTCCCCTGTTTCCTCCCTGGTTAATGCCAGTATAGCAATAATTTTTTGTCCAAAAATCTATGGCTATTATTGATATGTTCCTATGTTTTCCTTTTTACGATAAATTGATTCTCAAAAGAGATATTAAACCTTCAAAAACCTAAAAAAAATGCCAGATTTTCCGCTGTGTTCACACATCCAGAAAACAAATTTGACTAGATTATTAAAAAAAAGGAAAACATAGGAACACGACCAAAGCCTTTCTTTAATGTTTAATGAAAAAAATAGTTAAATAGGTTAAGTTTTGGGGAAGAAATCAGGGGACTACGAAACGTTGTTTTCATGAAATTTTAAAAGGTATTTTCGGTCCAAGCTGCAGTTGTCTCTATCGCGCTCTGCGGGGGAGAAGCGGGCAGTGCGGGACAGCGACACATTTTACAAATACCTAATTTTCAATTCTATCGGCCTTACTGTTTCCTCTTAATAGGTACAATATTATGTGTGCCCATTTTTACTGTAAGGGGCCATTCATTAATTACGTAAGACGATTTTTGCCAGTTTTTGACCCCTCCCCCCTTATGTAAGAAAAAATAAGAATCGGCTGACCCCCTCCCCCCTATTTCATATTTATTACGTAAGAATCTAAAGAAATATGATTTTACGTTTGGGCTGTTTTCATTTTTATTTTTCAAAGAATCATTTTTGTAGGGACTTTTATTTGCAGATACTAATAGTTTTTAATTTTTTAGTAAAAAATTATACTCATCCGATCACGCGCCTACGCTCTCACGCGGATTTGCGCGCTTTTTCAAAAGTAAAGATTATTTTGCGCATTTTTATGATCTTACGTAAGAACGATCAAAACTCCCTCCCTCCACCCTGTAAGAAAAAATAAGACATGGTTGACCCCCTCCCCCCCTAAATCGTCTTACGTAATAAATGAATGGCCCCTAAGTACCTGTTCAAATAAAGTGATAACTATATCGACATAATAAATTTGCAAATTACTGCACAATAAGCACAATTTCGTGAAACTAAAGACGTAACGACAGTTTAAGTGATATTGTGATCGTGTGGCTTAATTAATGAGTTATCATATCAACACGCATGAGGAAAACGCGAGACAAACCCGCGCTAGCCCTGCGCCAGCAGCGCACCGTGAGCAAAAAGAACGCGCATTCTCACAACTGTCCGATCATCATGGGACGAGAAGGGCTTAAGCATGCTGCCCCTTCGAACTACAACTTACGACACTGCACGCGGCGCGGGGGCAGTGACCGCAACAAGGTCTCTCGGTGCTATCCATTCCTATGCATTCCGATAAATAGAGGTCACGCATTTTTGGCATTTCGATGTTTGGCAAATGAGCCCCGTGGCCTCATTCACGACGATGAGATTCATCGTTGTTGTAAGATAAATGTCACGTTAATGGGTTCAGGTCGTGTGAGATCCGTCTCAGCGGCCGGTGGCTTTAGGTATTGCACAATTCAATATTTTCCGTGTGTTGGGCCCCATTTAGACGAGGCGAGAACTCGTATGCGACTTTCATTTCATTGCGGCGATTAATCGATCACCTGTACCTACTGTGTACCTGTGTCACTGTCACCTCATCGTAGGTAGCCCGCAATGTAATTTTCATCACACTTGCTCGAAAATGGTGTTGTTACACGTAGGTTTTGCGGGCCGTAAATGACCTATTACGCCCGAGGGCGTAATGGTTTTCTTTTTAAATTTGAAACGCTGGTTCTGTTTTACTCTTATTTGTCATGTTCACAGGAAACGCCAACTTACTTTTTAACTTTTATTTCTGAAATATTTATTTAAAGAGAACTGTTATTGCAAATACATGTAAACACATATTTCTGTAACATTAATTAAATGTTTAAATAGTGCATTTCAGTATTTTGCAAATATAAAATCAACCATTTTAAGTCTTTACTTAGTCGTCTTGATATATGTCACTAATGTCACGGTCAGTTTTATAATTTTATTTAGGTTAAGTAAGGTTATTTTAATCAGATTTCCTCACAAGTGTGATGAAAAACATTGTGTGTGCCACGGGCGGTAAAGGAATTACAAACTCGTGTTATTAAAGCCCTCGGCTTCGCCTCGGCCTTGTAACAAACACTCGTTTGTAATTCCTTACTTACCGCCCTTGATACACAATGTACTAGTGTGTGCCACGGGCGGTAAAGGAATTACGAACTCGTGTTATTAAAGCCCTCGGTTTCAACTCGGGCTTATAACAAACACTCGTTTGTAATTCCTTACTTACCGCCCTAGATACACAATGTAGTATTAAACTCGCATACCAGTTCTCGCCCCGTGTAAATGGGGCCTTAGGTAGCACATAAATCACACACTGGTAGCTAATTTGTGAATGGCGGGTCAACTTCGCAACTTTAACACCCTACACCCTTCACCGGCGATAATATTTTAAACAGGGCATGCAAATATTTGTGGCAACTTTATTCCTATGGCAATTAGGGCGCGGCCAAGGACCTAAAAATAAATAGCCGGACGGAGCCTCGCTAAATAAGAACTGAAGCATCTCTAGTCCGCCGACCAGCTTAACGCTGCTTGGTCAGGTTAATGTGTGCGTGCTGCTCGCATATAAGTACAAGCAG
The DNA here is from genome assembly GCA_947034925.1 of Eudemis profundana. Lineage (NCBI taxonomy): Eukaryota > Metazoa > Arthropoda > Insecta > Lepidoptera > Tortricidae > Eudemis > Eudemis profundana. The sequence continues at coordinate 39,825,497 of OX344796.1, read as the reverse complement.
CCGGCGGACTAGACGGCTTCAGTTCTCTGTTGGCGAGGCTCCGTCCGGCTATTTATTTTAAGGTCATTGGTCGTGGCAGATATTTATAAGTAGTTTCCCTGTTTCATCATAATTATATTATTACCGGCGACTGTACATCGGTCTTTTTCGTAAGAATATTAAGTGGTTTTTCATCACACTTGCTCGAAAATGGTGTCATTACACGTAGGTTTTGCGGGCCGTAAATGCCTTATTACGCCCTAGGGCGTAATGGTTTTCTTTTTAAATTTGAAACGCTGGTTCTGTTTTACTCTTATTTGTCATGTTCAAAGGAAACGCCAACTTACTTTTTAACTTTTATCACTGAAATATTTATTTAAAGATAACTGTAATTGCAGATACATCTAAACACATAATTCGGTAACATTAATTAAATGTTTAAATAATGTATTTCTTTATTTTGCAAATATAAAATCAACTAAAATGGCCGTTACCGCTATGGTTTCCGAACGTGACTTGACGTTGGCATTGTCTATGGACATATGTGACAAATGTCACTGTCTGTTTTAATATTTTCTTGTTATACTGGACTGGGTCGAAAAGTAAGGTTATTTTATTAAGATTTCCTCACAAGTGTGATGAAAAACATTGTGTGTGCCACGGGCGGTAAAGGAATTACAAACTCGTGTTATTAAAGCCCTCGGTTTCACCTCGGGCTTATAACAAACACTCGTTTGTAATTCCTTACTTACCGCCCTAGATACACAATGTACTATTACAATCAAAAAATACAGAGTAAAGAAAAAATTGGAACATCAATAATACTCGTATATAATAATGTACTAGTATGGCTACTTTGTCCGAGATGCGAGCGTGAGACTTTCATTGGACAATAAACTAAATCGTCATCTTGTGTTTCAAGAAAAGCCCTCGTCACCATTGCACAAGCTGAGAAAACTTCCGAGCCGTGACTCACGCGCATCTGTAACGATCGGAAGTAATTAGATCCGCGCTTCCGAAAGAATAATACGTCACAGTTCCTGCAAGTGCGCCGAGTGCGCTGACGCACACCGCGGGAAAACCCACTTGTCGCAGATAAAACAACCATCGAGATGGACGAAACCAGCGCGATAAGAGGTGCGAAATGGGGCGAAAGATTCCTGCAACACTGTACAGTTAACTAAAACTAAATAAGCATAGGTAAAGTTATACATTATATTTGGTTATTCATGAGGGCTAATATGTGTGGAATCGGAATGGTATGTACTGAGTTCGTAGCAAAAAAGTTAATTGTTTCATTCATTTTAGCAGGTTGTTAGTCATTTTTACTCAAATAGGTGTGATGAGGACCGTTCGAATTTTAGTAATGCGATAAGTAGTCAAAAACTTGCAGGCTAATTCTTAGCCTCTATTTCACCTGCAATGTGATGACATTGCACAAAAAATATGAATTACGACTTTATAGAGAAAAAAATGAGAAGATGATAAGTCAAAGCCTTATTTTATTTGGTCAGATTTTGACGCAAAACCGGTTGTATAGCTAATGGTCGAGCTATTTTAGCCATTGGCATCTTATTGGTGCCGAAACCAGACATCACGCAATTCACCTATCAATGAATCACGCCGAATTTGACTTTCATTCAATTTGCGTAACTGGCCTTAGAGGCCTGGGCCGAGCGGCCATCGAGGCCCCGCGGCGGGAGCGTAATTACGCTCGTGGGTTCCACGAACCGCCTGAATCATTCACGACGCGGGATGAATGGCGGCGTGACTCACGCGCCATTCACGGCGGCCGCCGCCGCCGCTCGCCGACAGATGGCGCTGATACGACCGAATACGCTATGGTGGTTTTGAATTTAATTTCTACGTGAAATCAAAATTACGGTGCGTTGGGATAATTTTGAAAATAAGAATCTGTACTAAACCATGTAAGTTTTTTGAGATGTACAACTAGTAGAAGCAAGATTATCGTGTCTAGTATAGTGTTAGCCTGTTAAGTAAATATTTGTTGCAATGAATTACGAGAAATTCTTGATTTTCGGAACTACCCCATGTTCGAATTTACCCCAAAGTACCTTAGTTGCAGATAAGTTTAGAGTGGTGTAGCGTAAAACATATTCCTAGGCATTCTGGAATAGATTTGGCTTACTTTTTCTTCAAAAATAATTAATACGTAACCAGCAAGCTAGTAAATATCGGCATTTATGGACGCCACGCTACTGTTAGCTTAGTCTTAATTTGATAAAATCGGTTCGTAAGAAAATCGGTTTCATAAGAAAATATATAAATTAATAAGCAGGCAATTTTCTAAAGATCGTCTAAATTCCGGGTTTGAAAAGATTTCTGACAAATTTAAGAAGATAATTGGTATTTTAACACCTGCCCACCGCAATAAGAGGGTTCAATTCTACTGTATACCTAATATTATAATTTTCTTTATAATAGTTTGAGAAGATGTTTCGGTTTTTAAAGTTGAAGATGGGTGGAGGTTTGGATGTTTACTGTATTACTGAATAACACGATAAAAATTTAACGCGTTAATAAGAAATTGGACAAACATGCACAAGTAGAACAGAAATAAGCACAGATCACCTTGATCAGGTTGTCTGTGGAAATAAGATACTTTATATCCCGGTAGGTAAGCTCCCTGAGGATAATACTGTGAATAACGCGGGCGAAGCCGTGGGTAAGGGCTATATTTACCAATTTACCAAATTTTTGGCATTTCTATTTTTCCTTGTCTGCTCTATTTTTCTATCATTGTTACCTAACTACGAAGTAGTTAGAGTTACTAGAATAGTAGGTACATTACACAACTAGGGTGGCAAAACAAAGAAAGGCCGAGATCGCAGATGTTTGCGGTCCGAGCTGCAAGCGAGGGACGTAAATATGCAATCGAGGGCTTTCTTTATTACCTCCCGTGTTGTAAGCAGAAAGCGGCTTTTTCCGTACGCGTAGCGTGCGGTAAAAGCCACTTTTTGGCCAGGTGTGGCATAAACGATTATATAAGAGCCAATGTGTTGCAAAGATAATTTACCCCTTGTTCTTCGTACGTAGGTAACCGAGTTAAATAACTAGGTATGTATAAAGAAAAAATATTCTTCGTACAAAACCGGGTAATGTACCGAAAAATTATCTTCTTTGTTTGTACATTAGGTACATAGGTACTAGATTTAATGACAGTTATGTACGAGGAATTATAAATTCTTCATACATGACCCGGTTTTGTACGGAGAACCAGTGCTGGATTTATAAATAGGCCGTATAGGCTGCGGCCTAGGGGCGGCAGCGTCCTAGGGGCGGCAGATTTCAGAGGAAAGGGCGGCTGGTACTTACTATACGGCGTGGGGCCTAGGGCGGCCAACACTATAAATCCGCCACTGACGAAGAACAAGGGATAATTACGGCTGCAAAAATAACACAATTTAGTACGGAAGTATAAGTGCGGAAAGTATCTCTTTCTCACGAGTTTTCTCGAGGTGTCTTAGCCCGGCCTGTCAGGCGAGGGACAAGACTCAGGATGAGTGCAAATGACACTTTCACACGTGTAGGTATCAAACGACGTTTTTAATACATTTGCGAAAAAATTACATTGTCACCATTTAGCTAAATTAAAAGGTACTATTCTGAGAAAATACATACAGGCATATGATAATTTAAGTAGGTATATTTAAGCATGAAAAAGCTATACACATTTTTTTGTTACTGTAAAGTTGGTTGAGCAAATAAACGTATTCTTATTTACGAAAGCTAGCTCTGAAAACTAAATAGCACTTGTGCGAAGAATACAACTTTCTTTGAAAAGTACTGCTTTTTGAGCAAGTGCTGATGCACTTGCTCAAAAGCAGAAAGTTATTTTTCTTTGTTCACCTGTGTAATGAGTACTCACTGTAGGGGATGGGCGGCACGCTGGGCGCCTGGTGCGCGGGCAGCGGCGGCGGCGGCGGCAGTCCTGCGGCCGCGCAGCGCGCGTGCTGCAGGTGCGCGCGCAGCAGCTGCGCCGTCTCTTCGTTACCCTCGCACACCTGCAACAACACTCATCATCATCACCAAATCATTTTACCTTTTCCTATGATCCCAGCGGGTCGAAATAAGAACTCTTTATTTTAAAGTCCCCAATCTGCAGCGGGATAGCCTGGGGACTACAGCCCATTCACTCTCGTCTATGAGAGTAGGCCTGTGCCCAGCAGTGGGACATATGTACACAACACACCTTTTTATGTGCATTCGTTTGCACGGTGGACTTGTGATCGCCCAGTCGCCCTCATACTTTTATGTGTGTGGAGGGCTGGCGACCGCAAGGTCCAATTCAACATTTTTAGATTCTAACACATACAATACTCAACATGCACATCTATTCACACCACGCGGGAAACACAACTCACAGACCAAGGTTTCTTAAACTGTGGTCCACGGACCCCTTAGGGGTTCATGATACGAGATCCAGGGGTGCGTGGCTCGCATACGAAACTAACTTTCAAGTATGTGATTGATTTTCTTTTTCTCTGATTATATTCGTAATAGTAGAGGATCCCAGTATAGAACGACCTTCACCGAGCTGGTTAATGGATGAAAAGTATTGTATATTGAATTGAATATGTTAATAAATATATTGCAAGTGGGTTGCCTAAAAAAATTCAGTCCAGAATATGATTAATTAAAAATTAAAAAAAAATATATTTTTTTAATTTTTCACCGTTTTGTTTAATAGACAAATGACATACCAATCAAAAGTATGAAGCCTATAGAATATGCAAACGTTAGGTTGCCTATATTTTTCCCGTCATAACTTTTGGGTTGCCAGGCATAAACAGGTACATCATATTAGTAATTTGCACTGGTCTGGTTAATGAATAAACTTTATGCCAAAATAAAGATTATTTTATTACGAACACGGTGATATAGGGTTGCCTGCGAAAAATCAGTCCTGAATTCCGGTTGCCGAGTTTTAATAAGTCAAAGCCCTTCAATCTCGGTTGCGTTAAGTTTGCACCTGGTTGGTATGTGATGCCAAGGAAACCAGGTGCAAACTTAGCTCAACCGGTTAATACGAAAAATTTAGAATGAAGTCGGCACGGGTACATCGATATTAGTGATTTGCACTGGTCTGGTTAATGAATAAACTTTATGCCAAAATAAAGACTATTTTATTACGGACACGGTGGTATAGAGTTGCCTGCGAAAAATCAGTCCTGAAGTGCGGTTGTCGAGTTTTAAAAAGTCAAAGCCCTTCAATCCCGGTTGCGTTAAGTTTGCACCTGGTTGGTATGTGGTGCCAAGGAAACCAGGTGCAAACTTAGCTCAACCGGTTAATATGAAAAATTTGGAATGAAGTCGGCACGGGTACATCGATATTAGTGATTTGCACTGGTCTGGTTAATGAATAAACTTTATGCCAAAATAAAGACTATTTTATTACGAACACGGTGGTATAGAGTTGCCTGCGAAAAATCAGTCCTGAAGTGAAGTTGTCGAGTTTTAAAAAGTCAAAGCCCTTCAATCCTGGTTGCGTTAAGTTTGCACCTGGTTGGTATGTGATGCCAAGGAAACCAGGTGCAAACTTAGCTCAACCGGTTAATATGAAAAATTTGGAATGAAGTCGGCACGGGTACATCGATATTAGTGATTTGCACTGGTCTGGTTAATGAATAAACTTTATGCCAAAATAAAGACTATTTTATTACGAACACGGTGGTATAGAGTTGCCTGCGAAAAATCAGTCCTGAAGTGAAGTTGTCGAGTTTTAAAAAGTCAAAGCCCTTCAATCCTGGTTGCGTTAAGTTTGCACCTGGTTGGTATGTGATGCCAAGGAAACCAGGTGCAAACTTAGCTCAACCGGTTAATATGAAAAATTTAGAATGAAGTCGGCACGGGTACGTCGATATTAGTGATTTGCACTGGTCTGGTTAATGAATAAACTTTATGCCAAAATAAAGACTACTTTATTATGAACACGGTGGTATAGAGTTGCCTGCGAAAAATCAGTCCTGAAGTGCGGTTGTCGAGTTTTAAAAAGTCAAAGCCCTTCAATCCCGGTTGCGTTAAGTTTGCACCTGGTTGGTATGTGATGCCGAGGAAACCAGGTGCAAACTTAGCTCAACCGGTTAATATGAAAAATTTAGGATGAAGTCGGCACGGCTGCCGTCCTAGCCTAAAAGGCGACTTTTTACTATGAACTTCCATAGCAAAAAGTCGCATTTTAGACTAAGACGGCAGACGGGTACATCGATATTAGTGATTTGGTTGGTATGTGATGCCAACCAAATCACTAATATCGATTTACCCGTGCCGACTTCATCCTAAATTTTTCATATTAACCGGTTGAGCTAAGTTTGCAAGGAAACCAGGTGCAAACTTAACGCAACCTTAAGTTTGCACCTGGTTTCCTTGGCATCACATACCAACCAAATCACTAATATCGACGTACTCGTGCCGACTTCATCCTAAATTTTTCATATTAACCGGTTGAGCTAAGTTTGCACCTGGTTTCCTCGGCATCGCATACCAACCAGGTGCAAACTTAACGCAACCAGGATTGAAGGGCTTTGACTTTTTAAAACTCGACAACTTCACTTCAGGACTGATTTTTCGCAGGCAAATCTATACCACCGTGTTCGTAATAAAATAGTCTTTATTTTGGCATAAAGTTTATTCATTAACCAGACCAGTGCAAATCACTAATATCGATGTACCCGTGCCGACTTCATTCCAAATTTTTCATATTAACCGGTTGAGCTAAGTTTGCACCTGGTTTCCTTGGCATCACATACCAACCAGGTGCAAACTTAACGCAACCGGGATTGAAGGGCTTTGACTTTTTAAAACTCGACAACCGCACTTCAGGACTGATTTTTCGCAGGCAACTCTATACCACCGTGTCCGTAATAAAATAGTCTTTATTTTGGCATAAAGTTTATTCATTAACCAGACCAGTGCAAATCACTAATATCGATGTACCCGTGCCGACTTCATTCTAAATTTTTCGTATTAACCGATTGAGCTAAGTTTGCACCTGGTTTCCTTGGCATCACATACCAACCAGGTGCAAACTTAACGCAACCGGGAATGAAGGGCTTTGACTTTTTAAAACTCGGCAACCGGAATTCAGGACTGATTTTTCGCAGGCAACCCTATATCACCGTGTTCGTAATAAAATAATCTTTATTTTGGCATAAAGTTTATTCATTAACCAGACCAGTGCAAATTACTAATATGATGTACCTGTTTATGCCTGGCAACCCAAAAGTTATGACGGGAAAAATATAGGCAACCTAACGTTTCCATATTCTATAGGCTTCATACTTTTAATTGGTATGTCATTTGCCTATTAAACAAAACGGTGAAAAATTAAAAAAATTTTTTTTTTTCAATTTTTAATTAATCATATTCTGGACTGAATTTTTTTAGGCAACCCACTTGCAATATATTTATTAACATATTCAATTCAATATACAATACTTTTCATCCATTAACCAGCTCGGTGAAGGTCGTTGTATACTGGGATCTTAGACTATAAGGGATCCGTAAGATTTTTGAAATATTGTACAGTAGAGTTCATCATTATCTGAGCAAAGAACGGATCAAAATTATCTGATCTAGTTCTTATGCGTCTGACAATAGGGTTTTGTTCAGTTGTTTTTGGTCCAATCTTTGCTCAGATAATGATGAACTCGACTGTAGGTGGTCCGTGGCCGACAAAGATTAAAAAACCCTAGCGTAGACCAATAGCGTCGCGTGTTCCCCAAGCACACTCCACACGACGCGGGGGAGGTTTTAGTCCTTAGGCGTTTGGGGATAGAGTCGAGACAACGTGACGCGGGACTCTATTCCCGAGCAAGTTGGGCATGCCTGGACCTGACAGGACGGGCCTGGCAGTATCCAACGAGAATTTCCTCCCTACACGCAAAAAAAGACCCACCTGCAGCCACTGCTGCTCGGAGAGCGCGAGCAGCGCTGCGCCGGAGTCGGGCAGCAGGTGCCGGCGCGGCGCGCGCACGCGGAACGCGCGCGCCGCCCACCGCACCCACTGCCGCACGTCGCACCGCTCCCACTTCACCGGATCTGGAAATGTATAACATTGCCATCAATAACCGACAGTCAGCAAGCACTGCAGTTGCCAAATGCCGATATTCAGGGTAGACATGGCCCGATGAAGCCCTCGATCGGGATGTTAAATGTGCGGTATCAAAGCAGATATTCATGGCGACGATGACTGCTTTACATCGGACAGCTCGTCTGCTCGTTTGCCACTTAAGTAAGTAAATAAAATAAAAATGAAGGCTTCTCAAACATTAAGTTGGTTCATAGTAATAAAACAACTAACTACTAACTAGTGATAATCGCGGAAACCGAAGACAATATTATTAAGTTGGTTATAAATACCACTTGATACATAAGAAGTATCTGGGGGCACGGTAGTGCCCCCGCCAAGTCGAGCAAAACAAGGCACGGCCGTAGCATCCTGTTTGCGAAGCCATTCAGGCCAGTTTCAACCTCCTGTAATTTTGTGCTGGTTGATTTTAAAAACTGGGCGTTTTGGGGCCAATGAGGGTATTTAGAAATCAGAAATCCACCAGCTGGCAGCAGGGTGGCGAAAAGTCTATTTGTCAGTAGATGTCAAAATCAGGTGGTGTGATTGGTGGATCTTGACGCCTACTGTCAAAAAGACCTTTCGCCCCCCTGCTGCCAGCTGGTGGGTTTATGATTTCTAAACACCCTCATTAGGACGTCAATTTTGTTAAACGTTATCGTTCCATACATTATATTTCAATACTAAGGAACTTACTTTGAACCGAATGACGATGTACATATATTTTACATATATAATATTATTATACATATATGTAAAATATTGCTCCCCGATATTAATTTAAATACTAAGACTAAACCAGCCGTTTCACGCTAACAGAGTGACAGTAGGTAAGGTACTTAAATAAAATAAAAGACCCGCGCATCTAATCGGATATTTGCATAACCAATATTGTACGACGAAAGGTTTACCTACCACAAATAAATAAAACGCAATGTCTCGATCATAAAAAGCTCTCCGATGAGGAAAACCAGAGCTTGCAACCATTCCTCATGTAGCTAGTAAACATGACTATTGTGTGCCTTGATGCCTTCACTCTGCGGTTGCCTAATGCCATATGCTTACGTATAGGTAGTTAGTGGAATTATTTATTTATATAAAGAAAAAATTAGGTTTAACATATTTGTATATACAAATATGTTAAACTTATTTTTTTTCTGACTGACTGGCCTTAAATACCTATCGAATAACAAGAAAAAAGATAGGCACAATTTTAAAGTCCTAAGGCTCGTATCTAGTTTACATTCTGAATCTTTTACTACACTCCTCGCGGTCAAAGGATTCGGGTAACCGTAATTTAAATAATAGAAATAGTTGTTTTTCAATATTTCACACTTGTTTCATTTACATAATGTACTATTCTTCAATACCTGGCTGTATTAGCAGTATCGGCTAACCCATCATAAAAATATTATTATCCAAAAATGGTGACTTTTGAAAAAAAGAAAGAAAGAAATACGTTTATTTAGCACAAACTTATTAAAACATTTACAAAATTAATATAATAAAAAATGCTAAATATTATTATTGCGATATTTCACTCCGTTAACGTCACTATTTTTCATGGGTTTTACGAGTTCGATCTAAACCTGAAATTGCTATTATTTTCAGTGTTATTTTTGCAGATAATATCTAAAATTAATTAAAGATCAAAACGGGATTTAATAATTTCACAACCCTGGAGTATTTTAGGAAATCTCCCTTGGGATAATAATGGGGATGATGCAGGCCAAGCCACAGGTAAATGCTGGTTGGACTATTTATTTTAAATTCGTCACTAAACAAAGTTTTAAAAAATATATTACGATATCGAGTTAAGTTTTTTTTTTATTTTCTATTTTGATAGGATAATATAAATAACTGACACTTTTCATTGAATTGCACACTGTCTTCGTGGTAAATACCTACGATAGGTATTAAAATCATAGCCGTGGTCATAGTAATTTATTCATGAACAAACTTCGTTGTGCTTGAAACATAACATGTTCAAAATTAATTACATAAGGTCTCAAATTAATAGTTATCAGAAAATGAAAACGAAAATGATTTATTTACAAGAAGTATAGGAGTATAGGGTGTGTACTGCTGCCATGTAGATAATTAATTAATGTAAGTAGTGGAGTAGAGTCGCCATCAGATATATCTGAGCTGTCAGTGTACTCATAAATATCTGAACACGGCTCTATTTTCATAGCATTAGAGCCGTGTTCAGATATTTATGAGTACACTGACAGCTCAGATATATCTGATGGCGACTGTACTAACCTAGTGATAAGTCTTAATGTAACTAACCAAATATGGATTAATTCCGAAATAAACAATTGAATTGAATAAATCAAAATAGTTATGTATGTGAAGCGATGCAGGCTGTGCGCCAGTACCTAGGCCTAAATGCGCCGGCGCCGGCACCCGCACGCATTTGCAACTACACCAAGCAATAGAGATTTCAGGCCTCCTGTCATCATATACACCGCTACAACAACCACCTTTTTAATATTTGTCCAATAATCATGTACCGGCAATGATTTATCATTCGTGTAGGTAGGTTTTCTTTATTTGCTTAGGTTGGTTTTTTACAATATATCACACAAATAAATCATTTGACTTTACATTAATAAAGCGTCAAAAGAAAAGTTAATACAATTTGAAACATACAACGTTCTATTTTTTTCTAATCTTGTGCCTGATACCTAGAGTTATAATTTCAGCGTTGGTAGAGATTTCACAGTAGATTAGGCTTTGTTATTGTTATAATTTACATTTACCTACCTAATATTTTTTCTTCCATTGTCAGAATAATTGAAAAAAGGAGTCAATCAAAACCTAACACCTAATAATGACCTAATAAGTTGATGTAAATTCATAAATTTGACCTAATCCAACAACTCATATTTCCTGTTGATGGTTTGTCGCGAAATGATTCATCCTTCAAGATCAATTATTTATTTGACATAAGAAAATCTTCGTCATTCTTCCTACTTACGCATACACACACGGTCTAATTAAGTTCCCATTCTTACCTACTGGCTCGCAAACGCATCAAAACAAAACACTGATCGTCTAACACCTCATCACTACAATCTTATTAGATCCGATAATTTTTGGGAGCACTTACGAACATTTAAGGGCCAATATTCAGCGTTTTTACGGCGTTTTATTTTCGTCATTATTGTCTCAGTAAATATTGTTCAAAAAAACGATGCCTAGAGTTAACTTTTTATGAAATCGAAAAACAGTCCCGAGGTTAAGTATAGTTTTATCAAAAATTGTCACGATTTGTCCTTTCGTTATAGTAAATAATCGTCGGACAATAATGATTGTCAAACCGCGCGGTCAAAACGCTCGGAGAATCGCCCTTAAACATTACTAGAACCATTGGTGTGTGTGACTGTCATCGTACCAACTTACTCTTACTCAATCCAGAATACATCATACAGACTCACACAAGCACTGGTCACCTCAACACGCATCATCACTGTAACCAAACTTCTTATTGGATCAAATCCGATCGTTAGGAGCACTTAGAACGCAGTTGACCTAGGATGCGCCGCTTAACACTTTTATTGACAGTAGATCAATTAAATGTTGGTTAACCATATATTGTCGACATAGTGTCAGCCGATGGGTTAAGCGATGCTATGGTGGTCATTACCAGAAGGCACGAGAACGTCGTCCTCATCGTCTCCAGACGTTGAGGGTGCGGGAGAGGTGGCGGGCGGTGGTTGCGCCGGCGCGGGGGGCGCGGAACGCGCGGGCTCCATGCAAGCATCGCGGGGCGCCAGGGTTGCGGGCGGCCGCCGGCGAGAACAGTGGAGAACTAGGCCCGCGCCGGCGCCCGCGCCGCTTATACGCGGCGTCACAGCCGTGACGTCACCTCAATCGCGAAGGAAAACGTATTCTCGGAACTGCAGCGAGCTTTGCAGCTAAGTACGGACCCAATTAACATATGCCATTATGACGCAATTCGACATTTGCGACAAAAGTGCTTATACTCTTTGTAAAAATATATTTATATACTTAAGTATATAGGATGGTTTTGGCTTCGATAAACTGTATCCCATCAAAAACATTACATGTAAAAAGATGCAAGTCTCGCAACGCAGTTCTCCTACAACAAAAAAGTTCTGAGATGTAAAGTTGAACCAAGTCAGTACCGGGGGGTATCAACAGAACTCGATTTCCACCGACTTGCCTATTATTAGATCTATAAAATGTGTTCCTCCACGGTTAAATATAAATAGGCAAGTCGGTGGAAATCGAGTTCTGTTGATACCCCCCGGTACTGACTTGGTTTCACTTTACATCTCAAAACTTTTTTGTTGTAGGAGAACTGCGTTGCGAGACTTGCATCTTTTTACATGTAATGTTTTTGATGGGATCTCATTTCTTTTTGTAAGTGATCTTCGTTTAATTATTACATTCCTATCCATTCTTTTCAATTTGAACTGCAAAACTAACTTTGTAATCGCATGTATTTGTATAGGATTACACACACTTATGCGTGGAGTTGTGACTGAAATTACAACATATTTAGGTTTTTTAGGACTTGATAGGCTAAAAACTAACTATGTTTAAAATTTGGAGCCTGTGAGTCTGCTAGAAGTACCTTAGAATTATGATGATCATCAGTCAGTGAATCAGTGAGTCAGTCAGTCAGTGACAAAACTAAGGAACTTTGACATGCAATTGTTCTTAAACTACACGTTCAAATTGAATGATATATAAAGTCTTATTGTGCCATATATATCCCTGAATTTTCAGGGTTCTAGCTTTAGCCAGTACAAAATTACGGGAGGCTGAAAATGGCCTGAATGGCTTCGAGAAAAGGATGGTACGGCCGTGCCTTTGTTTTGCTCGACTTGGCGGGGCACTGCCGTGCCCCCAGATCTACATATTAAAAAGGGTGAAATTTCAACAAATTTTATCGGTAAAACTGACTTTAATTTTTTTCTCTGGCCATTCTTTTTTTTTTACAGATTTTTAAACTTTTTAATGAAATTTTGGGCTGTACATCTGTTTCATGCGGTTTAACTTTTGGTCTTATTGTTCAAACCTGTAAGAAAAAAATTAAATGATTTTAAGATCAAAATTAAGTGCTAAACGAAAATAAATATGAAAATATGGTCACAAAATTCGCAATTTTTCGAGAAAAACGGCCTTTTCCGTAAACAAACAAAAGCTTTGAAGCCGTTTTTTAATTTTTTTGGTGGATTTTCTTCAGATCGGTGGTTTTTTGTTATTGCTACTAAATAAAGTGTCTATTGTCATGACCCTGCATTTTTTTCTTACAATTTTAAACAATTAGATCAAAAGTTATTTGACGCGGGTCAAACAGATGTACTGCCCAAACACTGAAAGTTTAATAGGTAATCTGTAAAAAAAAAACCGGTCAAGTGCTAGGCGGACTCGCGCACCGAGGGTTCCGTACAAACTCATTAGTAGATACATGAATAGTTAAAGAAAAACTGTACGACGATTAGCTTAGTAAGAGCAAATAAGTATGTGTTAGGATTTTTGAAAATTTCTAAAAAACGGTGCGAGTTAGAAAAACCGTTATATTTTTCCTGTAATATTTAGGATGACATTAATAATCTGTAATTATTACAGATTTTTCGGTTCAGTAACTTCGAAGATAAGAGAGCATTAAAAAACCAATGAAGAAACAACATGTTTCTTTCATATAAAGTATAATAAAAACAACGCGATCTCTCGCTCGATCGTCGCATCTGTAATAGGTTCGCATTGAGGTGAGACACCTGTGTAATATGGGTCCTCATAGATGGCGTTTAGGTTAAAGTCCTATTAAAATAGATGATACGGAAGTCAAAGTAGATGGCAAAATTGAGGGTGTTTACTGGGTGTAACGGTGGACGAATGGTTGAGTCGCTGGGCCGGAAATCCAGAGGTACCGGGTTCGATTCCCGGTCTGTTCACAGGTGAGCGCCATTTAATTTTTCTATGTACTTTGATTTCGTGTATCTATATATGTAACATAGAAATAGAAATGTGGTGTAATTTACCCGCATTAAAAAACCAATGAAGAAACAACATGTTTCTTTCATGTAAAATAAAGTATCAGTTAATTTTACCGATAAAATTGGCCGAAATTTCACCCCTTTTAATATGTACAGTTTATCGAAAACTACCCTTGTACATAGACCCTTCAATATGATTAGAGAAAAGTGGTTTTACCGTTTTTCAAAATTCGTCCCTAAAATGGGGTTGAAATATTGTATAGGGACCAAATTATTTTTAAGTTACAGATCTGAGACTTCGTATATAGACTCTTCAATACAAGTTGAAGAAAGTAGTTTTACCGTTTTTCGAAATTCTTCCCCAATAGGGGTTAAATGGGGGTTGAAATTATTTTTGAAGTTTGAGCTCTGAGACATCGTGCATAGACTCCTCAATAAGAGTAAAAAAAGTGTTTTTTCGTTTTTCAAAATTCATCCCTGAAAAAGGGTCAAACGGGGGTCGAAACTTTGTATGGGGACCAAACGGTATTTGTAGTAGATCTAAACTTCTTATAGCTCCCCTACAAGATGGGCCATCGCTGGCCCAGCGAGATGGCCATGCAATGGTTGATGTCCACACTATGGAATAGGCCATCGTGTAGATGCGTACCGCCATCGCTGGCCTGCGGCCGAAAAACCGACACCGACGCCATCCCACGACCATCGCACGCGCCATAAGCCATCCGTCACCACTATGCCCTCCACACGCAGGCCCATCATAGTGGACCATCACGATGGGCCATCGTGTAGAGGAGCCATCACATATCTTGATGTTTGACACAACTTAATGAAAAATAAATAAAATACCATATGCCAACTGAATGCTATTAAATCACGTCAGTTCTGAACTCAATCAGTCATAGAGAAGAAAACTTCAATTTATAAGCATTTTTACTTCTATGAGGCCTCTTAAATTAGGCGAAGAACACACTGAAATCGCCAGTCGCCGCGACGGGCGAGTCGCGGCGTAACGCCGCGATTTTTTCCGTGTAGCTGCGCATAGTAGCTGCGATTCGCGACGACACGCCCGCGAGTCGCTGCAAGCGGCCGCGATTTACGCGCCTACGCGCGAGTCGCGACTTCAGTGTGCGCCACCCCGCGATTTTTTTCTACAAATCGACGATTCTACATACAAAGTTGAAAATCGCTGAGTCGCGTGTCGCTGCGATTCGCGCTGCAGTGTGAGATCCGCCTTACCTACAACCAAAATTATAGCGACCGAAATAAATATCAAATGTCTATTGATAATTAAAGACGTCTCGCCTGGCAAACTGTTCATCATAATTATCAGAAAACGTTGGAGATAAGCCTTCCCCAAAGAACGTTACTCGTACTGTTGCAGAATTTACCACAGGTAGATACAGTTGCGGAGTGAAAATGTTCGTCACATTTTTGACTCTACGTAAATGAGTGCCTTGATATAACGTTATTTACTTGTAATGCCATCAGGAATACGTGGTTAAAATTGGTCGGGTTATTCGATAACTGTAATGTTACATGTTTTTTATGATTTTTTTTTATACAACTAGGATGGCGAACAAGCGTACGGTCTGCCTGCCTGATGGTAAGCAGTCACCGCAGCCTATGGATTCAATAAATAATAATAATAATAACTAACAATACGGGCAGGGACAGCATCCGCTGGGTGTACACGTTGCCTTTCATTAACTTGTCGAAAGGGCCTCTACGCGTTGGCTTCGGCTCCGCGCACGCCTCCCAAAGGGCCGGGACACCATTGTCCCGTGTACGGGAAAGACTAACAGTATATATGAACATTGTCTGAAATAAATAAATTGCCTTATGATATTGTTTTCCTATTCAAATTGGTTGACTGTACTTACTACGGATCAATTGGGTGACTGTTATGAAGTGAACTGATCAAACCCGACTTATTGCTATCTTCGTGGCTAACTTTATTTCGAGCGGTCCTTCGTTTATATTCCTCGAGGCTGCGCACCGGAAACCCAGCGCGAAACCACAAGAACCATACGATCTGTCATACTAATAGCAGCAAATGTGACGTTCCGCGGGTAAAGGTACCTTATGGATATTGTCGCCTGCGTCGTATCCGACTCCGTTACTATAGGACATCAAGATAAAAGGACGGAAACGACAATATCCATAAGGTACCTTTAACCGCGGAACGTCACATATCGACGGCGGAGTTTGTACACAACTAACCCAAACAACTTAGTGTCGACTATATGTATAGACTCTAGAATTCCTAGGTTGAGGAGGTCGCATCCACGGGAAAGTATAAAGACGAACAAGTAGTCCTACTTCGGCCGTTGAAGAGCGCGCAACACGGATTCATGCAGACGCGCGATAGCACGTCTGTGCACTGTTTTGTAGGTCGGTACAAGATAACGCAGATGGCGGTCTTATACTCTCTGTGGAGTTTTTAGTGTCTGGGCCCCACACCCAGTTACCACATAACCCAGTTTTTCTCGAAGGCTTGGTATCTGGATCGCAGGTCTGCTCCGCGAAATAAAAGGTCGACATATAGCTGTAGGAAGTCACGCTTGGCCGAGCGACCTGGTTCGACCCCAGGCGTTTCCGCCCCTACCTAGTCCGACCCCCTCAGGTGGAGCGGGACTAGCGACCTGGTTCCTGGGGTCAAACCGACCCGACCGGGCCCCCACCTAGTCCGATTCACTCAGGGTGGTCCGGCCAGCGACCTGGTTCGACCCCAGGGAACGCCTCGGCCCCCACTGGGTCCGATTTTTGCAACATCCAGTAAGGATCGCAAGTCAGGCTTCAAAAAAAAATTTAGGAAGTCACACTCACATACCAGGAATGCAATTTTGTAGGTAAAGGTGCATTCTTAATATGTGGCGTTCCGCGGGTAAAGGGACCTTATTTTATTTTATTTATTTATAAAAATACATAACAGGCTTACAGTTGGATATTGTCGCTTGCGTCGTATCCGACTCCGTTACTATAGGACATCAAGATAGAAGGACGCAAACGACAATGTCCTTAAGGTACCTTTAACCGCGGAACGTTAAATTGAATTGTGTAGGTTACCCTTATGCAATTAGAATGAGGAATAACGCCCACGTTAATGACTATGTGCACAAAAATGAGAATGACCCATGCAGCAAATGACGCTTGCTGCGCGAGCAAGCCCGCAAGCAAAAGCTAGTAACCTACCAGATATAAATTGACGACAAGAGATAAGAGGAGTGCCGATAAGAGATAGGCTTGCAGATGGGCTGTTGACTTGGTGAGTCAGCGCTCTTGCGCGGGCTCGCGTGATGTTTCCAGCGCCAGAAGAGATAGCACTTCCGGTCTACTCACTATGCGCAAATACGAGCTAAGTCTGTTTCCTCTCCCGTCACTAGCATTTGTTATCACTATCAGGCGTCATCTCTTAAAATGATAATCGGCTAGGCAAACGGTTTGATCAAGACAAAATACAAATGTTTGTGTTAAATACCGTTATTCGAGTCCGTCGGTTTTCCATACATCAAAAAGAGGGTCATTGTTTACTTCCACTATATCATTATGTTTGACATGACTGTATTTTATAGCTTGATTAATTTTATCATGGTATTGCTTTTTATTTGCGCGAAATTACATGAGAACTCTCAAAAAGCAAAAAAAAATAAGATGCATTGGGGTAATTTCGAACGTGGGGTACTTAATTTTGAAAACTAGGATTTTCTACAAAATCATTCAAAATTTTTAATGTGTGCAATAGTTGAAGCACTATTCGCGTGTCTAGTATGTAGGTATGTTGCGTGGCTTACGAGAAATTCTTAATTTTGGGATTACTCTATGTTCGAATTTACCCCAATGCACCTTTTTTTGTGCTTAAACAAATGCTAGCAACAGCAAAACATACTTTGCATTAAAATATTATAGCTGGCAATACTAGAGAGTAAATGTCAAAACATTACGTTCGAAAATCTTATTGGCATTACCCATTGATTAATTTTGCTTTCAAATATATTTGCTATAAAATGTATAGTCTTGATCCAGTGCAATAGGATTACATATGTTTAAGATAAATATCAAAAATAAAGTTTAATATTAGTTTAAATTGTGTTGCTAAGCGAAAATTCTTTTAAAAATATAGTAAAACTTTGACATGTCACATTCGATTACGACTTCGGAACGATTGAAGTTTCTTATTATGGGAGTTGTGTTTTGATGATAAATGCATATTGTTTCAAGTATACATTGAATTGTATCATTAACTATGGTTATATACGGCGTGTTCATCGTCAGTAAGTCGGGGGGACTTATATACAACTACGACCACAACATACCACGGGTAGAAACGGAGAAAACCTTCGGGTTTCCATTGGACATTAAACTACAATACGAAAATAAGAAAGTAGTCGTAGTATTCGGGCAAAGAGACGGAATAAACGGTAAGCCTAAACGCCTATTCATACAGACTACACATAGTAATCATCAGCACGTTTGATTTCATGTTATAACTTTGATAAAACACTTACGACGTAACCTAATTTATTGATCTTTTTCTAATGATATCTTGCAGTTGGACACGTATTACTCTCCGTAAATGGCTCGCCTGTGTCGGGCAGAACCACAGAAGATGGCAGAGATGTCTTTACCGTCATAGAAACTAAGGTATGGATATTACTTCGCACTTGTCTCTGACTGTTGCGTGTATTTTATTCTGTGTAAAGGTTGCGGTTGTAAAATTGTATAAAATCACAAAATATTAACAAAGTGCGGCCTGCATCAATTTCATTAGCTACTATATGGCCCTTGGGTTGCCGACCGCTGCTCTAGACGGTTCTTCATTTTGCCCATGTCTAAGGTCCTCCCAAGGACCTCAAAATAAATAAATAGTCAGACAGAGCATGCACGGCTACCTATGTGTGCATGCTGCTTGCTGTAGGAAAAAACCAGTTGATGTGTGTGTGCGGCTCGTAAGTACAAGCAGCCGGCAGCTTATTTTATGGTCCTTGGGTCCTCCGATTTTAGAATTTTTAAAGTAATTTCTTTTTTCCTAACCCGATGCCTGGCGAGCTCGTACAACTGGTAGCAACTTCCCTTGTCGCTTGATAGAGCATTACTGTCACTTTCGTAATATATGGAAAAGAAAGGGATAGTCAGTGTTTTTCCCAATGACAAAGAGTCAGCTGTTACAGTGGTGCCAGATGTAGGTTGAAGTCTAGAATGATCCTGTTTTATTTCTAGGAGAACTACCCACTGAGCTTGAAGTTTGGACGGCCACGAGCCACCACAAATGAGAAAATTGTGCTGGCCAGCATGTTCTACCCGCTGTTCGCGCTGGCCAGCCAGCTGAGCCCTGTGCCTAAGTGCTCCGGGATAGAGTCTCTCATAGCTGATACATTCAAGCTCTCCTGCTTCCAAACTCTTACAGGTGAGCAATACTTGCATAAGATTTTATTCACATAACAATGTTCCTCCAACACTTTTTTTTCCTATGGCGCACACGCCATGGATGTGGGTGTATGTTCCAATGTCGAAGTTTGGAATCAGAAACGCAAGGAGAATGTTTGGTCGTAGAAATAATTTCCTCCAACACTTGTACTTTCTAAGTGGCATGTCATATATGGGCCTATATGACGTGCTATCGCGCGTCTGAGTGAATACGTGTCGCGCGCTCCTGAACGGCCCAAGTTGGACTACTACTTCGTCTTTATACTTTGCTTTCACGCCCAACAGCCCGCCTACTTGGCGCTCGTAACGTAACTTTTGCTCAGATGCCGGTCGTTTTTTTTCGTACCGCATTATTGGCCTCACAGACCCGCCTAGCGGGCTCTGCACTTTCTGGGGTATCTCCGATCTCTGTAATTATATTTAATTACTAGTCAAGTCACTATGTCTGTATGAAACTTGCATTATGTAGCTTTAATTTGTGTCCGTCAAGATAGCGTACACCGTAAAGATATTCAGAATCTGATGCAGCCAATAAATAGTACCCAAATAGTACCGACGAAATACCTAGGTGAAAAAAATAGTACCCTTAAACTTTTCGAAATATAAGGCCTGTTCACGGTGTACGCTACCGGCGTCAAGCTGGCGTACACCGTTTGTATCTCTGGAACGGCTTTGTTTTTGGAAACGCTTTATATCTCAAAAAATAGTACCCAAATAGTACCCTAGGGCCCTAAAATTTTATTTCTCTAGCTATCGTAGAAGCCGAGATATAGTGAGCTCTTTCTATAAGGAATTCCCGGGTACGCCAGCTTGACGGTGTGAAATTTTGTACACCGTTAAGTTATGGAATATCTCGGCTTCTACGATAGCTAGAGAAATGAAATTTTAGGGCCCTAGGGTACTATTTGGGTACTATTTTTTGAGATATAAATCGTTTCCAAAAACAAAGCCGTTCCAGAGATACAAACGGTGTACGCCAGCTTGACGCCCGGTAGCGTACACCGTGAACAGGCCTTATATTTCGAAAAGTTTAAGGGTACTATTTTTTTCACCTAGGTATTTCGTCGGTACTATTCGGGTACTATTTATTGGCTGCATCAGATTTTGAATATCTTTACGGTGTACGCTATCTTGACGGACACCTTTAATTTTGGTACAATAAGTAATTCATAAACATGTAAATTGCTACACCCTACCAGGGTACCTATACCTAGGTTTAAGTCCTAATGTATTGGTTTACGTAATAAATAAATACAAAATACTATAATGTGTTGCAGGAGTGAAGTTCATAGTGGTGACGGCGCCCAGCATGACGGGCAGCGAGGCCGTGCTGCGGCGCATCTACGAGCTGTACTCGGACTATGCGCTGAAGAACCCCTTCTACTCGCTGGAGATGCCCATCCGCTGCGAACTCTTCGACACGTCGCTGCACACACTGCTCGAGCTGGTCGAGAAATCCGGCACCGCCAACTTATAGAACATCTACTCTGTTAGCTTTAAGTTTATTTAATGTAAGAGTGCATAACCGGTTTTTTACACCGTTGCGATCGGTTACAGCTGTGACAAATGCTCATTCCTAAAACACCAGCTTTTTAAAATACCAGATTCTCGATGTATCACATTCTCAGTATACTAGATTCCAAAAATAATACATCCAACAAAATCATTTAGATCCTTGAGACCTACGATTTTATAATCTAGTGTAACGGGAATGTGGTAAGACAGAAATCTGATAATTCGAGAATCTGGTATTTTGGGTATGCGGTATTTGGGGCATGTGCGGTGACAAAAACCGGATTAGCACTCCCGAATTTTATGTTAATGTTTATAAAATATACAGTATAAGCTTGATTTTCATTTTCGGCCAGTCTTTTGTGATAGTATAGGGAACTAACTGAGGCGCATGATGGTCTCGTTTTGCCGTCGATGAAGCATCCTTCGATGGTACTACCATATTTGGTTTATTTCAGTCATATTTCTTTACTTCTGCTGCTCTTTTAGTTTACTTAACAAGGTCACTGTCCCCATGCAAAACTATCGGACGATGTCACAAGTCCCAACTGTGCAATCAGTATGGGAAATGACCCCACAGTGGAAGCACGGACTCCTGAAAAAACCTTCATGACCCCACATTGGGGGCACCGGGACAGGGATCGTGTTTATACTAAGAATGAATAAGTAGGTAATAATAATAAATAAAAAACCAAATTAGTTTACAATAAAAAATTTATTGATATAATAATTATTTATTTATAACAATCGAATGGGCGCGGGCCCTCGCTCGCAGCGCTTAACATAACGTCTATCGTTACCTCCTTTGTACTTGCTACGACACACATCACACACACCTTATTGCCTGCTGCGGAACCCTCACCCCGATACCTTACAAGTAGAGTGCATAACCGGTTTTTGATATAACTGGTCTTTGTCATAGCCGGTTATTAAAATCAAAATTAGTCATTATTAAAATCAGATTTGCACTATCCACTTGCAAGTTGCTATAAAAATATAGTAATTGATTAGAAAATAAAAGGGCATAGAAAACGTTCACACATAATTTCGCGATGAAAACAGTTCGGGGCGAGGGGCCGTCCATTATTAACGACGATACAATTTTTAATGTAATACCCTCACAATATTCAAATATTTACAGAGCCGGCTTGTCCCACTGAGCTACCACAAGTTATACAACAGTATCCCTTCGCATTTTTGAATGTATTTCAACAACTAGGAGTAAAGTGAGAGTTGCTTCATGGGACAGAGGCCTGGACTAACATGCAATGTAGTGTCAAACTTAAATCAATCCGTCTGTATTAGTTTAAGTAAGTTGCGAAAGTATTGTAATTTAATTTACTTCGCTTATTTCAAGCGATTTAAATGTAAAAGTAATACCATAAAGCTAACTCGTGCCCAGTAGCAGTCCATTCATTTAACTTCTCAATTCGTCACATACTACCACCTACATACTGTCACCTTTTATCATGGCTAATCAAAAAGTGATAGAAAGTGCCGTAATGAAACATTAGCGGTAATGGACGTACGTGCAACATCGCATGTCAGCCCCGTATGAATTGGACAAGCGAAGCTCCTACAAGGAGCTTTGTGAGAACACCCATTGCACAAATGCTCATTAGTGCTAATTCACCATTAGGCCACTTTCTGATTCGCCAAGATAACTGATAGTATAGGAGTTATGATAAGATTACATTTAATGAGCGTTTGCACAGGGTATAAGCAAACAGAAAAGAGAGGGCACAAACGGTTTTTGCTGCAATACCGGTTAAATCCGGTTTTTCTGCGCCAAATAACCGGTCCAGCGCTCCCTATTCGAGAAGTTGTGGTCGGTACAAAAATAGAGCCGATAGCCGGTCTCCGCTACAAAATAGTTCCTTTGCTCGCTATCAATAAGTCTTAATTACGTCAGCGGTTCGCTGCTGCACCCGCGGGCGCTTCACGCCATATTCGACCTTAACACTCTTAATAAGGCCTGGTTTCCGGGACATATTTTTACACGCATTTTGGCGTTTACTGCATCAAGCTTGAGAGCCTTTGGATTTTCCAACGAAGCAAATAAGTAAGCGCGACTGTCGCACATGCGGCTTTCTCTAGCAGAGTTTTTAACGTATGTTGACGATGATAGTTTATTAATGCGAGGTCCGTTAATTCAAAAACAATCCGTAATAAATGCATCAAACCTTGCCTAAAAATACGCCCCTGGAAACGAAACCTAATTGGGGAGTGCAAAAGCGGTTTTTGTCATAGCAAAACCAGTTAAATCCGGTTATCAGTGTCAATTAAATGAACATTCCCTAGGCCTGAGGTTATGACGTCGACACCCCACCTAGGGGTATTAAGCCCGCGGGTCCTTATGCTAATCCATCCTTAATTTTACTGATATAACAATTTAAGTCCACTTTCAATTATACAATCGAAATACGTACTAAAATAAATATACGGCTAGCGGAACCAAAATTTGTCATCGTTAGTCAAGATCTTTTAAGTCACCCCTTTAAAATAATTTTACGTTAGTTCGAGTCTTACAAGTACGATAGCTACGATTACTCGATCGATTTAGAAGTTAAAACTAATTATACCGAAACCACTCAACCGCCTCATGATCAGTCAACGCGCGCCGTCTAGGGAGTGCAAATCCGGTTTTTACCATAATAAAATCGGTTTTCGGTTAGGAAATCCGGTTTAGCACTCGGCAGGATCGGCTCGACTCGGTCGCGGCTCTAATCGATAATCAGTCGTTTGGTTCCTACGCCTACGTCGCTTATTACAAACATACTCACATAGTCCACCTTATCCGAACGGGAACCGTACCTTTTACATTGTAGTAAACTCACTGCTTTTTCGAATCGAAAAAATAAAAATGACGCAGGGCTGGGTATTTATCGCAAGTATAATCTGAGGTTTACTTTATGCCCGCCGGTGTATACGGTTTTT
The DNA here is from genome assembly GCA_947034925.1 of Eudemis profundana. Classification (NCBI taxonomy): domain Eukaryota; kingdom Metazoa; phylum Arthropoda; class Insecta; order Lepidoptera; family Tortricidae; genus Eudemis; species Eudemis profundana. The sequence continues at coordinate 39,801,581 of OX344796.1, read as the reverse complement.
TTTATTAACTAGGACGTATAGGACATTCTCAATGTCGGTAGACGGTCCCCGTTGCCTAACCTAGCTAACTGTCATCAGCGACCACTCCTACTCTCAACTCCCACACAACCTTCTTTCACTTTACAAATCAATACAAGTCCGACACGAGAATAACTGTGAACAATAAGTTACCTCCCAAGTGGCATACAAGCTGTATGAGAGGTTATACAACCTTTATACTTAAAGCTCTTCAACTTGAGCTCTTATACAACTTGTGTGGTACTCGGGCTGGGAGCGTTTCAAATTTTACCACGGACACACCTTTAGCAACAGCAATTTGATTCAACCCGAGGCGATTGTGTATACATTTTTGGCCATTTCTATTGATCCTGACTCAAAGAGTGATGTGTGGTTTCACAATATCATCACTACAAGATAATATAATAATTTATGTTAAGTTGAACCGGTTAAATTTGACTGTTCAAACAGCAGTATCCATAGTAATCTGAGATCCGAACGCTCCCTAACTAGCTATCGATTATGGTTCCCGTCGGAGTCATTTCAGTCGAAGTCGAGAGTGAATAGGCACTATCTAGGTAAGCATGCTCCATCATCGACTTTATCTTCACTTACCAACAGGTGAGATCAAAGTCAAATGCTTACCTATCGTGAATAAAAAAAAAAAAAAAAAAAAAAAAAAATTTGGTTCAATAATTGTAATGTTGCAAATGGCACGCATATTGCACAAAAATCTTACAATTTAATTTGTGTTTCTCTCTTATTTTTGATATCAAGAAAAAAAATCTCGTTATTCTGACAGACATTTGCCGCCGTAGAAACCATTTTTTACTAAGAGGCGTGTATTCACATCGTCCAGTTTTAAAATAGTAAAAATAGTCTCGAACATAGCTCTGATAATTCGGTATTAGTAATGCATTCGACGGGATACCTCACACATAATCAGTACGCGTTAAAATTATATTAATTTTTAAAGACAAGTTACATGGTATTTATATTTGGCAACCGCGCTTTCCCTGCGGGCGCCGACGGGTCCGCCCCCAACTATTGTAAAAGTTAGAGCCTATTTCAAGATGACAAGTGACATTTTCCTGGTCGATATTTTTCGTGACTATCTGAAATTTGCTGTATTTGTCATTGTAATAAGTAAATCGTAATGAAACGAGATTGTTACAATTGTATAATATGGATTCATCCTTTCGTATGACAGTTCATAAACTTTTATAGTCTGTGGGGCAATCAGTGTAATATTGTCGTCTTTTCGCTCGGTTCATAAATACATAATAAACATTTCTGTGTATTATAATATAAAATATCGCACAGTCTTTCAAGGCAAATGATTGAAAGTTGGAGAAAATGCAATGACTAAACTTAAGATCGTTACCGTTACCCTGAGCTGGAGCGCTGGGGTTGGAGCAAAGGTACTTGACACAATGCGCGGTAGTGTTGTTGCGGACTCGGTGTTGGGGCGGCGCCCGGACCCCGCGCCAGGACGGCGCTCTCTGGAAAACAATATTAACATTACAAACACCATTTTAACCCGGCGTCAGTCGGGTTGGGTCGTAATGACCCGCAATGATTTTAAACTAGCAGCGCGGGCCCCACAGCCGGAGGGAGTAGTCGTCGGAGGCGGAGGCGAGCACGTCGTGGTGCACGGGGCTCCATGTGTAGTGTAGAGGTACGTACACTAGCAGCGCGGGCCCCACAGCCGGAGGGAGTAGTCGTCGGAGGCGGAGGCGAGCACGTCGTGGTGCACGGGGCTCCATGTGTAGTGTAGAGGTACGTACACTAGCAGCGCGGGCCCCACAGCCGGAGGGAGTAGTCGTCGGAGGCGGAGGCGAGCACGTCGTGGTGCACGGGGCTCCATGTGTAGTGTAGAGGTACGTACACTAGCAGCGCGGGCCCCACAGCCGGAGGGAGTAGTCGTCGGAGGCGGAGGCGAGCACGTCGTGGTGCACGGGGCTCCATGTGTAGTGTAGAGGTACGTACACTAGCAGCGCGGGCCCCACAGCCGGAGGGAGTAGTCGTCGGAGGCGGAGGCGAGCACGTCGTGGTGTACGGGGCTCCATGTGTAGTGTAGAGGTACGTACACTAGCAGCGCGGGCCCCACAGCCGGAGGGAGTAGTCGTCGGAGGCGGAGGCGAGCACGTCGTGGTGCACGGGGCTCCATGTGTAGTGTAGAGGTACGTACACTAGCAGCGCGGGCCCCACAGCCGGAGGGAGTAGTCGTCGGAGGCGGAGGCGAGCACGTCGTGGTGCACGGGGCTCCATGTGTAGTGTAGAGGTACGTACACTAGCAGCGCGGGCCCCACAGCCGGAGGGAGTAGTCGTCGGAGGCGGAGGCGAGCACGTCGTGGTGCACGGGGCTCCATGTGTAGTGTAGAGGTACGTACACTAGCAGCGCGGGCCCCACAGCCGGAGGGAGTAGTCGTCGGAGGCGGAGGCGAGCACGTCGTGGTGCACGGGGCTCCATGTGTAGTGTAGAGGTACGTACACTAGCAGCGCGGGCCCCACAGCCGGAGGGAGTAGTCGTCGGAGGCGGAGGCGAGCACGTCGTGGTGCACGGGGCTCCATGTGTAGTGTAGAGGTACGTACACTAGCAGCGCGGGCCCCACAGCCGGAGGGAGTAGTCGTCGGAGGCGGAGGCGAGCACGTCGTGGTGCACGGGGCTCCATGTGTAGTGTAGAGGTACGTACACTAGCAGCGCGGGCCCCACAGCCGGAGGGAGTAGTCGTCGGAGGCGGAGGCGAGCACGTCGTGGTGCACGGGGCTCCATGTGTAGTGTAGAGGTACGTACACTAGCAGCGCGGGCCCCACAGCCGGAGGGAGTAGTCGTCGGAGGCGGAGGCGAGCACGTCGTGGTGCACGGGGCTCCATGTGTAGTGTAGAGGTACGTACACTAGCAGCGCGGGCCCCACAGCCGGAGGGAGTAGTCGTCGGAGGCGGAGGCGAGCACGTCGTGGTGCACGGGGCTCCATGTGTAGTGTAGAGGTACGTACACTAGCAGCGCGGGCCCCACAGCCGGAGGGAGTAGTCGTCGGAGGCGGAGGCGAGCACGTCGTGGTGCACGGGGCTCCATGTGTAGTGTAGAGGTACGTACACTAGCAGCGCGGGCCCCACAGCCGGAGGGAGTAGTCGTCGGAGGCGGAGGCGAGCACGTCGTGGTGCACGGGGCTCCATGTGTAGTGTAGAGGTACGTACACTAGCAGCGCGGGCCCCACAGCCGGAGGGAGTAGTCGTCGGAGGCGGAGGCGAGCACGTCGTGGTGCACGGGGCTCCATGTGTAGTGTAGAGGTACGTACACTAGCAGCGCGGGCCCCACAGCCGGAGGGAGTAGTCGTCGGAGGCGGAGGCGAGCACGTCGTGGTGCACGGGGCTCCATGTGTAGTGTAGAGGTACGTACACTAGCAGCGCGGGCCCCACAGCCGGAGGGAGTAGTCGTCGGAGGCGGAGGCGAGCACGTCGTGGTGCACGGGGCTCCATGTGTAGTGTAGAGGTACGTACACTAGCAGCGCGGGCCCCACAGCCGGAGGGAGTAGTCGTCGGAGGCGGAGGCGAGCACGTCGTGGTGCACGGGGCTCCATGTGTAGTGTAGAGGTACGTACACTAGCAGCGCGGGCCCCACAGCCGGAGGGAGTAGTCGTCGGAGGCGGAGGCGAGCACGTCGTGGTGCACGGGGCTCCATGTGTAGTGTAGAGGTACGTACACTAGCAGCGCGGGCCCCACAGCCGGAGGGAGTAGTCGTCGGAGGCGGAGGCGAGCACGTCGTGGTGCACGGGGCTCCATGTGTAGTGTAGAGGTACGTACACTAGCAGCGCGGGCCCCACAGCCGGAGGGAGTAGTCGTCGGAGGCGGAGGCGAGCACGTCGTGGTGCACGGGGCTCCATGTGTAGTGTAGAGGTACGTACACTAGCAGCGCGGGCCCCACAGCCGGAGGGAGTAGTCGTCGGAGGCGGAGGCGAGCACGTCGTGGTGCACGGGGCTCCATGTGTAGTGTAGAGGTACGTACACTAGCAGCGCGGGCCCCACAGCCGGAGGGAGTAGTCGTCGGAGGCGGAGGCGAGCACGTCGTGGTGCACGGGGCTCCATGTGTAGTGTAGAGGTACGTACACTAGCAGCGCGGGCCCCACAGCCGGAGGGAGTAGTCGTCGGAGGCGGAGGCGAGCACGTCGTGGTGCACGGGGCTCCATGTGTAGTGTAGAGGTACGTACACTAGCAGCGCGGGCCCCACAGCCGGAGGGAGTAGTCGTCGGAGGCGGAGGCGAGCACGTCGTGGTGCACGGGGCTCCATGTGTAGTGTAGAGGTACGTACACTAGCAGCGCGGGCCCCACAGCCGGAGGGAGTAGTCGTCGGAGGCGGAGGCGAGCACGTCGTGGTGCACGGGGCTCCATGTGTAGTGTAGAGGTACGTACACTAGCAGCGCGGGCCCCACAGCCGGAGGGAGTAGTCGTCGGAGGCGGAGGCGAGCACGTCGTGGTGCACGGGGCTCCATGTGTAGTGTAGAGGTACGTACACTAGCAGCGCGGGCCCCACAGCCGGAGGGAGTAGTCGTCGGAGGCAGAGGCGAGCACGTCGTGGTGCACGGGGCTCCATGTGTAGTGTAGAGGTACGTACACTAGCAGCGCGGGCCCCACAGCCGGAGGGAGTAGTCGTCGGAGGCGGAGGCGAGCACGTCGTGGTGCACGGGGCTCCATGTGTAGTGTAGAGGTACGTACACTAGCAGCGCGGGCCCCACAGCCGGAGGGAGTAGTCGTCGGAGGCGGAGGCGAGCACGTCGTGGTGCACGGGGCTCCATGTGTAGTGTAGAGGTACGTACACTAGCAGCGCGGGCCCCACAGCCGGAGGGAGTAGTCGTCGGAGGCGGAGGCGAGCACGTCGTGGTGCACGGGGCTCCATGTGTAGTGTAGAGGTACGTACACTAGCAGCGCGGGCCCCACAGCCGGAGGGAGTAGTCGTCGGAGGCGGAGGCGAGCACGTCGTGGTGCACGGGGCTCCATGTGTAGTGTAGAGGTACGTACACTAGCAGCGCGGGCCCCACAGCCGGAGGGAGTAGTCGTCGGAGGCGGAGGCGAGCACGTCGTGGTGCACGGGGCTCCATGTGTAGTGTAGAGGTACGTACACTAGCAGCGCGGGCCCCACAGCCGGAGGGAGTAGTCGTCGGAGGCGGAGGCGAGCACGTCGTGGTGCACGGGGCTCCATGTGTAGTGTAGAGGTACGTACACTAGCAGCGCGGGCCCCACAGCCGGAGGGAGTAGTCGTCGGAGGCGGAGGCGAGCACGTCGTGGTGCACGGGGCTCCATGTGTAGTGTAGAGGTACGTACACTAGCAGCGCGGGCCCCACAGCCGGAGGGAGTAGTCGTCGGAGGCGGAGGCGAGCACGTCGTGGTGCACGGGGCTCCATGTGTAGTGTAGAGGTACGTACACTAGCAGCGCGGGCCCCACAGCCGGAGGGAGTAGTCGTCGGAGGCGGAGGCGAGCACGTCGTGGTGCACGGGGCTCCATGTGTAGTGTAGAGGTACGTACACTAGCAGCGCGGGCCCCACAGCCGGAGGGAGTAGTCGTCGGAGGCGGAGGCGAGCACGTCGTGGTGCACGGGGCTCCATGTGTAGTGTAGAGGTACGTACACTAGCAGCGCGGGCCCCACAGCCGGAGGGAGTAGTCGTCGGAGGCGGAGGCGAGCACGTCGTGGTGCACGGGGCTCCATGTGTAGTGTAGAGGTACGTACACTAGCAGCGCGGGCCCCACAGCCGGAGGGAGTAGTCGTCGGAGGCGGAGGCGAGCACGTCGTGGTGCACGGGGCTCCATGTGTAGTGTAGAGGTACGTACACTAGCAGCGCGGGCCCCACAGCCGGAGGGAGTAGTCGTCGGAGGCGGAGGCGAGCACGTCGTGGTGTACGGGGTTCCAGGCCACGGCGTTGACGCAGCGCGAGTGCCCCGCCACCACCGCCACCGGCTCCTCGCCCGAGATGTGCCAGATGTACACCTGCAGATGTCACCAAAAACAATATATAACATGAAGATACTCGTAAAGTGTAGTCCAATGCAATGCACCGATCAATGTCTGTGGTGCAACACTACTCCGCCCGCCCTTCACAATAGGGAATATGCGTGAATTTTGTTTGTCCCATTTCTTAATATGAATTTACCGTAAAAAGATGACAAAGTGAAAATTAAATTAAAATCGACCGAGAAACCCGGAAGATAAAAACATTCAAGTCACTTATTAGACGGAGAGCGGTAGTTCTAATAGCGTTTCAACCGCTCTCACTTTCCTGGTAGAATTACGAAGCATTTCCCCGTAGACTCGGATTACTATTTTAGGCTATTTTGTAGAATGCTAGTACTTGTAGAAAATAACAGAAAATGGTAATCCGAGCCTACAGGAAAATAGTCAAAAATTCTACCAGGAAAGTGAGAGCGGTTGAAACGCTATTAGAATTGCGCAGGGATCCGATATGGTCTATGACGTAATAGTACACGGCCGCCATACAAACTCCACATTATATTGTTTTGCTAGAAAGAGATAGAGATAAATATTTGATGGCTTATATCTTGGTTATTTTTTATAGTTATTCGATTTTTTTTCCTACTGTTTCTTATATGAATGAGCTTTTATTGAAGCAAACAACAAAATATCATACATATTATAGCAAAATTTGGTATTATAGCAACGTTTACTGCAATATAGGGACATTTAATATACAGGGTGAATTTCAAATCGTGAATCGTAACCACGTTTACCGGCAAAGCTACTTAAGACTAATACAGAACACTAGTGTTGATTACAATTAAAGACCCGCTTAATTAATTATGAACAAAACCAGAAAGGCATTTTTATACCATTAATCGTAATAAAACTGAATTATTTTATGAGTAAATACGATTTAAATACTTATGTTGACAATGTCGACGATGTTGACATTATTGACAATACGTGCCAAAATTCTATCCAGCCAACTTCAATATTAGGAGGTTGGATATGGTTAATGTTGAAATTTTCATGACAAGTACGAAACATGAATGTAGGGTGACCACGAGATTTTAAAAATTAGGATAAATCAAATTAAAAGTGGACAAAATAAAAACGTACTTAATTTAGGTTTAAAAGCATTGTAAGTTATTGTTAACTATGTATAGACTTAAAAAAAAATATTACGATTCACGATTTAAAATCGCTCGTATCCAAAATACCGCATTCCCGAAATACCAGATTTTTCAAAAAACCAAATTTTCGATTTATGAGATTCCTGTCTTACCACATTCTCGTTACACTAGACTATAAAATCGTAAGTTACTCAAGGATCTAAATCACTTTATTGGGTGTGTTATTTTGGGAATCTTGTATACGGAGAATCTGGTGTATCGGGAATTCGGTATTTTAAAAATCTGGTATTTTAGGAATGCGGTATTTTAGGAATGAGCGTTTAAAATTGACCCTGTATTGCAGTAAACGTCTGTATACCTTGTTGTCCTCGCTGCCGGAGGCGACGAAGTCCTGCCGGGCGCCGCCGAAGCACGCGTGTATGGTGAAGTGCCCCTGCGACAGCCCGCGGAAGCGCCGCACCAGCGCGCGGGCTCCTACAACACATATTTTAAGCGATGCTGTGAATCTCATTCTGCTAATTCAGTGGTGAGCGAGGACCATTAAAACAAGAGGACTATCATTCTCCATACCCCGACCGCAAGGGGATGTCCAGGCAAAAACTAGATGGCGCTAAAAAACTAAACATTTAACGATGTTATAATTGAGCAAAGAAACATAGTATAGTAACAATTAGTTCGTAAACAGCTAATAATAAATAAATTCTAACATTTAAATATCGTGTCACGCATGCAAACTTGAATAATTGTAAATCATATAATTCTTATACCAAGCTTATACATAGATGGCGTTGTAATATCGGGCAACTTTGTATGGAGAATGACAGTCCTCTTGTTCCTTGGTCCTTGGTGGTGAGCAAACTTTCCTCATGGGGGACAGAAAATAGCCATAGCTAAACATATTCACGAGATACTACATTACTATTATGACGTTTTGTATAATCGCGGAATTCGGAAACTTACATCATTGAAATCAAATTTTAAAGAAGTTGATTCCATATTTGCTCAACTTTATCCGGGATTTTGCCAACTTTAGGTATAAAAGCATCCAAATTTCCGATGCCCGGTGATCAGTAAACAGAGGCTTCGTTTGGAAATAGTACAACTAGGGTGGTAAAATAAAGAAAGGCCGAGATCGCAGATGTTTGCGGCCCGAGCTGCAAGCGACGTAAATATGCGATCGAAGGCTTTCTTTATTACCTCCCGTGTTGTGTACAATCGGAGACACACTTAACTGCCCATCTGTATTTTTTTTTGTTAGCCCTGCGTAGTGTCCCACTGCTGGGCAAAGGCCTCTCCATTTGACTTCCACAAACCTTATTACAATGGGATAAATTCTACTAATGGTCACTTAACAGTGTCTTCGTTTGTACATAATTTTATGTCTACACCATTAATTTTATGTCCAGAAAGCGGCTTCTTCCGTGCGCGGAGCGTGCGGTAAAGGCCACTTTTTGGCCAGGTGTGGCATGAAATATGATCGGCGAATACTCACGTATATCCCAGAGGTGCACGCCCTGGTTGGCCACGTTGAGCAGCAGCAGCGAGTCGGCCGCGTCCACGCACAGCGCCATCACCGCGTGCTCCTCTTGGATCCTGGAAAATTGCGACCATGTCTCAAGATCCTTATAATATACGAAGTATTCGCTTAGCTGTAGGGCAGCGGTCGGCAACCTGCGGCCCGTGAAGGCTCACTTGCGGCCCGCGAGCCCCTGACTATGGGGTCATCCATATAGTACGTCACACCCATGAGGGGAGGGGGGTCTAGCCAAATGTGACAGCCTATATTAAAAAGATGAAATATGTTAGGAAAAAGTGTGAGATGGGAGGGGGGATTCTAAGTCTGAAAAATCGAGTGACGTACTTTGTGGATGGCTCCTATTTTGTATGTAGGTAAGAAAGGGCGCTATATTCAGAATTGTATAAAATTACAAAATAATAACAAAGTCAATATCGTTAGGTATTATGTGGCCCATGGCTGCTAAAACGTTGCCGACCGCTGCGCTGCTGTAGGATCTTAGAAAATTAATATAAAATCAGATGACACTGTCATCACAGTAGTTGAAGGAAGATGCGAAGTGGAGGAGACAAGTACGGAAAGCTGACCCCACCACCATGTGGGATAATAGCTAGGAAGAGAGAGAGAGAGACTGTCATCACAGTACTTTAAAGGTTGATATCAGCTAGCACAAGACGGCCGGGAACTATCTCGTACGCCGCACAATAATGGCCAATGAGAACGAGCGTACATCGCTCTGCGTTACAGATGTGCTTTCCCATTGGCTGCTAACCGTGCAAAACGACAAGACGATTACTTACCGTACACGAGTTTCTAAGATTTCAAGTCAGCCGCCATATAACTTGGAAGCTTCTTATGCTCTAGTTCCCAAACGACTAACGCTCGCGAGAGGTCCGCTTTGCAGTCCTAGTCTAAAACGCGACATAAGTCGTCATACAAGTGCCTCAGAGCGGCCACACATTGGGCCAATAATTCAGGGTGTCACCATGCCCTAACTCATTAGAGCTAGGATAGAGTCTTCAGACTGCAACTGGTAGACCAAGCTATTAGCAAATCATTACAAAAAAAATTGGGCCGATAATGGCGGCCACTAAACGCGACCACAAGTGCCTCAGAGCGGCCGCCATTGGGCCACTAGTGGCAGCCACAAGTGGCGCCCGCCACTCCCGCGGCTCGTGGCCTGAACCCGGCCACGAGCACGTCCGGTGTGCGCCGATGCTACACACAATGTGTGCGGCCTCCTAGACTATGACAGTAGCGCAGTCGGGCACGCGTCTGTTTATGGACTATTTCCACCAAACGCATCGGCTCGGCACGGAAAGAATACGAACGGACGATACGGCGACAACCGATCGCGTCCGGCAGCGTGTCGACGCATACGATCGGCCGGTAACAGCCGTCCGCGGCCGACAGAATGTCGACGCACACTATCGGCACCGTACCGTTGCCTGGGAACGTAACCGCACCCAGTCCAATAGTTTCGCGGCGGTGGCATCGACAGCCGAAAGGTTCCGATCGCACACGTCGACACCCGAACGGGGCTGAGGATCGTGTAGCGGAAGACGCCTTCAAGCTGTTGTGCGCAGCTTGGTAATGTAGACTTAAAAACAGTACACATATGATTCAGTATCGTTTAAAGGCTATAAAGTTCTTTCCGTACCGAGCCGATGCGGGCCGTTTGGTGGAAATAATCCTACAGAGTCCAATGATATTTTATAAGAAGATACGTTATACGCATACTCGCCAGCTGAGAAATATGCTTTCAAGAAAGCAGCAGCACACATTGGTACCTCACTGTACGGTGTACATACTCACACATATTAACAGATTGCATAAAAGAGATGGCATAGTTACAATAATGCAAAAAAAAGAGACAGCTAGCTTTTTGTTACTTGCGCGATTAATTTTTAAACGTAACCGAGTGAACCCATCGGCTAGATTCGGATTGACTCGGAGCCTGCTCGGCGCTCGCAGATTAAGCACGCAGAAGGTTGGTTATCCTTGTCACTCTCATTGTCAAAGACGTAAGTTTGTCTCTTTCATTCAAATGACCTCTATGGTAGTAAGATGGCGTCGTATTTGAAAAATAAAATAATAAAAATGATAAAATTAAATTATTTCAGCGTACTTACAGGTGATATGTGATCCCTTGCGCTTTGTTGCACTTTTTACTATGATTGGTGCACTTTCTGATCACACACGACGGCATTTTTTTTGTGAATCTTGTAAATATTCACCCTTGACATCGTCGTGCGTTTCGTTGACCGACCCGCGAGTGACTACCCACTACAAAAAGGGCACCAATACATTTATCGTGGTTTCAGTGCTTCACTTTTGGAGTGCTTGTAACCTATCTACTTATAAAATATCATTGACAGAGTCATAGTGTAGTGAGGGTGTCGGTACTGACAGGTTGCAGTCGGTGAGGTCGGTGAAGTCGTAGTGCCGCACGCGGTGGTGCGTGTCGGCGGCCAGCACGCCGCGCCCGTCGCCGCGCGTCGCCAGCGCGTTCACTCGCACGCCGTCCCAGCTGTTTAGCAGCTGGCCCTGGGAACAACAACCAACATTATAACCCAAAAGTTCCGAAGTCACATTTCCAAAAGTATCCTTACCAAAGTAAGACAAACAAGTAATCCAATTTCGGCCGACCAGCCCAGTCCGATCCACTCAGGGTGGTCCGGCTAGCGACCTGGTTCGACCCCAGGGAACAAAGCCCAGGTCAAATGACCGCTATGCCCAATAAGGGTCGCGACTTAGTCAGTCTTCAAAAAAAACCGGCCGTTTAGGAGGGCGCGACACGTATTCACACAGACGCGCGACAGCTGTATTGTGTCGTTACTCTAAAAGTTAGCAATTAACAAACCTCACAACTCCGGTATCGTCTTTCCTCTTTCCAAGGTTTAGTTAGACAGTAATTGAAACCGACAGAAATCTCACTTGGTGAAGAACGAAATGAAGTAGATATATAAAGACTACTACCTAACTCTCACCTAACTCTCAGCTCTGTCGGGTTTGGGACCAGATTTCATAGAAATTTACCAATGGTCTTCAGAAGCGTATTTAGGCTGTCCTTATCTCGTGCATATACGTCACGACCAGCGGAGTGGGGCAGTTTATACCCGACTGTTGCAGAGAGTGGTGGTGTTCTGCCGAGCTAAGTCTACATTATACAGGGTGTCCCATACTGACACGTCACAGTGACACTGGAGGTAGACCAGGTTAAGAGGTACCAAACCAACTTAACATGACTCCAGTAAAAGTGGCAGTGTGCACGCGGAAAATTGTCAAGGTTAGTTTTTTTGGGAAAGTAAATTTTTGGTCAGCCGTTATTAAAATTGATCCGCAAAAAAAAATAAGCAGTTAAATCATTTGGGCAGCATACAAAGATTTGGCTGGCAATAAATAAAATCGGGCGGCAACTCTTGTTCAGCAAACAGTTTAAAAACGGTTAACATTTTAACCAATATTAATCTGCTTTTTTTATCATTTGGCTGCCTAATAAACAGTCGAGCTGCAAAATAATTACTTGGGTAGCAAGATTTTACAATTGGTCAGCAGAGAGTTTAATTGAGATATACAGGGTGTCACTGTGATATATACTGGGTGTCACTGTGATATATACAGGGTGTCACTGTGTTATATACAGGGTGTCACTGTGATAGATACAGGATGTCACTGTGATATATACAGGGTGTTACTGTGTTATATACAGGGTGTCACTGTAATGTATACAGGGTGTCACTGTGATAGATACAGGATGTCACTGTGATATATACAGGGTGTCACTGTGTTATATGTATACAGGGTGTCACTGTAATGTATACAGGATGTTACCGTGATATATACAGAATGTCATTGTGATATACAGGGTGTCCCTTAAACCAACTTTTATACGATCAGGGCTGATAGACCAGCTCATAAAAACCTAGATTAAGCAAATTTGACTTCAGTAAAAATCTCTTAGTTTTCGAGATATTGACGTTTTTGTAAAACTCGTGCTAAGTGATACCCTGACTCGGTGTTTTGAGTGTCATTGCTAAAATATCAAGTATTTTACAAATCTGTTTTTTGCTATGTGTGGCCAAATAACTATGCTATTGAACGTATTTTCTATGTTTGCTAATTTATTCATGCTGTGGACACAGTACAATAACAAAAAAAAATTATTCGATTTTTTTCAAATTTCACCTCTGACTTTGAACTAGCGTGGTGAAAAAAAAATGTACCAACATAACCAGGCACTCAACGTAAAAAAATTGCGCATTTATTGTAGTTTCTAAAATGGTATAAAATTTACTAAACACTGTAATAATTTTTGAAATAATGATATTTTGTTACAAAATTAACTGTCTGCCGCCTTCATCGCATACGATCCGGTTGAACTAAGTTTGCACCTGGCGTGCTTGACATCACATACAAATTAGGTGCAAACTTCACGTAATCGTCAATATCTCGAAAACTAAGAAATTTTTATGAGGTCAATTTTACTCAGTCTCGTTTTTTATGAGCTGGTTTATCAGCCCTGTTCGCCATTTTGTAAAAGTCGCGAATTTTGATAGCCTGGATCAGTCTTTCGAAAGTCATGACTTCAAATTTCAGTATTTTCTTAATCTGCTTTTTGTTTTAAACATTACTTAATAATTATGCTATCATACCTTATCAAAATAAATTAGATTTTACGTGATTCAAAATATGACCTCGGATTTGAATCGCGTAATACTTAAAACAAATTTACCATGCTAAAATAAAAAAAAATAATGTAGTTTAAAATAGTAAGATTTTACACACTAGACATCGTAGTTTTTAAGATAATAGCATTTTAATTCAAAAGGCGGTTGTACTACAATATTCCATTGGTTAAATTTCGTACCAGAATTTGAATTTCGAACAGAAAAGGTATGATAGCATAATTATTAAGTAATGTTTAACAAAAAGTAGATTAAGAAAATACTGAAATTTGAAGTCATGACATTCGAAAGACTGATCCAGGCTATCAAAATTCGCGACTTTTACAAAATGGCGAACAGGGCTTATAAACCAGCTCATAAAAAACGAGACTGAGTAAAATCGACCTCATAAAAATTTCTTAGTTTTCGAGATATTGACGATTACGTGAAGTTTGCACCTAATTTGTATGTGATATCAAGCACGCCAGGTGCAAACTTAGTTCAACCGGGTCGTATGAGATGAAGGCGGCAGACAGTTAATTTTGTAACAAAATATCATTATTTAAAAAATTATTACAGTGTTTAGTAAATTTTATACCATTTTAGAAACTACAATAAATGCGCAATTTTTTTACGTTGAGTGCCTGGTTATAATGGTACTTTTTTTTTTCACCACGCTAGTTCGAAGTCAGAGGTGAAATTTGAAAAAAATCGAATAATTTTTTTTTGTTATTGTACTGTGTCCACAGCATGAATAAATTAGCAAAAATAGAAAATACGTTCAATAGCATAGTTATTTGGCCACACATAGCAAAATACAGATTTGTAAAATACTTGATATTTTAGCAATGACACTCAAAACACCGAGTCAGGGTATCACTTAGCACGAGTTTTACAAAAACGTCAATATCTCGAAAACTAAGAGATTTTTACTGAGGTCAAATTTGCTTAATCTAGGTTCTTATGAGCTGGTCTATCAGCCCTGATCGTATAAAAGTTGGTTTTAGGGACACCCTGTATACAGGGTGCCATTGTGTTATATACAGGGTGTCACTGTGATATATACTGGGTGTCACTGTGATATATACAGGGTGTCACTATGTTATATACAGGGTGTCACTGTGATAGATACTGGATGTCACTGTGATATATACAGGGTGTCACTGTGTTATATACAGGGTGTCACTGTGATATATACAGGGTGTCACTATGTTATATACAGGGTGTCACTGTGATAGATACAGGATGTCACTGTGATATATACAGGGTGTCACTGTGTTATATACAGGGTGTCACTGTAATGTATACAGGGTGTCACTCTAAAAACGAAACAGCTCCCAAAAATAGGTAGGTTAGGGTTATTTTTTTTTGATGACCCTAAAACGAAACGGCTCCCAAAAATAGGTAGGTTAGGGTTATTTTTTTTGATGACCCTAAAAACGAAACGGCTCCCAAAAATAGGTAGGTTAGGGTTATTTTCTTTTTGATGACCCTAAAAACGAAACGGCTCTCAAAAATAGGTAGGTTAGGGTTATTTTTTTTGCTGACCCTAAAAACGAAACGATACACGTTGTGAATAAATAATATAACTTCTAAACATTATGAGTTGTATAAAAAATCGAAATACCAATTTTATATGAGCCCATCACAGTGACACCCTGTATACATTACAGTGACACCCTGTATATAACACAGTGACACTATGTATATATCACAGTGACACCCTGTATATATCACAGTGACATCCTGTCCTGTATCTATCACAGTGACACCCTGTATATATCACAGTATCACTCTGTATCTATCACAGTGACACCCTGTATATATCACAGTTACATCCTGTATCTATCACAGTTACACCCTGTATATAACACAGTGACACCCTGTATATATCACAGTGACACCCTGTATATATCACAGTGACACCTGCTACTTGACAGCTGACAATTACCGAATGACAAAATGCGCACACGATTGGCGGCAGAATAGTTGCGCCCAGTTAGGTTTTATTGCCCCCTTTTTTTTGATGAACAAAATGAAATATTTTGCTTACCTACTGATTGCTTACCAAAATTTGATTTACCGTAGATCGCTTAATGCAGCTCAAATATTTAATTTGCTGACCAAAATAATTTAGAGCAGATCAGTATATCATTAATTGCAGCCTGATTTATAAATGTTTGCTTACCATAAGTTGCTTACCAACTAGCTATTTTGGCTGACCAAATACATATTTCTGCTGACCAAAATATGAATATTTTGCTGATCGATTAAATGATACCCGTTTTTTTGATGTGTACGGTAACATGAATTGTTAATTAAGGTTACAGAAATGGTATTTTACCCAAAAACTAAGTAAAATTGAAAAAAATACTAGTTTGATCTTGAGTTAATTCACAGCGAAACATTAACATCGACTTTAACCACCAGTAGTGAAAAAAAAATTACGGTCGGCGGGTCATGTTAAGTTAGTTTGGTACCTCTTGACCTGGTCTAACTCCAGTGTCACTGTGACGTGTCAGTTATGGGACACCCTGTAGTAACGCACACATATAGACAGTCCTGGGTGAAGACTGGGATACTACACGGGCCAATGTCTGCCGCCCTACTAAAGCACCTAGTGCTTTTAATTCGGACATGGGTCTGACTTGCGGCGCCTCTCGCGCCCTGAGCCATGCCTCCCTTGGCCCTAGGGTAAACAAACTGATGGTTCTTCGGTATAAATGGATCGTATTGTTAGCTCACATCCTTGCTGCAGTGGTAGAACTGTCCGCGCGCGCCGCCGCACACGAACTTGTCGGAGCCGGCGTGCCACGCGACCGCCGTGAGCGAGTCTTCTTGCGAGTGAGACATCTTCGTCTGCAGTTGCTCCGTCTGTGAACGCCAATACACGGCACGTTAAGTTTTCAGATCATTACAATGGGCTGGAACCCTAGGAACACGAAGCATTAAGTTTGAGCATACTGCTCGACACTCGTGCCTTTATTTGGGTCATTATTTGAGCCGTGTCACTTATGTGGATACGTTTTTGTCGAAGTTCCCTGAAATTTTAGTCTTATATCGAGCTATTTGCGGCACTTCTAAAAAATATGGACGATGAGCCAGCGCCCGTCCGGCGACCACGCCAGGTACGACCCGCCGTGCGAGTGCCCCCCCCGGCGACTTGTCTCACCTCCATGTTCCATATCCAGAGGTCGGGGCAGTCCTCGGGGCCGGCGGCGATGAGCCAGCGCCCGTCCGGCTACCACGCCAGGTACGACCCGCCGTGCGAGTGCTCCCCCCGGCGACTTGTCTCACCTCCATGTTCCGTATCCAGAGGTCGGGGCAGTCCTCGGGGCCGGCGGCGATGAGCCAGCGCCCGTCCGGCGACCACGCCAGGTACGACCCGCCGTGCGAGTGCCCCCCCCCGGCGACTTGTCTCACCTCCATGTTCCATATCCAGAGGTCGGGGCAGTCCTCGGGGCCGGCGGCGATGAGCCAGCGCCCGTCCGGCGACCACGCCAGGTACGACCCGCCGTGCGAGTGCCCCCCCCGGCGACTTGTCTCACCTCCATGTTCCGTATCCAGAGGTCGGGGCAGTCCTCGGGGCCGGCGGCGATGAGCCAGCGCCCGTCCGGCGACCACGCCAGGTACGACCCGCCGTGCGAGTGCCCCCCCCCCCCCCCGGCGACTTGTCTCACCTCCATGTTCCATATCCAGAGGTCGGGGCAGTCCTCGGGGCCGGCGGCGATGAGCCAGCGCCCGTCCGGCGACCACGCCAGGTACGACCCGCCGTGCGAGTGCCCCCCCCCCCCCCCCCGGCGACTTGTCTCACCTCCATGTTCCATATCCAGAGGTCGGGGCAGTCCTCGGGGCCGGCGGCGATGAGCCAGCGCCCGTCCGGCGACCACGCCAGGTACGACCCGCCGTGCGAGTGCCCCCCCCGGCGAATTGTCTCACCTCCATGTTCCGTATCCAGAGGTCGGGGCAGTCCTCGGGGCCGGCGGCGATGAGCCAGCGCCCGTCCGGCGACCACGCCAGGTACGACCCGCCGTGCGAGTGCCCCCCCCCCGGCGACTTGTCTCACCTCCATGTTCCATATCCAGAGGTCGGGGCAGTCCTCGGGGCCGGCGGCGATGAGCCAGCGCCCGTCCGGCGACCACGCCAGGTACGACCCGCCGTGCGAGTGCCCCCCCCGGCGACTTGTCTCACCTCCATGTTCCATATCCAGAGGTCGGGGCAGTCCTCGGGCCCGGCGGCAATGAGCCAGCGCCCGTCCGGCGACCACGCCAGGTACGACCCGCCGTGCGAGTGCCCCCCCCCCGGCGACTTGTCTCACCTCCATGTTCCATATCCAGAGGTCGGGGCAGTCCTCGGGGCCGGCGGCGATGAGCCAGCGCCCGTCCGGCGACCACGCCAGGTACGACCCGCCGTGCGAGTGCCCCCCCCGGCGACTTGTCTCACCTCCATGTTCCATATCCAGAGGTCGGGGCAGTCCTCGGGCCCGGCGGCAATGAGCCAGCGCCCGTCCGGCGACCACGCCAGGTACGACACGCCGTACGAGTGCCCCTCAAGCGACTTCCTGCAACACCGACAACCATACAGTTTAATGCTTTCGTTAAACTTTAAATAATTCTTTATTCATATAATCTTTATTTTTGAGAATAGGGCCAAAACTTCGGCGGAGCCTTTGCGGATGTTTCCTGAAGCCTGGGAAGCCAGAGGCAATGAGAATAGCTGCAGTAATAAAAGAAAAATCTAGTGTTCATCTCAAGAAGGTTCATAAGTAGGTATCGGCAACAATTGGGACGGCTTTTTGAAATCTGTATATAACTCAAATGTGTGTGTGTGTGTGTGTGTGTGTGTGTGTGTGTGTGTGTGTGTGTGTGTGTGTGTGTGTGTGTGTGTGTGTGTGTGTGTGTGTGTGACGTCACATACCTGAAAGCGAGCCGGCGCGCCTGCGGGTCGTAGTCCCATATCATGACGGTGTTGTCCTTGGAGCCCGAGGCCAGCTTGCTGCCGTCCGGCGACCACTTGCAGTACCACACCTCGTCACAGTGCTCGTTCAGCACCTACAATATAAATAACAACGTATTCATTATTTTAAGCTCACTCATGGACCGTCTTTTTATTCCACGCACGGCTAGAACAACACGGGCGCGATATATCGGTCGCGTCACGGGCATGACGGGCACGTCACATGTGCGTGCCGTCACGTCGACATACCTGCAGCGGGTGGATGGGGAAGGAGTCCGGCTCGCACTGGTGGTCCTG
Source organism: Eudemis profundana (assembly GCA_947034925.1). Classification (NCBI taxonomy): domain Eukaryota; kingdom Metazoa; phylum Arthropoda; class Insecta; order Lepidoptera; family Tortricidae; genus Eudemis; species Eudemis profundana. The sequence continues at coordinate 39,783,043 of OX344796.1, read as the reverse complement.
CAGCAGGCTGAAGGGGATGTGGTCGGGCGGCGGCCGCGGCGCCGCGTGGTACCGGCAGCGCGCCACCTGCGCCTGCGCCGCCTGCGCCAGCAGCGCGCGCAGCCGCAGCGGCGGCATCATCAGCGCCGGCGGCAGCACGGCCTGCACGGGAACAAGGCCGTTACAAGTGGTCAGACGTGAGCAGAGCTCAAACTAGAATCAAACATGGCTCGAGATCGAGACAGATCGAGAAAACTCTGGCTTTTCACTGAGGGATTGTATCAGAAATTAGATGATCCAAAGGGTCAGACTTAGCTCAACTCGGCGGGGTCGGCGCACATCATGAGGGCGGAGAGGCGGTGTGTGGGTGTGTGTATACCTGCACGCGCTGCAGCACGCAGGCGCGCGAGGCGGCGCCGGCGCCGGGCCAGCGCGCGCGCTGGTGCAGCTCGGCGGGGTCGGCGCACATCATGAGGGCGGAGAGGCGGTGTGTGGGTGTGTGTATACCTGCACGCGCTGCAGCACGCAGGCGCGCGAGGCGGCGCCGGCGCCGGGCCAGCGCGCGCGCTGGTGCAGCTCGGCGGGGTCGGCGCACATCATGAGGGCGGAGAGGCGGTGTGTGGGTGTGTGTATACCTGCACGCGCTGCAGCACGCAGGCGCGCGAGGCGGCGCCGGCGCCGGGCCAGCGCGCGCGCTGGTGCAGCTCGGCGGGGTCGGCGCACATCATGAGGGCGGAGAGGCGGTGTGTGGGTGTGTGTATACCTGCACGCGCTGCAGCACGCAGGCGCGCGAGGCGGCGCCGGCGCCGGGCCAGCGCGCGCGCTGGTGCAGCTCGGCGGGGTCGGCGCACATCATGAGGGCGGAGAGGCGGTGTGTGGGTGTGTGTATACCTGCACGCGCTGCAGCACGCAGGCGCGCGAGGCGGCGCCGGCGCCGGGCCAGCGCGCGCGCTGGTGCAGCTCGGCGGGGTCGGCGCACATCATGAGGGCGGAGAGGCGGTGTGTGGGTGTGTGTATACCTGCACGCGCTGCAGCACGCAGGCGCGCGAGGCGGCGCCGGCGCCGGGCCAGCGCGCGCGCTGGTGCAGCTCGGCGGGGTCGGCGCACATCATGAGGGCGGAGAGGCGGTGTGTGGGTGTGTGTATACCTGCACGCGCTGCAGCACGCAGGCGCGCGAGGCGGCGCCGGCGCCGGGCCAGCGCGCGCGCTGGTGCAGCTCGGCGGGGTCGGCGCACATCATGAGGGCGGAGAGGCGGTGTGTGGGTGTGTGTATACCTGCACGCGCTGCAGCACGCAGGCGCGCGAGGCGGCGCCGGCGCCGGGCCAGCGCGCGCGCTGGTGCAGCTCGGCGGGGTCGGCGCACATCATGAGGGCGGAGAGGCGGTGTGTGGGTGTGTGTATACCTGCACGCGCTGCAGCACGCAGGCGCGCGAGGCGGCGCCGGCGCCGGGCCAGCGCGCGCGCTGGTGCAGCTCGGCGGGGTCGGCGCACATCATGAGGGCGGAGAGGCGGTGTGTGGGTGTGTGTATACCTGCACGCGCTGCAGCACGCAGGCGCGCGAGGCGGCGCCGGCGCCGGGCCAGCGCGCGCGCTGGTGCAGCTCGGCGGGGTCGGCGCACATCATGAGGGCGGAGAGGCGGTGTGTGGGTGTGTGTATACCTGCACGCGCTGCAGCACGCAGGCGCGCGAGGCGGCGCCGGCGCCGGGCCAGCGCGCGCGCTGGTGCAGCTCGGCGGGGTCGGCGCACATCATGAGGGCGGAGAGGCGGTGTGTGGGTGTGTGTATACCTGCACGCGCTGCAGCACGCAGGCGCGCGAGGCGGCGCCGGCGCCGGGCCAGCGCGCGCGCTGGTGCAGCTCGGCGGGGTCGGCGCACATCATGAGGGCGGAGAGGCGGTGTGTGGGTGTGTGTATACCTGCACGCGCTGCAGCACGCAGGCGCGCGAGGCGGCGCCGGCGCCGGGCCAGCGCGCGCGCTGGTGCAGCTCGGCGGGGTCGGCGCACATCATGAGGGCGGAGAGGCGGTGCACTCGGGCGGTGTCGTGCCCGAGCGGCGTGAGCTCGTTGCGCAGCACGTGCAGCGCGTCCAGCGCGCGCCCCGCCTCCAGGTGCTCCAGGTACTTCTGCTCCAGCACCACGAACTTCATCTCCTGTGCAAGAAACGACATGTTATTGACTTTGAATTGTACAATAGGGAATGTTCAGGAACTATATGTGGCAGCACCAAATCGACAAAAGAGGCACTACTACTGTCGCAGTTTAAATTTTAATAAAAAATGACATACCGGTTATAAATGTCAATGTCAGTATAGTAAGTCGTGACTACACTAACGTTATTCGTCATTCGCGATAATTTCCAGAAATCGGCAGAAAAGATTCGGTTTTGGCGGCACCAGTTGGCAACACCTTCGTTGTGCTCGTTCCCTATAAATATGTGTGAAATACGCACCGCGAGCGAGTGCGGCGCGAGCTGCTCGCCCTGCAGCAGCGCGTGCAGCGCGCGCAGCTCGTGGTCAGCCTTGCCCCAGTCGCCGGCCAGCACGTGCGCGCGGAACGTGGCCGCCGCCGGGTGCTCCAGGTGCAGCCCCGACTCCTCCATCACCAGTGCGGCGCTCCGTCTGTCCACCGAAACGTCAACATGTAGCATTCCATCAACATAATCTGGCTATATACAGGATGGAAAAATTTGATGGCCCTGGAGGGAAACTGCCTTATATCCTTAAGTTAGCTCATTTTACTTAAAGGAAGCAATCTTTTAATTTTTATAAGGAACAAAACTGCATTGAAAGTTTTTCTAAAATTCGCTTGTCTTTTGTATGAGAATTATAATAATAATTAATTTATTTCCAATAACTTTCTAGTAATAGAAAGTGGTGCCTCGAACTGATATTGCCCAAATGCTGTTAAAAACAGGTTCAATAATTGAAGCTAAATATCTATTTAAGATATAAGATATTATTTGGTTTTTATTAAATGGTTATTCTGGGTTATCCCCAGTTTATAATAGTAGCTAATCTTTATAATAAAATGCCATGGAAGTTCCAACCCCTACATTTGAGATGTGTGTGACCCAATTTGAATAGGTGTGATAAAAGCATAAATCTTGGTGCATATCCAGATATCTCTATCACACTATAACGTGAAAAATTACACAAAAAATTCCTGCAAAGCTGATATACAAATTTCATTATGCTTACTGACCATATAGCTTTTGATCTTTGTATTGATACATAATAAAAATTATAAAGAATTAAAATATTTCCAGTATAGTACATTGTGTATCAAGGGCGGTAGGTAAGGAATTACAAACGAGTGTTTGTTACAAGGCCGAGGCGAAGCCGAGGGCTTTAATAACACGAGTTTGTAATTCCTTTACCGCCCGTGGCACACACAATGTTTTTCATCACACTTGTGAGGAAATCTAATTAAAATTAACCTTACTTAACCTAAATAAAATTGTAAAACTGACAGTGACATTAGTGACATATCCATAGACAATTCGAAACGTTCGGAAACCATAGCGGTACAGACCTAAAACGGTTGATTTTATAATTGCAAAATACTGAAATACACTATTGAAACATTTAATTAATGTTACAGAAATATGTGTTTACATGTATTTGCAATAACAGTTCTCTTTAATTAAATATTTCAGTGATAAAAGTTAAAAAAGTAAGTTGGTAGTTTCCTTTGAACATGACAAATAAGAGTAAAACAGAACCAGCGTTTCAAATTTAAAAAGAAAACCATTACGCCCTAGGGCGTAATAGCTCATTTACGGCCCGCAAAACCTACGTGTAATGCACCATTTTCGAGCAAGTGTGATGAAAAATATATTGTACATGTACATGTAATTAGATAATAATCATTTGAGTTCATACTTTCTTCTTAATCATGCATTCTTGTCAGTGTGTATAGTAGGTCATAGAGTGTGTACCAATCTAGGTGTGGATTGTTTTAAGTAAGCTGTTGCACAAGTAAAGAGAAAGTGGTTAGAGGGCAAGTAAATTTAATTATCATTATAAATGCATTTAGAAGTGTTGTATGCATTTTGTCAATTATCCAGTTTAAGGGCATTTTTATTTTAAAATGTACCTACGGCTAGGCGAAATTTAAGCTATGTTCAAATACCGTCCAACCCAGGGGTTCCCAAAGTGTGCGCCGCGGCGCCCTGTTGCGCCGTAGAAAGTAAAGAGGGGCGCCGTGAATCCATTCTCAATACGTAAAGCAACAATACCTATTTTGAGCGAACTAGGGTAGGGCGCCGAGACAAAGTACTAAACTTGTAAGTGCGCCCCGGGCTGAAAAAGATTGGGAGCCCCTGGTGTAACCTGTCAGTTGGTGACGAAATGTATGAGGTTTGACACTAAGTGCCTTATCACACTTGCAATTTGCGGGCGAGCTGCGGGTAAGATTCCATACAAAACCAGTCGCGGCGAAGTCGCCGCGAACGACATTTGTATGGAACTTCGCTTCTAACTCGCATGCAAATTGCAAGTGTGATAACGCCCTAATCGTCAGTTTTGTGACGACCTGTTAACGCTGCCTTTCCACCAGGGTTGTGCGAGGATGCGTAGCGAGGGATGTGTTTGTCATGAACCAATAGAAACACTTCATTTACCTATCCTCGCTCCGCTGAGCTGTTTCTATTGGTTCATGACAAACAGATCCCTCGCTACGCATCCTCGCACATTCCTGGTGGAAACGCAGCCTTACTGCTAGTTAAAAGGACATTTTAAATAAAAAAGCCCTTAAAACAATAACTATCAATATAGAACATAATCGAAAAAAATTGTTTATAGGACTGGATTGTGATGCTTCTGGATTAATTCTAACTTGAAATGATGCCTGATAAGATGTTGAAATTTCCTTCTACTGGAGACACCACAATACTATGCACAACTGTGTATTGTTAACCCTAACCAGGTCATCCGACCACCTTGCAGGTGGCCATCCCACGCAATGATTAAATGCTTCACTTGTTTTGTGTGTCAACATTACATATTAATGCTGTGATAGTCATGGATAACCATTAAACTGAGATGTAAAAAATCTAGCCTACTTTGTAAATTATAGTACATTACACAACTAGGGTGGGCGCTACGCGTACGGAAAAAGCCGCTTTCTGGCCAAGTGTAGACATAAAATTATGTACACAACATGGGAGGTAAAAAAGAAAGCCCTCAATCGCATATTTACGTCCCTCGCTTGCAGCTCGGGCCGCACTATAATCACACTATCACATCACACTAATATTATAAATGTAAAAGTTTTTGAAGATGTTTCAATATCTGGATGTTTGTTACTAAATAATGAGATAACAACTGGACGGATTGAGCTGAAATTTGGCACGCAAGTAGACCAAGTCCTGGATTGAACCGTAGAATACTTTATATCCCAGCAAAGAGTTCCCTTGGAACAGTAACGGGGACAATACGGGCAAAGCTGAGGGTAAATGCTAGTGTGAATATAATGCAGTTGCAAGCAAACAAAAACACAAAGAAACAGCAGTACACAAAGAAATCAAAATACAACAAAGCAGCCACCCAGGCTGTTTTAATACAAGTTACCATTTTACACTTATCCATATTAAGTATTAGACTGTCAAATAATGCAAAACTGTAACTATTGGGGTCAAGTGTAGGAAATAACTCTGAATCATCAATATACAGCCAATTAGATCAAGCAGTCTATCAACTTGGACAAAATTTAATAGCATCTCTGAATATTTCTCAAGTAACATGAATTTTCGTTACGTTTTATCTTAGACAAATACCATTTTTAATTATAAATAAACACCAAGTCCAGTGACCTTAGTCACAAAGGTTAATGACTTCCAACCTCACAGATTATGAACAGATAAATCTGACAAGGATGCTCATTCACATCACATTGCTTTGTTGGAGTTTATACTGAATTTTAAAAGATAACTAACACATTTTTTAGTTTAATTACTATATAATTATAGCTTGGCAACTTTGTTGGTGACACTCCCATGTGTGCTTTTTGTTATGTGCAGCCGTAATAAGTAACTAGGGTGGGTGTGCCGGTTGGCGGACAGTTAACGGAGTTGCTGACTTCAACCTCTTAAAATATATGTTTTATACGAAAAATAATGGTGATAAGTATTTAAATATGTCAAGAATATAGTCTTTTTGTGAAAAAGTAATGGTACTATCCTATTCAGCATGTGAATACGAATAAAATGGGAAAAAATTGAAAAGTAGCCGAAATTTCAGTTGGCGTACACTTTTTTCAGTGTGCGGACAATGGTTGCCAGTTAGCGGACACTGAGTTTTATGCAAATAAAATCGCAAATAATACAACATAGAACATAATATATATTTTTATATTGTATATAAATCTATATTATCCTACTAATATCATAAGTACTTAGTAGCACTTAGATAATAAAAATAGGCAATTTTTAATGTTTCCTTAAATAACTTGCAAAAGTTTGTTTTGGTCACACATGAGTTCAAGTTTTCGGGCTTGGACAACATTTTTCTCACAATTGTCTTCCAAGACGAGTTTAGTGGACCAAAGACACGAGCTCAGCCGGTCTAGCCTCACCAGAGGTCGCTTCACTCGGCGCCCTAGGAGCTTCCTCACTGAATCGGACGACGACATCTCAGCAGGATTCGAAAGACTCATCGCTGCGATGTCGTCGACGGAGTCCGACGCACGCAGCATCGTCCCCGTCGGCGGGGTCGACCTCCTCGCGACAACAGCACACAAGGGCCGCGTCCCGACTTGCCCCAGAACTAGAATGTCCTGGATTAACTTCACTCCGAGTCGGAACCGCAAAGCCCCGCCAAAAGCCGCAATGCCACGCCGCCAGGTCGGAGTCTCCGACCTTGCTCGGGCGTCGGGCCCAGCTAAGTTTCTTGGCGGAGTCTTCTTAGCTGGGCTAGGTTTAGCGAACCGGCAACCAAAACTCCTATTCGTTCGATTCACACACTCACATAAGGACAGGTTGATCCGCTTCAACCTTCCCACTGGTCCGCTGCTCACTTTGAGCAATCAGCGTAACTTCAAGGTGGTCCGAGATTAGCAACCTGGTTCAACCCCAAGCACCCCCGGCTCCCACCTAGTCTGATCCACTCAAGGTAGTACGGCCAGCGACTTGGTTTGACCTCAGGGAAAGCCACGGCCCCCACTGGGTCCGATTCTTGCAACAGCCAGTAAGGCTTGCAAGTTTGTCAGGCTTAAAAAAAAAAGGACCGAAGACACTGACATCTGGCGACTGACTGCCGGCTGAAACAGAAGTTGCAGCCGGCAGTCAGTTCTCTTCTTTGTCGTTACAGTCTTGGTACAGTGGTTGTGGCTTTCATGGCTTGAGTGGCAAGCTTAACCACACGGTGCCATTCTTCTCTGACAGATGCGCGCCTGGTGCTCTCGTGCAAAGGGCAGTTTGTGGCAGACTTGACTTGGTCGGTCCACCTCACGGGAGACCTATACTGTACGGTTAGCACTGTATACTTTGCCATGAGCAAAGCTTCAGGCCTTGACGCGTGTCCGAACAAAGTGAGGACTTTACTATGGAGGATAGGGGCTGTCTTGTTCTGTCTGTTTAGCTCTTGAAGAATGGACTGGTTAGTGCGAAATTCTGTCCGGGATATGCCAAGCATTCTTCTCCAGTGCCACATTTTAAGCGTATCTATCTTGCGTTTCTCGCACTCTCTTAGAGTCCATTCTCCATCTGACTTCATTTCAGCTCCCATATAGGTTCTGGTTCTTTTGGCTGCAGAGTATCATGACGCTTTCCAGTAAGACGGTCGTGGAGCGTTGAATGAGAGAATAGAATGCTTTAACGATTTCGCTTAAAGTTTAAGGGAAACATGTTTAAGGCTTAAACCTTTGCCGTATGTCTAAATTGCATTAAGTGCCTTCTTTAAATCTTTATCAGAATATTTTACTTTTGTTTTAGTTTTATCTCTATATTTTGGAGGTGGCATCTAAAATATAAATCAATAGCATTAAAAAACACCCCGACTTAAAAACTTCGACCTTTTCATTTCAAATTCGGATATCTCATGAACGGCTAAAGCCATTTTGATGACACATGTTTTTTCAAGAACCATCACTAGAAAACCTGCTTTCAAATAAAAAAATCTTAATCGGTTCACCCGTTTAAGAGCTACGGCGCCATAAATAAACACACAGGTATACAGACACACACACATAGCGTTCTAACTTATAATACCCCTCTTTTTGTGTCGGGGGTTATAAATGGCTATAATAATCACGGCTGTTCGCATACTGAAAGCATATTTACGTTGTTTCGGTCCACTGGACACCAGTTTTTTAACAAATTTTTCAGTTAATTGTACAAAATATCAACATAGGCCACATAATTAAAAGGTTTTACCTACAAAGCGTTTTTTTTAAACCAAATTAATATATTTTGTGTCCGATAATCACAAGTGTCCGCATACTGAAAGCATATTTTCGTTGTTTTGGTTCACCGGACACCTGTTTAGTGATTAATTTCAAATCTTACTATAATTTTACTATGATTCTTAAAAGAAAAAAGTGGTCGCAATCTAAATAATAACTTGTAAATCCATTAATCTTAACATATCTTGAATGTTGAGAGAGTTTTATCATTACTTTTAACACAAAGTGAAAATCAAAATTCGATAAGGTATCTCGGTTGGCGACCACGTGTCCGCCAACCGGTGTACCTAACAAACCCGCATACCGGTTCTGCGGACACTTAATTTTTATTAAATTGAGTCAATATATTACAAAAATTCCATAACATCAAGTTAAAAGTTTCATAATTAACCTAACTAAACATCTAATAGCAATGCAACATTAATACTAATTGATAAACTTACAGTCAAGCCCCGAGCGCCGCGGCAATTTTTCTTGTAACTTACCGTACGTCCACTCATCACACGGTAATAGCATAAATTGACCGGCCAATCCCTGCATTAGGGTTCCATCCCTTGTTTTAAATACAATGCAGTCTTATTGCCCCACTACCTAAGATCCGCGTAAGACGTATTTTTATTCAACTAATCACTTTGGAATCCTATTTTCTTGATTTTAAGAAATGTTGCCGGCCATTTGTCCGCGAACTGGCACTGTCCGCGCTACCGGCACAATGACCCTACTTACACAAGTTACCGCCAACACGAACGCGACCGACAGAAGCAGCCTCCGTCAGTCGCCGTTCGTGTTGGCGGTAACTTGCGTAAATAGTTACGGCTGCACATAACAAAAAGCACACATGGGAGTGTCACCAACAAAGTTGCCAAGCTATAGCATATCAGGAACTTGAGCTAGCCAAATCGGTTGTTTTGATGCCATGTTCTCAAGTCTATGCAAAATACATATAAACACATATTTTATCACAGATCTAAATCATGACTTGCACAAGTTATTTGTCTCATTAGCTAGAAAATAACATTATTAGCTTGTATAATATCTATTACAATGTATTTGTGATTAGTGTAAGGTTTGGAAATCTAATATAATTAAATTCAGGTAGCAAATCCTTAAAAGAACAAGGAAGTTAAAATGTTGACAATGACATTCACACAATGATTTAGCAACAAAGCCTTGTTTACTTGCTGGAAATGTTAGGTAAAACCGTTTTCTTGTTAGTTCAACTCATTGACACGAATATTATGATGCAGGTCGGCAATGGAGAATGTAAATAGCGAATTTGTAACCATTTGCTCAAGGGCAAAAAAGACACTAGTATTACATAAATATTGCCTTAACACCTTGGCAAAAGATATCGGCTTTTAACAATGTGTCAAGATGAAATGGAAAGCCATGGATACTTTATGCTGACACATGACTCTACGGCAGGAACTTGTTTAGTGAGCAGATTTCAACAGAGTCAACTAACTGACACAAAATGGTGATGTTCACAGTTGGATGTACTGCAACAGTAGATCTAGGGTCTGAGGTACATGTGTTAATGCCAGTGGCGGAGGACATGAGAGTCAAGTACTTACTCGAGGCCAATAGAGAGAAGGTGCTGCCCGATGAGGCGCACAATCTCCTGGTCTGTCTGGGTCATGCGCGGGCCCGGCGCGGGCGGGGCGCCGTTGCGGTCCGCGTCGCCATTGACGTGCGGCGCGGCGCCGTTGGAGGTGGGCTGCTGCATGGCGGGCGCTGGCGGCGACAGCCTGCGAGACCGCTTGCGCGGCGGCCGGTGCCCGGCGCCCTCGTCCCCCGAGTCAGTGGAGGCCAGGCTGGCGGAGCGTGAGCGCCGCGCTGCCCCGAGCGCCGAGCTCAGTCCCGCGCGCGCCGCATCGGCCCGTGCTGGCGCTGCCGACCGCCCGACGCCCCGCCGACGCGAACACTCTGACGTCACGACCGTCCGCTACGCACCACCCGCACTCAATGGACCATCTCCCTTTGTTCGTCACGGCGAGTTGTGCTTCTCGATTGTTCCCTTCGTGTGCCCTTTGTCTGCGACGCGAAATTGGAATACCGGCCGAAGAACTCTCCCCCGTTACGAAACTCGTAGCTCGCTAGTGGAGTCTGCAGCGTACACAAAAATCAGCTGAAAATGAAGCGACAGCTGTCTTTCTTCGCTGAGTACAACATCGCCCTTCTCTCCGTTTCGAACGACGTTCGTGTCTCGCCGAGGCGTTCGGACGCGCATCGGGCGCAATCGTGTCGTAATGTAATGACCTCAAAAATAAAATTCTCATGTCATAGAAAAATGGCGCAAGTAAGAACTATTTCTAGTTGCACATGCACAAGTTATATTTAAATACAAAAGCGAATATTTTATAGCAAACATTTATATTTAATTGTTATTCCACAAATAAACAAAGAAAGAATGACCAAGGATAACAAAAAGTAGAACTTAAAAAACGTTGGTTTGAAGTAACGATGACTATTAATTAAATAAAACTACGTGTTTTAGAGCAGTAAAAATCACCTTGTTGTTTTATTAATTTAATTCTTTCTATTTTTTAAAACTATACTTTTAAAAATAAGCAAATTCATAAATAAATTCTGCGTAAAATGAAACAAACTTCAGCATTTGGAAAGTATGTTATAAATAACTACATAAATTAACGTTTGCAACATGTTTGGAACTACATATTATTAAAAATACGTTTAATATTAAACATGTGACATAGTATTGTTTGGTTTTGTACAGTATAATATGTTAAATTTAATTAAGCATATTGTAATCTCATTGCCAGTTTCAAAAGGGTCACTTGACGGTAAATTAACTGTAATGAAAATGTAACGTTCTTCGTAAACAGAACTAAAACTGAGAAAATGTCAAAGCTGTCAAAATAATTTTGTAAAAATCTTGTAAATACAAAATGAAGCTGTTTATATTAACTTTTCTACTCTATTTCTTAATTTCCCCCACGAATTTGCAACTTCTCATCAATGTGAAAAACCAGGTAATCGTATAGTTGTATCTGAATTTGGTACGTTCATTTTATAATTAAGCAAATTTAGTGAAATAAGTATGACATTTTTTGCTACTTTTTCGTTATTTTATGCTTAATTTAAAAGATATCTTAGTGATTTTTTGACGGAATCTTGGTTTAATATTTAAAACTACGTTTTGTACGCTACAGAAGGTGGTTTTACTTAGTGGCGGTTCCGTACGTGGGTGTATTGCCCCTTTACGGAAGCCGTTCGGCTCACAGCACTGAACTGGGGTTTTCATAATAAATATATGCAATTAGATAGCTAAATGAAATATGTATTGGAAGTTCACCATTCTGTATCTATATATTAAATTCACGACATTAGATGAGTAGTAGAGGGTGGATTTTCGTCCGCGACATTTGTATGCCATACATTTAGTTTGGCATACAAATGTCGCGGCTGAAAAATCGACCCTAAAATGAAAGATCACAAAGAATGGCAGAATTTGATTTTTGCAATCTTCTGACAATTTGCTGCAAGTATTGAGTGTAATAAAGTACTAACTTGTACTATTTATTTAAATACTAACACTAGATAAAGATATTTCTTATTGTTACTCTCTGGATACTTTGTTGGCCGAAATAAAGCATTTGAATTGAATTGCAGGGTGGCGATGTGGTGCAGGAGAGTGTGACAGCCAACGTGTCGGAGGACACGGTGACGCTGGAGTTCCTTCGGCTGGATGGCGTCTTTGTCTCACAGATGGTCGACTTTGCTAATGTCAGCCTACTCACTATATATTATTAGCTTTAGACATACTAAACATTCATTCACCTAGTTTCCATCATCCCAGTTATTACAGCTTAGAATACAGTAGACATATCTATATTTTATCTCTCATTTCTTTCTTATTTATTTAACTAACTAACTTTAGACGGACCTGTATTTAGAGATCCAGGGCCCCTAGGCAAGTGATATTGACTCATCAACTACCCGCGTACTTAGCGCAGTAAACATCGTTATTGAACGCTCCTATAATAATTACTTAATTTCGCTATAAAAACTGAAGTTTAAGTGTAGTTTTTGCGCTAAATCAATTGTGCAAGGCATTTACGAGTGATAGTGCATTAAATGTTTACAAATAAGTGCCAATATTAAGCATTTTTGATCAAATTAATGAATAACTTAATTGCAAACACCGTCAACTCTCAAAGCGATAAGTGATCAACGCAAAATGTCATAAGCGCCGCACACTTCATGGCGCTTACGCTCTTTTTTTTCTGGACGTCGCTTCAAGCAGATAACAGAGTCGTGGATAAAGTGTGCGTTGAGTAACAGCTATTTTGCACCTTGTACTCAGGATATTAAGGTGTAATTTTAGTATAGCAAAATAAAACTTTTAAAGTGTGATTTATCGTTTTCTAAATACAGTACCGAGTGCTAAGTGTTTGTTCAAATATGCCTAACAAAAACAATGTAAATAGAGCTGCGACAGTGGAAATCAAGTCATGGGGGTGTTGCTCGAATACGGATGTCGAAGGCGAACAGTACATTGATTGTACCAATTGCAACTTGTCTTATCATTTAGCATGTCTTACAGCGACAGGTTTGGAGGGCAACTCTAAGCTCCCGTCCGACTGGAAATGCCCCACATGCATAAACAATGAACCTAAAACATTAAAGCAGGACAACACCCCTTTGAGGACTGCGTCTACATCAAGAGGTAGCAAGCGGCCTGCGCTCGGGTCACCTGAGGCCGTGGCCACGAACACGGAAGAGGTGAGGGCCATTGTCCAGGAGGTTCTTAAATCAGAGTTTAGTATAATGCTCAAGGAACTGAACAACAGCATGATCAGTATCGTTAATAGGCAACTGGAACCGTTGAAACAAGCTGTGCAAGATGTTCATGATTCTATGAATTTCATGAACTCCAGGTTTGAGGAGATCGAGTCTGAGCAGGCGGGCGCTAAGGAGGTAATGAGTGTTCTTAAGTTGGATAACCTCAGAATGAAAACCGAAATAGTGGAATTAAACCAACGTCTGAACAATTTGGAGCAGCAAGCACGGGCAACTAACCTGGAGCTGCAGTGTGTGCCAGAGAACAAGCAAGAGAACCTAATTACTATCGTTAATAACCTGGCCGTCGCAGTCGGGACTGCGTTCAATGAGAGTAGTATAATGAATTGCACTCGCATAGCTAAATTGAACACGGAAAGCACGCGTCCCAGGTCCATAGTAATACAGCTGGCTTCACCAAGAGCGCGTAATGAGTTATTGGCAGCGACTATAGCCTTCAACAAATCAAACCCGCAAGACAAATTAAACAGTACGCATCTTGGACTTACTGGCGCTAAAACCCCTGTATATCTCGTGGAACACCTGTCCCCCGCGAATAAAACTCTGCACGCTGCGGCCAGGAAAAAGGCCAAGGAGCACGGATATAAGTATGTGTGGGTGCGCGACGGCAGGGTCTATGCCAGAAAAACAGACGACTCGGATTACCTATACATCAGGAATATGGACAGTCTGAACAAAATAATTTAATTAAACATTTCTATATTTTTTTTTCATTTATATAATCGCAAGTTACTTAAGAATAAAATGTATTAAAATACGAACTTAAAATATATTATCAAAATAGTCGCGGATTAAGAACTAAAACTCATAATTTCTACTGTAATACAATTTGCAATCATTATGATATCATTGTACTAACTGAAACTTGGCTGAATAGCACTGTACTTAGCAGCGAGCTATTTGACGATAGGTACGTGGTGTATAGAAGGGACAGAGAGCAAGCCAGCACGCAAAGCGGTAAAGAAGGGGGTGGGGTACTTATCGCAGTGCATAGCCGTATACAATCTAAACGCATTTCCAGTTTTGAAAGTAATTACGAAGATCTTTGGGTCATGATCGATATTGCGGTCACAGGTTCTCATCGTCAAATAGCTCTTTGTGCAGTGTACCTCCCTCCGCCTGTCTTGCGCTCAAATCTTACAGTGCTATTAGACCATTATAACACCGTTCTGGAAAACAATATTTCTGATAATGTTTGTATTTTGGGCGACTTTAACTTAGGAAAAATAGACTGGAAATTAGTGGACTCGAGTAGCATTTATGTTCCCCCAAATATTTGTGAATTGCTAATTGACTTTATCCATGTAAACAAATTAAAGCAGCTTAATTATGTAACTAATTGTTCTGACCGTATACTTGATCTTGTTATATCTGCTATATCTACATGTAGCGTTAAAGAAAGTCCAAATTGTCTAAGTAACATTGATCCATTGCATCCCCCGCTAGATATAACTATAGAATTTGTTAAGGATTGTCTATTACCGTACAACAAGGAAACTCTGAGGCCCAATTTTTACAAAGCCAATTATGAATTATTACGTAAAGACCTTGCGAATTATAAATGGGAACAACTCCTTGAGCATCTTGATGTCGACGGTATGCTTGGGGTTTTTTATGAGGCTCTTACTAAAGTTATTAATCAGTATGTACCTAAGATCAAAGTAAAAAAAGACAAATTTCCACCGTGGTTTGATTATAAGTTAAAAAAAGTTTCAAATGAAAAAAATAAGATAAGAATTCGTTACAAAAAATATAAAAATCCATTAGATGCCATAGAACTAAAGCTAGTTAGTCAACGTTTAAATAAATTGTCTATTTCGAGATACAATGACTACATAAATAAAACTGAGATCATACTCAATAAAAACCCCAAGGTATTCTGGAGACATGTGAAATCCAAGCGTGGTGGTACAGGTGTATATCCGGCGTCAATGACAGACGAGTCTAGCACTACTTCGAGTAGTACGGAAATATGCGAAATGTTTGCCACTTATTTCTCTTCAGTATACACGAAAGATCTAGCATCAACAGTATTTGACAAAACATCATTGCAAAATTTGATAAATAATAGCCAGCACCTTGTACCTTTATGCATAGAAGAAAACGCGTTGTTGTACAAATTAAAGGGTATAGATTGTAATAAAGGCGCGGGACCCGACGGGATTCCTCCAATTTTTATATATTCATGTGCTAAAGAGTTGGTTCGGCCTCTTAGCATAATATACAACAAATCCCTTATGTCAGGAGTATTTCCGTCACAATGGAAAAAAGCAAAGGTGGTCCCTGTGTTCAAGTCGGGCGATAAAAGTGCAGTCACTAACTACAGGCCTATATCTATATTGTGCTCTTTCGCTAAAATATTTGAGTCATTAATTTGTCCACATGTACAGAGGCACCTCAGACTATACCTAAGTGACTTTCAACATGGATTTGTCAGTGCTAGATCTACGTCCACAAACTTGGTAACATACACAGAGCTTCTATCTAAAGCTGTGGACTCAAGTAAGCAGACGGATGTCATTTACACCGACTTCAGCAAAGCTTTCGACAAAGTTAGTCATAAGATATTATTGCTGAAGTTATCTGCGTATGGGTTTGGTGCTATATTGCCTTGGGTGGAGTCTTACCTATCTGATAGAGTATTCTATGTTGTAGTCAATGGATTTCAATCCTTGTTACATACCATCACATCAGGTGTGCCACAGGGATCTCACTTAGGCCCAATCCTATTTAACATTTTTATTAACGACATCTCTGACTGTTTCCTCTATTCTAACATTTTTGTTTACGCCGATGACTTGAAGTTTGCACGCACAATTGACACTGTTAGCGATATTAACTTACTGCAGAGTGATCTGAGTAGGCTTGTAGACTGGTGTAGCAATAACCAAATGATCTTGAATATTAAAAAATGTGTACACATCAAATTTTCTAGAAAACGTAACCTAATTCAATCAAAATATTTCATTGGTAATGACATAATTCAGGAAGTGGACACAGTGCGAGATCTGGGAGTAATATTTGACCAAAAACTCTCATTTATTCCTCACGTAGAGAATATTATTAAGAGATCTTCTAGGATGTTGGGGTTTGTCATAAGAAACGCGAAAACATTTCGGCGTACTAAAACGAAAATCTTACTTTATAATAGTCTTGTAAGAAGCATTTTGGAGTACTGTAGTGTGGTGTGGCGGCCGCACTACGCTAGCCATTCATTGAGGTTGGAGCGGGTCCAGAAACGGTTTGTTGGGCATTTGGCATTCTCAGCGGGTAAAGCTAGGAAGATTGCCTCTTATGGGAGAAGGCTACTTCATTTCGGAATCGAGTCACTGGCATTGCGCAGAAGTGTTGCAGATGCAATGTTTTTATTTAAGGTCATGAGAGATGAAATAGACTGCCCGCAATTGTTATCTCTTTTCTCTTTTCGTGCTCCGTCCCGAATGCCCCGCAATCCTATTACACCTCTCTGTCCCCCGCTCAGAAGGACCGTCCTCGGCAGCAGCTCGCCTGTCCCAAGACTATGTAAAACCTTAAATAGCTGTAGTCATGATACGGATATACACTTTGACTCATTACGTCGGTTTAGGAATAGCACTCGTAAATGTTTAGGTAAATTAGAACGATTATAAGTTAAAATGAATTAATGTTAAGCAAAGCATTAGGTTACTTATGTTATGTTGGATCTAGTAGTATAAGGGTATCTTTGTAATCATTGTTTATAATGCATGCGGTGTTTACCTGTAAGTGATTGTTACACTTAGCAACCATAATAGGCAGCGCTAGAATAGTCTTAGTTTTGTCAGTGTAAGCAATTGTTGGTAGACCTAATAAATAAAAAAAAAAAAAAAAAAAAAAGTGGCAATAACCGCCAAGTACGCGTGCGGAAAATCCCACTTCATGGCCTTGGAGAGACATAAATTTGGTAATTAACACGGGTGGTAATAAAGAAAGCCTCAGATCGCACATTTATCGCCTTTGCCTTCAGCTCGGGCGTCAAATACCTGCGATCTGAGACATTCTTTGTTTTACCGCCCTAGGTAAGTAATGTACGTAAGTAATGTCTTAAAATTTTCATCCCTTCAACTTTATTCTACTAAAGATTATGAACAATTCATTAAATTTTTGCGGTTGTTGAAAGTAGGTATTTTTAATAGATATCGTAATCAGGATCTAAGCAATGTTTTATTTCGATTGATATTGTAGGAAGTGGAAGCCATGAAGGTAGTGATCCCCGCGGAGGAGGAGCTAGGACAGACGGGCGCGCAGACGCTGTGTTTCCTGACGCACGCCGCGCAGGCAGACTTCATCGCGCCGGACGCCATGGCCAAGCTGAGACAGGTACATGTTCAACCAGGGGCGTAGCGACGTAAAACGATCATCCAAACAGCGCCCCTTTGTTATGTGCAGCCGTAACTAGTTACACAAGTTACCGCCAACACGAACGGCGACCGACGGAGGCAGCCTCCGCAGACAGCCGTTCGTGTTGGCGGTAACTTGTGTAACTAGTTACGGCTGCACTTAACAAAAAGCACTTATGTAAGTGTCACCAACGCAGTTGCCAAGCTATAGTAATAGACCTTAATGAGATTCAGTCATTACTTCTGGACGGATTGTTTCTTCATCGTGATATAATAATATTTCGGCATTATAACTATTAGTAAAACCCATTTCAATAAAAAAAACCTAAATTTGAGGACTTCGATTTCTGTCTATGGGAGCCGATTCTCGTTCCACTGTGCTCCGGCCGCAAAGCGTCACCTTACCGGCCGCTGCGCTAAACCAAGACGCCGCTTTCTGGCTCCGTCGAACAGAAAAATAGTACCTTGGCCAGTAAATAAGAAAGCTTCAGATTACATGTTCGCCGTCCTCGGCCGACAATTACGTGATCTGAGACATTTCTTACTTTAATGGCCTCTGTATGTAATGTAGTATTTTTGAGTATCGGTGTCTCAAGTTAGATCACTGTCGAGCAGTGGCGTGGCGTTCAAACAACTCGATTCCTACCGGCTTGCCCAATATCAAGCATTTAAGCACCTTATTGTACAGCTCTTAAGGAAAATGTACACTAAACCTGCACCGGCTTGCCCAAGGATATCTTTTACGGCACTGCTGTCGAGTATTTAATGAATATCGTGTTGTAGAAAAACCCGGGCACGGTGCGCGTAGCGGAGGAGGCGCGCGGCTGGCGGCAGACCACGGCCACGGCCTGGGGCGCGCGCGCCGCGCCGCTGCTGTCCGCGCCCGCCGCCCGCCACTGTGCGCCCGCGCAGCACCGCGTCTACCTGCGCGCCGCCGACCTGGCGCGCTGGGCGCCCCGCCCCGGTCAGTCCCTTATGTTACACGGCCTGGGGCGCGCGCGCCGCGCCGCTGCTGTCCGCGCCCGCCGCCCGCCACTGTGCGCCCGCGCAGCACCGCGTCTACCTGCGCGCCGCCGACCTGGCGCGCTGGGCGCCCCGCCCCGGTCAGTCCCTTATGTTACACGGCCTGGGGCGCGCGCGCCGCGCCGCTGCTGTCCGCGCCCGCCGCCCGCCACTGTGCGCCCGCGCAGCACCGCGTCTACCTGCGCGCCGCCGACCTGGCGCGCTGGGCGCCCCGCCCCGGTCAGTCCCTTATGTTACACGGCCTGGGGCGCGCGCGCCGCGCCGCTGCTGTCCGCGCCCGCCGCCCGCCACTGTGCGCCCGCGCAGCACCGCGTCTACCTGCGCGCCGCCGACCTGGCGCGCTGGGCGCCCCGCCCCGGTCAGTCCCTTATGTTACACGGCCTGGGGCGCGCGCGCCGCGCCGCTGCTGTCCGCGCCCGCCGCCCGCCACTGTGCGCCCGCGCAGCACCGCGTCTACCTGCGCGCCGCCGACCTGGCGCGCTGGGCGCCCCGCCCCGGTCAGTCCCTTATGTTACACGGCCTGGGGCGCGCGCGCCGCGCCGCTGCTGTCCGCGCCCGCCGCCCGCCACTGTGCGCCCGCGCAGCACCGCGTCTACCTGCGCGCCGCCGACCTGGCGCGCTGGGCGCCCCGCCCCGGTCAGTCCCTTATGTTACACGGCCTGGGGCGCGCGCGCCGCGCCGCTGCTGTCCGCGCCCGCCGCCCGCCACTGTGCGCCCGCGCAGCACCGCGTCTACCTGCGCGCCGCCGACCTGGCGCGCTGGGCGCCCCGCCCCGGTCAGTCCCTTATGTTACACGGCCTGGGGCGCGCGCGCCGCGCCGCTGCTGTCCGCGCCCGCCGCCCGCCACTGTGCGCCCGCGCAGCACCGCGTCTACCTGCGCGCCGCCGACCTGGCGCGCTGGGCGCCCCGCCCCGGTCAGTCCCTTATGTTACACGGCCTGGGGCGCGCGCGCCGCGCCGCTGCTGTCCGCGCCCGCCGCCCGCCACTGTGCGCCCGCGCAGCACCGCGTCTACCTGCGCGCCGCCGACCTGGCGCGCTGGGCGCCCCGCCCCGGTCAGTCCCTTATGTTACACGGCCTGGGGCGCGCGCGCCGCGCCGCTGCTGTCCGCGCCCGCCGCCCGCCACTGTGCGCCCGCGCAGCACCGCGTCTACCTGCGCGCCGCCGACCTGGCGCGCTGGGCGCCCCGCCCCGGTCAGTCCCTTATGTTACACGGCCTGGGGCGCGCGCGCCGCGCCGCTGCTGTCCGCGCCCGCCGCCCGCCACTGTGCGCCCGCGCAGCACCGCGTCTACCTGCGCGCCGCCGACCTGGCGCGCTGGGCGCCCCGCCCCGGTCAGTCCCTTATGTTACACGGCCTGGGGCGCGCGCGCCGCGCCGCTGCTGTCCGCGCCCGCCGCCCGCCACTGTGCGCCCGCGCAGCACCGCGTCTACCTGCGCGCCGCCGACCTGGCGCGCTGGGCGCCCCGCCCCGGTCAGTCCCTTATGTTACACGGCCTGGGGCGCGCGCGCCGCGCCGCTGCTGTCCGCGCCCGCCGCCCGCCACTGTGCGCCCGCGCAGCACCGCGTCTACCTGCGCGCCGCCGACCTGGCGCGCTGGGCGCCCCGCCCCGGTCAGTCCCTTATGTTACACGGCCTGGGGCGCGCGCGCCGCGCCGCTGCTGTCCGCGCCCGCCGCCCGCCACTGTGCGCCCGCGCAGCACCGCGTCTACCTGCGCGCCGCCGACCTGGCGCGCTGGGCGCCCCGCCCCGGTCAGTCCCCGTCATGCTCAGGCTGCTTCAGGTTACAGGCTTGTACGTGTGCGCGCCGTGTACGAACGCACTACAAGCAAAGCTCCAGTACTGATCGCACTGTCTGCGCCTCGAGCTTGAATACATATCGCGCATTCCTAAACGGCCGAAGAGTGACTTTTGTGTGTTTATACTTTGAGTATAACGTGGTATAATTTCAGGGCTAGATCAGTCATCCGGGTCGGCAGTGACGGCGTTCCCTGCGCACGCGCTGCAGGACGCGGACGGCGCCGCGCTGCCGCCGTGCGGGGCCGAGCCCGACAGGAGCAAGGAGTGCATCTGCCACGTCGAGGTATGCCAATCATTTCAAAAGTAAGGATCCGAACAGTTCAGAACTATTTTCCCTGTAACAAAAAATGCAGCTATAAAGACCAGCTGCGCAGTGCACGCGGCGTGTCGCACTGCCGGCTGGCACTGATTTGGCGGTATTTTTACCACCAAAGCGTTGAAACCGTCTGCGCGCTCGCTTAGCCCTGTCCTTTGTGTACGTCAATGAAGTATGCCCTGATGGAGAAACTGGTGAGTATCTTCCGGCGCTTCTCACCAGAAGGTCACCCGAAGCGCCAAAAGTAAATAGAATCAGACATGTAAAAGAGCCCTTGAGGGCCTACTTGCAGAAATAATAGTACATTACATACGGTTACTGATATTGAGCAGTGGAAGCGTGCTGGGCCCATAACCTGATATTAAGTGAAAATTAAAGTATATAAGTAGAATTAGGTTTTTATCATTCACAGTTATTATAAGTATTTCTTCATTTTAAAAGATTTGATAGTACTAACTATCAAATCATCTGATACTTCTGAGTGGCCAGTGATCTCGTGTCAAATAAAGTACGCCACCTCTTTACAACAGTTACGTATTACAATGCCGAAAATTTATAATACCTAAAGTAGAAATACCGATGGACAAAATACCGAATGTACAAAAGGCCGATTTTCGATATACCGAAGCTCAAAAGAGCGTTAATGACGATTTTTAAGGGCTGCACCCTGTAAGATATTTGCAAGTAACCGTAACATTAAAACAATAACACAGGTGTGTGTGAACTGGTACCCGTGCGGGCTGAAGTACTGCAAGGGCAAGCCGCAGGGCGGGCTCAGCTACCGCTGCGGCATCAAGACCTGTCACCGCTGCTACCGGTACCACTTCTACGTGCAGGTAACTTTAGTATTCAAGACTAATTTCATTTGATCGAGATACACACAGAAATTAGGAATGTAACGATACCGATATATCGGTATCGCCGATATTATACAACTGATATTTGAAAAGCGCGAAAAGAATTTGCTGTATGAAAAAAAATCTGCAAAAAGTAATTTAAATTTCTGACTTAATTTATGTATTGGTCTATTACCTTGTGCAATGATAATTACTGTTAATTAAATCTTTGGTGCTTAATAAAAGAGAACTTGAATTTTGAGTTGACAATTTATTTATTTTTACTTTACACTTTCAAGGTTGACTCTCTGGTAAATATAGCCAGTAGCCATTGCCATTAGTTATAATAAGGACATACAAATATCTGAAGTTCATATTTCATTATTCAGCTAAGATATCGGTATCGGTATCGCCGATATTAACTACTATATATCGGTATCGTATCGGCAAAACTGTGTATCGTTACATCCCTAGTTGAAATGATTTAAATTAGTGCGAATTTTTTGTCATAAATATCTGAACTTATTACAGTGGTCCAAACCTCCTGTGGCCTAAATCCGTAAATATTTTTTATTTATAATGTCTGCAGGTATTTTTCCCGCTAGCTTGCCGCACAAACGAGCCACTGGCTCCAACTCCAGTCTGCTAATGCCTGCATTTTTGTTCCAGTCGCGGCACACATGCTACAACTACACGTGACGCCACGCCCCGCACGCGCGCCGCTCTCTAGTCGCCTCCGCCTTGTTGCTTAGCTCTATTGGCTCTATTTTTATATCAGCCTCGGCTTTGTAACGTGACAATATCCACTTGTAAATATTTTGCTAAGATTCTTTATTTTTTGTGATAAGCAAAAATGAATGACTGTCTTTGTAATGAGTGTTTTATTTGTACATTATTCTATACTAAAAGTAGAAACTAAGATTTTAAGAACAACAAATGCAAATAGATGTACCTATTGCTTATTATTTTATTAGCCCATTGTGTCCTGCCTCATATTCCACTTATCCTGGTAATTAGTACCAGACCAGCCTGTACCTTGAGAGGAGTCCAAATCATCATACCTCTGTCTTTAAATGAAGAATATTTAGGAAAATCTTTTATGTAAGTAATTTAGAATAGATTTGGTTCAGTTGGCAGTGGTTGGTAGTTATTCTGAAAAGTCAATGGTATCTGTAAAATTACAATGATGCATAAAGGGTATTCGGACAAATAAAATCTGCACCTGAGAAGCATAAGACTGTAAGTCCTATTGTTTTCCATACTTGTTGATAGAACAAGGGAATCCATCTCGACATCACCAACAAAGTCTGCTATGGTTTGAGGATGGGGGCTGCCCACAATTCGTTTGGCATATGGCAGACCTGACAAGTCTAGTCCCACATCAACTAATAAATATGTCACTTGAAATAGTACAGCAGTGGGATAGAATCTTAAAGAATGTTCCAACTGAGCAGTATAAACAAATCTCAGGCTTTCAGCTAATCTGAAGCAGGACTAATCCTGCTAGAAAAGGTTGTTAATATATTAATGCATTTGTTGTTAGTAAAAAAATCTAAACAAAACTAATAAATCCTTATATCAATGACATCCTGGGAAGGGCTCATGTCTGTTCTTGCGGAGTACAAATTGAATTTTCCTTTCCATATCTTCATTGTATATCGCTTTGCATTTTTCGTGGTTCACTCGTCGTCTCGTCTGCAAAAAATACACAGCACAATTAGAAATGGAAATCTTTGCAAACAGTGAAAACAACTTATGTTCGGAGAAATAACTAGTAATAAAAGCAAATTTTCATGATTATACATGGAACCGAGGAGATGAGTCTACTGGGTAGTACCTGGAAGGGTTTTTCGTAGTATCTGGTAAGTCGGAACTGCTCCAAAATTCCTTCTTTGCCCAAGATCCTGTTCACCAGCCTGCAAGCGTCGTCCACGTTGTTATTCTTCACGAACACCGTCCGGGCGATAAACGACTGATGCCTGTTTCCTAATAGCCTCAATGTTAAATGCATTTTGAAGTTTTTAATGCCTTTTCTATGTTAAATAATAGATTTTAGGGGTTATATTATCGAAGACAAGTATGACAGCTTTAAGGCGTTTTCACTTGCGTGACTAAGTTGACTATACATACTATACGTTTTCAAGATCGAGTGAAAAACGTCTTTGTGCTGTTTGGTAAATTTTCCGATCCGACGTTTTATTAATTTTACTATTATTCCAGTTGTATATTCGCAAGTAACTTTACTCCCATGTGAATAATAGCCGAAAACAACAACTTGACTGCTTGACTGAAAATCGAGTGTCGAAGCTGTAATAAAAAATACTGTGATTTCCGTTTCCTATCTAAGTCCGCGAAGTTTGAACGTCAGCTATAGTTGACGCCGTCAACAATAATTAAAGACGGTTACATTGTCATATTATTATTTTGGTTGACAATGGCGAACGAAAGTGAAGTAGGTTTGTTCTCGTCATCGTCGAAAGCGTCGGAGGCGTCCCCGTCGCTGACGATGCAGCGGCGTTGGCGCAACGTGCCCCTACACGAACGCTGCTCCATGCCCGACCTGGTGAAACTCAAAGAAGCCTTCCAAGAGGCCTATCTGCACAGGCTGCTGCCTAACCAGTTCAGGGAGCTGTTGAGGGTCAAACTCAACGTGGAATACGATGATGATGAGTTCAAAGTATTGTTTCTGAAGGTAGCTTCATATTTTAAAATCTTGTTTTTTTTTTTAAATAGAAACTCATTTACCAATTTTTAATTATATCGACAATTGATAACTCTGATAGCTGTGATTTGCGGTAGACGAGACTACTACAGCCATCACTGCCGTAGTATAGCAAAATAACGTAACTTTATGAATTTCCTACACCAGATATGTTATTTTACCATGAGACGGCAGATCAGTGCCAACGCTTTAACCAGTAGGATCTCTAGCAACCACTGGAGATAATTTTTGCAATTCATCGTGGGCGTATCATCAAACTGCTTTCTAATTTTAATGAAGCGTCAAAAACATGACATGTAGTAACCACGAGTCTTTTAAGCTTCCCCATTTAATATTTACTTTCGTATCTTGGGTTAGATAAATACGAACCGCAACGGCGAAATGGAGTGGGACGAGCTGGTGTCGCACCTGCTGCTGGGCTACTTCAGCAACGACCCGGAGAACCAGCGCGCCTGGATGCAGCCGCCCATCCAGGGCCGTCCGACGCTGATGCGCTCCCGGCACCGCCACGCCGTCTCCAGGATCTGCTTCTGCCCGGATGTGGCCAAGGTTGTACACATTGAGGCTGCCATAATTAAGTACTCCAACGACCCGGAGTACCAGCGCGTCTGGCTGCAGTTGGTCATCCAGGGTCGCTCCGCGATGCAGTACACCCGGCACTGCTACTTTTGTGCCATGGGTCTCTCTTTCTCTCTGTCTCGAATGCTAAAAACTGTATGCAACTCAAGCTGTATCCAATTCAAGCTCGTTCCACCTGTGTTCAACCCCAAAGCACGATTGCTTCGTCTAAACATCTCCATCATTCGACTGTATTTATGTTGTTTAGACAGTGCCATGTCCATAGGAAGAATGCG
Organism: Eudemis profundana; assembly: GCA_947034925.1. NCBI lineage: Eukaryota > Metazoa > Arthropoda > Insecta > Lepidoptera > Tortricidae > Eudemis > Eudemis profundana. The sequence continues at coordinate 39,757,936 of OX344796.1, read as the reverse complement.
AGATTTTAGTAGCCACTTGTAGCTTACTATCTACTATATTTAAGGGTGGCCTTACTATTCTAAGGGTAATTTTCCACCGGAGCTGTGAGAGACCATATAAGCAAGGAGCATATTGTTTTCGCCCATCGCTCAGCTGCGTCACAGCTGTGACGGTCCAGTAGTTTCACTAAGTTGTCACAGTTAAAGGTGATATTGTGCAGGACCGCAGCACCACCCCGATGCAGGGCTCCTACATCACGGCGAGCCGCGACGGGCAGCTCAACTGGTGGTCTCTGGACATGACTCTCCTTCGCACGGCCTTCTCCTCCAGCCGTCAGTGAATAATCCTATTAATAGTTATTTAATTATTTTAACTTTATTGTGCAATATGGCGCTTTCTTTATTACCGCTCGCGGTGTGTGCATAATTTTAAGTCTTTCACAACACAACGACCTTTTCAGTAAATCTTACTATACGCCTCGCGTCGAATCATGATCACTAAGTCATTCCATTCTTTCCACTTGTATTCGTACATCTAAATCCGAAAATAAAGAACAACACTTATTCATTTCATACATATCAAAACCGTAGACCTACTTCTAACCCCATAAAACCTTCATCCCTTTTAATATTACATTTATGGAATGATAACATACACACTCACACACTCACAAACTTTCCCCTTTTTAATATTAGTGTGATGTGATTAATATCAAGTTTGAGGAGGCGCAATTTCAAAAAGGTTCCATATCGTTTAAAAGACGAATAAATGTTATTGGTTACCAGTGGCGTGGCGTAAAAGTTATCCTTGGGCAAGCCGGTGCAGATTTGGCATACATTTTCCTTAAAAGCTGTAGAATAAGGTGCTCAAATGCGTAATATTAGGCAAGCCGGTAGGAATAGAGTTCTTTGGACGCCACACCACTGTTGGTTATACAAACCTACTTCATTTGATGCTATAGTTTTTTTCTTCAAGACAGCCAGACAGTATTAGCGCCGCCCCTTCGTCAGTTACGCTTCCATACTTATTATATTTCGATACCACCATATGCCCTGGCAGCGGTGCTGAAGGTCCGCACGACGTGGGTGACGGACTGCGCGTGCATGCCGGACGTGAACATGCTGGTGACCAGCTCCACCGAGCGCGACCTGCGCTTCTACGATATCACCGCCGGCACCTTTACCCTCAAGATAGTCATCACCAGCTGGGAGTATATGGCGAGTATCTTGCAATCTTTGTTCATTCAGTGGCTTAACAATAGGGCGGCAGAGCGGGCCAAAGTTACGGACCCCGGTCTGAGAGAGCCCCCGGCTCGACAGACCGTGTGGACAGGAGGACTAACATTTATCACAAAATTTGGAAGGGCCCCATCCGATGAATATGCTACGGGCCTCGGATGTTATAGTTACGCCACTGTCTTTGTCGGCATGACCCTCGACAACTCTCAACTCCATCACTACCGACCACTCGGTCGAGGGTGGCTCTTTAAGAGCTGCTTTTCTGGCTAACATTGCAATGGCGTGCCATTTAGACTGAGACGTGACCGATGGTAGCACTACGTGATCTAGGCATCAACATGTTGCAGCCTACTGTTGGAAATAGGTTTCTTCGAGGGTGCCCCACTGAGCTCGATCCTCCGTCAGCAGCAGCACGATTCCAGCTGCTGCCAGCCATCTTGCGTAACCTGATCTATGTAGTACCACCGTCTATAAGGGTGCCATACGATTCCACTGACGCGGAGATGGCGGAACGAAGCGGAACTGCCAGTGAGTTGGCCAATCACAGAGCTCGAAATCTCCACTTCGTGTCAGTGGAAACAGTAGGTATAATTAGTCAATTCCCGTTCCGTTCCTCTCTGCTCCGCCTGCTCCACACAGTGGCGTCGCAACGTGCCAAGCACTGAGGGGTGGCACAGCGGACCGCATATGCCGGTGGGGGCGGTTACCGAATGCACTCCGGGCGAAAAAAAGACTTGAGGTTAGGAACTTTTAGAAGTTGTTTGCAACTGTTTACTAAACGCCGATCTTCATATTCTTACGCGGCTTGTCTGAGCATGGAGTTACATTGTCCCACCGCAGATATGCACGATGCACTACTACTTCCACAAGGACATCAACGAGCAGTGTCTGCTGATCCTGGGCGACGCGGGCGGGCACGTGCGCGTGCTGCAGTTCTCGCCGGTGGAGCGCGGGCCCTTCCGCAGCCAGGCCGGGAAACCGCTGCAGACGCTGCGCCACGTCGACATGCAGCGGAAGGTAATGGTATCCCCTAGACAGCACATAAGCTATATACAGGTCCGTTTTAAGAGATCCCCCTAGGCACTTGGTATTAAGCAGGCAAGCCATGCTTTTGGCTTATATGAAGAGTCCTCCGCTGGGGTCTCTCTAGGTTGGCCAGGCCTCTAGGGTGGGGCCTTGTAGGCCTAGGCGGAAATCCGGTGCTGGCAGTATAACAGCTTATACATTCAATTTACCTCCATTTTGAGCGCTATAAGGATTGTAGAGGCATACAGCTGCTTCTGTCATTGTGAGTAGTCTTAGCGGCTTCACAGTTTTGATTGAGGGGAATCATTACATTACTAAATGACTTGTTTCACCAAATTTTATTAGAAGAGAAAAATTAAAAAATTATATGTCTCGGGCAGGATTCGAACCTGCATCTCCTCGGCTATCCGGGCCAGCAGGCGCCTTAACCAACTAGGCTCCCGAAACTCTGTCCAAGTCATCGAATCCTTCAACCAGTCCCTTCATTTGTGACGTCATTCTGGGTGACGTATGTAGCACTATCTACCATTGAGTCCTTACAACCCATACGTATGGCACTGTGGTCCCAACTCGTATTGAGAAATCCACAGTAACGATGTACTACACCCCAAACATGATTTTTTATTAAAGCATTAACGACTGCCAACGAATTCTAAATTTTATTAGAAGATAAAAATTGAAAAATTATATGTCTCGGGCAGGATTCGAACCTGCATCTCCTCGGCTATCCGGGCCAGCAGGCGCCTTAACCAACTAGGCTCCCGAAACTCTGTCCAAGTCATCGAATCCTTCAACCAGTCCCTTCATTTGTGACGTCATTCTGGGTGACGTATGTAGCACTATCTACCATTGAGTCCTTACAACCCATATGTATGGCACAAAAGACTTGTTTCACCGCCTACGATAAGCGAGAGACAAGTAGAGTTAGAAAATAGAAGCGAGATGAAGAGCAGTGAGAAGCGAGATAATTTCGTCTCTAGGCTATAAACGGATGTGCGAGTGCAACCGGTGATTACCCCCGATATGCATACTAGTTATGTACTAAGCGAGAGTTTCTCGACAAGTGTTCTGAACGCCAAGCTTCGTCACTTTTGATTAGGGGCCACGACTCCGCCTACCAACCTATTGTTACACCACTTTTTGTCATGTCTTACGTACCTATGCAGAAAGATGCACTGCCGGAGATGCGTCTGATCGAGCTTGGGCGCGTGCACACGGACTGGGTGCGGCAGGTGTCGTTCTACGCGCCGCTGCACTGCCTCGTGTCGTGCGCCACGTGTCCCGACGCGCTGCTCATGTGCGACCTCCACGGCTCCAAGACCTACAACATCTTCCACGTCGACAAGGTAACCGTCCGCTGTGGGTAGTTAGAACTCCTAACAGGACCTTATCTTGAATGTTGATTCAAAAACAGATTCAAGGAATGGCGATTCACCGGTGATCACAACGACAGGTAAACAATGTAACTGATCATCATCATTTTAGATTAGATCAAATTTGGTATTTTGTAATTTAGGTACGAATCTGGTGTTATTATCCGACTGCGGCGAAGCCCAAAAGGAGGGTTATGTGTTTGATCTGTATGTATGTATGTATGTCCAGTCGTAACTACTCAACGGCACAACCGATTTTGATAAATACATCATTAGATTCGTCATGATGGCGCGCGTGTCACTCGGTATTATTACTCGATATACGAGTTCGTTAAAGTAAACAAAATGGCGGTTTTTATACATAAAAGCCTCTTAAAGTGCAGCGCAGTCGGTTTTTTTTACTAAAAATGTGGTTATTTTAAAGTGTTCCTCGGGTTTGTTGATTGACGGTGAATGGCTTGTATAATCGTATTAGAGCTAGTCATACACTTCTTCGTTCTTCTCTTCATTTTTGAAGGTCCTGTCCAGTTTGAAAGACCGAGGTCAGAGTGCTTCATCAGCCGTTCCTGTCTTGCTCTTAAGGCAGTAGTTATTCGGAATCCGTTATGGTTTTGGTTCCACCGGAAGACCAGCGCTGGCTATTAGGTCTGCATTTTGCTGAGGTGGGACCATTTTGTGGCAGCATTCAACTTTATTGTTTTTTTTGCCGCTGTATTCATATTTTGTGCTGCTGTCATAAATAAATTTAATGTATTTTCTTTCTATTATTTATTTCATTCTTATGGCCTGTGCTTGATCCATAGGATCGCATTAATTTAGTCCTCTACCCTTTGATATATCTATGCACCGGTAATTTTCCAGGGTATCCATTGCTTCGCGTTCGACGACGAAGCCCACGTGCTGGTGACCGGGGGCCCGGACTGCACGGTGCGCGTGTGGAGCCCCTTCGTGCCCGCGGCGCCCAGCCTGGTGCTGCCGGGGCACCGCGCGGGCGTGATCGCACTCGTGCTGCAGAACGCCGGGCAGACCGTCTACTCGCTCGGCAGGGACCGCGTCATCAAGGTCTGGGATGTGCAGGCGCAGACTTGTATCCAGGTGAGGTGTGGTGGCTTAAATTGCCTCCCTCGTATATTAAATATCATCATCATTTCAGCCATAGGACGTCCATTGCTGGACACAGGCCTACTCAATAGATTTCCACATGGGCGAATAGAAGCGACCCGCACCCAGCGAGTCCCCGCAACCCTAAGCAAGTCATCCGACCACCTTGCGGGTCTTCCCACACTGCGTTTGCCAGTACGTGGTCTCCACTCGAGAATATTTCTACCCCAACGGCCATCGGTTCTTCCAGCTACGTGCCCTGCCCATTGCCACTTCAGTTTGCCTACCAGGTTTGCTATGTCGGTGACCTTAGTTCTTCTACGAATCTCCTCATTTCATTTATTAAATATAAATAAAAAAAATATTGTGGGGACGATTTTACACAAATTAATCTATAGCTTGGCAACTTCGCTGGCGACACTCCCATGTGTTATGTGTAGCCGTAACTACTTACACAAGTTACGGCCAACACGAACGGCGACCGACGGAGGCAGCCTTCGGAGGCCCCCGGCCAGAGGCGAAATACGTGTCGAGTTTTGTTTTTTGCTGGTGGTTTGTTATAATATCTATTTGTTTTGTATGCTTTTTTTTATTTTGCAATCGAATGCATGAAACAATACGCAAGTTATCGTAACGGGCTAGTACTAGTCCACCAGTGGCGTGGCGTGTATAGAACTCGATTCCCATCGGCTTGCCTAATATTAGCCAGTTCAGCACTTAATTCTAGTGCTCTTAAAGAAAATAGAAACCAAAGCTGCCCGGCTTGCCCAAGGATTTTTTCAACGCCACGCCACTGTAGTTCACTAACACGTTATCATATCGCGGATTAGCATATCTGAACTTTTGGGGATTTGAACCCCCAAAACCCTCCCTCTGGCTACGCCCGTGACGGTCCGCAAACAACGGTGGTGACTCCCCCAGCGCTTTCGTACTTTCCAGACGTACATAGACGTGCCACCGTCGCTGAGCTCGGGCACGCCGATCTCGTGCGTGTACAACTCGGGCACTCGCGAGCTCGTGCTGGCCGCCGTCGGCCTCGCCGTGCTCGTGCTGGACGAGCAGCTCAACCAGAACCACACGGACGGCTCCACGCACGCGCGCGCCGTCGCCCGGGTGCTCTACAACCCGCTGTTCAAGGTCGTCGTCACGTGCGGCCTGGACAGCATCATCTTCAACTGGGACCCGCTGTCAGGTGATGAAAAAGGAATTAAACCTTAAAATAAATAGCTGGACGTAGCCTCGCTGACAAATTGAAAGCTGAAGAAACTGAAGCACCTCTAATGAGATACGCTTTGTCGCGCGATAAATAAATGATAAAGTATCCGACACTCTCACGCACATATTATTGTCAGAACGTGACGCATTATGATGCTACCTACAGGCCGCCACCTACAGATCAATGTACGAGTATGTGGTGGAGTGCGGCACTGACAGATAGTTCCAGTTCTTCCGATATCTGGTCTGACCATCGTTTGGGACTTCTGCCTTTAGGTCTTTAGCCTATTTTTTTCCCGTTATCATAACCTTCATTCACTTCCGTTTTAAATCATCCCCAATATCATTTTGGGGTTGTTCTGACCTATGCTTTTACTCGTTCACGACGCGGGTCTCTTGTTTATCATTCATAGGCAAACGCAACGTAATGGTGCGCGATGCGCACACCCGGCTGCTTCACGGCGAGCAGATCCCGGTGGAGATCACCGCCGCCTGTTTCGACCCCGGCTACCAGCTGCTCTGCACCGGCGCCAGGGACGGCTCCATCAAGGTGCGCCATACATTTTAACCCGGGCTGAAAATGAAAACGCACCAATGCATTTCTTTTTGTACATTGCATATCAGTAGAGTGAATTTGTAACAAATTTGTAATTTCTGCAATTGTTGCCAGACTTTCCGGATCGCTCGCCCTTCGGCTGTATTTAGATGTACAGCTCTACATGATTTTCTAATAACATTATGATGTTCTAGACCTGGAACTTCAACACTGGCCTGTGTCTGCGGACGTTGACGATCGAATACATGTGCGAAGTCACCAACGTGTTCTGGATAGAGGGGCGGTGAGTGGAGCGCCTACATGGTCACTGGGTTTCCATTATTATTGACTTCGCACCGAGGCATCAAACTTCGCGATGGCCGAGAGAAAGTGCTATTGCACCTATAACTGCACTAGCGCAAGCTTCTACATTAGGCGTAAATGTAGAAGCTTTATTTGATTATGGTCTGGTCATTTCGTCGTCCCACCTGGATTTGTTGAGAAAGGGTTGATGAAACTGAAGCCGTCGCATGACTGGGATGGGAAAGAGTTGAAAATTCTAGTCAAGAATTTCTGTAGTTGCGCACAGTCTCAAACCTGACCAGGTTGGTTTGAAGTTGTTATCGTTTGTAGGATTATGGCAGTGGGTTGGAACCGTCACGTGACCGAGTTCGAGGATTCCGGGACAGCGACGACGGGCAAGGCGTGGGAGACGCGGCACAGCGACGACATCCTCGCGGCGGCGGCGCGCTCGCCGCTCGTGCTCGCCACCACCTCCTACAACTCCGAGCTGCTGCTGTGGAAGCTGGAGACCGGCCAGCCCTACAGGTGATGGCAGACCAAATAGAAATCTCATTTTTACTTTAAGTGGGTGAGCTTAATTCAGGTCGTGTCCGACAGTGAGCATTGATGGAGCCGACGACGACGGAGCTGTAGATATCCTGCAGATCGGTGATAAAGATGATGGTATAAATGAAATAAATGATGTTTATTCTGCGAGTGTCCACTCTTATCTCTTATAAGTCTGAGTTTACCGATGCTTCCTAAAAACTGTGCCTCTCTCCTTCGAGGCACAACTCTCGATTGCCCAAAGTGGCAAATTTTTGACGAAGCGGAACACAGACGCATAGAAAAAGAAGCTTCCCAAAAGGAGACTATTGTTGAGACTCAACAGTGTCAGACATGTTTATGTGAATGTGCTTTAAGGATTGTGTGTCGGCAGACGGTTCTCGTGCACGGAGCCGATGCTGCGCATCAAGATGCAGTTCAACAAGCGCGACGCGAGCCGCGGCGCCGGCGCCGGCGCGGGCGCCGAGCCGCGCTCCTCGTCCGTGCGTCGGACCAGGTACGTTATCAATCCTCATTTGTGGTTTTACTTGTTTTTTGGGCTATTCCCGGTTGTTTGCACTCTTTTGTTGATCGAGTTCATCGGTATCCTCATTGAATTGTCTGACATTGCAGCGGGCGCGGGTCGCGCGGCGTGGAGACGGCGGTGGCGGTGCAGAAGGCGCGTGCGCGGCGAGTGTCGACCGTGGCGCTGCCGGCGCGCGCGCAGGCCATGCGGCACCTGGCCGTGCACGCCGCGCTGTTCCTCGAGACCCGGCCCGTGCACATGCACGTCGGTCAGCACACACCAGCAGTCTGATCACACTCACGCGCACGCGCGATACAATACGTATCGCGCACTCCTTATAATGACCGATGTTGGACTATTTGTCTTTATACTTTGACAGGACTCGCCATTTTTTTTCCTTTCCAGCGTCGCTGATGTTATCCCTGGAGAACGGCATGGTGCAGGCGTGGTCGGACCACTCGGCGGGCGGGTTCCAGGGCTCGTTCCAGGCCGTGCACACCGCCGGCGACTACGTGTCCGCGCTGGCCACCGACACCCACAACGACTACCTCTTCTGCGGCACCACCTGCGGCTACATCAAGACCTGGCTGATGACCAACTACCTTGTCAATGAGGAGGTTGGTGACCACAATTCCTGTTTTTTAAATCGGTCGATGCTTCCTCTTTGCTTGTTTGAAGCGCTTTGTTTCGATCAAAATGTTTGAGCTAACTACGTAGAACTGCTAATGGAATATTAAAATCAAACTATTGATTGAGATAGGGTAGATGAAAAAAATTCTTGTTCAGTATTTATAGCCGTGTTACCGAACCTCCTATAATTCAGATTACTGGCGACATACAATTGACACTATGACATTGTATGTCACAAAATAAAATTCAGTGTGTGTCAAAACCCTCAACGCGCCGTGCGCTTTTGCTAAACGACTAAGATTTATTAAATAGTGAAATACAGGATTGTGCTACAACTTGAAGATCATCAACACCAGAGGCCTCTGGCTGCGCATCGGACACGCCCGGCGGTAAGTAATCCAGATTATCGTTGGGTCGGTAGCGCGGCACATCCAGGGGTCCGAACCAAAATTATCGGCCAGTGGCGAGGCCACTTTACGCCACATTTTCTGGTCCTTCACTCCGGATTCCCTAAACCACTACTGCGGAATTTCTTTAATCTCTCTAGTCCACTTTCTGGGCCTATGAGCCTTTTCGGTCCTAAATATATTTAAGTAGCGCAAGTTCAGTCAATCCTGCAGTGTGAATCGTATTCACAATACCTAAGTATTGCACAAAATACATAGCATATAATAATTAAGCGATCAGTTGCAATTGTTGGTCCGTGACAGAACAATGGCGGAAGGCGAAGAAGAACTTTTATTGCGAAGTAAGACGCTGACATTCAAAAAAGAATATTTATTTAATAAATTGCAAAAGGCTTATGATTTGTCCAAAATAGTTAAATTGGATAGTTTAGACTCGGTGCAAAATTTCATGGTACAGTTCTCGGAACTCGATGACGCACGTTGCGACTTCGAACGAATTGTCATGGAAATCCTTATGCTCGAAATGCAGCTGAATCCCAAAGCTAGCCCTTCGACAAGCCCATTAGCTAGTTTCGACGACTTATATTTTTCCTGTAAAAAGGTAGCCTTGAATTGCAGCCGTATAGGCCAGGAGCCAACGGAAAAAATACAAAGTCAAAAGAGTGATGAATGTGTAGCTAGGCCGGTCTTACCGAAGCTTACCTTATTCGAGTTTGATGGTCAAATCGAACATTGGACCACGTTTCATGACACTTTTGTGTCACTAGTCCATAATCGAAAGTTCGAGAATATAGACAAATTTCATTACCTGCTGTCCTGCGTCAAAGGGCCAGCACTGAACATGGTCAAGAGCCTGCCGATCACTGCCAATAATTACCCTGTAGTTTGGCAAAGTCTACTTGACAAATATCAAGATGTCAGGGCATTGACCGGCAGATATCTGGACAAAATGCTAAACTTTTCACCTTTGACAAGGGACAATGTAACAAATTTGACGGCTTTCGTGGAGACATTTGACCACTCGTTAAAAGCGATTCGGGCACTGCAAATTAAAAATTTGGACGATTATCTGTTTTGCCATCTTGCTTTACGTGGGCTAGATATGCATACTCGTAAACTGTTTGAAGAAAGCCGTGAGCAAAATAGTTTGCCGACCTTTTCAGAATTGATGAAATTTGTAAACAAACAAATTAAAGTTTTGGAACATACAACATTTCCGAGTACCAGCTCTCGGACTATTTCCGATGGTCAACAAATGAAAGTGAAGTCACCTGTCAACTTCGCTTCAAATAAAAATAGTTATATGCAACCGAGTAATAAACCGGCCAGTATTAAATATTCAAATTCAAATTCGCCTTCGCAAAAGTTTGGATTAACTGCATCGCGTATAAATGACACACATTCTAACTTCAATCAAAACAAATCAACTTGTGTGCATTGCAACTCGAATCATATGATTTATCGCTGCGAACAGTTTCGTAAACTGTTAGTTCAAGATAGGATTGACCGTGTCAATGCCTTGAAGTTATGCACCAATTGTCTGAAAGGTGGTCATGACTCATCAAATTGTAGGAGTAGCATAACGTGCGGAGTCTGCTCTCGCGGTCACCACTACTTGTTGCATCGGGACGCGAGTGTCCTGCAGGCGCCGGCCGTGCCGACGCCGCAGCACTCCGTGAGTGTGACGCCCGCGCCTAATGTAACGAATCTTCATTCCGTGAATGAAACCGCGACTACTTACGGTGTCGTGCTAGGAACCACAAGAATAGAAGTTGTTGACGTCTCCGGACAAAAGCAGAATTGCCGTGCGGTTCTGGACTCAGGGGCTCAAAGTTCGTTTATTACTTTAGGTTGCGCTCAACGTTTGGGCTTACGCCGCAAGAAATGTTCGTTCACGGTGTCCGGACTAGGCGGTGATGTTGTCAAGAACTTTGGCATGGTGACGTGCGACATTAAGCCGTGTAAATCGGGCGTTCCGACTTTACAGGTGGATATGGTCGTTGTAGAGAATGTGTCATCAGAAATGCCAAATGTTTCATTTCCACGAGAAGTTGTGGAAGAATATAAACCATTTGAATTGGCGGACCCGTTGTTCTTCGAGAAGTCGTCTGTGGATATTCTGCTGGGCAACGACGTCGTATCCGAATTCATTAAGGATAAACCGATTAATGTTAAACCAAACATTCCGAATGTTATTGAAACTGTGTTTGGTTACGTCGTTAGTGGAAAGTTGTGTTACAACAATAAATCAACATCTGAAAATTTTCATCTGTCAATATCTCAAGAGAAGACTTTAGACAAGACACTGCGTGACTTTTGGGAAGTAGAGGAATTGCCGTGCAAACCTGTACTTAGTCCACTCGATCAACTGGCTGAGGATATCTACACGCGCGATCACTCCCGTGATGAGGGGGGGAGGTTTATAGTGCCCCTGCCTTTTGTACCCAATGCACCTCTGCTTGGGGATTCGCGCACTGCAGCCGAGCGGCGGTTGCTAGCGACAGAGCGTAAACTCGCGCGCACCCCAGTGCTGCAACAAGCCTATAACGATTTCATGCTTGAATATGAAAGGCTTGATCACATGGAATTGTATACAGGTACCGAACCAAGCAGATATTTGATTCCTCATCACAGTATACTAAGACCCAGCAGTACGTCAACTCCTTTGCGCGTTGTTTTTGATGCGAGCGCGAAGACAAGTACTAACGTCTCTCTCAATGATACGCAATTGACTGGCCCAAATTTATATCGAGATATAGGCGCTATCATCACGAACTTTCGGCTATTCGAGTACTGCTTCGCTAGTGATATTTGTAAAATGTATCGTGCTATCCTAGTGCGCGAAAGCGATAGAAAATATCAACACATCTTATATCGATCGTCCGTGAACGAACCAATAAAAATTTACGAATTAAAGACGATTACTTATGGCGTGAGTTCAAGCCCATTTCTGGCAATTCGCACCTTATTGCAATTAGCCAGTGACGAAGGTGAACGTTTCCCTTCTGCTGCCAATGTAGTGAGACAAGGTATTTACATGGATGACATTTTGTGGTCATGTGCGTCGTTCTCTCAAGCATGTGCGTTACAAGAAGAGCTAATCAACATGCTGCAGTGCGGCGGACTGGTGTTGAAGAAATGGTCAAGTAACTGCGAACAACTGATTGAGCGTATTTCAGTCGAACATCGCGAAACAAGTGTCAGTTTTCAAAAGGACAGAGATGATGTTTCGATAAAACTTTTAGGCCTAAAATGGTCTCCGATGCTTGATGTTTTCAGCTTTTCCTTGAATAAGCATGATACAGTCAATACTAAACGATCTGTACTGAAAACACTCGCGTCAATATATGATCCCGTGGGATATATCTCCCCATGTACTTTCGTTGCAAAGTGCATTCTACAGGATCTCTGGAAGTTGGGTCTCGGATGGGATGATCCGCTGCCACTAGAAGTATGCGAGCAATGGATGGCATTTATTGCGCAGCTACCACAGTTGTCCGAGTTGCAGATCCAACGTCATATACTGCTTCCAAAGGTGTCAGACTGCGAACTAGTAGGGTTTTGTGACGCGTCATCTCGTGGCTATGCTGCGTCGATTTATATCATTTCACGGCATCGACATGAGGTGAAGTGTAGACTGTTGATTTCTAAATCCAAAGTGGCACCCGTTAAAGTCGAGACAATACCGAGAATGGAACTCATGGCTGCGACTCTCCTTAGCAAACTCATGAAATACATGTGTGAATGCTTGTCACGGGTTAATGTGACAAGAATCACGGCGCTAACAGATTCGTCAATCGTTTTGTCGTGGATACAAACAGAAGCTTATAAGCTGAAAATATTTGTGTGTAACCGTGTTACACAGATTATCGAGTCTATACCTCCTCATGCATGGCGTCACGTCAACAGTGAAAACAACATGGCAGACATTGCCTCGCGAGGTGTGTCGCCGTCCCAGTTCATGGATTATAGCTCACAATGGTTTGAGGGACCTGCTTGGCTGTATGAAGATCGAGAGAATTGGCCTATATCTGCTCACATCAATAGAAACGACTCTGAGATCCCTGAGCTGAAATCGAATTCTAATACATTTAACTTGCTAACTCAACATCAATCAGAAAAGGAGGATAAAGCGGAATCTATTGAGCAAATCTGCAACCAATTCTCTTCTTATTCGCGAATGCAAAGAAGCATTGCTTGGGTTCTGCGTTTATTGCGACGATTCCGTGGAGATGTTTCTATCAGCAATCAAGTGGTATTGACCACTCATGATTTGAATCAAGCTCATGATTGCTTAATCAAAGTACTGCAATGTGCATACTTCGAAAAGGAGATCAACATGTTGAAGGAGGGCAAGACGTATATTCCTTCGTTAAGGAAACTAGCGCCCTTTCTGGATGCCCGTGGCTTCCTCAGGGTGGGGGGTCGTATTCCTCACTCAGACTTGCCGTATAATGCAAAGCATCCTTTGCTGTTACCAAAACGGAGTAGGTTTACGAAGCTATTAGTTGAATATTTTCATAAAACATATTTGCATACGGGACCGCAAACCTTGCAAAATATTATTAATCAAAGATACTGGATATTGTCGGCTCGTAGCCTTATCCGTTCAATTCTCGTAAAGTGTAAAGCGTGCTTCAAGTGTAAACCCACGTTGCTTCAACCCAAAATGGGTGATCTCCCCTCAACGCGGTTGTTGCCGAATAAAGTATTTGAGCATGTGGGTGTTGACTTAGCCGGACCGTTTTATATTAAAGAAAGCTTACGGCGCAATGCGAAGATATCAAAGGCGTACTTAGCTGTCTTCGTATGCTTCTCTACAAAAGCCGTACACTTAGAAGTACTTTCTTCTTTATCCGCGGACTGCTTTCTGGCTACGCTAGATAGGTTTGTGTCTCGTCGCGGCCTGTCGGCATGCTTCTATTCGGATTGCGGGACTAACTTTGTTGCGGCCAGCAAACACCTTGCGGAAGTGCAAAATTTTCTTGCCAATAGCCGTAATCAACAGAATATTTTGAATGGCTGCGCTCAGCGGTTAATAAACTGGCAGTTCAACCCGCCCGGTGCTCCCCATATGGGAGGATTGTGGGAAAGCTGCGTACGCGCAGCTAAATATCATCTAGTGCGCACAATCGGCGAGAAAGCATTGACTTTCGAGGAGCTTACTACAGTCTTCTGCAAAATAGAGGCTATAATTAATTCACGCCCATTATGCGCTCTACCAGCTAGCGACAACCCTAATGAGTTTAATGTTCTAACCCCAGGACACTTCTTAGTAGGTAAGAGTCTGACAGCTGTACCTGAGTATGATTTGCAGACCGTACCAATTAGTCACTTATCGCGCTGGCAATATTTGCAAAATTGCTCACAACTGTTCTGGAAAAGATGGAGCCAAGACTATTTGAATACGTTGCAACAAAGGTCAAAATGGTTTGCTTCGCCGCCTAATCTTAAAGTAGGAGACTTGGTATTAGTCAAGGATGATCAGGCTCATCCGTGCAACTGGCCGCTTGCCATGATCGAAAATACACATCCTGGTTTGGATGGTATTGTTCGCAAAGTAACTTTGCGCGCAAAAGGAACTCTTTTTTCAAGACCAGTTCATAAACTGAGTCTTCTGCCCTATGTTAATTAGGTAAACTCTCCATGATCCTTTAATATTGTAATTTTATTTCCACCGTAAACGTTTTATGGTGTACTCAGAAGTAACTTTTTTTTTGCTCCTATTGCTATTTTAATGGAAAGCTCCAAGGTGCTTTCGGTGGGGGGTGTTCAGTATTTATAGCCGTGTTACCGAACCTCCTATAATTCAGATTACTGGCGACATACAATTGACACTATGACATTGTATGTCACAAAATAAAATTCAGTGTGTGTCAAAACCCTCAACGCGCCGTGCGCTTTTGCTAAACGACTAAGATTTATTAAATAGTGAAATACAGGATTGTGCTACAACTTGAAGATCATCAACACCAGAGGCCTCTGGCTGCGCATCGGACACGCCCGGCGGTAAGTAATCCAGATTATCGTTGGGTCGGTAGCGCGGCACATCCAGGGGTCCGAACCAAAATTATCGGCCAGTGGCGAGGCCACTTTACGCCACAATTCTAGACTAGATTTTCAGAGCTGTTCCCCCTTGGATAGTAGGTACAAGATTTCCGCGACATATTCCAGCTAATGAGAACGCGCGTACCTTGCACTGCGTCACAACGCACGGCGGTTGGCGTTACAAATTCGGTGTGGTGGTTTGCGGTTTTCATAGTCATAGTTTTATACTATTGACTTGTGCTAGCCGTGTATGTCGTTTACTTAAGTTTCACCTGTCCCGGTGTCTGTCTGCTCGCAATCAAATCTTGCAAGTTAAATTTGACCCACGACCCGGTTTCCTATTGAGCTGAAATTTTGCCAGGATATGTATTTTTTATTGACTTCCCAGGTGCACGTGAACATGCCCGCGCTGCGCCTGCAGTTTCCGTTCCTGTGGCGCGACCGCCTCGAGGGCCGCGCCAAGCGCTGCGTGCGCGACCAGCCCCTCCCCCTGCTGCTCAACAGCTACCGAGCCCACGTGCGCTGTGTCACCACCCTCGCCTACATCCACGAGTACAAGCTGCTGCTCAGGTGCGCGGGGCAGGGACACGTCGAGGCTACACGCGACCAGCCGCTGCCGCTGCTGGTCAGAATTCGTCCTGAGATTTCAGGATGTTTGGATTCATCACAGAATTGCGGCTGGACTTTCAGATACCTCAGGATTTAAGTTTTTTTTTCAACAGTCCTCGGTCGGGTCTCTTTGTCTTTCAGGGCTAGAATACCGGTATTTTCTCCATACATAAATACCGGTATTTTTTCCGTTCTTTTATTTATTTTATTTTTTAATTGGACAATCTAATAATACGAAGTCAATACTTAAACTCATTATTGAGCCCTACGTAAAAAGCATAAAATAATTGAAAATATTGGGCTATTTTATTTTTATTTTGGTTCCGAGCCCTCCTGTCTTCTCTTATCATAAAAAAAATAGCTTTTAGAACAAATAAAGTTAGTAGCTTGTGAAGACGTAACTCGTCGTACAATCTTACGGCTTTTTATACAAATTAAAGGGGTTTTCCAAAATTTTTTTTTTTATCTACGTGCAGCGGCAGTTCGGACTACAGCGTGCGTGTGTGGCGTCTGTCGGGCGAGTACCTGCAGACGCTGGGCTCCTTCCGACCCTGGACCCTGGACGTGACCAGCGTGCCGCCCGACGTGAAGAAGGTCGCCAGCTTCACCACCATGAAGGTGAGCTTTTAACTGCGATAACTACGGCTGCTTTTCCGACTTTGAGTAGCCTGAGCTCTGCTATCATGTAGTGTTAGAGCAACACGGGTGGGAGTCGCTATAGCACATTTTTCTGATACAGAACCGTTTGCCTTTTTTACTTCAATTGCGTAACGTGTAGTGACACTAAAGATATACCTGACCTGAAAGATGTACTGAATTTGATCATGTTGTTTGGTGGTTGCTTGTCAGAGGGGAACCTCTGGCTAAGACCTACTCTACCAACTCCCTACGAAGTCCGCCTGAAGTTAAGTAGGCAACGATACTTTAATGAGCAAGTACGTGTGTTGGCAGGTGTTCCGCGGCGGCTACGTGTCCCGCTACGTGCCCGGGCAGGTGGAGGTAGACAAGCTGCGCGACGTGACGGAGCGCGAGCTGCGCACGGGCGTGTTCGGCGCGCCGTGCGCCTCGCCGCTGCTCGGCCGCCACTTCGCGCTGCCGCGGCGTCCCGACACGCAGCCGCGCCTCGTGCTGGACGACTCGCTGCAGACGGTCAGTGCCGCGGGCCGGGGGCTAGTGTCCGCACGTGCCCGACACGTGGAGGTAGACAAGCTGCGCGACGTGACGGAGCGTGAGCTGCGCACGGGCGTGTTCGGCGCGCCGTGCGCCTCGCCGCTGCTCGGCCGCCACTTCGCGCTGCCGCGGCGTCCCGACACGCAGCCGCGCCTCGTGCTGGACGACTCGCTGCAGACGGTCAGTGCCGCGGGCCGGGGGCTAGTGTCCGCACGTGCCCGACACGTGGAGGTAGACAAGCTGCGCGACGTGACGGAGCGCGAGCTGCGCACGGGCGTGTTCGGCGCGCCGTGCGCCTCGCCGCTGCTCGGCCGCCACTTCGCGCTGCCGCGGCGTCCCGACACGCAGCCGCGCCTCGTGCTGGACGACTCGCTGCAGACGGTCAGTGCCGCGGGCCGGGGGCTAGTGTCCGCACGTGCCCGACACGTGGAGGTAGACAAGCTGCGCGACGTGACGGAGCGCGAGCTGCGCACGGGCGTGTTCGGCGCGCCGTGCGCCTCGCCGCTGCTCGGCCGCCACTTCGCGCTGCCGCGGCGTCCCGACACGCAGCCGCGCCTCGTGCTGGACGACTCGCTGCAGACGGTCAGTGCCGCGGGCCGGGGGCTAGTGTCCGCACGTGCCCGACACGTGGAGGTAGACAAGCTGCGCGACGTGACGGAGCGCGAGCTGCGCACGGGCGTGTTCGGCGCGCCGTGCGCCTCGCCGCTGCTCGGCCGCCACTTCGCGCTGCCGCGGCGTCCCGACACGCAGCCGCGCCTCGTGCTGGACGACTCGCTGCAGACGGTCAGTGCCGCGGGCCGGGGGCTAGTGTCCGCACGTGCCCGACACGTGGAGGTAGACAAGCTGCGCGACGTGACGGAGCGCGAGCTGCGCACGGGCGTGTTCGGCGCGCCGTGCGCCTCGCCGCTGCTCGGCCGCCACTTCGCGCTGCCGCGGCGTCCCGACACGCAGCCGCGCCTCGTGCTGGACGACTCGCTGCAGACGGTCAGTGCCGCGGGCCGGGGGCTAGTGTCCGCACGTGCCCGACACGTGGAGGTAGACAAGCTGCGCGACGTGACGGAGCGCGAGCTGCGCACGGGCGTGTTCGGCGCGCCGTGCGCCTCGCCGCTGCTCGGCCGCCACTTCGCGCTGCCGCGGCGTCCCGACACGCAGCCGCGCCTCGTGCTGGACGACTCGCTGCAGACGGTCAGTGCCGCGGGCCGGGGGCTAGTGTCCGCACGTGCCCGACACGTGGAGGTAGACAAGCTGCGCGACGTGACGGAGCGCGAGCTGCGCACGGGCGTGTTCGGCGCGCCGTGCGCCTCGCCGCTGCTCGGCCGCCACTTCGCGCTGCCGCGGCGTCCCGACACGCAGCCGCGCCTCGTGCTGGACGACTCGCTGCAGACGGTCAGTGCCGCGGGCCGGGGGCTAGTGTCCGCACGTGCCCGACACGTGGAGGTAGACAAGCTGCGCGACGTGACGGAGCGTGAGCTGCGCACGGGCGTGTTCGGCGCGCCGTGCGCCTCGCCGCTGCTCGGCCGCCACTTCGCGCTGCCGCGGCGTCCCGACACGCAGCCGCGCCTCGTGCTGGACGACTCGCTGCAGACGGTCAGTGCCTCGGGCCGGGGGCTAGTGTCCGCACGTGCCCGACACGTGGAGGTAGACAAGCTGCGCGACGTGACGGAGCGCGAGCTGCGCACGGGCGTGTTCGGCGCGCCGTGCGCCTCGCCGCTGCTCGGCCGCCACTTCGCGCTGCCGCGGCGTCCCGACACGCAGCCGCGCCTCGTGCTGGACGACTCGCTGCAGACGGTCAGTGCCGCGGGCCGGGGGCTAGTGTCCGCACGTGCCCGACACGTGGAGGTAGACAAGCTGCGCGACGTGACGGAGCGCGAGCTGCGCACGGGCGTTTTGATGTGCAATAAAGGCTCCTAAACACTATACTGGCTGGGTAGTTGTGCCGCCGGGCCACCAGTATCGGCCTTCGCCCGATGATGCCAGCGGTACCCCACACGGCAAATACCTACTCGCCGGCATAGTGTGCGAGTGCGGCCACAGAATAAGTGTTACCTAGTACTACGTACAGAAGCCTCTCTCCCTAACAAAACTGTCGTTCATACCTGACGACCGGACGGAGCTGACCCGCACCGACCGTCTCTATTGCATAATGCTCTTGTCGCTAGCTATTACCACCCATGGGTCGCGATATTTAATAATAATAACCGCGCAACAGAATCGCGGAGTGAGTCAAGCCAGGTGCGGCCTTAAAATGTTATTATGCCACACCTGGCCATAAAGTGGCTTTTACCGCACGCTACGCGTACGGAAAAAGCCGCTTTTTGGCCAAGTGTAGACATAAAATTATGTACACAACACGGGGGGTAATAAAGCAAACCCTCGATCGCATATTTACGTCCCTCGCTTACGGCTCGGGCCGCAAACATCTGCGATCTCGGCCTTTTTATTAACACCCTAGTTGTGTAATGTACTAATTGTCGTATCGCTCAGATCCCGCTGTACGCGCACCTGCGCATGGCGTCGACGACGCCGGTGCGGCGGCCGCGCACGCCGGAGCTGGTGCGCGCCACGCGCCTGCGCCGCGCCGCCGCCGCCGGCAAGAAGGCGCACTTCGGCGCCGCCGACCCGCCGCGCGCCAGCACGAACACCCAGCAGGACAAATAAGAGCCCTGGGTTTCTGTCCAAGAGGTTTTTTTTAGTACGTATTCCGCATAGGGGCTCGTCCAGAAATCATGTGATAATAACCCCCCCTTAACCAAGATCACGTGTAATTTTTTGTAAGTATTATGAGCCAGGTAGGAGCCAGTAATTTCGTTGTTTTAAGCTTTAGCATAGTGATCATTCGTGATATTTTTCTGACTCCCGCCATAGACGATCACATGATTTCTGGACGAGCCTTAACATGGAACGCATTCCGATGTTAGCGTTTGCACTGTCGGGCGGAGCGGAGATCGAGGAACGGACCGCGAATGACACTGCTCGAATTCAACCCTTCGTCAGTGGAAGAAACAGAGTGATTGGGTGACCGTCAAGATGGCGTACACCGTAAAGATATCCAGAATCTGATGCTGCCTATAAATAGTGCCCAAATAGTACCGACGAAACACCTAAGTGAAAAAATAGTACCCTTAAACTTTTTGAAATATAAGACCTGTTCACGGTGTACCGGGCGTCAAGCTGGCGTACACAGTTTGTATCTCTGGAACGGCTTTGTTTTTAGAAACGCTTTATATCTCAAAAAATAGTACCCCAGGACCCTAACATTTCATTTCTCTACCTATCATACAAGCAGAGATATTCCATGACTTAAAACGGTGTACAAAATTTCGCACCGTCAAGACGGCATAAGACAAACCCGCGTACGGCAGCTTGACGGTGCGAAATTTTGTACCTACGCCGTTAAGTCATGGAATATCCCGGCTTCTACGATAGCTAGAGAAATGAAATTCTGCTTATACTTTTTGACAGCATTAGATTTTGGATATCTTTATGGTATACAGTATACGCCATCTTGACGGTCACCGTATTTCGCCTTCCGATTACGAATTGGGGTCAATTTTTCCAATTTTGATTTACAGTTATAGTATTGAAAAAAAAAATGTGTTAAATACTCGACCTGCTTAGCTTTAATTTTTCAGTTAAATACATTGTTGTGATTTATTTATTTTATAGTCTACATTATTTAGTTATATCTTATTATCATGTCATCTAAAATATATTTTCATTTTAGATAAATACATTTCTTTTACAATTCAATGTGTTTCATTTTGAAGTAGGGCAATAAGAATAATAAGCCCTAATAGGGGAATAAAAATATACTTACCCATTTATTTATGACTATAAATGTAAAAAACAGCGCCAAGTTATTACAAGAATTTGAATACTTTGTTAATATCATAATGTCAAAAAAATTGCCCTTAGAGCGTCCAGTGATTTGGGATTACGTAGCTACTTACATTTTGCATGATCATTAATTCCGTAAGTGTGTACCTTAGCTACGCGGCCGGAGGGTTCGTGGGTCAACGAACGGCAAAGGCAGGGTAGCTTTCCGGAATGTAGTTAGGGATTCAGATCATTAACTTACTTATTTCCCTTAAATTGAATAAATTTGCCGCAATTTTAGGCACACATTTGAGCGTTTGTTTTTACTATTTTCGAAGAAAATGTAAGCAGTCTACTCCGGCTTGCCAAGACTGTTTTACGGCATGCCACTGCTACCTAGAGTTGTGCCATTCTCGGAAACGTTCTCAGTTTTGTACGGGAAAAGTTCTCGAGAACGTTCTCGCTCCATACAAAACGGAGAAATTTTCCGAGAACGGCACATCTCTACTACTACCTAGTCAAAAATCTTTTAAAAAATAATTGTCAATGGACATAAAAAGTCAAAAACCGACCAGTTGTAGTTTATCATTCTCCTATATCATATTCCAGGCTGAATATTAAAGATGCCACATTCTAAAACGCAAAAGGGCTATTCAATAGACAGTAGACACTCGCATCTATCCGCAAAAAAAAAACTATTGATTTCTTTGTCCCTTATTATGATGCAGTTAATTGCAGTTCATAAATAAGTTGGCGTGCGCTGGAACTAATATTTCCAAGGCAACTGTGACCATTGAGGGGGACTCGAACGCGACTGCGACTGCGCAAGCGGAACCCGGGGGTGCAATGAACTCTAGGGGTGACATCGTTTCACCCTCAACGCAAATCTGGTAGCTTAAAACTGGGTGTTCCAATTTTGTTTAAATAGAGGCCCTCGCCTGCCACTGATTCGTTTCAACGCGAGGGTTATTGTTCATTCACCTAGATTTAAAACAAGTTGAAGCTTTTTTGAATCTTTTATGCTTTCATAAAAAAATCAATACAGTATTTTTATCATCCCGTTATGCCGCGCGCAAATTATTTCCTATTGGCGCTGGCGATATCGTTAGAGCTATATATACTATTTCGTGTAGGTAAAATAAAACATTTTTTATATTATTGCTAATGTCAATATTTTAATGTCTATATATTACCT
This sequence comes from Eudemis profundana, assembly GCA_947034925.1. Classification (NCBI taxonomy): domain Eukaryota; kingdom Metazoa; phylum Arthropoda; class Insecta; order Lepidoptera; family Tortricidae; genus Eudemis; species Eudemis profundana. Next base: position 39,736,239 of record OX344796.1, on the reverse strand, counting down.
ACATCAGATTACATTCGTTGACATTATTCCAAAATTAAATGTAAGCAAGTCCACATGTTTGTATTTTCTCATACATTTATCGGCGATTTGTACTTTGTCTTAAATAACTCTAGAACTACATCCTAGGCCAAAACCTTACGATACCCAAACCTGCCCGAGGGTGGGCCGCCGCGACCGACGGCGTCGCGCACCCCAGTCGCAACAGCCCTTAGAACAAAAAAATAATGAACAAAATTGTTAAACTGGTTAATATACATAAGACGCTTAAAAAACCGAAATGTTAGTTGTTAAATTAAATTAATCTAAACACAAACAAAAATCTAAACACAAAATATGAATGGAGAACAAAAGTATATAAATGGGTCAGGTGAATTGGCGGCGGTATAAAGGTGAAGGTATGATTCGAGGATTCCGTACCAGCTCGCAGGAGCGAGAAGCGCTCAGTTCCAGAGTCATTTACTGGACCAAGTCGCGGGACTGGCTGTGAGCTGCCCTAGCCTTCAGCCTGGCTTCCGGCAGAGGTCAGACCCGAGGGCTTAGAGAATCATTAACTTGGTTTGAAAGCGGAACGATTTGCCTCATCCCTTTTAAATGCAATACGAGACGAGTCAAGAATCATTAACTAAGAAGCTGCAATGATTTAGGCGAGCGAATTTAGCTCACAGATACAGTTTACATAAAGGTACGGAACCCTATTTTTATGAGCAATATTCTTACATTAATCGGTTGCTTCTTTATCCAAGCCGGGGACGACACAACATACATTAAATTACAATGAAGTAATATAAATGGATGCCCTAACTCTTAAAACGCGTGACATTTTAAATAATTCAAAGCTGGCCGTTCAACAACGAAATCACTCAGTGTTATCGCAACATTACTTCTTAACTACAAAGCCTATTCTAGTGCCAGCCAGAAACGGCAATCATATTTCCTCGTTGAACGTACAACTCCGACAAGTAAGACGATCGTCAGAATTAAAATCTACGAAAACGACGCATGAAAAAATTAGAACTTTTTCCCACTATAGAGCAAAGAAATGAAGAGGTACTTTTTAACCTGACTAGTTCCATACACATATTTGCTTTCCGTTGTGTTATATAATATGCAAGTTCGCGCGGCAGAGCCGGGCTTCCGCGAGGAGAACAGGCGCCGGCACCGCGGCCGACTGAGCGTGGTCCGCCGCGGAAGCTGCCGGCTCCGACCGCGCCGTTATAATATACAAACTTACGATAACCAAACACCACACCAACATAATTTGAACTCAAAATCCTAAGCGACTACATTTAAATTAGAGAACACAGTTTTATTTTAACACTAAATATAATAATTTATGTTGCGCAAAATTATAGCTGACTAGTTCCGTGTAGTTAAGTACTTTAAATAAATAATTATTTATCTTAATGAAACATTTATACTTATCAGAATAAGAAATTAAACAAAATACTTATTCAAAATGCATTCATTATCCTTTCTAGACACTTTATTTAAGAAATTCTCACCTCTTTAGTTCTTTCAGTTAAGTTAACCTGATATGCATTTATGTTATCTATGAGTAATTAAATTACCTATGAAGTTACGGAAACTACTAGACACGAAGGGAACGACACAAATCTTGCGGTAGGTAGGTACATTTTCTTTACTCGGTTTACAGAACTAATTTTGAACTTACACTAAGTAATATTCAATACATTAATATTATAACATCAAATGAAATCTATTACATGTCTATTATGATTACTATAATAAATTATGTTTATAATGAAATATAAAATTACTTAAGTAAATGTAATAATAAATAGTATGTATTAATGATTATTTAAATGAATTAGAGAGACAATATCATAATTTCATGTTGACGCCTGAGCTTTGTGCGAGTTTAAAGGTAGCAAATGGGTATATTCTTGGAGTATTACTTAAATATTCACTAAACCTAATGTCTAGGTCTCGGCCGAGAGCGGCCCGCCTCGCCACGGCCCATCTGCTCCTCTAACTGCACCGCGAGGCTTGCCTCTAGCGTATCAGAGAAGATTCGTCATTAGTTCAAATCGACATTCACTACATATATGTGCGCAAAATCTGATACATATATTAGACACATACAAAATTTAGTTCAATAAAATGTTGATCAATAATTATACAGTTATGTCATGGTCCTTCAACTTCATAATTTCGATTGAGATTACTTTTAAGGTAGTCAAATATTTCAAATCATAAATAAAACCTATCTTTCACAAAAACACGTAAATGGAATTGAATCAAGAGTTATACGAATATTAGGGGGTATAGTTATAATAAATATATGATTGAATAATAATATCAGTAACATTATTTTTAATGATTTTGTGCATTTGAGTCTGGCTCAAAGTCGAACAATTAATTATCGTAATAATTATAATTTATTTCGCGCCCTTGTCGATGAGAGATGAGGTCCTTATTGTAAAACGTTCGGAAACATGTACATATTTAATGGAAGAAGTAGAATGCTATTATACACTTTATTACTGTGAATTCACTTACTTCAAAGATGTGTACATTACTTTATCAGTCATAGTTGTATGTTATTACTATTAAACTTTGACATCTTTGGTAGTCCACAAAATAAACTGTATTAAAGATTAAAACAGTATTATTTTTTATTGCAGCCATTTTGAGTTTTATAGACATTTGTATGTAAGTAAATATAATTGCACCTGGCATTTTCATATATATAAATAATAAACCTTTATTTACTTTTACTTATAGTAAAAAGTTTGATATTGCACTGTCAATCCACAATAAAATATTATTGCAAGAATTTAGAAAATTCCGCTAGCATGTGTGTTCCAGTAGTATGTAAATAATATCACCAGAACTTGTATAATGTAAACACCATTAACGTTAAAAAAACATTTCTAAACATGCACTGGTTCAGCCTGGTTTGCAACTTGGCTTAGCACACTTCCGTGCACATTTTACCATAACTAATGTATATGCAAATTGGGCTTAGAGCAAATGTAGAAAATCTGTTATTGCAGTTTAGGTAGGTAACATTCATATGTATGAATATGATTTAATCTTGAGTCATTAAAATGGGCCCAGCCCAAAACCCACTTTAGGGCCAATTACAATGACTCGAATGTATAAGTATTGCTTGGTAACATGAGGCTTCAAAAAGGCTATTGCTATTGGTGTTCTATCCTTGTCACACAGAAAGGCAAGTATTCGATTCGGGAACTTTATCAATATATTGCAAGTTTACCCATTCATTTTCACACATACAGGACAATTTCCTAAGCATTTCAGCTGACTATACATACACTTGGACATCAAAACTGACACAGTGTTATACCTAGCACTGCCTAGCTTACATTAAAAAGTTTTAAATATGAATTTTAGTGATACATTTTAACATTAAAATTGCTTGAGATAGAATTATTAGTCTATATCAGTTACCTGATTGAATCCACTGACAGTCCTCTGTCATCGGAAATGTATGTTCATTATACAAAGGTTATCTTATTAAAAAAGAGAAAGACAAATGGGATCAATAGCACAGTCTCACTGTTTCATGGTTTGAGAAATTGTCAATATTAATAAAAGTGATGTTATGATGAAACCTTCCATAAATGGGCAAGATATTGACCATACAAATACTGCTCATGGCAACAGTGCCAAAAACTTGTTAATTTCATCAAAACAGTATGGTTAAGTTACAAAAAACATGCCCATTGAAGGAAGGTTTCTGTTTGTACTTGTTGTCCACACTGACTTAAAAAAATTCTCATGTCACTCTGTTACTTATGTCATACTAAAATTAATCAATCTTTCGTGATGTCCATGACAATAATGATCAACATTTTTGTATTAGCTACAATTTATTGACTAGACTTTGCAGAGTTTAAGATTTACTCTTGTTCGTTTTGAAGCTGACCTGGAGCACCTGCCCGTTCAAAGAGTAGCCGTTGAGCGACTGGATGGCCACCACAGCCTCGTCGTAGTTGGTCATGGTCACAAACCCATACCCCTTGCATTTATTGGTGGTGGGATCTCTTATAATTTTGACACTCTGGACGGCACCGAACGGCCCAAACAGCTGCCACAGGACACTCTCCTCTGTATCTGCCCCAATATTATAGACAAAAATGCACCAACCTGAGCCTCCTAGAGCGTTACCTTGAATCAGGGGATCAGCTAGCGGTGAAAATCTCTGCAAGCCTTTGTTGATGGCCAGGAGAGCCTTGCCCGCAGGTCCGACGAAGCGGCGTGTGGACGTCGGAGCCAAGTAGGCGGCCAGCGGGGCCAGGGCTTTGTTCTGGTTGCTGGGGTTGTTGGCGCATTTGACGGTCATGGGGCCCGTCCCGCCGGGCGGCACGGTGCCGTTGAGCTCGCGGATAGCGGCCTCGGCCTCGCAGCGCTGGTCGTAGCGGATGAAGGCGACGCCGCGCGACGGCCCCTGGATGGTCTGCTCGTCGCCGCCGCCCTGCAGCAGGTGGCCCACGTTCACGTTCTCATGCAGGATGCGCGAGCTGATGATGGAGCCGTACGGCCCGAACAGCTTCTCGAGCTCTTGCTGCGTCATGTGCTTGGGCAGGCCGGACACGTACAGGTTGGCACCTTTGATGGCATCGGAACTCGGCCGGGCATACGACACCTTGATGATCTTGTTCTGTAATCTCAGGCCGTTGAGTGTGTTGACCGCTTTCTCCGCGTCCTCTGCCTTGTGATAGTTGACGAACGCGTATCCGAGACTTTGGCCGTTCAGGATGTGGTCGGGGAATACGGTCACTTTGTCTCTTATCAACTTGCAACTTTCTACTTCGCCGACGCTCGAGAACAGCGATCTGATCTCCTCCTGGGTCATCGTCTGTGGCAAGTAGTTCACTATGAGGTTGGTCTTCGACTCGTTATTGCTCGGTTGCACCTTGCTACCATTTTGCGTGGGTTGATTCGCGTTAACGGTGTCAAGTGGATTTGCCATCATTTTTACTTATTAATTTTTACAATTTCCGGTGACACGGTCCAGTCGTAAGACTAAAGAGCTAATTAAATATGAACTAGATCATAGATTTCTCGCCAGTTTTGTTAACACCACTTCGCGTTGGTTGAAAGCGTATGCAAGGAAAGAAAATCAATAAGATGCTGTCCACATTCGCACTTATCTTGCGTTCGGTGTTACGGCACCGACTCCGTTGAATCAAAATATAACCAGAAATACAAATTAACGTTAGTTTATTAGATCTTACGTAGAATACGAAAGCAAAGTGAAAAGGAAATCAACCAAAAATCTATGCGACGTGCGACCTATTCTCGTAAATTCATTTCTTTCACTTCACTTTCTTTTTAAAAGGTTGCCATATTAACATTTCTGCTTCCACCATAACAATTTAATTTTGGATTGGAAAGTTGACAATGAGCGTTGAGAGGGAGCCACTGTTTTTGGAAAATTCTTACTGGTTTCCAACTAGGTTAGGAAATTATTGTAACACTAAAATCCGTTTCAAAATATGAAAAATTAAACTAAACAGTTAGTTTACTCGTGGGTTTTGTTGTGACTAATGATATGATTCATTTCAAATGTACACGCCACACTGTCATAAAAGGTTTGTATCTCTGTTGTTTTTCGTTTTGGAAATATTTTATTGTCGATTTTACTAAACGTATTTTATATAAAAGATAATTATATTACTACGCCCTTAATCAATTTACCCCTGAAAGTAGTTAATTTATACGCTGGCATCACTATCCATTACAGCCAACGTAACGAATGACCAAAGACGGCAACGTACAGAAAATAATGAAAGAGCATTTACAAGGAATGCTATACTATAAAAGCCGGCTGCTTATATATTATTATATTATATAAAAAAAAACTTAAATGATTCAAAGATACTTTTTATAATTTTATTTTATTTATGTTACTAAATAAGTTTAGTTAATTACAAAAACTTATTAATACCTGCGTATAAAATTCAGTATAAAATAAATAATGTCTGCACGAGACATTGCTGTTATTTGGCCATAGGCGTTTATTCAGAGCTCCATATTGTAAATGTGAAAATAGCTCTGCTTGTGTGTCTGTCACCTTTTCACGTTTACACCGTTGTACTGATTTTAGATATGGAATGAAGATAACTTCAGACGTTGGGAACGACATAGGATAGTTTTTACCCGACAGCGGCGAAGCTCAAAAGGAGGGTAAATATGTATCGCTCCTTGAAAATCATAACGTCATTAAACGAAAAACACGATTTTTGGGTACGGGGCTTGAAAGTTTCCGAAATATTAAAACGTCTAAAACTACTTTATTTGTTATAAAAGTATAATTTTTATACTGTGTTTTGTTAAATACGTGACTATGCTTTTTACCGATAAGAGTAGATTCTGTCTTTTATGTTTTATTTATCTGATAATTGAATTTAAAGAAAATAATAATGTCACTTTTCCATTAATTTTTGCTTAATGTCACTTTTCAAGCATGTGATTTCCTAAATTTTAATTTAGTTTAAGGAACAATGACACTATATCTGGTTATTTGGAAGAAAAATCCATGTTTTTGTATAAAAACTCTTAAAGAAAACTTGTTAAATGACATTTATTAACGCAAATGACTATCAGTCTCAAAAACAGTTAATAATTTTATTCATTACACACCGTGACATTAAACAAGAAGTCACAAAATAATCAAACAGCAGTAATGTTGGAAGCAGCTTCTAGCAGTTATAACGGCTTTAAACATAAAACAGCATTTTTCAATTGACAAAACGAGTGAATTTATAGTAATTTGAGCTGGCAAAGTTGACACTACATCGAAAATGACGATTAATAATGCTAAAAATCATTTTAGTTATTAAAACCACAATGTCATTTAACGTACTAAAAATACAGTACATCTTTATTATTAGCCTGCATCAAGACTCGAAATTCAAAATAAAACGGTCATTATTGATATACTGTCATTTTAACAGTCTTAACACAAAGTATAACATTAAAAATTGCAAGAGGACAAGTGTCATTAAAGCGAAAATTACACTATTGCTTTAAATTGAGTCTTGATATTGATACTACATTAAAAGTTCGAACTGACGTATTACGAATAAATACTGTATTACATTGAAAAATGTTAGTACTTTCCGTTTAATATCATAGAATACCGTCATTAAGCAGAAAATGACAACGTTCTTCACAAAATCCACTGAATTTCACTGTATTTCTAATGATAGTGACACTGTTCCAAAAAGGCGCGCGTCAATTTCCACTATTCGCCGTAATGACACTAGCGCCTCCTGCCGTTTTAAATAGAGCTAGAGCAATAGGTGTCTTTGTATGGCGTTCCTTACAATCACGTGAGTTAGATGGCGTTGTTAACTCAAAAACGTCATTTTTTGGATAGTGACGTTATGATTTTCAAGGAGCGGTATGTCGATCGTGACTACTCAACGGTACAAGTGGTACAACCGATTTTGATAAGTGATACATCATTAGGATTCGTCTTGATGGCGCGAGCGTCACTGGGTATGTAGTTAGTTAAAATGTTAAAATAAACAAAATTGTGGATTTTATGCACTTTTAAAGTGCACCGCGGTCGGGGTTGATTTAAGTAAAAATGTGGTTATTTATTATTCTGGAAATTATCCCCTAAGAGAAATGAAAAATTAAATGAGAGGGTGAAAATTTGTAAAACTCTAAGAGCCTTCGCAGACTAGGTACAGACTTTTTATCGGCCGACAGTTTAATCGGGTCGTTAATCAATATGAACATGTATGAAAGTGCGCACATTACACCGATTTGGTGTTCATACTGATTAACAGCCCGATTAAACTACCGACCGGGTGATAAAAAGTCGGTGGACAAAGTCAGTTTAAAATGGTGTAATTGTAAAAAAAAACTTTAAATCGAAACTTTGAAGATAATGTAGTTTTTTAGGCGGCGATAAAAAAATCCTAAAACCCAAAACTACACTAAAAAACCTAATATAAAACTATTTCTAATAAAAACGAGAAGCCGGGCCAGGCAAACCGCAACAATCCTGAACTCAACGGTAACGTCAATAAAACATCAAGATTCGTTTTAAATCATAAAAAAAATGGCCGTAGTAATTGATGGTCTGTCACCTGTCACTGCCACACTATATTGAGTGGATAGAGATAGGTAGTATTTGTCGCGTGACAAAGAGTCGCGCGTCACAGTTGTGCTAGAGGTACAGGGCAGAGAACGGTGGCGAGCCTTAGTGTCGGAGGCCATCCACTTCGGCCACCTTCGGCTCTTCGGGTCGCTGAGCCAGCGTAAGTATGAGCGTTTCGTCAAAGTATAAAGACGAAGACGTAGTGCAACTTCGGTCGGCCGTTTAGGAGCGCGCGACTCGTATTCACACAGACGCACGTTAGCACATCTGTGTGAGTGCGATCCATTTTTACGCATTTTTATTTCTTTGCTTGGAGTGCGTTCGTACACGGCGCGCACACATCTTCCTAATACTGTATTATACAGTGGTTTCGTGGAGCGTTTCATTCGTATAATTTACGATCTTTTAAACGATTACGCACCGGTTTGACAGTCCCATCCTTGTTGCGAGTTATAGCAGGAAAGGAACTTAAACAGTGCCTTTAAAATCAGGCATAATAAAGTAGCCAAATCTGATTACCACTCAGTTTGTTTGAAGAGTTGATTGCCGACCTTCGCCGCAGAACCCCCTCTCGGTGTAACGGAGCATACTAAATTACTAATCCGTTCATTAGAAGAACGAAGGAATAACACAAAACGAACGTACACATTACTTGGGGCAGGAGCTGGCGAAGCCGCGGGTAAATGCTAGTGTTTTATAATTAAGATTCTTTCGGGAATATTTTTTCCTGTTTATCCAAAAATTAATAGTCAACAAAAATCTTGTTGACGAAATGGGAATAATTAAAGATTCGTTAGCCTTAGTAAAAGTTTTAGAACTTAAAAAAACTTTATGCCACACCTGGTCATAAAGTGGCATTTTCCTCACGCTGCGCGTGCGGAAAAAACCGCTTTCTGGCCAAGTGTAGACATAAAATTATGTACACAACACGGGAGGTAATAAAGAAAGCCCTCGATCGCATATTTACGTCCCTCGCTTGCAGCTCGGGCCGCAGACATCTGCGATCTCGGCCTTTCTTTGTATTACCACCCTAGTTGTGTAATGTACTATAACCGGTGACCTATGGCTTGTCGTTACCGGTCACACGGGCTGATATGCCCGTCTTCCTTTTCTAAGCTCCTTCAATTCAATTTTTGTTTTTAATGGCTACTGTACTGTCCAGTGGGACAATTCTGCCAGCGTCAAGGTTTCTAAGCTCCTTAAACGTTATAAATTGACTTGACATCGGTAGTAAAGTAAAGTGACATCCGTAGAAGTCTAGCAGTATTATAAAGCGCGAGCATACTCGTAATAAATATCGTTGCGTAGCCGGGTCTCGCGAGCGGTCGATGTGTCGGTGCGTTCAGTGCAAGTGTACTCTACTCGCAGCCACGCTGGTCCGCAGTGTAGGCATACACAGTGGTGCTATTCACAATGGCACAGTACCTATATAAGCAGTAAATTTTCTTCCTACAAAAAGTACATCGCACGCTTGAATGTGTGCGTGCAGTGTACGAACGAACACATTACTTCAGCAGTGTTGCCAGACGGGTTTTACGTTCCGTTAAGCGCACCTTTTAAAAATAGTACGCAAATTCAAGTTTGCGTACGCAGTACAAAATTTACTATGAAATAATTGTTTATACAACTGATACATAATGAGCAGTGCCGAATTAAGCCACCGCGGGGCCTGAAGCACACAGATACCTGAAGCAGCTCACTAGAGGTGCTTCAGGTATCTGTTAGTGAGGTCCGCTATTTATTTAAAGGTCCTTGACCACGGCTGTCTGTGCAACAGTCTCTGGTCCCAAATAAACTTCTGATAGAAGAGTTTCTTACACTGGTTTTTCGCGGGGCAGAGGTTTCTCCCGTTTATTTTCCGAAGAATGAAGAGCTTGACTTTAAGAGGAAACAGGAGGGCAGTTTTTCCATACAAACGTAGTCCCCTGTTTCCTCCCTGGATAATGCAATCATTTTTTGTCAAAAAATCTATGGCTACTATTGACATGTTCCTATGTTTTCCTTTTTACCATAAATTGATTCTCAAAAGAGATATTAACCTTCAAAAACCTAAAAAAATGACAGATTTTCCGCTGTGTTCACACATCCAGAAAACAAATTTGACTAGATTATTAAAAAAAAGGAAAACATAGGAACACGGCCAAAGCCTTTCTTTAATGATTAATGAAAAAAATAATTAAATAGGTTAAGTTTTGGGGAAGAAATCAGGGGACTACGAAACGTTGTTTTCATGAAATTTTAAAAGGTATTTTCGGTCCAAGCTGCAGTTGTCTCTATCGCGCTCTGCGGGGGAGAGGCGGGCAGTGCGGGACAGCGACACATTTTACAAATACCTAATTTTCAATTCTCTCGACCTTACTGTTTCCTCTTAAAAACGCAGCAGTGTGTGGCACTGGAGCTATCTGCGCTGTGTCCAGTTGCGAAAGAGTCCTCGCTCGATCGTTATCCGCTCTCACAGCGCATCGGCTTGCAGCGATACTTTACACTACACTTTATTGTTCACATAATATTTAAATTTTCCCTAAAAATAATAAGGACGGGAAATCCCAGAGCTGGTGCTTACCTATCGCAAAGAATAGCTTCAGCTATTCAGAGAGGTAATGCCGCTATAATGGGTACCATGCCGCCCTGCGGAACTACTTGAGGGGGTGTGTCCAGTTACGAAACAGTCCTTGTAGTATACACGCGCTGGCAACTAGCGATGTTTTTAGGGTTCCGTACCAAAATGGTAAAACATGAACCCTTATGGTGCGACTCTGTCTGCCCGTCTGTTACAGCAAGATTTCTCAGGATCTACTGATGCTATCGACTTGAAATTTGGAATAGTGTTAAGAACCGCTAACCCGAGCTTATAGCATGTAAAAAGAATTTTGTAACTTATTTACTTTTTTTCAAAAGGGGTCCGTACCGTAATGAGACTTTGAAAATTGAAAGTAGGGCTATTATATCGAGTGGGGTATCAAATAAAATGGCTTGATTTGTAGATTAAAACACTATTTTAGTATTTTTTTTTTAAATAAGTAGTTTTTCATTTATGGCGAAAAACTTATACCATTCCCCCTATTATCTTCGAAGTTACTGAACAGAAAAATTTGTAATATGTAATTACCAATTATTAATGTCGTCCTATATATTACAGGAAAAATATAACGGTTTTCCTAACTTTCACCGTTTTTGAGAAATTTGCAAAAATCTTAACACATACTTATGTGCTCCTACTAAACTAACCGCGTAATAGTTTTTCTTTTATGAGTTTGTACTGAACCCTCGGTGCGCGAGTCCGACTCGCACTTGACCGGTTTTTTTTTATACGAGTTGATTTTATTCCAACTCGGATAACTCGAGTTGACTCGGCCGCTAACTCGAATCGAAACTCGAGTTGACTCGACTCGCATCAACCGGACGGGATCCGCTTCGCGGCAGCAGCCAAACGGATCGGCGAGTTGAGTCGAGTTCGGCGTATTTCACGTATTTGTACCAAAATGAATATTCGTCGAGTTAAGTTTCGAGTTGGTGAATCGCTGACTCGCGTGCACTCGCATAACTCGCATTCGTTATCTGTTCCGTATCAATTCTAGCTAGAGTTAGGTATGCGAGTTGATTCGAGTTCGGAATGAACTCGATTCGAATCAACTCGTTTAGAGTCTGATTCGAGTTATTCGAATCAGACAACTCGAATCGCCCATCGCTACTGACAACAACACCACACTCTGCTTCCGGCGCCGGTCGAGAACGGACGTGCTGTGCATACTGTATCTCCGGTGCCGATATTTGTGTATTATTTACAACCCTAAAGCCTTCTACAAGTGGCGACAGAGGAAAACGTAAGTAATAAGAATACCATTCACTAATTTTGATGGAAGGAAGGCACGGAAAACTCGATATCGTTGAACGCAATGATTAACGGTTAAATGCAACGCAGTCAAATTAAATGTTCGCATTCGCACAAGTCAAATGTAAACAAGTTTGTTAAACCGAACTATTTAAAACTACAGGTACTTACTTACTCAGTAATTTATACTCTGATCTATGGTATCATACGAGGCGATGTTAGTTATGCGGCTTTTATTAGTAACTAGTGTATGGTACCCTCTAATAGTACATTGTGTATCAAGGGCGGTAAGTAAGGAATTACAAACGAGTGTTTGTTACAAGGCCGAGGCGAAGACGAGGGCTTTAACAACACGAGTTTGTAATTCCTTTACCGCCCGTGGCACACACAATGTTTTTCATCACACTTGTGAGGAAATCTGATTAAAATAACCTTACTTAACCTAAATAAAATTGTAAAACTGACAGTGACATTAGTGACATATTTCAAGACGAGAAGTCACGTTCGGAAACCATAGCGGTAAAGACTTAAAATGGTTGATTTTATATTTGCAAAATACTGAAATACACTATTTAAACATTTAATTAATGTTACAGAAATATGTGTTTACATGTATTTGCAATAACAGTTCTCTTTAAATAAATATTTCAGTAATAAAAGTTAAAAAAGTAAGTTGGTGTTTCCTTTGAACATGACAAATAAGAGTAAAACAGAACCAGCGTTTCAAATTTAAAAATAAAACCATTACGCCCTAGGGCGTAATAGGTCATTTACGGCCCGCAAAACGTACGTGTAATGACACCATTTTCGAGCAAGTGTGATGAAAAAGAGTTTTAAAATACTTTACACAATAATGTGCACTCACAAGAGGTTAGTTAAACGTTCCATTAGAGGAAATTAAAACGTATATCGCTGGACTACGCTAGATAATCAAGTGCTCCGTTATGTGGTTGTTTACAAATGAGCATTGAGTAACTAAAATGAATATCTATGAAGGTAAGAAATGATTCGGCCGCGTTATGATTATTTTGAATTTACCACCCTAGTTATGTAATGTACTAAACCGGTAATGTATTTACAGGTCGCCCCAATGGCTCAAAATCAAACGCTGGTGAGCCTAGAAAGGTTCAACTGCGATGGTGAACCAACTTCCATTGGACCACGATGGGAGCGATGGAAACGGGGTTTAGAAATATATCTTTTAGCTCTTAGTATCACTGATCCTGCAAAAAAGAGGGCAACATTATTACATGTTGGAGGATTATCACTGCAGGACGTGTACCATAATATCCCTGGAGCACATGTGGAACCTGCTGAGAATATTGATGTGTATGAAACTGCGATAAGGAAATTAGATGATTTTTTCCTCCCTAAACAAAGCAAAATCTACGAGCGTCACGTCTTCAGGCTTATACAGCAGGAAGAAAATGAACGTTTTGAAACTTTCCTACTACGGTTGCGCACTCAGGCTGAGAAATGTAACTTTGCTGATAAAGAAGAAAGTCTACTAGATCAAATCACCGAAAAATGTCGATCTTCAGATTTTAAGAAGAAAATTTTAGCAATTGGTGATGAGGTCACATTAGACAAAATTGTTATCCTAGCAAATTCATTAGAAGTGTTCGAAGGGAAGTCTAATAAAAACAAAGACAATACAGAAGTTAACAAACTGTTCACTTCTAGCAAATCGCGAGTACGGGCTACACAAAACTACAACATAACTAGATGTGGTAGGTGCGGTGGTAACGCACATTCTTCAAATGACCAATCATGTCCAGCTTTGTCAAAAAAATGTATGAAATGTGGCTTTTTTGGCCACTATCAAAATTATTGTAGGACTACGCAGAAAAGACAGCTTATGGGCAAACAATCAAATATTAAACCTAAGAAGCGCAAAGAAGGTACTCAGCCAAAGAAAGAGGAAGTAGACTATATATTCCACATTGACAAAGACTCTTCTGTGGACTGCGAAGTAGGTGAGGTAGAAATTAAGATGCTAATCGATTCTGGAAGCAAATCCAATGTTATTGATGACAAAACGTGGCGCTACTTAAAAGAGCATAAAGTGCAGATTATTAGCCAAAACAAAAACCCAGACAAAGTATTTTACTCCTATGGTAGTAAAGAACCCTTAAACATAATAGGTGCTTTTGAAGCTAACATATGTGCGAATGGAAAGGAGCAGACTGCTACATTTTACGTGATGCTAAATGGTACCCGTAATTTACTTGGTAAAAACACTGCAATAGAGCTTGGAGTGCTTCAGATTGGTCAATGTTGAGAACAAACTGATGTTCCCAAGATTTAAGGATGTCACGCACGATACAAATACCCATCGATAAAACAGTAAAACCTATCATTCAACCTTACCGGCGGATCCCGATACCACTGGAAGAAAAGGTAAACGCAAAGCTGGAGGAATTAAGGAAGGCCGATATTATGGAAGAAGTGCAGGAACCTTCACCTTGTGTGTCGCCGATGGTGCCCGTGCTGAATGAAAATGGCAAGGTACGTACTTGCTTGCAAAATGAGGCGGACTAACGAAGCTATCGTTAGAGAAAACCATCCTCTTCCAACAATGGATCAGCTGTTACCGCATTTTCGACATGCAAAGGTTTTCTCTAAATTAGACATTAGACATATTCGATGAGGAAGTAAAGGAAAGAGACAAAGAAAAGAAGGACAAAGGAAAGGATATAGGTAGTGATAGGAAAAGAAAAGCAACGGAGAGTAATGTTGAAGTTGGGGAAAAAGTATTCGTTAAAAATTTAATAAAAGATAATAAATTGTCATCCAATTTCAATCCAACCGAACATACTGTGACTAGACTGTGGCGAAATATAGTACATCTAAAGAAGATAAACGGCTCATGGACGATTGTAGATGGAAATTGTGATGAAATAACAAAGAACGACGATAAAAATGATACTGATGATTAAAATAAGAATAATTATAGTTTTGTGTTGTGATAAATTGATTTAACATTAGAATATCAATCTGTTCTAAAATTTGTAAATTGGCATTGCAATAACTAATATACAAGGTGTTTCATTGAACGTACATCATGTTTTTTCAACTCCTCTCCCTGGTGCTAAAACCCTGTGCTAGGTCTCGGGTTGTTGAAGTCATCTTAAATAAATAATATCACTGTTTTAATTATTCATGTTTTTTTGGTCTCATCGTGGTTACCCTACTTAGAGTTAAGAGAGAAGTTTGAATATAATTTTGTAGTGAAAACTTACCTTTTTGCTTATCTAGGTCGATAATTTATGAATAAAATGCATGCATTCTGACACATTGAAATTATTGGTCATAATAAACAAACAGGTCACGTAAGCGTGACGTCATGAGGGGTGCCCATACCACGAGATTGTAATTTCTTAATTCTCTTAGTAAACTAGGAAAAGTTAATTATGACGTATTTTAATAAATCAATTTATGCATGTTGTTCTCGGTCGTTAACTGAGCCGGAATTGCTTAATTTGTATTACGTTCACTGAAACACCCTGTATTACAGTTACATTAGTAGATTGGAAAAAATCATTTAATAAAATAGGGTTGTAGTATACACGCCGACACGCGCTGGCAACATTCTGCTTCGGACGGTGGTCGTGCCGATATTTGTGTATTATTTACAACCCTAAAGCCTTCTACAGTCCTCGCTCGATCGTTATCCGCTTTTACAGATCGGCTCGCAGCGCTTATACTTTACACTACACTTTATTGTACAATAAAACAACCTAAACGGATTAAATCGCATACATTACTTCATTATTCAAATCCCAACGTCCGCCAATTGACCAATGAGAGCACGTCGTCTTGGGGCTCGGCGTGCGGATATGATTCCCGCGCAGCGCCGCCACCACCAGGTCCGACACCGAGCAGCCTGTCCATGAGCGCGCCCGCACTACGCCGCCACCACACGACGAGGTGACGATAGACGAGGATAGATAAACAACTAAATAAATATGTACAAAAACAGATTTTTTTAATGATAAGTATTATTTTTTATTCGCAAGTGTATTGAAAAACGTCGTATGCCACTCGTGGGCATTGGTCATTACAGTCTCGGCTATGCAGCCCTCGCCTGACGGCTCGGGCTATGCAACACAGCTTCGACTGTAATGACCAACTTCGCCCACTCGTCTCATAATGTACTATTCTCATACTAAATCAATTTTTAAAAGGTCGTTTATTAGCAAATGAGGCCAGAACTAATTGCTACAGTCCATTGCCTATTCACAATCGTTAATTTAATTACACAAAATAAAGCCCGAACGATTTTCAGCCCAATATCTTCATTACGAGTTTAAATAAAAATGAGCCTCGACTTTACCCACTTAAGCATCAAGCAACCAATAAAAATATTGGTGTAATATACAATTAGTAACTTTGATTACACTAAAATTTGCTGTGGATTATAAACTTTGTTCCTTGGTAATTAGACTCAAATTAATTGTTTTGTTTAGCTCTGCGTGTACGGCGTTTTAGAATTATAGAATGAAACCTCATTGAAGTCACGCAAATGCCTTTTCTTATTAGATGGAATTAAGCAGGTAGATGTGTTAATGTGAACTCCATGCTTTCGTGTCTGAGAAGCATAACACTTGTAAGTCCTATCGTTTTCCATACTTACTTACAGTGGTATGCTTCTATTTATTCAGCCAGCTACATGTTCGCCTCAACTTTACTTATTTAGGTGAGATAAAGGCCAATCTTTACTAATTTTATTCATATATAGAATAATTGATTGAATCAGGCGTTGCGGAAATCCATGTTAGTTAAAACAAAAATATTGCTTAGCTTATCCGCGATATGATAACGTGTTAGTCGATTAGTGCTAGCCCGGTATACTGCCTTGCGTATTTTATCATGCAATCACATGGAAAATAAAAAAAATATGCATATAAATAAATCACCACCAAAAATACAAAACTCAACACGTATTTCGCCTCTCTACGAGGCATCCTCAGGATTTTTGGTGGTGGTTTGTTAGATGTATTTATATTTGCATGCGAATGCATGAAAAGAAACGCAAGTAATTATAACGGGCTGGCACTAATTGACTAACACGTTATCATATTGCTGATTAGCAAAGCAATATTTTTATTTTAATTGATCATTAGAACATTAGCCATATCTTAACTTAATATACACGCACAAATGAGGGTACTTTTTTGAGACGTACATATACTGGTTATTTACCGTATCGTTGTCACTAAAAGATGGGTCAATTGCAGAAAAAAATTACCTTTTACTTTTTTTGTCTGATCATGGCGTGTCTTATACCATTTTACTCAGAATCATGAGCACTTTTCATTTATGACATAAAAAAGTGGTCCAAAATGGCCCATCTTTTCCATACAAATTTTGAATTTCTCAGTTTCGTTACGCCCGAACTAAATATAGAAACTGAGAATGTATGGAAAAGTTGGGCCATTTTGGACCACTTTTTTTATTTCGGAAATCAAAAGTGCTCATGATTCTGAGTAAAATGGTATTTAAGACACACCATGATCAGACAAAAAAAAGTAAAAGGTACATTTTTTCTGCAATTGACCCAGATCTGAACAAATGATGGTGCAACGCAAAGCAGCCACTGGGTCAAATGCGTAGAAGGCTCCGGAAGCTTTAAAGGTTAACACACTAGCGATATTACGGTAATGGTTCATGCTGCCCTGCGTCAGGCTAGTGGGCTATAAGGTGTGTGCAGCTAATAGCAATTCATAACGGTGCTATTACCTCCTTCTCGCCAGCTTTATGAAACACGAGCATTTTCCCGTGGCTTTACCCGTGTTATTCCCGTTATTGTCCCAAAGGAACTCTTCAGGATGTCTTGTTTGCTAAATTTCATTTTAGTTGTTGCAATTAAATGCAATGTATACCGGGTTATTTAATAACAAACACTAAAAATCTTCACAAACATATTTCGATCGCATATTTATCGCCCTTGCCTTCGGCTCGGGCGTCAAATACCTGCGATCTGAGACACTCTTGGTTTTACCGCCCTAGGGAAGTAATGTACTATTATCGGAGCGAGGCAGCGCGTATACCGTCAACTTTATTTAGCGAGTTTATGGGTCAATTTCAAGTATTTGTCCAGCGTTTTTTTATTTTATTATCCAGCGTTTTTTTTTTATTGTATCCCTCGATTTTTACCGCGAAGAACTATCGAGTGACGACAACTTTTGATTAAATCACATTTAGCCTCGATACCATCAATCGTTTATAATAAAAGTTCACAGTGATCACCACCGCTTGCTGCTATATTCATTTTATTTCATTTCATTTACTGGAACACGAACGGGAAAAACCGCCGCGGTCGAAACGCTCTGAAATCGACCAAATGTTAATGGTCTGACGATGTGTACTTCACTCGTAGTCTCGATGTTTAAAATAAATTAGTTCTTACCTTGTCTAAATTTGTGTCTATCTATGACTCAGCCTGAAGCACTGCCACATTACATAACACGAATTTTGTAGAAATTTAGGCATTACCTACATACTACCCGCGCGTACTCTCAACCACAGAAATATATCGAAGTAGAAGGATAATAGTACATTACTGCAGAGGCCGGGAAATAAGGGGTTGCCGGCCGAGTACGTATAGCTGGCCGAGCGAAGCGAGGCCAGATAGTTACGAGGCCGGCAATCCCATTTCCCGCCGAGGTATGTATAGTGCTTTTCTCAAATATGCAATGAAATAATAGTACATTACTGCAGAGGCCGCGAAGTAAGGAATCGCCGGCCGAGTACATATAGCTGGCCGAGCGAAGCGAGGCCAGATAGTTACGAGGCCGGCAACCCCATTTCCCGCCGAGGTATGTATAGTGCTTTTCTCAAACATGCAATGAAATAAATAAACTTACTAAATAACCTTACTTAATATTTTATAACACAAACAAACTGGCTGTCAGAAAGTAACATTAGTGACATTATATCCATAGACAATGCAAATTCGGTCAAGCTGTTTCAGTTCACATTTTTACCGCGAATATTTAGATGAAATATTTTAAATGTGTATTTTTGTGGTTTAGTTTGCAATTTATAATAATTGGAAATTGTTTATAATGTGTTATTTGTTATGTTCATGTCAATTTTAAATAAATAAAACTGCAAAATATAGCAAAAATCGTTTTTTGTTTTTTTAATGGCTGAATGTCATGATGCTGGGGCCCTAATAAATGTAGAATGGAAATTAAAAAAAAATACATTGCCGGCCTAGGCCGGCAATGTAAGTATGAAATTCCATTCCGTGCCAAGTGTCAAGCCGCATAGGAAACGAGGTACTTTGTGGCCTATTTTTAGGCACGTAATGTCAACATTTCATGCCATGTTTGAGAAAATAAACTTACTAATATCCTTACTTACCCTAAATATTATTTGAATCAGAAACTTTCTATCAGAAAGTGACGTTAGTGACACTGACATATTATATCCACAGACAATGCAAATGTCACGTTCGGAAACCAAAAGCTGTTTTAGTTTACATTTTTACCGCAAATATTTAGATGAAAAATTTAAAATGTGTATTCTTGTGGTGTAGTTTGCAATTTATAATAATTGGAAATTGTTTATAATGTGTTACTTGTTATGTTCATGTCAATTTTAACTAAATAAAACTGCAAAATATAGCAAAAATAGTTTTTTGTTTTTTTAATGGCTGAATGCCGTGATGCTGTGGCCCAAATAAATGTGGAATGGAAATAAAAAAAAAATACATTGCCGGCCTAAGCCTAACATTTATGTTTTCCATCACTAAATTACACTTTTGGCGTCAAACGAAAAACGTTACACGCTTAGTCAAGTTACTTTTTGTATCAGTGATCGGAATAGGTAGAGTATATTTACCTAAACTTTGAAGAACATTGTCGAAAAGTGGAGATTACCTTACGACCAAATTTCTTACTAAAATAGTACATTGTGTATCTAGGGCGGTAAGTAAGGAATTACAAACGAGTGTTTGATATAAGCCCGAGGTGAAACCGAGGGCTTTAATAACACGAGTTTGTAATTCCTTTACCGCCCGTGGCACACACAATGTTTTTCATCACACTTGTGAGGAAATTTTAATAATATAACCTTACTAATTGACCCAGTATGACAAGAAAATATTATAACAGAAAGTGACGTTAGTGACATATGTCCATAGACAACGCGAATGTCAAGTCACGTTCGGAAACCATAGCAGTAAAGACCTAAAACGGCCTAAAACTTTAGTTGATTTTATATTTGCAAAATACTGAAATACACTATTTAAACAATTAATTAATGTTACCGGAATATGTGTTTACATGTACACAGTTATCTTTAAATAAATATTTCAATGATAAAAGTTAAAAAAGTAAGTTGGCGTTTCCTTTGAATATGACAAATAAGAGTAAAACGGAACCAGAGCGTTTCAAATTTAAAAAGAAAACCATTACGCCCTAGGGCGTAATAGGTCATTTACGGCCCGCAGAACCTACGTGTAATGACACCATTTTCGAGCAAGTGTGATGAAAATTTATATTATTGGTATTCTTTCGCACATTAAAATAAAATAAAATAAAATAAAATAATTTATTTCGGTAAGTAGGCCCTCAAGGGCTCTTTTACATGTCTTACATTCTTTGTCTTCTTTTCTTTTTGGCGCTTCGGGTAATGACCTTCTGGTGAGAAGAAGCGCCGGAAGAAACTCACCAGTTTCTCTTTTAATAATTTAATATACATTACATTACCTTAAAAACTACATTTATAGAGATGTAAAGGGTCTCTCTATGCGTCCAAACAAGACAAATAAAAAATAGAAAATAAATTGATACTAGAATTAATGGAGATGTAAAGAGTCTCCGTTGTCAAAATATTATGTTTTGGAGGTGTAAAGGATCTCCAAACGTCAAAATACAAATTGAAAATACTTATTTACTAAATTAAGTCCATTTTTTCTTAGAGATGTAAATGGTCTCTAAGTGTCAAAACAATTGGTAAGTACAAAAACAGAAAAAGACAACTAATCAAACATTGTTTTTAAAATATATCTAGTTCCAGTCGCAGTTAATCCCACGGTGTTTCATCATTCAATTCTCGAACATTCTCAGTATAGCTGTCTCTTTCTCATGGTGCTGTCTCAATACTCAATCATTTATTGCAATCACTCAGTCTCTTTCACTCCTTCGAGAAATTTCGCCATAACTATACTGAAGTGTAGTTCAAAGGCCCATAAGGGGTCCTGAAAACGCCTGAAAACGGGTTTTCAGGTTATTGCGCCATCTTATAGAGGGTAACCTGAAACGGACTGAAAGCATGTTTCAGGCGCCTGAAACAACGGCAATTTAAGTGAATTTTCGATCTTCTACTATGTGAAAGAGCCACCTCTGAAACGGCCTGAAATCACCTTTCAGCCTGCTGAAAATGCTTCTAAAGCCCGGAAAATCACGTTTGAAGTTTTGACTTCACAGTTTCACAATATAATTATCGTGACAGTACGGAAACGCCGTTAATGCCGGCCGAACACCGCTAGCGAACACTATGCGAGAACGTATTGTACTGTGCGAAATTTCCGTGCTGTGGCTGTGGCGGTGGGAATTCCCACGCTCGCGTCTAAACAATAGGCTTCGACACGAGCGTTGGCAGTCTTGTTATTTGTATGGAAACGCGCGACACTTAAATATCTGTTTATATTCTCTAATCTGTGGTACAAGATTCGGATTAGCGTTTCGGAGACCACTCGCTTAGTGCTTCTAGGGCATTTCTCCAGAAATATGTCTGCGACTCATTCATCTGTCTCCATACATTTAGTATGAAAAAGGGCCAGATGAATGAGGTGACCGCAGAGTCTGCGGCGCAGACATATTTCTGGAGAAACGCCCTCTAGCGGCGAAAGTCATTCGCGGTAGCCCTCATTGGTGTAAACAGTTTCTGTTCAATAAATAAATAATTATTTTGATTAGATGAATGTGCACCAACAGCTCATGATGCACGGTACATTGTGACGGTAGGCCGTACGTCCACATCCGTCCGTCCGGGTTAACGGCCCGTCGTTAGCCCAAGGCTCATGTAATTGTGCTGGAAACTATCTGGCTGGCAAATTACGCCATTTGCGCTCTACGTTCCTAGAAAAAACACTTCACAGACGTTACATGTAATAACCACATTTTTACTAAAAAAAACCCGACCGCGGTGCACTTTGAAACTGCATAAAATCCGCCATTTTGTTTATTTTAACGAACTTCATACCCAGTGAGTGACACTCGCACCATCAAGACGAATCTAATGATGTATCATTTATCAAAATCGGATGTGCCGTTGAGTAGTTACGAGCGGACACAGGAACGGATATACATACATACAGGTCAAACACATAACCCTCCTTTGGGCTTCGCCGCAGTCGGGTAAAAAGATGCAAGTTTCGCAACGCAGTTCTTCTACAACAAAAAAGTTTAGAGATGTTGTTAAACTAAGTCAGTATTGGGGGGTGGCGTGGCGTCCATAGAACTCGATTCTCATCGGCTTGCCTACTATTAAGCAGATCAGCACTTAATTAAAATGCTCTTAAAGAAAATTGAAGCCAAAGCTGCTCCGGCTTGCCCAAGGATTTCTGCAACGCCACGCCACTGGTGTCCACAGAACTGTGTTCCTCCACGGTTAAATAATAGGCAAGTCAGTGGAAATCGAGTTCTGTGGCTCCTGAGATACCATTATATAGGTGTCCATCCTAGAATTTCGAATTGGCAACCCAACAATCTGGGGTGGGCACTACCGGCCTCCCCCCTATATACATACACCTATGGTTCATTGTTCTAGTTTCCTAAGGCCCCTGAAATATCTATCACGGGTTTATACGCAGACCTAATCTCCGCTAAATCTCAATTACAAAGCTACAATTCCCAAAGTCTAGAATAAGCCTAGCTTAGTGTAAAGCAGGCTTTACTTTTCTTGATTGAGCTTAATTCGCCTCCTGGGGTTTAATGTCGCCCTACTTGGGTACTTTTCTAGTATCGCAACTAGGTCGGTGTCAGCCTGTGAATAACTTACACTAAGGGTGCGTTTCCATTGACGCGGATCTGGGCGAATCGAAAGGAAACGCACCGTGAGTTTACTAGTCACATTTTTCAGCGGCGCGAAGTGGAGATTTCGAACACTGTTGGTCTACTCACGTACTGTTGTCCGCCCCTTCTAGCTCTGGACCCTTCTAACTGTCTGTCCTGGCCCGGTCATGCGAGTTTCTCGGTATGACGTCGCCCCTACCTGGTTCCACCGGAAGATCAGCGCTGGCTCTCAGGTCAGCATTTTGCTGAGGTGGGACCGTTTTGTGGCAGCGTATCTATTTTTAATTTAATGTGTATACTCTTTTGTTTTTTATCTTGTGCCGTCATGAATAAATGTATTTTCTTTCTTTCTTTCTCTGCGTTGGTGGGAACGCACCCTAATCATTGTAATGAATATTACTGTAATTATCTGCGATAGATTCTTAACTGGAGTGTAATTATGGACTAATCACTAACTGGTGGTAATTATCGACCTAGTATGTAATGAAAGTAATGAAAGACTACGCAACTTTTGTGTTTTGATACTTTCAGGTAGAGGCCGACCGAAATTTCGGTTTCGGTGTCGGCCTAGTTTCGGCAAAAAAAACGGGTTTCGGAATAGTTTCGGCTGCCATTCGGCAGAAACTAGGGCCAAAACTGAAACTGAATTTGAGGGGTTTCGTACCTACTGCGATCGGACATTCCTTATTTTAAAAAGCACAGATAATTTATTTGATATAAAAAGTTATATTATGTTATATTAAATATTACTCTAAATACTAATAGATAGATTTCGGTTCTGGTTTCGGCGGAAACCGAGATCAAAGCCGGAATTCGGTTTCGGTTTCGACCGTGAAAACTAGTTTCGGTCGGACACTCTGCCTCTAGCACAACTGTGACACGTGACTCTTTGTCGCGCGATAAATGCTACCTATCTCTTTCTACTCAATATAGGATGACAGTGACAGGTGATGCTCTGTCGCGTGAGAAACGAAGTCGCGGCCAGTTATGCTAGACGTACAGGTGATATTTAGTTTTTGTTGGATATCTAATAAATCTATATTGGAAGAAAATTAAGTAACATAATTGGAAAAGCATCTTTCAGCATTCAGACTCGTTCAGAGATATTTTTACAAGAAATGCAATGTAGCTTGCTTGTCAATAGTTTTCCTCATTTTTCTACCCTATAGGGTTTTGAGTTTTGATGTTACATTGATAAAATGTTCCCTTACTCCTTACAGATAACCGTGGCTAGATAACTAGTGAACTGTGAAGATTTTTTTTCCTAGGAGATAACTAGTTATCTCCGAGGATTTTATATTCTTCGCAGATAACTTATTTATTTGGCAGTTTTCTGTGAGGAAAATCCAATCCTTGTAGATAACTGGTTACCTCCAAGGATTTTATATTCTTCGCAGATAAATATTATTTTTTTAAGTTTAGCTAGCTAGTTATCTCCGATGAATACAATTTCATCTCAGAAAACTTAAAAAAAAAAGTTATCTGCGAAGAATATAAAATCCTCGGAGATAACTAGTTATCTCCTAGGAAAAAAAATCTTCACAGTTCACTAGTTATCTAGCCACGGTTATCTGTAAGGAGTATGTATTGGTGATACATAATGCGGTAAATAAATATTATGATGTATTGACATTATTTGTGAGCAAATTACTCATTCAGGATGGAAACAAGTTATTTCTTACCTATGGATAATTTCATAAACCGCAAACCGCAGATATCAGGGCAAAATAAAACCGCTGGGAAACAGGAACATAAACACTCTTTGTTTAGTTTATTATAGGTTACATTCCATTACGGTAATATCACGTATGCGATGTGGAACATAATAATATATGTTTACTAAGTAAAGTTCGGTTAAAGAAGATCGACCTATGGGACACTAAACGTTTAGGCAATGGGTGCTATAGGTACACCAGAAATTAAGATCTAGTGTATTTTATAAGATTTTTAAGTATATCTCTACAGTTATCTTTACACTTAGCTGTGTTTGGGTGCGTTTGAACCTTTGAACACAACCATGGATGGAGCGGCTAATAACCTCCTTTTTTAAGTCGGTTAAAATGCGCTTCAATACCTTGCTTTCTGGGCGGATTTCAGAGCGTTTCAAACGCCATCATCTCAAATATCGATATTATGATTTATTTTAAAAAAATACATAATATTTGGTCAAAACATGAAAAGAGTAGGTACTGTTTTCGGATTTTATCAAATTCATTTCAGCAAGTAGGCCTCAAAGGCTCTTTCACATGTCTGATTCTTTTGGCGATACATTCTTGAAGTGAATCGGCGAAATTTCGTGATTGGTGATGACGGCAGTTGAAACGCTCTGAAATCCGCCCTTCTTGTTCTTGATAGCCTAAAATTTCCAATATGTTCAGGTACAGTTTGATATACCATGAATAGGCGGATCTCGGTGACACAGAAATGTGAGTGAAGGCATGCAGCGCGGTCACTTACCGTTACAGAGGTTGAGAGCCTGTGATGCAACCAGCGCCGGTGCGCGCGCACCGAGTGCACTCGCTGACTCAACCACCAACGAGCTGCGAAGGGCTTTGCCTACACAGAGCTGGCATAAGCGTGCAGCGCGGTCGGTTATCATTGCCGAGGTTTATGTAGCTCGGTGATGGCATGTAGCGCGGTCGGTTACCGTTGCAGAGGTTGAGAGCCTGTGATGCAACCAGCGCCGCCGGTGCGCGCGCACCGATTGCACTTGATGACTCAACCACCAGCGAGCTGCGAAGAGCCTCGTCTATGTCTATGTATACGGCTGACAGAGAAGGCATGCAGCGTAGTCGGTTACTGTTGCAAAAGTTGAGAGCCTGTGATACAACCAGCCCCGTTGCCGCACCGAGTGCACTCGCTGGCTCAACCACTAACGAGCTGCGAAGGCCTTTGCCTACACAGAGCTAACAAAGAAGGCATGCAGCGTAGTCGGCTACTGTTGCAAAAGTTGTGAGCCGGTGATACAACCAGCGCCGGTGCCACACCGAGTGCACTCGCTGGCTCAACCACCAGTGAATTGCGAAGGGCAAAGTCCACACAGAGCTGGCTGAGAAGGCATGCAACGCGGTCGCTTAAGGTGGTTTTCCGCCGGCAGGGCGAGACGAGACGAGACGAGGATTGAATTGAAATTTGTATGAAGTTTTCAATCCTCTCCTCGCGCAACGTGTAACGCGCAACTTGATACAAATTTCAATTTAATCCTCGTCTCGTCTCGTTTCGCGCTGCCTGTGGAAAACCACCTTTACCGTTGCAGAGGTCGAGAACTGAGCCGGTGCCGCACCGAGTGCACTCGCTGACTCAACTACCAAGAGAAAACATTCTTCGCAGCCGAACAGAGGTGCTTGTGAACACGAGAGAATAAGTGTAGTGTTTATGGATAACACGGATTGTACGTTGTACCGTTTTAAATAGCTCCAGCTGTTAAAGGTTCAAATGTTGCTAAAAATAATTATAAATGAGAAAATAATTATGCTAGTCGAGTCGATGATAGTTACTAAATTCCATAGATTTCAGATCCAGGTAGAGATAACAATGTTTCATCATAGGCAAATCACAAATTTGTAAATCTATAGAAACCCAGATTTCTCATTATTGGTGGGTGACCGATAGTAAGTATACAGTAGTAGTACATCGAACACACTGTTAACTGTACATTTGTAAATGGATGTCAACTTTATTGCAACATGTTAAACTTTATGGGTGGTCAGTTAAGAGGAATACCTACCTGCAATTTTCCCATACAAACGCTCTCGACTGTTTCCTCTCTGGTTTTTGAACATAGATCAATGAATTTTTCAAATAAGATCAATATCATCAATATCTATGTCGCTATGTTTTGTTTTTTTGGATATTTTTATTTTAAAGAAACTTACAGCGCCTTGAAAATCGCAAAACGGCTTAATTGGATTGGCTGCCGAAAAGGCGCAGTATACAAATATGACAACAAATATCAAAGAAATCAAAAAATAGCGGCGTAGATTATTTCTTCTTCTTGCAGTTCCCAAAATTTTATAATGATTCGTTGCGTTTTGGAGGAGGAAATAGTCGAGAGCGAAACCTCGATTCTTGAGTTTTTTGCGTGGGATTTTTAGTCCGAGCTCCAGTTGTCCTTATCGCACGAATTGGAATCCCGCCCACAGCTGCGCGACAGAAACATTGCGTCAAAAATTCGAGATTTGAAAAGTTGCTCAGCTAGGCATTGCTCTTAATTGTGGCTTTGTTTGTACCTCTCACTTTATACGTGCTTCAGCAACGGAACAGTGTGCTCACCGTTTGCCCACTCCATTTGCTTCGGAGCTCTCTGTTCAAAACGCACTTCGTTTAAACAAAGCACTCGAACCGTTCACAGTCCACGCAACGTAATTGGTCAATTACTTACCAACCTTGTCCTTCTTACTAATCCATCATATTAAACGAGCGTTATCATTGGCGTATCTATGGTCAGGCTAGGGTTATTTTTAAGCGGGGGATTATACGGAGAAGGGTTAATAATTGCTGTTTAGTTAACGAAATAAAAAAATTAGTAAAATTATCTTAGTCACATTTATTACAGTATTACTATTATAGTCTTTATTTAAAGACTATATTTTTAAATTTAAGTATTTGAACGAAACCCTCGGCGGGCGAGTCCGACTCGCTTTTGTCTGGTTTTTTCTATAACTGACTCGCGATTGATCTCAGGAGCGCCTAATTATTTAAGGTTCGTTAAATATCGTTGAATTGAATTGAATTGAATGCCTGACCGGAGGTTAATAGTACTAGTTAATAGTATAGGGCTCAAATGGATTGTATTTCGATCCCGTTCCAATGAACTGTAATTAATAATGTTGAGTAGACCTATTAATTTACAAAGACTGATTAACCTTCGCGCTTTATTTTGTCCTTAAATTTCAAGAAAAGTTTTACTGAAGGCATCACGGCAGCCATTTTGAACGTTAGAAATCAACCCTGACATAGGTACATATCGACTGTCTATCCCAGGTTTGTATCTTTTAAACTGTGATGATATATCTTAATCATTGTGGATGAACCTTTAATTTGAGAATTGCACATGAGGAACGGGAAGGGAACACAAATACGGATTACAAAGCAATTTACCTGTACCTAAGTAGTATCTTTTATGTCACTTCAGGCTGTAAGTGGCACTATTCACCCGCCTGCGCCAAGGTGGTCCTGGCCAAACGGCCTGGTTCGATCCCAGGCGTTCAGGCCTACACCTAGCCCGATCCTATCGAGGTGGACCAGGACAAGGTGACCTGGTTCGACCCCAGGCACCCCCGGCACCCACCCAGTCCGACCCAACTCGGGGTGGTCCGGCTAGCGACCTGGTTCGTCCCAGGGAACGCCACGGCCGACCACCCGGTCCGACGATCGCTATGCCCATGTGGGTTGCGATTTTGTCAGATTCCAAAAAAAAGAAAAAAAAAACCCTCCTGCGCAAGGAGAAAATTCCATTTCCTGGTCGAGGCAAGACGTAAAATTTTAGACACACCACGGGCAGCAATAAAGAAGGCCCCAGGTTTATTAATGGCACAAACAGATACGATCTGACTTGTTCTTTACTAGCATTTACCCGCGGCTTTGCCCGCGTTATTCCCGTTATTATTCCAAAGGAATTATCTCTTTACCGGGATATACAGTATCCTATGATTCAATCCAGGATGCAATGCCGAATTTCAGCTCAATCCATTCGGTTGTTACCGCTTTATCTAAGTATTATGCCGAGTAGATTTTAAGATTTTACAAAGAAGATATGCCGGTGAGTGTCTTTTACCTATCCCAGCTCTTAGGTCTCATGCTGAGTCAGTCTCTCTGGAAATGATGAATATTCATTCACTAATGATAATGACATACTTCAATACGAAGTCACGGCCTACAAGGCTGCTCCTAAGAGCGCTGATTTACTGACACCATTAGATTAATTACCTTAGACTGTTAAATCGCTTAGCGACACAACTGCTGTTTCAATATTAATGATCATCATCATCATACATAAATAAATGTCGGGGAATAATCTTACATAAATAGAGCTAGTTCCAAACTAAGCAATGCTTGTACTATGGGTACTAGGCGACGATGTACATATAGGTACTTAAATCTCATCAACAACAGAAAGACGTCCACTGCCGGACATAGGCCCCTCAAAGAACGCTGCCGTCACCGGTCCTCAGCTGCCCACAGCCAGCGGATTCCAGCATGCTTAACCAGGTCATCAGTCCAGCTTAAGGGTGGCCTATTCACGCAGCGTTGTCATTGCGTGATCGCCACTTAAGAACTCGTCAGCCCCAGCGGTCGCCTGTTCTACGACCAGTGTGGCATTTCCATTGCTTCTTAAGTTTTCAATTCTTCATGCTATGTCGGTATTTTGGTTGATCTACGGATCTTTTCATTTCTAATTCTACATATAATGCAGAGAAATCCCGTACATAGGCCCTTTCTATTTATTTTTGATTATTGATGTTGGTTGGTATATGATTTTGAATATAATCAATCAAAGAACAATTGAAATACATAGATTTCTATTGTTCTTTGATTGACGTTGACTATTAATGAATTGAGGCAATCTTGTGGAAATACCACGATGATCGTCAAATACTTAATAGAATAAGGATCCTATTAAAATTTAAATTAAATTCTTATTTCATGTAACATTACTACTTACTTTTAGTTTCAACCCTTTTCACCGACTTCCCTATTATATTCCCACTGAAGACAACTTGTCATACTTTTCTTGATGAATAAGGTCAGTGAGACATTCTACAACAATATGCCCTAGGTACCTACTAGAAATGATAGCAGGCTCAAATTCCATGCAAATACTATGGCAAGCTTAGCCCAATCTCTGCACGCTACTAATGACGTTTGTATGCGCGACGTGTTTCAAAACTTCAACTTAGCTCGAACACATTTACATAAACATTTTCATTGACCACAACGTTTGGATGACAAGGCCGACCAATGCCACTGAGCCGTGGATTCTGTAAGCTGTCATAAGCAAGTGGGTCAAAAGGCGCTGGTCAGTGGTTTCCGTCGGCGAAGAGTCGGTTAAGTGCGTTGTAAGTGCGGCGAGTGCACGCGACCTCACTGCGCCGGCGCGCGGCCAGCGCAGCGCGGGCGCCCGGTGCGTGGTGCGTCACAATGGCTTACACTTGACGACAACCACTCTAGTACTGTTGGAATTCATAAAAAATACCCTATTAAGGCTGCGCTTCCACCAGAGCAGCTGTGCGAGGTAGCGGAGCGGTGTGCGAGGAAAAATCCACCAACCAACGTGCCTAGCAGTAGCGTGGCGTCCAAAGAACTCGATTCCTACCGGCTTGCCTAATATCAGGCGTCTGAGCACCTTATTCTATAGCTCTTAAGGAAAACGTACGCCAAATCTGGACCGGCTTGCCCAAGGATATATTTTACGCCGCGCCACTGGTGCCTAGCCTCGCTCAGCGAGGCCCGGCATTGGTGGATTTTTTCTTCGCACACTGCTGCGAAACGTAAGTCTTAAAGACTACCACATCGATCGACCACACGCTCTTTGCGTCCATCGATTTTTGGCGACCTAAAAGTAGATCTGTTGTGGCTATAGAGACATTTGCTCCTCCACACACGTAAACACCACGCAAAAATAATCAACCTAAGCTATTTTATGGAGTTTTCTTTGTATCTTATTGTACAAAGCTAAGAGCAAGTGTTTTAGAATACAGATCCACTGAAAAATCCATTAAATCAATGATACCATGCTTGATAATAACTATAAATTATACTGCTTATACAATAGTAGAGTCCATATTGTATTAGAAATTTAGATTATTATTGACAATAAGAAGCCTGCGGCGGCGCCATAGCGCAACACTTCCCCATTGCGCACGCAACGCAACTACGTGGAAAATTCACATTAGTTATTTCCAGGCAACGCGTTTGTCTTTACCATAAATCGCGATTATTTTCTAGATTACAGCTCGCAGTACTGAGAACTCGTAATTGGCAGCTATTTGCTCCGCGCCGTTTGCGGAGGTAGGTAGCAAAAACTGCATGCTTGTGATGATGGAAGGTTCAAGATCGGCATTTGCGTAATAGTTGTTATAGGGTGAGGAACGCGAGTCATGCCGTGTATGTGTAACGTTGATGAGAGGTTTGCGTATCACAGGATGTTTACGGAGTATGTTAAAATTAAGGTTGGAGACAGTGTTGCTCGCGCGAGACGCTTCAGACATGTTTATGTTTTTTCATCACACTTGCTCGAAAATGGGCGTAATGGCAAAGTATAAAGACAACCAAGTAGTTCGTCTTCGCCGTTTAGGAGCGCGCGACACCGGAGTCGGCCTAAGGCACAGGGCTGCCGTTCGTCGGTTCTGTAAAATACCTACTTACTACGAATGTAACTTTTATTAGGTTGACCTCGATCAAACGAACTATCGTTCGAGGTCAACCTAGTAAAAGTTACTTATTTCAATATGAAATTATCTGATCGCACACATCTGATGTTAATCTTATTAAGTATAATAGTAATAGTTTAAATAAATTAGTATTGGTACGTGTACATGTATGTAACGTAACGATATTTCGGCTCGTTTCATAAAACCACTCTCGTGTTTAAGGCATTTTATGTATCAATAGAATCAACTACTATTTAATTAGTACACGTTTAAAAAAATTGTTAATTTTACTCTTCACTGTCAAACAAAATAATTATCTACCCTATTTAATTCGTATAGTTTGATCACAAAACTATCAAACATTCTATAAACGACTTAAAATATAACATTTATATAGGTACTAATAAAATACACACCTTTCGGGATCCTTAGGAATACGATTTTAAGCTAACATTGTCATTCACATAATAACTCGGTGATGATGGCGCTTGCAACAGTGCCGAAATATCGGGAACTCACAAAAACAAACATACATGGTAAATATCCCGTCGTTAATAGTAACTATTATCCTTAGGAATGTTGAAATATGATAATTCTGGATTTTGCGCATAATTCTTCAAACATCTGAACACACTGCAGTATACACGTCTTCTATACTTTGCTTCCTGCGCAGACATTTTGTACGTTCGACCGCTCGGCTCAGCCCTGACTAAGCCCGCGCCCACGACGCGGCAATGCTTGCCTGTGGTGCGTCCGTACACGGCGCGCAAACGGCACGCACACATGCGCGCTCCCGATGTACCTTTTATCGGAACAAAAACTACCGTCTACCGTGGTAATGGTTTTCTTTTTAAATTTGAAACGCTGGTTCTGTTTTACTCTTATTTGTCATGTTCAAAGGAAACGCCAACTTACTTTTTTAACTTTTATCACTGAAATATTTATTTAAAGATAACTGATTGCAAATACATGTAAACACATATTTCGGTAACATTAATTAAATGTTTAAATAATGTATTTCTTTATTTTGCAAATATAAGATCAACTAAAATGGCCGTTACCGCTATGGTTTCCGAACGTGACTTGACATTCGCATTGTCTATGGACATATGTCACTAATGTCACTGTCTGTTTTAATATTTTCTTGTCATACTGGAGCGATTAGTAAGGTTATATTATTAAGATTTCCTCACAAGTGTGATGAAAAACATTGTGTGTGCCACGGGCGCTAAAGGAATTACAAACTCGTGTTATTAAAGCCCTCGGTTTCACCTCGGGCTTATAACAAACACTCGTTTGTAATTTCTTACTTACCGCCCTAGATACACAATGTACTATTGCAGTACGTTCCATCTAACCTGAAAGGTCTAGGCACAGAATTACCTAATAGTTATTACAAACCCGGTTCTATTATCTTTACCTATTTATCGTAAGACTAGCCAAGATATGGAATTCCCTGCCTATGTTTATACCTTTTGGGTATTTTCGCTTCATCGTAAGCTCTATCACTGCCTACTAGGGCATGCAATACCGGTTTTACTTGTATGTGCCAATACCGAAAAACCGGTATTATCCATACAAATAAAACCGGTATTGCATGCCCTACTGTCTACTATACCATCACGCCTTGATGGAATTCAAAAATGAATCCATTCTGTAAAAAAAACAATGGCAAACGCACCTTTCGCTCACCAGCCGTCAATTAACACATTCAGTGCGAAACACCTAAATTTCATACAAATATAAAATCAACCCGATAGTCGGGTTTAGTGTTTGTTCCCGGGAAATACCAGAACCGAAAGTACCGGGATTCCCCGATATTTTGAGCCGAGTAAAGAACCGGGACGTGAAAATAAAACTCACGGTACCTACTTTCGGGATAAATATTAAAGCAGCATTTTTCATTTAACTTATGATTTCTGGTGTACTATATTAAATTCTGTTTATCGTAATTCAAACAGTGAGAGAAATGGCGAAAAAATACGTATAATCCGAAAGTTTCAAAACGAACAAGCGCGTAGTTAAATTTTAACCAAACGCGGGTGGTGACCGAGCTAACGGCGATCGGTGGCCTGCCCCACTGGTCCGTAAAATAAATGTGCTTTTAATGCCGTGTTTTTGTGTAATTGTCTTTATTATAAAATTAACTGAATCTCATCGTACTGAAGTATCGATAGTCCTTGAAAACCCGTCCCAAAGGTATCGAAAGTACCGGGACGTCCCGGTTCTCCAGAACAGTACCGGTACTGCGCACCCTAGTCGGGTTTATGGCACTGAATGTAGGGTTGCCAGATTGATTTACCCTATTATCGGGAGCAGGAAACAATATGTCGGGATTTTGAGACCTTGGTCGGGAGATGCCCCGCGCGCTCGACGCGCGATCTTTTTGTTTAGCCTAAAAGAGCAGAAATTTTCGCTGGCCTGACCACCTTGAGTGGATCGGAGTAAGTTTTAAAATGAAGTCGTTTGTCGGGAGATTTTCTTCTTTGTCGGGAGTCGGGAGCACATAGAAAAAATCGGGAGAATCCCGCCAATTCCCGACCATCTGGCAACCCTAACTGAATGTGTTAAGATGTCACTAAGCTGCCATTCATTACCACCAATCACAATCTACATACATTATCTGAAAATCTTGTGTCATATCAATCTACAGCTGAATACAGCTTCATCAGCGACGAGAGGTCAAGATGAAACCACTACAGCGATGAGCGGGCTTGAATATAGGGACGATAAAGAGGGAAAAGAGGTCACTCACTAGGAAGATCCTATCGTGGCATACACGATAATATGGTATTCAAATATTCTAAAACAATACACGATTAGTATCTATCCTTGAGCTTCTTTAGGATATGTGGACCAACAATTTTTTTTGTGCCTAAAATGAAGATGAAAGTTTATAGACACTTTTACAAAATTGCAGATGTCTTGTTATATTTTTAGTGCAGTTTTACGTTAGTTCTTATGTTTATTATGAATTCTTTCGATATTTTGGTCTTTTTATAGCAAAAAAGTCTCATTTCTTACTCGAAACATCGCTGCGTTACCACCAGTCACCAGTCCCGTTGTGTCGCTTCCAATTTAGTGTCCACTGCGTTACCAAAAAAAATATTTTTTATCATAGCCCACATATTTCGACAAAAGTTATCATTCAGGGCGAGCGTGCATTCTGAATAACTAAATAATATATTTTTTGTATACTATACTAACGGGTAAGAAATTATGCGTTAAAATTAAAATGTAAAAGGGCCGTTTTATTAGGCATCAAAAAGAATTTTGGCCCAGATAACTTAATTACTCTTGATCTCATCAAATATAACGTAGACGTCCGAGTGCTCGACACTGTCCCAGTAGTCGCCATCTTCAATGTTAAGTCATTAGCAATAGAGTCACAGATTAGAGAATATAAACAAATACATATTTAATTGTCGCGCGTTTCCATACAAAAAAACAAGAATTCACACGCTCGCGTCGAAACCTATTGTTTGGACGCGAGCGTGGGAATTCCCACCGCCACAGCCACAGCACGGAAACTTCGCACAGTACAATACGTTCTCGCATAGTTTTCGGCGGCGGCGTTCGGCCGGCATCAACGGCGTTTGCGTACTGCCAGGATAATTATAATGTGCCACAGTGACGTTTCGGTCGCCGGCAACCAGATCGACTACGCTCACCGCGCGGGAGGCCAAAATCGAGTGAAGTGCACCTCATAGAGCTGACAGCGGGGTGTCGAGTATTGGGCATTAGCGTGTCGAGCGCTAGGACGTTTACCTTACTTACTCTCCAACATTAGTTAAGGTTCAAACGTTAATAGTTTCTCACAATGTGACGGAAACACATAGGTACAAATATACAAAGAAAATTCCGTACCTTTTTATAATACTTTTTAATAGAAAATTAGTTTAAAATGCTATTATTTTGAGTGTTATTTTTGCAGATAATATCTAAAATTAATTAAAGATCAAAACGGGATTCAATAATTTCACAACCCTGGAGTATTTTTAGGGTTCCGTAGCCAAAATGGCAAAAACGGAACCCTTATAGTTTCGTCATGTCCGTCCGTCTGTCTGTCTGTCTGTCTGTCTGTCTGTCCGTATGTCTCAGGCATTTTACTCAGAAACTACATGATGGATATTGATGAAATTTGGAATATAGGTGTGTTTTATGAGCCGCTACTTAGTTTGGTATATAAATAATTAAAATAAATATTTTTAGGGGAGGCACTCCATAGATGTTAAAGACAGTAAAAAAAAAATTTTTCAGCAAATATCAACGTGTGGTACATAGTTCGACAGCTCTTTAAAAAACACTATAAGGTTTCTAAGTAATGTTTTTGAATGTATTTGGAAATAATCGCTCCGAAAGTTGTGTAAATTGTGTCCCCCCCCTCTATTTTCTAAACCGTGCGTCCGAAAAATATGAAAAAAATCACGAAGGTAACGCTTAATTAATACTTTCAACGAAAATTATTTTCAACAAGATCGAATGTACCGTTTTTGAGTTATTGCCGATAAACTGCGCTTCTCAACAAAAGGACGTAATTGCTATGAAGATACGCTCTTTTGTTGTTATACTTTTTTACATCGTTTTTTTATTTACCTTATAGTTACGGCTATGGAACCCTACACTGAGCATGGTCCGACATGCTCTTGGCCAGTTTTTAGAAAATATGGCGGTATTTCAATGACCCGAATTCATCGTCCGCGAGTGTATTACCTAGTTCAGATGTTATTTACGTCAAGCCTCCATGGTGGTTTGTTTATTTGTTCTCAATTTATTCCATCAATAAGGCATTGTGTTATAGGAATGAATTGTCTATTGTTCAAAAATATTTCATGCAGCGCACGCGTTCTAAGAACGTTAAATAGGTTATCCAAACACTCTCACAAGCAAATACTCAAACCCGGAGATAAAGATCAGGATGACGCGTTTCTCAGCTGTACCTTTATTAAAAACAATGATTAGCAGTTGCATGGAAACCAGGATGTGGAAATAAATGGAGTTTACTTATAGTCAGTATGAGTCAGAGTCACTACTGGTAGCAATATTTTGCTATTTCAACATCAGCCAGCGCTCGGGCATATAAACTAGACACATGAGTAATTTTTGCCGTTTTCAGACAGACCCACTTCGATTTTTCTCCCATTAGAAAAATGGGCGTTATCCGACAAGCGATTTGAAGGAGAACAATTTGGAACAATTTTAAAACGGGAAAATATGCTTCTGTGCTATCTATAGTACAGGTATTTGACGCCCGAGCCGAAGGCATGGGCGATACATATGCGATCTGAGGCTTTCTTTATTACCGCCCGTGGTAAGTACAAAATTCTACGTCTCCCCCAGGCCATGAAGTGGGATTTTCGGTTCACTATTATCTGGCAGAAACTTTTTTGACATATATTTGGTTCGCATAATAATACTTAGCAGAAGTATTGTTTGGCAGAAACACCTTACGCAGAATTTTTTTTAGCAGAAATCATTTCGCAGAATTTTATAATCCCGAATCATATGTTGGCATAATGTTGATGGTCATAACAGTCTTCTAAAGGAATAGTCATTTCGAGATTATTTTTCTGCATAATATTTAGGTGGCATAAAATTTGCTTAGCAGAATAACATTTGATGTCAAGGTGAACTTCATTTACTACTCTAACTGACACAGACAGCAGTTGATTTTTGTTCTGGGACGCAGTTCAAACCTAACCTAACCTACTTTTCTGACAGCAGTTCGTTTTTGTTGGGGGACGCAGTTCAAACCTAACCTAACCTACTTTTCTGACAGCAGTTCGGTTTTGTTGGGGGACGCAGTTCGAACCCTAACCTAACCTAACCTAATTGAACTTATGGTTTGAGTTTTTTTTTAATGCGGTGGGGGGCTCCGCCCCCTGTCCCCCCGTTTTCTTCGTTATCCTTATAATTTACTAACCTAACCTACCTACTTTTCTAACAGCCGTTCGTTTTTGTAAGAGGCCGCAGTTCTAACCTAACCTAATCAACCGACTCACTCACTATCTACATAGCCAGGGAAAAATCATACCGAGACAATACGGCTTTAGATTGCAAACTAACACCACTACTGCCATTAACGACGCCTTGGCAACGTATATACCGCGAAGTAATCCAAAGAGCAGGTTATAGCGGTGCATAAAGGCAGCGTTCGACATGGCGTGGTGGCGGTGGTGGCAGTTCTAACCTAACCAACCTACTTTTCTGCAAGCAGAAAAATCATTATGCCATAATAGAAGTAATATGCTACAGGACTATTACGCTACATAAAATTATGCTAAAAAAAAATCTGCGAAAGTCATTATCTGCAAAATGATATGCTACAAAATGTATTGAATGCCTAGAAATAATAATGCCAAATAAAGTTTATGCAAAACTACCATTCGACTAAATGTGTTTCTGCGAAACATGTTCTGCGGAGTGTATTTCTGACCAATATTATTCTGCCAGATGAGGGTAACCCGGGATTTTCCGCACGCGTAGGCTGGCGCAAATACCTAAAGGTGAAACGCCGAATTAAACTCTGGTGGGCAGCAGCGTTTGGAAAACTGAAGTTAATTTTCAAGTCGTCCTTAATGTTTTTATTAAAATTATATTTTCAATTGCCCTCAAGTAGGTATTGTACGTTTTTGTTTTTTACTAATTATTCAATGTCTACACCAGTGGTTCCCAACCTTTATTGCCATATCACCCACATTCTCATCGAGATTTGTATTATTACCCCTCCAAAAAATACGTATTATAAGCTTTTAAGAAACTACTCAAAGTAAAACGGCTTAATATTCATGCATATTACCCCTGCGAAAACTTCGTTTTACCCCTGGAGGGGTAATTACCCCCAGGTTCGGAACAACTGGGCTACACAAATATTCATAGTAAGTTTTGTGACCCTTTGAGTCTGTGACGTCACTTAGCTTACTTCGGAGACAATGAGTTAATTTGAATCCAAAACAAAGCACTGGTCATTCAATAATCATCACTATACCTTTAACATAAAGTGCAGTTTTTAAAGGCAACTTCATATTAGGAAATATAAATGAGTCTTATTTAAACCTGGGCAGACAGACTGATAAGCAATAACAATATTTACAGAGGAATCTGAATGTTTAGCAGAGATAAATAAACAACAGGCAGGCAGGAGGCGTGCGACGGTTCGTTGTGGATGTCTTTGGGAGAGATGTATGTTAAGCAGTAGACGCATCAAGGTTGAAATTCAAAAGATGATGATGATTCGCATTACCTGCAAGTCCTGCAACAGCACAAAAAATAATTCAATGAGCAGTAATTACTTCTACTTACAATACAATATTGGTATAATCGCCGTTATGTTTTTTTTTTCTATCCGGCAGGAAATTAGCTGAGCTCGAGCAAGGTCGGAGTGAAATTAATCCAGGATATTCGAATCCTTTGGCGCATCGGGACGCCACCCTTGTGTGCTGTTGTGGCGAGGAGGTCGTCCCCGCCGGCGGTGACGACCCTGTGTCTGCCGTTCGATATCTAAAACTAGACTAATCTCTATACAACTCGATAGAGGTTAGTCTAGTTTCAGTTATAGGACGGCAGGTGTGCTGTGTGTAATGTAAATCCTGCTGAGATGTCGTCGTCCGGATCGGTCCCGTTATGGTTTGATCACTGACACGTGTTTTGGATGATTACACACACAACACGGACATTAGTTAAAAGTTTAAACTGCTGTCGTCGCTGGGCTCTCGGCGAGTGTGTACAGCCGGCGTCATGTGGGCCGCGGAGGCACTCCAATTACTCGAGCAACAACAGCCCGCCCTTGGCATTCCCATCCCTCTCACGTTAATTGCGTGCCTATGTTTCCTCCCCTCGAGGACGTGAGCTGTGGATGACAAGGTATACACATACATAAATATGTTCCGCGAGTGTCCGTCCGCCCGGCTGCCACAACAAGATGGTCGCGATGCGTTCCCCCTATTAACTTGTTTTGATCGAATTATAATTATGCGATAGAGAGAAACGGTCGGAACCGGTGTTTTCCGTCCGGTGGTCGGGCCCGAACGTCAGTTTTGTTAGAAAGTACGTAGTACTATTACTTATTCTGTGACTGTACCCAGCAGTGAGAGAGGTTTCCAATTTAGATGTCAATACTTTTTAGAGCTGATAGTACTCGTCTTTAGAAGTAAACTTAAGTATAAAACTTATTTCAAGTTTGCGTTAGGGCCTTATCACATTTTCGATTTGCGGGCGAGCTGCTTTCCATACAAAACCAGTCGCGGAAAACTCGCAACGAGTTCGCCGCGAGCGACATTTGTATGGAACTTCGCTTCTAACTCGCTCGCAGCTCGCTCGCAAATCACAAGTGTGATAAGGCTCTTAATAGTCTTAATGCACTCTCACTTGATAGAAAGGATAACCACTTTGTCAGTTAAATGCACAAAATAATTATGTTTTGGGCAGAATTTTAATTTAATTATTTTGTTCGGAAAATGTCCACAAAAATTTCATATAAAAAAACCGTATATCCTATTTAAAGTTAATTAATTTGATGTAAGTTAACGTCTCTTAAAGTATTGGCATCCAATTTGGAAACACCACATATAGTCGTAGGCTAAATAAATATATAGATAAACATCTTAGTGAAATTGACAATCAATATTGTATTCCCCAAAAGGAATACTAATCCTAGTTAATCTTTGGTCTATTTAGTAATTGCCCGTTATCAATCGGCGCAGGCGCTCCAATTGTGGGCCAATTGACGGCTGTTAGCATACTTAACACCAATCAGCCATGCCGGCTCAATCGACGCGCGCGCAGATGTTTGGACGCTGCCGCTGTGCCTGTTAGGCGGAGAAC
Source organism: Eudemis profundana (assembly GCA_947034925.1). Taxonomy (NCBI): domain Eukaryota; kingdom Metazoa; phylum Arthropoda; class Insecta; order Lepidoptera; family Tortricidae; genus Eudemis; species Eudemis profundana. Next base: position 39,696,078 of record OX344796.1, on the reverse strand, counting down.
ACACTGAAATCGCCCGTCGCCGCGATTTTTTCCGTGTAGCTGCGAGTCGCCGCGATTTACGCGCCAGTGTGCGCCACCCCGCGATTTTTCTATACAAATCGATAATTCTACATACAAAGTTGAAAATCGCTGAGTCGCGTGTCGCCGCGATTCGCGCTGCAGTGTGAGATCCGCCTTAGGTAATCTGTGGTTGTACTGAACTGTATTTTTTTTTGAACTGACAATATTTACAAGCATAGAAATATATAGAGATAAAAGGAAATAGTTCGTCGATTTGTATGAGAACGAAGCGTGTATCGTTTTTCCCTTGGCGTTTGACGCCATAAGTGTAATTTAGTGATGGAAAACATAAATTTTCCATTTCATTTGGTGATATTTGATCAATTAATTGTACCATTCTAATAAACTATAATATTCAATTAATAGTGGTTAATAGTTACAAGCAAAACCACATGTATAAACACGTTTCGCTTATACCATTGTACCATTATTATCAGATTTTCAAATCTGATTATAATATTGACGGAAACTGAACTTACTTTTCCGTCAATATTACTTTACGTTACTTCTTTTTAGCACGCGAGGTACATACACCTTCCTTCTACCTCAATATATTTTCAGCACTTAGTCATGGACCCCCGAAGCTTCGCTGATTGCTCATCAACCTGTCCTTATGTAGAGTGTGTAAATCGAACTAACGGGAGTTTTAGTTGCCGGTTCGCTAAACCTAGTCCAGCTAAGAAAACTCCGGCAAGAAACTTAGCTGAGTCCGACAATATCGGAGTGAAGTTAATACAGGATATTCGGATCCTGAGGCAAATCGGTACGCGGCGAATTGAGCTGTGCGTATGCTCTGATATCAACTATTATTACAGTATGGTAGACGTCCGAGTGTTCGACAGTGTCCCAGTAGTCGACACCTTGAATGTTAAGTCATTAGCAGTAGAGGTGACAGCAGGGTCTCGATTGGGCATTATCGTGTCGGGCAGCAGGAGGTTTACCTTACTAAGTGCAAGGTTTGATTGATTGATTGTTTATTTTACTCGATGGTTTCTTTAATTAAACTTGTATCGCGACTAAGCACTGTGGGTATCTGACCTACTAAAAGTTATATTTTCAAAATACTGCAAAACGGTTGTTAACACACTTAACACCAATCAACCGATGCCCGCTCAATAGGGATGACGACTGGGTTAAAACTATACATATAATAAAGTAAATTATGGGTAAATAATTCATTCTTCAACTTTCAAATACTAACATAAATTAGCTGTCAATTAAGACAAACAGATGTTCGAACCTTTTGTTCTATTACGTTATAATGAGCATGCAGCGATATAGGTAGACAATGTTCACTTAGCCCTTCGAGTGGCAGCTGTCATATTGCTTATTTTCGTTGAGTGGCGTTCGACGGGCTCCCGTCGATTGTCAAAATCCGTTGAGTGGCACGGGACGGTGACCCGTCGATTGGTATTGTTTACTATTTACCTATGAAATGAGCTGTTTAATCTACACCTGTCTTGCTCTTTCTTGCAAGATGGATTCGTGAATAGATAAGGATAGCATACAATAACAGACGCGACAACACTTCCTAATAAGTTTGTCTAAAAATTCAAATTTGCAAACCCAATTTTCTTCGACCGCGCGTGTGACCGATTTTAGACTCGTTTTTGAAGACCTCGTAGTCTAAAAATATAAAAATATTCAATGGAGAGGGATAGTAAATGTATTTTTTTGTAAATAAATGGTATTTTCTACATTTAACTGTTTTATTTCATATTTATAATTATTTATATAGAAGAAAAAGGAAAAAATGTAATTTTCCGAGATTTGATCACAAGTAGCAAATTCCACATATAAGGTACGGCTTTCATTATTATATAATTAGATAGGCAATTTTATGCTTAATCCAACGATACAAGATAGTAATATAGCCTTTCATAATGTTTTTTTGAATAATGGTAATTTTTCTAACATTAATCGAATTCGCGGTGACCACCCATGGAGGCCCCTGCCACTTGAGGGTAATTCGCGCAAAATGGCCGCGCCACTTGACGGTAAATGACAATCGGCGGGAAACGGTCGACTGCCACTTGAAGGGATAACCTATTATCTCCAGCAAAAAACCAAATGATTCAGGAAACGGCCATCGACACATGTATTGTGTTGTCATAACTTATAAAGGGTACAATTCATATGTATGCAATTATGAACGCTATTCCACAGACATACGATTGGAACGTACATATGTAATCTGATGTGACTGTACAAGTACACATAGTAGGGGAGATCGCGTTGTAACAACCTTCACTCATACTCTTTCTTGATGAAAAAAAAAACTACGTGAAAGAAACATGATGTTTGTTAGTTTTTAATGCGGGTAGGGTACATAACTCTACTTTTTATGAGCATAGGTGAGGACCATTTAATTTTTCTATGTAGTTTGATTTCTTGTATCGATATATGAAAAAGAGATTGTTTGCAATAAGAGGTAAAATATACAAACTGCATTAGGGTTGCCTCTCCGTATCCTGGCAAGAGTGGATGATAACACTGTATGCTTAGTTTTAGTTTTAACTTGTAACCTTTCTCATGTAAGTGAATTCTGTAATTCTTTATGGGAAATAAAGTTCTTTAAACATATTGACATACCCCATTTCTGGCAGGCGTGTTTCGGGTGTAAGTATCCAGTGCCCGATTCCGATGAGCGACACGTGTAGGTTCTTGGGTTTTACGTTAGACTCCACATTGAATTGGAAACAGCACGTAGACTCACTTTGTAGCAGGCTGGGTAGTGCCGTGTTTGCCCTACGCAAACTAAAGCCGTTGGTGTCCTGCGATGCATTGAGGCAAGCATATTTCGCACACTTCCACTCGCTTATGACGTACGGTGTCATTCTGTGGGGCAATTCAACCGACGCCGATAGGGTAATGTGAATACAAAAGCGTGCATTACGAACAATGGCCGGTGTAGACAAGCGGCAGTCCTGCAGAGAATTGTTCGTCGAACACCGAATAATGACCCATTATTCGCATTACCTTTTCGAGGTCATAATGTTCACACGAAAGCACTTATCAGAGTTTGAGCGAGTGGAAGTGCCGGGAAAGTGCCTGCGCAGCACGGGGCAACTCCGATCAGTGTCGCGTCGCACCGCACTACACGCGAAAAACCCGCGAGTGATAGGCCCTACCTACCTATTATGAGCACTTACCAGCTGAAATAAAAAACGAACAAAGAGAAGGAACGTTTAGGCGTCGACTGAAGAACCATTTATTGGAAAAGTCCCTTTACTCAGTAAAAGAATATATAGAACTCATTAAATAGGCTAATTATTGTAATTTTTAAACTGACATTCTTATTTTGAAATACGCTTTGATTATAATTGGGTATCATTTAATCGATCAGCAAAATATTCATATTTTGGTCAGCAGAAATATGTATTTGGTCAGCCAAAATAGCTAGTTGGTAAGCAACTTATGGTAAGCAAACATTTATAAATCAGGCTGCAATTAATGATATACTGATCTGCTCTAAATTATTTTGGTCAGTAAATTAAATATTTGAGCTGCATTAAGCGATCTACGGTAAATCAAATTTTGGTAAGCAATCAGTAGGTAAGCAAAATATTTCATTTTGTTCATCAAAAAAAAGGGGGCAATAAAACCTAACTGGGCGCAACTATTCTGCCGCCAATCGTGTGCGCATTTTGTCATTCGGTAATTGTCAGCTGTCAAGTAGCAGGTGTCACTGTGATATATACAGGGTGTCCCTGTGATATATACAGGGTGTCACTGTGTTATATACAGGGTGTAACTGTGATAGATACAGGATGTAACTGTGATATATACAGGTGTGTCACTGTGATAGATACAGAGTGATACTGTGATATATACAGGGTGTCACTGTGATAGATACAGAGTGATACTGTGATATATACAGGGTGTCACTGTGATAGATACAGAGTGATACTGTGATATATACAGGAGGTCACTGTGATAGATACAGAGTGATACTGTGATATATACAGGGTGTCACTGTGATATATACAGGGTGTCACTGTGTTATATACAGGGTGTAACTGTGATAGATACAGGATGTAACTGTGATATATACAGGGTGTCACTGTGATAGATACAGAGTGATACTGTGATATATACAGGGTGTCACTGTGATAGATACAGGACATGATGTCACTGTGATATATACAGGGTGTCACTGTGATATATACATAGTGTCACTGTGTTATATACAGGGTGTCACTGTAATGTATACAGGGTGTCACTGTGATGGGCTCATATAAAATTGGTATTTCGATTTTTTATACATCTCATAATGTTTAGAAGTTATATTATTTATTCACAACGTGTATCGTTTCGTTTTTAGGGTCAGCAAAAAAAATAACCCTAACCTACCTATTTTTGATAGCCGTTTCGTTTTTAGGGTCATCAAAAAGAAAATAACCCTAACCTACCTATTTTTGGGAGCCGTTTCGTTTTTAGGGTCATCAAAAAAATAACCCTAACCTACCTATTTTTGGGAGCCGTTTCGTTTTAGGGTCATAAAAAAAAATAACCCTAACCTACCTATTTTTGGGAGCTGTTTCGTTTTTAGAGTGACACCCTGTATACATTACAGTGACACCCTGTATATAACCCAGTGACACCCTGTATATATCACAGTGACATCCTGTATCTATCACAGTGACACCCTGTATATAACATAGTGACACCCTGTATATATCACAGTGACACCCTGTATATTTCAATTAAACTGCTTACAGACATGTTTTCTCTGCTGACAGTGACATCCTGTATCTATCACAGTGACACCCTGTATATAACACAATGGCACCCTGTATATATCACAATGACATTCTGTATATATCACAGTAACATCCTGTATACATTACAGTGACATCCTGTATACATATAACACAGTGACATCCTGTATATATCACAGTGACATCCTGTATCTATCACAGTGACACCCTGTATACATTACAGTGACACCCTGTATATAACACAGTGACACCCTGTATATATCACAGTGACATCCTGTATCTATCACAGCGACACCCTGTATATAACACAGTGACACCCTGTATATATCACAGTGACACCCAGTATATATCACAGTGACACCCTGTATATCTCAATTAAACTCTCTGCTGACCAATTGTAAAATATTGCTACCCAAGTAATTATTTTGCAGCTCGACTGTTTATTAGGCAGCCAAATGATAAAAAAAGCAGATTAATATTGGTTAAAATGCTAACCGTTTTTAAACTGTTTGCTGAACAAGAGTTGCCGCCCAATTTTATTTATTGCCAGCCAAATCTTTGTATGCTGCCCAAATGATTTAACTGCTTATTTTTTTTTGCGGATCAATTTTAATAACGGCTGACCAAAAATTTACTTTCCATTATAATTTGCATTGAATTTGACATCTCCTAATTAAATATTTGGATACTGATACGTACTTCTCAGTACTAAAATCTGTTTTATTTGTAATTTGTTTTGTATTAATTAGCCAGTAAGAATCTATTTTGACATTTTATTATTGTAATCATATTACTAATTGATGTATACCACACCACACGGTACTAAATTGTTTACACATTTAATAATTATATTTTATTTTGTAGGTATATGTATTATTATTATTATACGTATACCGATTAATTATTATTGTATTAACTTGGAATTTTTATTATTGTTAACAACGACCACTATACGATAAGTAATGTAGACTGAAATGTATATATGAAATTTGTAATGTTGGGAATAAATAAACTAAACTAAACTAAACTAAACCATACAATTAATAAAAACAATAAAGAAAAGGAAAGGTAATTTTTCTAATTTCTTTCTACAGTTTTTTCTAACCCAATACATACGCGATTTTGTAGTAACCACGATGGCATAGGGTTAGGGTTGCCTATGCTGGCAGATATAGGATTGTCGCGATTTATAGGTTGATTGAAACCGTAAACCAGATTACGGTATACCAATCAGGAAAAATGTTGGCAGTTACGTCTTATCATTTTATTTCTATCCTTACCATAGATTGGCATTATTAAAAAAAAACGGATAAGAGCGAGTCGGGCTCGCCCACCGAGGATTCTGTACAAATACTTTAAAACAAAGACTATATTATTTATAATTTAAATACAAATGTATAGTTTTCAGAAATTTCCTTATATTTGTAGTATAAGACGGTATTGCTTGTCAAATTTCATAATGCGGGAAGTACCCTATAAATTTTGGTTTCATTGAGTGTCGAAATATACGTTTTTTGTAAGTATCTTTTTTTTATGTTGACTTAGAATTTAGGTTATTTAACAGGTTCAAGGAACCGTAGACATGAGTACTTATATGGTTTTATATTCAACTCGATACCTCCACGCGTTCCCAAAATAAAGGGTCTTGACAGACAGACGGATAACAAAGTGATCTTAGAGGGGTTCCGTTTTATCCCTTTGAGGTCCGGAACATATATGGCATCATCAGGATATGAGGTGGTAATCCCAGCGATTATGTTAATTTTTCCTTCTTATTGTAAAATAGGTTTCATTAGGGAAAAGGATGAGGAAAGATGCCGTTTTGCCAAAATTATATTTGGTCAAATTTCATTACCCAAACTAATTATAGCAACTGTTTTTTTTTGCCAATGCAATCTTCGGCATAATTACAAATTTTCATTGGGCTAAATTTTTATTTAGCAGAATATTACTGAAAAAGACATTTCGGCATTTGGTCTTTAAGCAAATACTTTATTAAGGCAAACAAAAATGTTAAACATTTTTTGATAAAACAAAGGTAACCCGAGGAAAAATCGATGTTAGGCCGTATCTTAGACTAACATCGGTGCGACGGCACCGGTTGTACTGGATGTAACTACTCTGTACTCATTACTGGACGGATCAGAACAAAGGAGGGACTTTGACCCTCACGTGGCTGTGAGTAAGAACCGCAGCTGTTAATGGTTTCAATCAGCTTGAGATACTTTCGTTTTGATGACCATGATGAGAATTACGTAAGTATTGAATTAAAAACGGATCACGTTGTAAAAAGACGAGATTTCCACTGAAGCCGAATGCTTCTGAAACATGTCGAGTGGAAATATCGTCTTTATACAACGTGAGTGATCCGTTTTTAGTTCAATATGTTGGAGTCTCACGGTAGTTTTCCGAGTGAAATTATGTAAGAATTATCTGCAGCTAAATGGTCTGACTCTGGAGGTATCATGGCTATATAGCACATTATTTTATGAAATGCCTGAATGGTGAATGCTCAAATGAATGATGAATGATATACGATTTAATATCGGGAACTCATTAAAACAAACTTACATGGTAAATATCCCGTTGTTAATAGTAGTTATTATGAATGATGAATGTTTCACTTTTAACGAATTGAAATTTGAACATTGTCATATTGACACAAATTCTAATACCCTAGAAATTAAAAGTAAGTACCCTGTAATATAGTGCCAGCGAAATGGTACAGTAAAATAAGACATGTTTTCCTGATAGTGAACGTGCGTACGTTACGATAATCGGTGGTCGATTTTTTTCTACCGTATTTTTTTGTAATTATACTATGGCATATAATAATAACGATTAGCGTGTGGCGATTAAAACGTTCAAATTGTTGGGCGTATCATGTTTTGTGCCGACCCCACGTAAAGTGGGATAAGGGCAGGGAGATGATCATGTTTTGGCTGAAAATCTTTTTTTTTCCGGTAGCAGTTGGTTTTTCCTGGGGCCACAGTTCAAAACTAACCTTACTTTTCCAGTAGCGGTTCGCTTTTGTTGGATATTGGAGTACAAACCTTACCTAACCTATTTTTCTAGTAGCTGTTTGTTTTCGTTGGAGAGTTCAAACATAACCTAACCTGAATTATCTTATTACACGAAAGTAAGCCTTTCAAAACCAGTCATGGCCTGTTAGCCGGTCAACGTAGCCCCGCTTTGCGGGGCTCCTGTTTCGCCTCTGATCTGAGGGACGCTCGGTATTCAAAGAACCTATTCGTAGGTACTAAAAAAAAATTGAAACAATTTTTGGATTCAGAAAGCTTTGCTCCCCTAGGCCCTCAGTGTCGGTGTTCCGTAAATAAATAAAAAAAGATGGAGAGGGACAAAACATTAGTAGTGAACAAATTAAACACTAAAAAATTAAATGTTACGTCCCACATTTACTTTTAAATAAACTTTACTTTTTACATCAAAATGCTAGGAAAACGATGTCGATTATACAGTTGATATGATTAGTTATGTTATGACGGTCGCAATGATGTTTTCTGCCGCCAGTAACAGATGTAACAACCAAAACAATCGTATCATTTACGTCCCATATTTGCCTACTATTCTGTGCTGTTCGAGATAAATATTTGCGCAACTCTGTTATCATTTAATGTTTTAAATGTCGCATATCGACGGTTCATTACAATTATTTTTTTAACTAATTCAGTTGTAAACAATAACTTAAATATACTTAAATAAGATATTACGAGTAATTCATACAACGTCAGAAGTAAATACAGAGTCGTCATTCGTAGTATGGCAGGGAGTATACTTATCTCTGCAGCTGACGGTACGTGAACTGGACGAAAATAGGAATTCCATTTGGATGAATATACAAAAAAAATCTCAGTATCTTACTTTATTGAAGATACTACTTGTGTAAGTTTGTTATTGCATTAGGGTGGAAGGCAAATTAGATTTTCAGCGTCGACGGAAGTAGACGACGCGGTCAACGACCCACCTGGGCCCGCAACAGCCTCCACCAAAAAACCTACCTTACGCCTATGTCCACTCGTTTAAATTCGCTTGGCAAACTATGCCACTATCGCGAAGGTTTTATTGGACGCTGTAGGCTATGGAAATGTCGAGAACGGTTAATCGTACAATCGAAGACACTGCTAACTGACCACTTGCCACCCTTATTACAATGTATTAAGGTCTACTGATAGTCACTTAACTGTGTCTTCGTTTGTACAGCCTAACTGTTAGAAGTTTTTGTACAGGAAACTGAGACTTGCAAATAAAGCGATATTAGTTAAGTAAAAAGATAGAAGGTACCTAGTCTTAGTATTTGGATTGGTAATGCGTTTGCAGCATTTTCCAATAAGGGTTGCCTGTTATTTACAGTTTCAGCTTAAGAGGCCCCAGACCAGGTATCACAATTAGTTTCTTCAGGGGTCCAGTTTTTGACATAAAATGACCATCGCGGTCTGTTTCTACTTGAGTTCATTAAATTACGTACTCAGTAATACAAGCTGCATCAACATCCAAATATCCAAACCTCCAAACATCTAATCCATCTTGAGAAACTTACACATCACATCACACTAATATTCAAATTCAAATTCAAATTCAAAATTGTTTATTTGCTTCAGTACAGTATACAAAGGTCTTACATAGTCATCATAATTGTAATAGTTCAGTGTACTCTGCCTGCATGCAGGCGTGCAAATATGAGAGCGCGCTAAGTTAAATTATGGTTCACAATACGAGTATAAAGAGTAAAAAAATAAAAGAAAATACAATGTCAAAAAAATTAAATATGGGAAAATACAGTCAATTAAAGAAAACACAAACAAAATAAAAGTAATAAAATGTCAAGGCGTGTGCACAGATAATAATAAAATTAATGACAATTAAATAATGCACGATAATTATAGCATAAATAGATGATAGAAAATAACAAAAAATATATTTAACGATAATTGTGCTCGAGGTATGCCTTTACGCTATAAAAACACTGGTCTAATAGCCAGGTTGTGAGGCTACGTTTAAAAGTGTTCCCCTCGAGCACTTTCAAGTTTTCGGGTAGTCGGTTGTAGATTACAATACACATATTGACAACGTTCCTCCTATACACATCTTTACGACACCGTGGATGATACAAAAGGTTCATTATTTTCGCTCTAGTCTGCCTGCTGATAATTTCTCTACGGGTTTTGAAATATGTGGGATGTAATTTAACAAAAGTACATATTTCTCTTATATACAAGCAAGGCAAAGGAAGTATTTTCAATTTCTTGAATAAGGGAACGCAGCTATCGTCCCACCACGCATTACATATGACCCTGACACATTTCTTCTGAACCTTGAAAGCTCTGTCAATCTCTACTGCATTCCCCCACAGTAACAGACCATAGTTAAGGACAGACGACACATAACCATGATATGCTGTTAGTGCTGCATCAACGGAAACAGTGTCTCTTAATCGTTTGAGCGCGAAGACAAAACGGCCAAGTTTTATACAGACTTTTTCTATGTGTGCCTTCCAGTTCAGGTGCTTGTCTACTGTGATACCGAGAAAATTAAAAGTATCGACCTCATCTACTGTTATATTATTATAATTAATATTTATTGGTATACTATTAGAATTATACGATGTAAATTGAATTAATTTAGTTTTTATTATATTAATTTGTAGGTCATTTTTATTCATCCATTTAATTATCTCCTGTAATGAATTATTTATGTCATTTTCAAAAGTTGACTTATTATTACATTTCACTACAAGGGTTGTATCGTCGGCGAACATTATAGTTTTTTGTGCCGTCGCCTTTGATAGGTCGTTAATATAAAGGAGAAATAGCAGTGGTCCGAGTATGCTGCCTTGAGGAATTCCTTTTTTAATAACCTGAAATTGAGATCTAAATGTCCTTTTATGAATGGCTTTACTGTCGGTGTCTATAACTCTGCTAACTTCAAGACATTGCTGTCTGTCTGTTAGGTAATCCTCTATCCAATCAAGAGCTTTTCCTCTTACTCCATAGACCTCAAGTTTGTTCAGAAGTTTAGCATGGTTCACAAAATCAAAAGCCTTACTCATATCCAGGAAGACTGATGATACTGGGATGCTTTCGTTTATGCACTCTGTAATATATTTGACAAGGTCAAAACAGGCCTGTGCCGTAGATCTACCCTTTCGGAAACCATACTGTTCGGGTCGAAGTATTCCATGTTTAGTCAAGAAACTGTCCAATCTCACGTAAAACGCCTTCTCTATTACTTTTGATAGTATTGGAATTAAAGTAATTGGCCTATAGTTACTAGGATCTTGTCTATCTCCGCTTTTAAAGAGAGGCTTTACAATGCATAATTTTAATTTCTGTGGAAAAACGCCCTCAACATATGACAAATTTATAATGTGCGCAAGAGGCTGGCACACGTGATTGGCACATAGTTTTAATATCCTTGTTGTGATACTGTCATAACCGCTTGACTTAGAGTTCCTTAAGGCCATAATTATTTTGTTGATCTCATTGCTGTCAACTGGCTTGAGAAAGATCGTATGACAATTTCTCTCCGGTAAAGGAGAGTTGGAGCTGTTTGGTAAAGGGTTTTGTGAGTTAGTCAAATTTATAAAATAATTATTTAAAATGTTACAAATGTCATGGGGATTGGAATATAAAATATTATCAAATGTAATTTCATTAATATCATTTTTATTTACATGGTTTGATATGGTCGATGAGATCATATCCCATGTCGCTTTTCCTTTATTTTTACACCCATGTAAATATTTCATGTTTTTTATCCTTTGGGCGCTAAGCAAACATTGTTTCAATACACGAGTATATTTTTTGTATTTCATTTTATTACTCGATGTATTGCCTTTCCCTAGTTTGACGCTAAAGTAAAGGGCCCTTTTTGTTTTGCAAGATTTTTTTAACCCTTTTGTCAGCCAATTGTATTTGTTTGATTTGTCATTAATTTTAACTCTAATAAGCGGGAAACATAGATTGTAAAAAAGACATATCAAGTCATAAAAATTCTCAAATGCAGTTGCCGCGTCAGTAGAACTAATGACGTCAGAGAAGGAAAGAGCAGATATACACTCACAAAACTTCTGAATGTTGTCATGGCCATAATCACGCCTGTACTCGTACCAAGTTGTGTAAGCCTTTTGCCTGTTGATACTTTGTAAAGTTATGGATTGAGCAGTTTCATGATCCGAAAGGCCTAGATAGTGGATTTCAGCCGTTACCTTATTTATGTTGCTCGCTATTTGATCTATGCAGGATTCAAGTCTTGTTGGTTTTTGGATATGCGCCCTAAGGTTGTAATCTTGCAAGGTATCTAAAAGGTCTCTGGAAGCCATACATTGTTTTATCGTATTAATATTCCAGTCACCGGTTATAACAATTTTTTTATTTTTAAATTTAGTCGTTAGGTAGTTCAGAAGGATATCAAGTTTGTGTAGAAATATTCCAACGTGTGACCTACTTGGGTCCGGGATTCTATAGATATTAACGACAATCAACCCCAAGCCCACTATTTCGACACCGCAGCTCTCGAAGTAAAATTTCCTTGCTAATTGCGAAACGTATGGAAGCAATTTAAACTCTATATGTTTACTGATCAAAATACATGTCCCACCCCTGCATTTATCCCGGCAGTAAGATGCTGCAAGTTTCATGTTATAGAGGTTTATGTTTTGTTCAGAACCCTCTTTAATAAAAGTTTCACTTAAGCATATTATGTCAAAAATCTTTCCTTTATCGCTTAATTTTTTCATGGTTTGATTTAGTAAGTCTAGTTTAGAGCACAATCCCCCTATGTTCTGATGAAAAATTGATAGGCAATTAGAGCTGATTGGCGTAACAATACAATCTTTATTAATCGAAACAGGTATTTTTGGAGCTTTGGGGACGAAAAAAGATTATAGATGTGAAAGTTTGTGAAGATGTTTGGATGTTTGGTGGTTTGGATGCAGGTTGTCTGTGGATTGATTAGATAATTGGACTAATTAGCCAGTGTTATAGAGATTTTTCCGTCTATTACCAACCGACCAACCAGACATTTCACCCAGTTGGACGGTTGGTACTTATTTTTCCCAACCGACAACCTGGTTGGTAGGTTAATAATAGACATTCCCGACGTGCACCCTGGCTGTCAGGTTGATACTTTTTTTTTCCCAACTAACCATCCAAGCTGTCAACTAGAGGTGTGCGCCGATGGCTAAATCGTCGGCGGCGGCCGCCGGTCAAAAATTGACCGGCGGCGGCGGCGTAATCGGCGTGATCGGCGTGGTAAACACAATAAGTAATTATGCATATTACAGTACATTTCTACACATATAGTGAAACGGTCGGGCTATATGAGCATCATTCGGTCGTTTCAAATAGTAAGAAAAATTACCACGGGTCTTTGTTTTAAAAGCAGTAGTTCCATAAAATGGTCAAGTCATACATACTTATTGACCGATATATAGGGTTTAATAAGTTAGCGCCTTAAGCTTGTCTTTATGAGATCTGGTAACTTTTTCACTGTAAAAATGAAAGTAGCAGTATTTTGGCTAGCTATTTTATATTCTATGTGTTTGGTGGAATTGCAATTTTTTGTAAGGTCAAGATAATAGTCCCATTATATTCCTCGTCTTCCTTCTCGCTTCGTGTTCCTCATTGCTGAGGGTCCTGAAATTCCCGTGACTTCTGCTTCTTTCTGACGGTGTCTCAGCGTCTGTGTCTGTTCTTGGCATCGTGTAGTGCATCTGCGGCCTATAGGTTGTTTGCCATGAATCTTGCCAATAACAATAAGTTGTTCAAGATTATGGCCTTTTTTCCTGGCTATGTGACCGAAAAACTCTAGTAGTCTGCGTAGATAGATGGTTGATGGTCTGATCTTGATGTTCAATTTGCGTAATATAGATGCATTTGTGCGAAAAGCTGTCCAAGAATTACAAGAAAATTGAAGCATTTTCCTCCAGCACCACATCTCGAAAGCATCAATGCGATCACGGCCAGCCTTTGTCAGAGTCCAAGTCTCAACTCCGTAGCTGAATATGGAGAAGACTAGGGACTAAATTAGTTTTAGTTTAGCTGAGATGTTGCAATTCTTTCATATATCTTGCAGCAGGGACATTGCACTTTTGGCCATTCCTATGCGCCTCCTAATTTCCACTTCACAAGACCTGGTATTGCTGATGTTCGCGCCCAAACCCAAACACGCTGATGTGACCATACACCGCAGTCCGCAGTTGATGTTTCATTATGAGAGCCTGAATGCCAGGTATTTTGACGCAAAGTAAAACTTTCTTGTTTGGTTCTTGATCTTGACACTTAATGAGCAGAATAGATAACGGAGATCGAAGAAGTCTTCTGTTTTGTAGTAGCACCATGTTTCTGTAGTATATAGAAGAGTTAGGTTTAGGTTAAGATCAACTCATAATCTCAAGTTAACTCTGCCAAATACGCCGTCTAAGTTTTCCACAGGCTGCAACTGATTTGGTTTTGTGGGAAACTATCTTGGATGTCAAAGTCACGTCGAAAGTGACTTCCTAGATACCTAAAATGCGGTACTTCTTCCAGACCTTATAATGGAGGGCTCCAAACTATTCCTGTGCTATAAAAAGCTGAAATCTGTTCTGTAGCTTCACTGGAAGTATTACCAATAGCTTATACCTTTCAATGTAGATGACTTACGATATTATGAGCTATTATGGTATCTCACTGTATAAGTAACACCCCTTTTATGCTTTTATTGTGTTCTAAAGGTAGTTTTGCCTCCAATAACGGAGAAGATAGATAAATTGGGTCATGGCCATCATAGTATTAGTTCACGCCGATTTCACGCCGGTGGAATGATCGGCGGCGGCGGCGTGGTAAAAATGGCCGGCGGCGTACGCCGCGCCGGTCAGCGCACACCTCTACTGTCAACTAGATGGTCGGTTAGTACTTTTTTCCTAATCGGCCAATTAAGCCGGCAACCAGGTGTTCAGTTAGTACTTTTTTCCTCACATACCAACCAGACACACCAGCTGATTGGTCAGTTGGTACTTTTTTCCTCACATGCCAACCAGACACGCCAGCTGATTAGTCAGTTGGTACTTTTTTCCTCACATACCAACCAGGCACACCAGCTGATTGGTCAGTTGGTACTTTTTTCCCAACGGACCAACAAGGCACACCAGCTGATTGGTCAGTTGGTATTTTTTTCCCAACGGACCAACCAGGCACACCAGCTGATTGGTCAGTTGGTACTTTTTTCCCAACGGACCAACCAGGCACACCAGCTGATTGGTCAGTTGGTACTTTTTTCCCAACGGACCAACCAGGCACACCAGCTGATTGGTCAGTTGGTACTTTTTTCCCAACGGACCAACCAGACACGCCAGCAGGCCAGCCGAGCTTACATCTTAAGAACTAAAAAAACCCCAACTGCGGTGCACTTGAAAAGTGCATAAAACCCGCCATTTTGTTTATTTTAACGAACTTCATACCCAGTGAAGTGACACTCGCGCCATCAAGACAAATCTGATGATATATAATTTATCAAAATTGGTTGTGCCGTTGAGTAGTTATGAGTGGACATAGGTACGGACATACATACATACAGGTCAAACACATAACCCTCTTTTAGGCTTCGCCGCAGTCGGGTAAAAATAAAAATAAAACCATTATAATTATTTAGTATTTATAAATCCTTTAGGTAATATAATTTATAAAACAACACATAGGCAACTCGTTCGTAACTGACCAATCAGCTGGTGTGCCTGGTTGGTCCGTTGGGAAAAAAGTACCAACTGATCAATCAGCTGGTGTGCCTGGTTGGTCCGTTGGGAAAAAAATACCAACTGACCAATCAGCTGGTGTGTCTGGTTGGTATGTGAGGAAAAAAGTACGAACTGAACACCTGGTTGCCAGCTTAATTGGTCGATTAGGAAAAAAGTACTAACCGACCATCTAGTTGGCAGCTTGGATGGTTAGTTGGGAAAAAAAAAGTATCAACCTGACAGCCAGGGTGCACGTCGGGAATGTCTATTATTAACCTACCAACCAGGTTGTCGGTTGGGAAAAATAAGTACCAACCGTCCAACTGGGTGAAATGTCTGGTTGGTCGGTTGGTAATAGACGGATTTTTCAGGGACAATGGACCTGTAATATTGTGTAACCTAATTAAATCGTGTATTGGACTAATTTGACTCTTTTCATCATCTCGGGGGACCCATCGATCATCAAAATTCCCACAGATGACGAAATATCTGATTTGCAGAACGAAACTGCGAACTGTGTCACTAGTAGAGCGAGTGTGAACTCGCCATCAAAACATTTTAAACTTTATGCCCAAATTTAGCATTTTAACACTTAGAATTATTCGATTTTGAAGTTTGATGGCACACAGTTTAGTACCACTTGTCACACAATGTCACACTTCGTCGACCCCCTCCAACCCCCTTAACGTGTGACGTACTTTATGGATATATGTATTATACATCGTGGGCCCGTATAACCTGATTACCTGACCAATTTTAACCTGTTGGTATTACAAGTAAAATAACGTTATTAAACATAGATCGAATTTTGTCATTTTACATTAATAGTCTTATGGAACCAAATAAATCAGTAAATTTAGCCAAAATAAATCAGGAAAAGGGCGGGCTATGCATGAGGTTAAGGCACGGTAAAGGTCGACTATACCACATTTCATATTGGCTTACCAAATTATGCGTTGTATTTTAATGCAAATCATCTTGAAACTGGAGCCTGAGTCGTGCCATCTTTAAAACCTATAGGTATAGGTAAAACCTATAGGGATTTGTGTAAGATTGTCCCCTAATATTTATTTATTTATTTATTATATTTCAGTTGTGGGTGTCGGGTGTGATGTTGATGAATGTTATATATGTCAATAGGGATAATAGACTTTAAATTAACCACATAAAGTCCTCAAAGTAGGCATTAAGTATGGTAGTTTAGCAAATTCGCGTCACCACAAACAAAGAGACGGTTTCACTTATGAATCACGCGCCAGCGCAGGCTGCTTTCGCATCGGGGGTGTTCTGGATAGACGTGTTCGCGATCCCTAAACACCCCTAAAACGGCAACGAGGGGAGACGTCGCAGTGGTTTAGTGGGTAGGCTCCTCACTCGGAGGAGAGAGTCCCACATAACCACCCACCCAACATCTGGCTTCCCCAAGCCCGGGGGGTACGCGTAACGCGTTTCCACTGTGTCAAAAAAAAAAAAAAAGCTGCTTTCGCATATTCAGAGGCAGGGTGCACGCGGCACGTAACTTTCATACAAGCTGACTTATGCCACAGTAAAGTAGCAGTAAGTTATCTTCCTACAACAGGTACATCGCGCTTGAATGTGTGCGCGCCGTGTACGAACGCACTACAAGCAAAGTTTGAAGAACGCTCCAGTAGGTATGTATCACAGACGTGCTATCGCGCGTCTGTGTGAATACGTGTCGCGCGCTCCTAAGCGGCCGAAGTTGTACTACTCGTTCGTCTTTATACTTTGCTTCTGCGCAGGTCAAAGTCCTAGTTCTTTATTCTTCAACTACTACGAGTGTAGGGTGTCCCAGATTTTGCGAAAATTAAACTGAGTAACGCATGCCCTCTAATAGGCTAGATGACTAAAAAAAACTGTTTAGTCCGTCTGTTACATTATGAAAAAATATTGTACACGTATTTTTTGTTTTGTTTGACAAACAAAAACTGACGAGGATAGAGTGCTTAGAAGTTTCGAGTGACGTCACTCTTGAGTACAAATTGTACTCAAGAGTGACGTCACAAGCCCCCACTCCAGAAGTTTGATGATCTATAACTTTGTCGATTTTTAATATTTTGATAAACCAAAAAATACGTGTCCCATATTTTTCCATAATCTAACTGACGGACTAAATAGAATTAAATATTTTTAACCCAGTCATCATCCCTATTATGTTTGTTATGTGCTAAAATGCTCCTAAACCAAAAATCTGCTAATTCTGTGTATGTGTTGGTAAGTGTGACGAAGCCTATTGCCGATTTCAATTTGTACCCACCTGACGAAGCCTGCGTTGCGGATTTAATCTTTTGTGATCTTTTATTTTTTCAATTTATTATGTGTTGATTAAATGAGATTGGATGATACTTAAAGTTTTTTTTTTTTTTTTTTTTTTTATTTATCGTATAAAATAATAACTTATTAAATACGTATACAATTACAATCTAGCCTAAATACAGACTAATGAGTAATATAAATTTGACCTAGTTTTATAAAGTTATGATATATAAGATTGTGTCCATCGGCACTTTTCTTATTGTCTCTATTTAAGGGGAAGTCACTTTGTTCATGTGTCTATAGTTAATACTTTCACAGCACTTACCAACATTTATCACTTTACACTAACTCAAAAGGTTTCGTTCTCTTGAGCCGTCGCACGATGTCCGTGTGATCGAGGAGCTGGATTGCCTCGACGTTCACATGATGAAGCAGCCTTTTTTCGTGGGCTTCAGCGTATTTTTTTACAACTTTATCGACGAACTGTATGTTGAGGTCCCGGTGTAGGTCGTCATTTCTTATATACCAGGGTGCATTCACAATGACCCTAAGTACTTTATTTTGAAATCTTTGTATAATGTGCATGTTGGTTTGTTTGGTACAGCCCCACAGCTGTATTCCATAAGTCCATACTGGCATAAGGACTTGTTTATAGAGAAGTAGTTTGTTATGTACTGACAGTGAGGAGTGTCGTCCCAGTAGCCAGTACATCTTCTTGAACCGTATTTCAAGTTCGTCTCTTTTCTTTTTAACGTGAGCTTTCCAGCGAAGCTTCGCGTCAAGCGTCATACCTAAGTACTTGGCTGTATTTTCGTATGGTATGCGTTGTTGATTTATATAAACTGGGCAGTACTGATCTTGTTTATTTGTAAAGTTGACATGAATGGATTTAGACTCATTTAACTTAATTCGCCATTTCTTTGTCCAGTTATGGACTTTGTTGACAGCTACTTGAACCTTTTCCGCTGCTTCTGCATGGGTACTTCCAACCGCCATTATAGCGGTATCGTCGGCAAAGGTCGCAATAGTGTTGTTGTCTAGTTCTGGAATATCACTTGTGTACAGTAGGTACAGGACCGGGCCTAGTACGCTGCCCTGTGGTACTCCAGCTTTTATTTCTTTGATTTCTGAGTAGGCATTTTCTTGCCTTATTCGGAAGACTCTACCTGTTATGTAGGAATGCAGTATATCTGTAATCGACTTGGGTAACAATCTTTTTAATTTAATTATGAGGCCTTCATGCCAGACTTTATCAAAAGCCTGCGCCACATCTAAGAAAACCGTAGAGCAGACTTTCTTGTTTTCAAGGGTATTTTCAACTATATTTGTGATTCTGTGTACTTGGTCTATTGTCGAATGACTTTCTCTAAAGCCAAACTGATGTTCAGGGATAAGTTTTTTATCTTCTATAATAGGTTTTAGTCTTTTGAGTAAGAGTTTTTCAAACAGTTTTGACATGACAGGCAGCAGGGAAATTGGCCTATACGACGTGGTGTTGGAAGGTGGCTTTCCAGGTTTAGGTATCATTATTACCTCAGCGACTTTCCATGAATCTGGTACATACTTTAGCCTTAACGCAGCATTAATAAGGGTTGTCAGCTTAACTATAGCTTTCCTTGGAAGATTGTGTAGTATTTCTCCTGATATAAGATCATTGCACGTTCGATTTTCGCTTAGAACAGTTGTGTCGGTCGCGAACGCGATTACCAACAGTGCATAGTGAATACGCGTCATCAAAACGCCGTCGCATACGGCCGAGACGAGATGACCTAGTTAGTCATCGCGCTAGGTATGTAAATATTGACGACAAATAATATTGTTAAGGCGAAGTTATCGCCTGCCTTAACAATGGATACGCCAACTAAAACTAGTATCAAGCTAGTAACCGAAACGGAACGGATGTTATACGACCGGTATCGTGAAGAAAGGGAAGAGCGATTAAAACAGCAAAGGCTTATTGAAGATTTGAAGAATCAAGTTGAAATTCTTCAAAATCAGCTAAAATGTGCTATGGAAACAAAAACTATAGCTGCATCAACATTAACTATGGAGACAACGTCGCCGGATGCGGAATATGGCACCGACGAGGAAGAACTCGCCAAAGAAACAGAGTGGATCAGATCACAATCAAGGAAAAAAAGGAAATTGAACAAGTCACCCACACTCTCACCACAAGAAAAAGAAAATCCTAGGAAGGTAAAGGAAAAGAAAGTACCGCCGCCACCGCCCGTCGTAGTGGATGGCGTGAAAGATTATCAAAAATTCTATGACTTTTTGTCAGAAAATCAAATAATTGGCACCTTTTCAATAAAGATGTTGAACGGCGATGGTGTCAAAATAAACGCAAGTAACGAGGAGTCGTATAAAGCGATCACAAAGTTGCTAAAAGATAATAACTGTCACTGGCATTCTTACGAAAACAAACAGGAAAGACCCATACGAGTAATGGTGAAGAAATTACCTTCTTCCTGTAAACCTGAAAGAATAATAGAAGACATAAAATCTAAGGGTTTACTCATTGAAGATGCTGTAAACAAATTAAGCTGGAAAACCAAGGAACCACTTAACATGTTTATGCTTACCTTCAATAATAAGGAAAGCATCAATAATATCTATCAGCTGAAATGTATATTAGGATGTGTGGTAGACATTCAACCGCTGAAGTCATCAAAACTAATCCCACAATGTAAACGCTGTCAAGCTTATGGACATACGCATAAATACTGCGCTAAAGAACCGCGGTGTGTTAAATGTACGGGAAAACACCTTACTATAGACTGCAAGAAACGAGTAGAAGACAAGCCAAAATGTGTGCATTGCGGAGAAGCGCATCCGGCAAACTACAGAGGCTGTATGATAGCCAAGGAAATGCAGAAATTGAGAAACAAGACCGCCAAGAAACAACCAGAGGTCAAGAAAAATACGCTAACCGCCATTCAGCAAAAACCCAGCTCAAAAGTCGTGTCAGCTGTAAATAAAAACGTCACTTATGCTCAGACTGCAGCCAAAAATGCTTCAAGCATACAGCGTCAAGTGCAAACTAATACTGAGGAAAACAAACTCAATGAAATTTTAAAGTTCATGGCGTCATTTGACGAACGCCTGAAAAGAATTGAAAATAGCACTAAAACAGCTATACATAATATACAGAAGAAATAGCCATGCATAAGTCCCTAAAAATTATGGCATGGAATTGTAATGGACTACTGAAACACCAGAATGAACTTCAAGTAATCCTAGACATAGAGAATATTGATGTGTGCCTTGTATCAGAGACACACTTTACAAGACAATCATACATTACATTTAAAGGCTATAACATTTATCACGCACTACACCCAGCAAACAAAGGCAGAGGCGGCAGTGCTGTGATTGTTAAATCAAAAATTCAACATGAGGAACAAATCAAACACGAACTACCTGAGGCCCAATGCATAGCAACCCAAATCCAAACCGAAAAATACCCACTCACGGTGGCAGCTATATATTGTCCACCTCGATATACTATAGAAAAATACACGTATATAAGCCTTCTGCAGCGACTCGGTGAAAGATTTGTATTAGGAGGCGACTTCAATGCAAAAAATACGTACTGGGGCTCCAGACTCACGAATACAAAAGGAAGAGAACTCATGAATGCCATTACAGAAATTAAATGTGACGTTGCATCAACAAGATCTCCTACATATTGGCCAACTGACCCATTAAAAATCCCAGACCTGATAGACTTCTTTGTATACAAAAATATATCTCGTAACTATCTAGAAACTGAGCAAAGTTATGATATGAACTCAGATCACTCAGCTATATACTTAAAAATACATAAAAAAGTACTAAATAAGGAAACTAGCCCTAGCCTTGTTAACAAACAAACGGACTGGGAGAGCTTTAAACTAGAATTAGATAAAAGTATAAACCTCAAAGTATCATTAAAGACCCAAGAGGAGCTAAATTTAGACTTAGAGAACTTTGTAACGCTAATACAACAAACCGCATGGAAAAATACGCCAGAAATTATAAAAAGAGATACCAAGAACGCATACCCCAAGGAAATTCGGCAACTAATAGCAGAAAAAAGAAAACAGAGAAAAATATGGCACCAGTCTAGGTCTCCACAAGACAAAAACGTGTTAAATAATCTCACAAAACAACTACGGAGGCGAATCCAAAGCCACACCGATTCTTGTACAAGTACATATCTCCAAAAGCTAACTAGTGAGCGTAGCACAGATTACTCACTTTGGAAAGCAACTAAAAACTTAAAACGTCCCATGAATCATATTCCGCCAATTCGACTTGGAACCGGAAGCTGGGCAGTTACTAATGAACAAAAAGCAAAACAATTTGCTGAATACCTAGAGGGTATATTTAGACCAAACGATTCCCAACCAAATGTCGAACCAATTGACGACTACTTACTCGTATGTGAAGATCAATTCGAACTAAAACTGGTATCACCTAGAGAAGTTCAACGAGAAATAAAACAACATATCAATCCTAGGAAATGTCCAGGTTTTGATCTTATATCAGGAGAAATACTTAAAGTAACATAATGAAATGTCTCTCTATTAGTGTGTATGACGGAACCCTCTCCACGCGAGTCTAACTCGCACTTGTCCGTTTTTTTAAATGTAATTTAGCCTGTATGTGCATCCTTTGTTCGATGGCATGTGTCTACATTGAGGTCGTTTTTGTATGTTCTGTCAATGTTGGGTAAATTGAACAAGCGGTCGACACAGCATGGCATCCAACGGGGTAGTGACCCCGACAGTAATACATTGTAAATGTTACGCTTTGAACTCTACTTTAGAAAGTCAGGGCTCTAAATTATGCAGACATCTAAATCTTACCAATAGTAAAACGGAGGTTGTCTTACATGACCTATTAAATCCAGTCCAGATTGACCTGGAGAAGGTTGTCTGAGTTCGCTGGTTACGGTCGGCCTAGGACCGGTCATAGCGGCGTTCTTTAGGGGAGGCCTACTGAGAGCAACGTGGATATTGCAGAGAGTAGCCTCAGCCAGAGACTCCTCCTTGCCAAGGAACAACCAACAACAAGTTGTTAAAAACGTATCTTTGTGGTAGGGATGTAACGATACATAGTTTTGCCGATACGATACCGATATATGTAGTAAATATCGGCGATACCGATACCGATACCGATATGTTAGCTAAATAATAAAGTATGAACTTCAGATATTTGTATATCCTTATTATACCCAACACTTGGCTATATTGAACAGAGAGTCAACCTTGAAAGCGTAAAGTAAAAATAACCACATTTTTACTTAAAAAAAACCCGACCGCGGTGCACTTTGAAACTGCATAAAATCCGCCATTTTGTTTATTTTAACGAACTTCATACCCAGTGAGTGACACTCGCACCATTAAGAAGAATCTAATGATGTATCATTTATCAAAATCGGATGTGCCGTTGAGTAGTTACGAGCGGACACAGGAACGGACATACATACATACATACAGGTCAAACACATAACCCTCCTTTGGGCTTCGCCGCAGTCGGGTAATAAATAGATTTTCAACTCAAAATTATTATTTTTTTAAATTAAGAACCAAAGATTTAATTAACATAGTAATTGTCATTGCACAAGGTAATAGACCAATACATGAAATAAGTCAGTAATTGAAATTACTTTTTGCAGATTTTTTTCATACAGCAAATTCTTTTCGCGTTCTTCAAATATCGGTTGTATATAATCGGCGATACCAATATATCGGCGATACCGATATATCGGTATCGTTACATCCCTAGTTTAATTCATTATGTGTTAGTATCGTAGTGACAGACGATTTTTTAACCGAGTTAAAAAAAACAATCCGTATGTAAGTAATATTGTCAGAATTGCACAGTTTTTTGATATATTACTCTATAACAGCTTCTGCGCGTGTGCCGTTAGTATGTTTGTCCGCGCATATATCAAAAACTATAAGTCATATTGCAAAATTCTTTATGTTGGACTAGGTATAGTCTAACTTAGAGAACTGTGCAAGTTTCATCAAAATCGGTTCTGTAGTGTTTGAGATAGAGAGTTGTGTGTGTATCAGTTATTAGGAAAAAAAACGTGTACTTAACAGCGTAATTCGATTGGGTCATTAATTTTATTTGTTCGAATGTTCTATTTGCCCGAATACTATTTACGCATAATTGTTATTTTACAGATAATATTGACTTTTCAGAATAATTATAAAAGAAACATAACCTAACCTAATATGCTCTAAGTGGCTTATGGAAAAGATTTTGCAAAATGCTTTCCGTTGAAGCTAGAGAAAAATTATGCGAAATTAAATTCGGGCTAACAATACATTCGGACAAATAAAACGTATGCCAAATAAAGGGAACCCAATTCGATTACTACTGATATTAAGAAAATGAAAAAATAAAAAGTAATTGTTGCCAGCCTTAATATTTGGAATAATATGTATGAGACTGGCAGCGACCTCAAAAAATGAGTTGGCATAAAACTGCTATTTCTTCCTTTTTTGAAGACGTTATATTTTATTTAATTACTTTTTCTACGTACTCCTGTGTAAGTGTCAGTTGCGCAGACAGCCAGTTTTGTATAAAAAAATGTGATATGGTATTCTTTACGTCTTGTTCTAAAGAGGTACGCTTCTAGATCTAAAGTCTGTGCGGAAAGAGAATAGGCGTTACGAAAAAACCAACCAGTATGGAATTTTTTTTTTGCAAATACGGTAGAAAAGCATTACAGCGCGCCCCCCCCCCCCCCCCATCTAAATTCTATTCTCTTTCCACACAGACTCTAGCGGTAACCATTGTTCTTTGTACTGTTTCTGTATGATTTTATGTGCAATAAAGTGTTTACATACATACATACATACATACATTTGTTGGATGATGATGATGATGATGGTGATTTTACTATCGCTATATGTTTTTTACACCAATGACTTTATTTCATGTATCAGTCCTCAATTTCATAGTTCATAATATGCAAAGCCTCATTCTCAGATTTGTGGCTCCATCGTTTTGAAAATAAATCAACGGGTTCTGTTGTCATACTTATTTTTACAACTTCCAAATATATATAAAAAACTAGCATTTACCCGCCGCTTCGCCTGCGTTATTCCAATTATAATTTTTTTTTTAATCTTTATTTTTAGGGAGCTTTTGTCAGACTGACTATGGCAGCTATTATCCCATTTTTAACCGGGATATAAAATATCCTATGTTTCAACCCAGGCCTTGCTCGACTCGCATGCTAAATTTCAGCTCAATCCATTCAGCTGTTACCGCGTTATTTAGTAATAAACACCTAAACATATTCGCAAACTATCCCATTTATAATTAGGCATAATATTATAGGATAGTTACCGTGTTATTTAGTAACAAATACCCAAACATATTCGCAAACTATCCATTTATAATTAGGTATAAATTATAGGATAGTAGGATTCTATATTTTTGTCCCACAGTCACTTTGTCCTGCCAAGAAAAACGATAAAGTTTTTCTCGCGCACTTCATATTTCTGAAATGTCTTATTTTTGAAAAGTGTTTTTCAAGAGTTCTTCATCCTGTAACGTTTAGGCCCAACTGATATCAGATTACTTTCATAAATTTAAGTAAGCATTTTTATGCCAATTTAATATGAACATTATCACATATTAGTGTGTAATCGATCGCATTTTGTTTCGATAGAGCATCGATAAAGCGATATAGTCTCTATAGGTATGTAGTGTTTGGCAATTTTAGAACTTTCAAGATCTTTTCACGACTCTATCGCCATAAGATTATGGGTTTGGAACTGAGCTCTATGCCTCTATAGATACAAATATTTGCTGCTCTACTAACTTACAAATAAAAGAGACGGAATGGCAATTTATAGGATATTAGGCAATATGTATATACCTATATACACTCACGAACAATGAATTCGGGTAATTTTCTACGAACAATATAGAAAATGAACCGAATTCATTGACCGTGAGTGTATAAGTATTTTGTAGCTGTCTAGGGCTTATATTTTGACGATGAAAAGGTACACATTTATTTCTAAGTCCAATTAAAAATAAAACTATCCAACGTTAGACAGTCGTGGACTATTTCTAGTTTGAACAAGTTTATTTTTACAACAGCCAAGTCGTTCTATGCACAATTTAACCCCAAAATAGGACAGTTAATTTTCAAGCCGTGAAAGCATGCCGCGGGCCCATATCCGCAGTGCCGCGGGTGCGAGCGAGACCACATTGCGGGGGACAGGGACGCACGCAATGACCGAAATCGATGTTAGACCGTGACGGCGACATCTCCCCTCTCACTTTCCCAGCCGGTACGCGCGCACCGAGAATGCACTCGCGGATCGTACCAATACAATGTTTATGCCGCTTTTGTCTCTGCTTTATCGTATCGATTGTTATGTTTTATTACTTAAATTAAACAACGTAATGCTCACATGAATTTTAATGAGGTTAAAGATCAGGTAGGTCAGCCGACTTACCTTTTTATCAGTTGCGTGTGTCGATCGTCGACGCAGATAGATGGGCATAGACATAGTTACGTCACGGCGATGTATTCGTCAATCGATGGCAATGTCTAGGGTTCACAAACACCGAACAGCTGTGGTGTCTTTGTTCAGCGAGCCAGCCGCTGGCCTGCCAGCGCGCCTCGCACGCACCGTCAGTAGCACACCAGCCTCCGCTGCGGGACCACGCGCCGTCTCACAGTGACTTCATTAACGACATTAACCCACTGATCCTAACAAATCATAATTCGACAATCTATGTGTGCAGTGTCTGTGAATACTTAATTGTGCTCATCGTGTGACTCAGGTAATTTCATTCAACTATTTCTCTAGAGATTTGGATAAATACAAAACAAAGGCGAATTTGTTTTCGGTTGTGCGGACGAATAATCCGTGTCACAAATGACAGGTAGTTAAATCCTTTAAGAGTTTTTGCGACTTTCTTTTTTATTTAGGATCCGACCTACTCCACCGCTGAATGTTGACCTAAAATAATAAGGCATTCAAAAGAGTTTGCTTGAACAAAACAAAATAAATGCTATGACTAAACCGCTAGTCTAGAGGAACGTAACGATTTCAATTGACAGTCACTGTCACTATCCATATCAGTGATGATGCAGATGCAAACCTGCCAAATTTGACATATTTTTTGGCATGCAAGCCCTTATTGCCTATATCTGCAGATTTCTAGATCACGTTACTAGAAAATAAGAACAATACGACTAACAGGGAGGTTTATCATAAATGTTTTTTTTATGTTCTTAAATTGAGGCTGGGTTCCATTCATTACTTCTCAGTCCACGTTTTGTCCAAATTGTAGAACAGGGCGCTATTCGCAAAGAACCTTGTCCAATGTCGCTGAGGCTGCAAAACCTTATTAATTTAATAGATGCTGTCACTGAAGGCTCGAATAAATTGGAGACGTTTTTTGCCCCTCGCAATCAAAAGAGATGTTTCAGCTGTCCTCCGTTGCTCCGTTGTTGTTTAAAGGAGAGAGAAAAAACCAAGAGGGAGCCAAAGAGAGATAGAGAAAAAGAAAACGTATAGCACTCAGTTTCAGGGATCATGTGTGATTCCTATAATAATCGAAATGTTTCTGTACTGCCTAACGTTCTTCCGGAGCATAACATGTCAACGGCGGCAGTAAACACTTCAATAGAGGCGTGGAAACCATAAAATAGACGATAACATTTTATTTCTGAAAGTACGGGACAAGTTCCAGTTTTTCGCTCCAGTAACGATCTTTAGAAATTTTACTATTAGAGTTGAATTCAATTGACTGTCACAATTTTCCATTCATGAAGTTTTGCCCATTGTCAGAATACATGCACGAGGGAGACACGACCTTGCTGCAAATTTCTTTATCTGATGCATCTAATCAATCAACACTAACAGTAACTTGATTGTCAATTTTGACAGTTACAAAGCGTTCGGATATTTTTGTAGGTTTAACTACAGTATCAATTCATTAAAAATATCTTAACAATGGAACATGCATAGTAAAGTTCTTTCATTTAATTAATAACATAGTATGTTTGGGTTACCGTTCTGAATCAGAAGTTATATTGCACTAGTACTTACCCCATAGGTATACAACGTGTCCCAAAACTCAACGATAAGCCGGCACCAGAGGATGGAGCTACTTATGATTAGTCGAGAAAAAATAATTGAGATATATATTTTTTTACTTATTTTTTCTCGACTAATCATAAGTAGCTCCATCCTCTGGTGCCGGCTTATCGTTGAGTTTTGGGACAGTATGTATATCTCTATTCTGTTCTACCAACTCTTCATGTTCGTTGATTATCAGCAAAAATAATGAGAATCGAAGCTTACCATTGTATCTAGCCAAATCAGGTCACTAACAATTACATTTCTATTATAAGTTCAGCGAAACCAACAATAATAATAGACGTGTACAGTCTACTGTCAGTAGTTGTAACTACGCGAGGGAAACTATTTACTGAACTACATATGTCCGCTGTAATCAATCAGGGGTTGCCGAGCTACCCCTGTACACACAGAAATAACCGCCACGTAGGCAACATTACATAATTGGACCCGGTTAAATGCTTACAAAGTTTTAACACGCTAGATTTACCGTAGAGCGTAAAACATCGCTGTTATCGTGATCAAAACGATGGCCGATCATTTTGAATTCAAAGGGTTAATTTCGGGCTCTAAAACTATAGATATGCTGATGAAGATTTTAGATTATAAACATCCTTTTTCTGAAGCTTAGAGTTACCGCTACACGTCTGATTGAAAGCGGTGATTTGCTTAGGAGCTAACTTACAACAAGTTTCAGTCGCGAATCACAGCCGTGTTTATAGTCATGGATAAAGCGTTTATCACTTACAACATCTCAAAGAGACTGGTTTATCAGGGATGCTGATACCGCCCTGAAGTCTGGATTGACTGAGTAGATCAATACGGCAGTGACATGCTATATCGCAAAGATACTGAGAGATTTCCAACCATCAGTATAATCATTATCATCATCATTTCTACCTTAATTCGTCCACTGCTCAACATAGGCCTGCCAAAGACTTCCTCAACGAACGGTCGTACAGACTCTCGGAGTACAACAAGAAAGCCTACTGCGATCGCCAATCCGGGCAGGCGCCAAGCGTGATGATTATGGCAAAACCCTCCAATGGCAACAATATAGGTTAACGTGGGCTTTTCCGCAACTCGACGACAAATATGCGCCTATTTTGCATGGATTGATGGCACTCTTGCCAACCCACCTCTACCAGAAAGCCTAACAGACCCTTGATGTTGCTTTTGGGAGTGACCTCGGTGTTCCGAGGTGGTGTGCCCGGTAGTTGACCACTCCCGGGCATTCGAGAATGACCTGAGCGGCTGTCTCCTCCACCTACATGCAGGGTCTTCTTAGAGGGCTGTCTTGGCAACAGTATAATGGCATTGATTAAAAATGCCACGACTACTCTGGCAAAAGTGTAATGACGAAGAAGAGAAGAGATTATGAAAGACATTAGTGACCCATTACGAAGGTTAGCCGTTGCCTTGTTAGCACAACGCAGTTCCGAGTTAACCTCCTCCACGTCTTGTTCACGCTCTCTAATGAGGCGTCATTAAAGCCCAGCAATAAACTCCCGACTGATGGCGATCAGTCGGGAGTTTATTACTGAGCTTTAATTAAGAACCTTCCCAGCGCCGATCTGCATTGCCTAGTTGTAAATCTACATTTTTGTAGTCTAATATATCTTTGATATGACACGACACCTTTAAACGATGTTGGAAGGAAACGGAAAAAGGGTGGTAGAGGAAAGGCTAGAAGTATTTACCTATGTATAGAAGTGAATGAAAAAACAGATGTCGTGTTTTATCAAAAAATTACGTGCAGTAGATGAAATTGAAAACAGCTTGGTTGACTTATAACGTAGCCTAATATTTACAGCATCAAATTGCATTATGCAGCAAATTTGAGGCACGTTAATTAGAAAAGAAAGCGACCGAAATTTTGTCGTGTTAATATTAGGTAATTACTCATTACTAGCTTTTACCTGAAACTTCGTCTGCGCATTATCCATACTTCGAGAGGCTTCATTTTATTTGAGTTTTATATTTTATATCGATTACTTGAGAGATTATTAATTCTCCATACAAACTTTCACCTCTATTCAGCTTCTTAAGACATCATTTCCGGGATGAAACTATTCTATGTCCTTCCCAGACTTTCAAATTATCTGCAAACCATTTAGAAGCTTGAGCGTGACAAGGTAACAAACAGACAGAATAGGGTGCTTTCCTGACGATCAAATCAGTTACTTTTTATGAAGTGTAAAACGGTCAGATAGTAGGTATGAAGTTTGTATGGAAAAAAGTGAAATGACGTCATTTTACTCAAACATCAAATCATTTTCTTATTTATAGTACTTATTTGATAGGTTAAAAATCGTTTAAAACGCTAAATAGGTGATGTTTAGTTCATTTTTGCAAATTTTCCAAAGATGATTTAAAGGCTGGCGTTTTAATTTTAGTTTGGATCTGCCTTATTCGTCTGCTAAAGATAAATTCGGCTTTCCAGGTTAATTGATCATCCGGTAACCTGACAGCAGCCCAATAAATCCCAGTGATTTATGGATGGTCCCCAAAAACGTAGGCGGATCATTTTTTATCGCTTGATTGAACTATCAATAATCCCGTGTTAATGAAATAATCATGATCTATTATTTCTTGCAACACTACCAAAGAAAAATGCACTGGTTCTTGGTAAAAACAAAAGTGTAATGACATAAATAGTGTAAGTCAAAAACATAAAGAAAAAGGTATAAAAACACAGAAAATAAAATCTTACAAAAAAGGATGTGCAGTCTTGCACACTAGCGATCAGAATAAATGAACGATATTCAGAATAAAACCAATATTTTTAACAGACTCAAGTGCGTTTGATTATGATAAACATATAAATATATATTTAAGAACTTAAAATAGGGAACATGCATGATTTTTTTTAACAGATTTCTTAACAAAATATGAAAATACCGTAAAAAAGATGACATACAGTCAAATAAAATTGAAATCGACCGAGAAACACGGAAGATATAAACATTTTAAAGCACTAATCAGACAGCGATTAGAGAGAGAGATCCAATATGGACTATGACGTCATAGTACACGGCCGCCATACAATCTCCATACTATATTCTGTTTTGCGAGAAAGAGATAGAGATAAATCTTTGTTGTGTTATATCTTGGTTATTTTTATAGTTATCCGAAAAATATTTTTTTCCTACTGTTTTTTATATGAATGAGCATTTATTAAAGTAAATTAAAAATATCATGCATATTCCCTATTATCATGTTGTTTCTAATCTTATTCATGAATTCTGTTTCTTATAGAAGAAACATTGAGCCCCAACTTTTTCCATTATACTTTCTCATATACTTATTCTTAGAATCTATGCCTCTATCCTTGTATCAAGTTCGTAAACACATAAAATCTTATAATAAAATCAAAGTAATCAAATTTAGAAAAAGAATATAGCACAGTTGTGTCGCTTTTTCTCTGTTTAAAAGTGAATAATTTGAATTTCAAAGCTATGAACGCTGAAAGAACGAAATATGTTTCAAAACTTTTATGCATTGTGTTTAAAGTGATTAACAGTCTAACAGATGCATATATTTGGCCTGAGTAATCAACAAAAATAGTATATTCTCAGAAGTTATGTCGAGTAAGTATATCTGAATCGAGACTTCTTCTCACCTCGAACCCTTTTTTGCAATTATGCTAAACTCACGACACAAGAAAATGAGGTCTGCTTTGATCTGCGCTTAGAGCAATTTTCGGGGTATTTCAGTCCAGTTGTTGACTATTAGGAGGTGAACGACCCGAGGGCGCTAAATGACAGTGAATGTTTGTTGTACAGAATTAATGGTGTAGGTTTTCGTTGAAAAAGAAACTGTCATTAAAAGAAATACTTATTTTCTCGCGGTTGGCGTCTATGTGTACTACTGATGTTTGTTTATTCATTTTTTTTCCGTGCATAACTTTAACTTATTTTTTCTGAAACACAGGCTACATTACCTGTTGAAAAGAAAAATAAAAGATAAAACATTTTATCAAATTAGGCCAATGAACCTTTAAGGTCAGGCCTGGTGACCTTTAATTAAGATAATGTTGTTCCAGACAACCTCATTACAAGTTATTAGTTTCAATTTACTATATACCTAAAATATTCCTTATTCCAATTACATATTATAATTGTTCCTTTATCTTTTACCACAAATAAACACTGGCTTTTCAGATTAAATATTGAGAGAAGCAACATTTATCAAATGAAACCAAAACCGGTAAAAGTAACCGTAGAACACCTTTAAGAAAACTGAAGGATTAGGTACAAAGTGTAAATATTTTCATTATGCTCAGTCTATTCATTTCAAACTAAATATGCTGTATAAATATTTACATCAGCAATTGATCTGACATTAAATTAAAAGCAAAGAGTAATAAAATAATGTTGGTTTTTACAATAAATTAAATTGCAATACACTAGCGGATAGATTTTAGGTAATATGACCAAACAATACCATTTGCGGAGAATCATTCAGGGAAACATACAATACAATACCAGTATACTTTATTGCACACCAGAAAAACACGTTACAAGAGGTACTTACATAATTAGAACAATTTAAAACGGTCTTATCGCTTAAGAGCGATCTCTTCCAGACAACCTTTAGGTAGCCGAATTGACACAAAAATAAACCAAAAAAACAGTAAGTGGTGCGAAGGGTAACAAGAGCGAGGGCTAATTTGGTACCAAAAATAAATAACCGCAGGGGCATAAACATACATAAATAAATAGATAATAACATAATTATTGATTTGACCTTAATCTAAAAATGGCCCCAAACTTGACAAATAGCAATCAGTTGGGATTCTCACCGAGGAAAACAGCCTTGTTTGCCATGATTTAGTGTTGTGGGCCGAAGCCTGGAAAACAACTTCGTTCTGCCCTTTACAGTACGGAATACTAATTGTCGAAGTTCGACGCTGTTTTTGTCTACTTATTGTTTTCAGTGCCTGGAAAGGGAGCAAGCTTGAGTATTTGAATATATTGTTGTTGGTAGTTTAGTTATTATCTAAATAGTATTCACCCGCGACTTCTTTCACGTTATTTATATTATTGTCCCTTAGCGAACTCCTTATGGGTGTATAAGGTATCGTTATATTACAAATATTTCAATCCAGGATTTGGTCTGTTTGTAATTTGTATATCAAATACCTTTGCAGTTCAATTGATACCTCATTATTTAGTAATAAACATCTAACTTTTACGTTTATAATACTTGTACTTAGGATAGATTATCAAATCATCAGAGGACTTCGGACTTTGGTCCTTCTCGAGGCAGAGGTTTCACACTGGACCCGGTGGTAAATCTTGACATTCATAGGTGCATTTTAATATGCCTAAATTGAAGAATAAAGTACTTTGACTTTGACAAGTACTGGAAGGAGGAGGATTCTTAGGAAAAGAACGTAAACGTACCTACTGACCGAAGTCTTAATAGAATCAGATTTGTAGGAAACCTAGAGCCCTATTTACTGAAAAATATTTGAAACTAAGCTCCTTGTTTTAGAAATAAAATTAACGAAGTAGGTACGACTTCGAATGTAATGGCGCATTTATATAGGTCAGCGACCTGCCTCGCCCGCATTCGGTTTAACAGAATTCATTCACACTGCAGTTGAACACGGCTAATAGTTTACATTAGACGGCTGCTAAACTAAACATACAAAATAATGAATGCACCAGGAAAGCAGCTCTTAGAGAGGAATGGTGACGCATCGTAAAGTAGGCTCAGACACCTGAAATGATGACCACGACTAAGGAGTAATACTAACGAAGATACAACTAAATAGGAGGAAGGCTAGTAATTCGTATTTAATTTATTAGGTTCCTAAGAAAGCACTGAGCCATGGGTTGATCTTTTCTGCTACGAAGTCTATTACTGAGGAAGATGAATGTCTTTACTGCAAGGATTCCAAATAGTCCAACAAACCCCCCGCCAAAGAGCAGTGTTCGCACTGTTGTGTTCCGCGTGTAGGGGTAAGTGAGGTCAGTCAGCCGGTGAAATTACTAGCATAGAGGCATTCTTTAGTTCTTAGGGATGGCAACGCATTTGTAATATTAAGATTGCAAATGTCCATGGGCCTCAGAAGTCACTTACCATCAGGTGACCTATGTGCTCGATTGCTTTTCCTATGACATAAAAAAAACAAAGTTCTTGGGCTATTATGTACAGTCCAGTTCATCTTTATCGGAGCAAAAATTGGACCAAAAACATCTGAAGAAGACCCTATTGTCAGACAGAAGCATAAGAACTAGTTCCGTTCTTTGCTCAGATAATGATGAACTCGACTGTACATCGAATGATCCAATCGACCCATTTCTTATTGCTAATATTCATTTGAAACTGGCCACCTACAAACTGACAAGTTATTTGCGGCCTCCTTCGTAGTTATTGGATTCAAATGATACGTTTGCGCAAAACGCGTTAAGGGCGTATCGCACGGTGACCCGGGGCAGAATTGCTCAGAGATGGCGCTGTCTTGGTCACGTGACCAAATGTTCAAGACTATAATTATGATATCTGCTTATTTTACCAGCATGAGAATCAATTAGCCCAATATTTTGAGTCTCTTTCGATCATTTCTAATTCATAATAATTTATGTACGTGCTTACCAAGCGCAGGAATGTGCATGAAACTCGAGTAGTACTTTGACAGGTAAATATACACGCACACTAAAGCAAAATCATTGATAAAAGTGACATCTATTGACAGAGATTCTAACTTGTAAGTTCGCCTATTGTGCTCCGGCGCTCCGGCTATTGTGTAAACCCGTATAAGCAGAAACTCGGGTAATAGTCATGCAAATTAGAAGGTAAAATAAAGAAAAGTGTAGGTACTCGAGCAACAATATTCTGGAGTTACCATCGAACAAACGAACGCCGATTTTCCCCCTTGTCTACCCCACATTTTTTTTGATCGGTCAAAAAATAACTTTGTAATTACCACCTAGTTTCATACCCACATGGGTATTTCTCAATTCACTCAACCCACTGGGTAATATAATAAATTTGTGAAACAAACGCAACCGTTTATTTCACGATAAATGTACAGCTCTTTTTTGTATGGGAATATATTGAATGGAATAAGACGTATAACTGAGTAAAATAGTTTTATTCATAATATATTTATTCTCAAATTTAGCGAAGCCGATCTCCATATTTTATAGGTTCTTAGGGCCGTAAGTTTACGGACCAATAACATATTATAAGTTGTATAAACATTGAACAGGCAGACTCAGACTCACTCAATGTGTTATTGAGAGAACTCTTGATTTTCTAGGCTTACAAGTAAACTGGCATTGAGCACATTACTTGAAGTTTGTCAAGCAAGGGACGCCAAATTTCTCGAATACAGAGATTGATGCGAGTTGACTCTGTCAGTCGTTCTGTAATAAATAAAGTACCATGTTACTATAAGTCAATAAAACTAGCATTGCAAAACACTAGTAATTCAGTCTAATATTAAATTAACTGACTACCTTTTATATGTGTGCATCTCAGGTCTAGGAACTTAGTATTTTGTTCTACGATTCGCGTCACGATTTCAGGTACCTACCTAAAACATATTTTTTAAAGAACAAATCAATTCTGGCATCCTCTCTACGATAAATGCATCTTCCCTTCACCAATTGGAAAATTTAGAAACAAAACGAATGACAGCATTATTGGTGACAGCGTAATGTTCCGAAACCTTCTTCATTTTGTGGAATCCTAAATATGGAATGTCAAATATTAATTTTGTACTCGTATAGTAGATTTGTGTTTTCACATCACTTGTATTTATTAGGAAACAATAAGATGGGTAAAGTTATAAGGTGATGGTACAATATAAATTTTCTCGAAAAGTATTTGAACGTCCCTGACTACTAGACTCTCGTTCTCGTATTTTAGTTTGCGCAAATCAAAAAATTGCCCAGAGTTGCAACGTTGCGTTGCCACCGTGACATGCGACGTTGCCATCTGTCACCGTTGTCAGACATCTATGAATGCCTAACGATCGACGACACTTTTGGCTTAGCGGGAGTGACACCGCCTACTAAGCTAGAGGTCCCGGGTTCAAATCCTGGTAATTTTTTACCCTAATAAGGATTGCTTAGATTGTTTTTGTAAAATTTACCTCCGTATTATTATTATTTCTCTTTATTTAAGTATCCTGATTTAAAAAGTAAAACAAAACAATATTTAGTAGGTACATATATATTTCACAATATAAATTTAGTCAAAATATTTAGTAATTTGGCATAAACAGGCTAAATTACAAAATTAATTACAGCGTGTAGTATTCGATAATAACGAAAAAAAAAGAAAAAATAAAATTATTTCGGGAACAGAACCCACAACCAAACGTATCCATAAGTGAAGGCTTTAGACCACTCGGCTACGGATGCACACTGAAACGGTGCGTAAATTAAGATCGCTTTTGAAGTGTCAATAGATAAGTCACACACACGCCCATACACCATTTGCCTGTGTTTGCGTGAGTTGTGTTACCCACCTGTAGGTGATTCGCACACAGTGATAGAATATCCAAGTTTTTCATCGGTGAAATATGGTATTTAGCGTGAAAATATACCATTTTTTTAGCATTTGCCCAAAATAAAACGTAAATTAATTGATATTTGTCAAATTAGTTTCTTAATATACCCTGCCGTTAGCCCGTGAAGGTGCACCAACTTTTGTATGGGAACGCAACCACCTTAACATAACCTCAATGTAGAACAGATTATTAAGGCGAGTTGCTAGTACTAACTACTACCAGGAATTAGAAACAAATCAAATAAGTCGTTTTGGATTGTGAAATTATAGCATACAATATTTAACGGGTACCTACTTTGTGTATAGAGATTCGATTTTGAGTGAAATTTATATAGCTTCCAAGTATAGTTTGTGAAAGAAGCATATAAATACCTACTGTAGACATTTTGAGATGTTGGGATTGCGAAGACAAAGAGTCATTAACACTTTGTCAATCATCAACCGTATCTGTCAGGGTCCTTTAACCGATCAATTTCATCAAGCTTTGACAATCAGACAATTGGTGATTACGATATTCATAACTAAAAACATACATACATAAAAACTCGAATGTATGTAAAAATCTCAGTATTTGTAAAAAAGAGTAATCATTATTCATATTCAGAGTGCAGATTTGCGAGCGAAACAAAGGCTGCAACCAGACAAAAGATGTGCTCTGCTGTCGACAGAGCGAACTCCTGGCAAGCGAAACCAAGATTAACATGACATAACATGGCAGACGCTTAGTCAATCATCAAGTACCAATATTCTTATTGTGCAAACAGATTTTTGTATGCACTAAGCCACCAAATGATGCGGATGAATCGGTTATTTGACAACAATTAAGAGGAAACAGGAGGGCAGTTTTTCCATACAAACGTAGTCCCCTGTTTCCTCCCTGGATAACGCCAGTAGAGCAATAATTTTTTGTCCAAAAATCTATGGCTACTATTGATATGTTCCTATGTTTTCCTTTTTACGATAAATTGATTCTCAAAAGAGATATTAACCTTCAAAAACCTAAAAAAAATACCAGATTTTCCGCTGTGTTCACACATCCAGAAAACAAATTTGACTAGATTATTAAAAAAAAGGAAAACAAGGGAACACGGGTATTGTACACGTATTTTTTGTTTTGTTTGACAAACAAAAACTGACGAGGATAGAGAGCTTAGAAGTTTCGAGTGACGTCACTCTTCACCTAGGCGTGACGTCACAAGCCCCCACTCCAGAAGTTTGATGATCTATAACTTTGTCGATTTTTAATATTTTGATAAACCAAAACATACGTGTCCCATATTTTTCTATAATCTAACTGACGGACTAAATAGAATTACATATTTTTAACCCAGTCATCATCCCTATTCTCTCGACCTTACTGTTTCCTCTTAAAAAAATTAACTAACTCTAACCATCAATTTACGTTACCAAATCCCATTTTTGTGCCATCAACTATTTTAAAATGACAATAACTATAAAATAAAACACAGTTCAGCGTGACGTCATAAGTCAGTATTTCATATCAGACTAAATACTTTTTGAGCGTTTTGACACTTCATTAAAAGAAGCTGATTTGAATTGTCATCAAGTACCTATTGGTAATCCTACTAAAACCGCCACCACCACCAACCACCACTATAGCTAGCGATAATAGCTAGACAAAGAGAGAGATGAATTACCCGAAAATAAAATTTAAACTACAAATATTTTTCGACTTCGAAAACTTTTGTACAAAAACGCAACTAAACGCAAATATCATAAACGCTAAGAATTATCATAGCAGTCCTTGAAAAATTGTTTCATTTTCACTTTCCGACCCGTGACATTTGCGACTGGGAATTTTATCTTTTGAACAAAGAAATAAAACAAATGGTTACCTACAAACTGTGTTTCGTCGTAAATGCTATACACTCGTGGTCAAATTTCGGGGGCAAACGCCTGACAGGTATTGCAGATCGATATTTTTGTTTTCTATTTTCTTCCTATATGTTTTACAATAAAATGTTCCTTGCAAAACACTGAAGTGATTCCTATAATATTTTTTTTCATTTTTATGGAATGGTATATTTGTTTTAAAAAAACTCCGTGACAAATAACACTAAGTAACTAAGTAAGTCTTTAAAACGAAAACTATTAAGTTAATCATTACCATACTAACGAATATCGTTATGAGAACTCTCTACTTGCCTTACCATTTTGCACCAAAAATTTACAACATTAACATATTTATATGTTAATGTCAAAAATATTCATAAATGTCGATAAAAAAAATCGTCTATCTCTAGTACCTGACAAAAACTTGGCTTTAGCAATAATCGGACCAGGCGGGGGTCGCCAGTCGTGGCGTTTCCTGGGGTCGAACCAGGTCGCTGGCCGGAACACCTTGAGTGGATCGGACTAGGTGGGAGCCGGGGGCGCCAGGGGTCGGACCAGCGTTTCTCCCCTAAATTCCGAGGTCTGTTAATGACCTTCAAGATGGCGACTACTGGGACAGTGTCGAGCACTCGAACGTTTATTGTTAACACAAGCTTCTGAAATCAATTTAGTCGAGAGTTGAATTCATATTTGGGATCTTAGCAAACTCCGCTAATATTCAGATGTCTCAAACAGTATTCGTTCTGCGACGTTCTGCGAATTTCAGGTACAGTCTCTGCGGAGTATACTTCGAAAAGTCAATTAGACGTCTGTCTCGACTTTGACTTAAATTTGGCTTAACGAATATTGCGGTAGACTTTGTTTCACGTAATTTCATATCACTTAGGGCCAGAAATGGTTGTTTTACCACCCTAGTTGTATAATGTACTATAATAAAACGGGTCACTAACGTTGTAGTTGATTTTTTTGACATGCTTCGAATGTATCCGGTCCGGCTTTATTAATCATGAGTATATATTCGCGACCGTAGCACAGTTTGTTAGTAGGTAAATGATTGTAACGAATGAAGAAACAAACTACTTTATACTGTTATTTTCACATCAAATAAATGATCTATCAAAATTTTAATCCAGTGAAAATAGTTATTAATGAATTCTATAGTACATACCCGCATAAAGGTAAGGTACCCGGTATAGTATACCGCGTAAGGTCGGTTACTGAGTACATAAGATTGAAATTTTAGTGTTGACTTAAGTAGGTAGACAGACAGTAAGCTGCTCCGTGTTGGCGAAATATTCAAATATTTACTTCGATAAGGGAGGTCGAAATTTCCTCCGATACAATGTTCGCACACTGAAACAATGTATACCAGTACTTTAACTCCATGTTACATAGTTTAATAAGTATGACTTCAGCTTACGAAGCGTTCTGTAGCCTTCATGGTGTATGTATTCTATATAGTACTCTAAAGTCAAAACCGAAATATATCACATTACATAGGTAGTTCGCTTACAGTCAGCTAAGACTTGTCGCCAAAAAGCCTGCGCACTTCGGACCTGAAAGAGTTCATTAGGTTTAAGAATGTTATGATGCTACGCTTTGTCACGCGATAAATAAATGATACAGTATCCGTCACTCTCACACACTATTTGTTAGAACGTGACGGATGCTTTATCATTTATTTATTGCGCGACAAAGCGTAGCATCATACGCCTACAGTATGTGTAGTTTCAGTATGTGTACGTTATGAAATGAAATGAAATAATTTATTTCTGCAAGTAGGCCTCAAGGGCTCTTTCACATGTCTGATTCTTTTGGCGCTTCGGCAGATGACATTCTGGTGAGAAGAAGCGCCGGAAGAAACTCACCAGTTTCTCTTTTAAAAACATTACAATAACTGTGACAATATTAGGTACATTGCATATCACAAACAACTACTTAACTAAATACATTTCAATAAACATAAAACTACAATTTTAGAGATGTAAAGGGTCTCTAGGCGTCAAAACAAGATAAATTACTAAGAAAAATAGACAATAAAAAGGCATATACTAAAATTAATGGAGATGTAAGGGGCCTCCGTTGTCAAAACATGTTTTGGATGTGTAAAGGATCTCCAAACGTCAAAATAAAAAAAATATTTTTACCAAAAAAAATATGTGGTTTATACATCTGTGTAAGACTATTGAAATAAATGAATCTGAAACTTTTATGCTGTGTGACCAATTAATTGGCCACGGTGATGAAGTAATTAACGATTATTTTCGCACTTATCCTAGGAGTCTTTGGATATCTGAAAGCCAAAATATCGCATTACAAGTCCATCCTACAGTTAATCGACAACAGCTATAACGTCTATTGAGCTAAAAACAGTTGTGTAAATTGCCTAACTACTTCAAAAATGTAAATTTAAACAAAGCTACATACGTACATATCACATGAAAGATTTAATCAGCTTAAATCGTTTTATTACAATAAGCGATAATAGCGGAATCCGAAGACAATATAACGTTAAAATACTGGTTGTCATTCACTGTCTGTTGTTTCACCAAACGGAATTAGGCAGTTGGTTCAATTATTTAGTCCTATGCCTTACGTAAGCCCGGCCCGGGCCATGGCAAAGGCAGAGGTTACGTCGGAGGTCGGGCCTGATCGATGCTGATCGAGTGCCATTTCACGTTCAGGGATTTCTGAAATATATGTCCAATTGTTTATATCACATTCAGGTTAATAAAATACTAGATTTGAGATTGCCTGCCTGTAATCAAATCATGACTTTTCAGTCTATTTCAGTGGAGCACCTTTAGAAACTTTGACCACACTATAGTCTATTTTTTTACCTAGAAAGTACTAAGGCTGAATACGATACGCTCCTTGGCTCATTCAAATTAAGTACGGTAAGACGGCTTTCACGCCGTGGAAGATATTATGTCAACGCTGGCTTGTAAACAGGGAGATCGTCATCTCAGTACTTCATAGTTAAAAAAAACCAGCCTAATGCGAGACGGACAAAAAATGGTTTTGGAATCTAAAATTTAAGCCTTTTCATTTGATACTCCACTTGATACAACAGCATAATTGGAAATTTTTGACTTCCCATTTCGATCCCCTTTAAAAAAAGTGAAAAAGGTATAAGATATTTTTTTATGTTCAGTAGGCTCAGGTTAGCGATTTTCAAAACTATTCCAAATTTCAAATCGATAGCAGCAGTAGTTCCTGAAATATCTGGCTGTGACTGTGACAGACGGCCAGACAGAGTCGCACCATAAGAGTTCCTACCTACTACCATTTTGGCACGGAACCCTAAAAATAGACTATACTATAATAAATAATAATTTATGTTTAATTTTTCGATGTATTTTGTATTTATATCCATAATCGTAACGTTTAAACCGGTGTCTAATAAAGAGCGGAGAGCATCAAGGCTGTCTAGGAGAAAATACTTGGTTGACAGCTGAAACTGTGTCCGTTCTCAAATGGTTTGTTGCGCAAATGGGCGCGGAAGCGAACGTATTGTCCGCTGAAGAGCGACCATTCACTTTGCCGCTATTTCGGGCCACGTAACACGTTCGCAACTCGGGTAATATACTCTGGTATTTAGATCCACTGTGCTACATAATATATGTAATAATTACTAATAAATTCAAGAATGTTTACGTGGATTGGTGTTCACTAACTGGACGTCTGCGCCTATTTCATAGTAGAAACAATTTCGTAAAAACTATACCTACCTACGCGATGTTAGTTGGGATAGGGCTAGGCATGCAATATCGGTTTTTTTGCGTATGGATAATACCGGTTTTTCGGTATTGGCATACATGTAATATCAGTATTGCGTGCCCTAGATAGGGCAGGTGAGCCGCCAAATTGGGCAAAATAGTACATCGTGTATAGGGCGGTAAGTAGGTAATGGATTACAAACGAGTGTTTTTTACAAGTCGAGACGAAGCCAAGGGCTTTAATAACACGAGATTGTAATGTTCATCACACTTGTCTTAAATAAAATAACCTTATTAATCGACCCAGTATGACAAAAAAATATTTAAACATAAAGTGACATTAGTGACATATGTCCATAGACAATGCGAATGTCAAGTCACGTTCGGAAACCATAGCGGTAAAGACCTAAAACGGCCATTTTAGTTGATTTTATATTTGAAAAATACTGAAATACACTATTTGAACATTTAACGAAATATGTGTTTACATGTATTTGTAATAAGAGTTATCTTTAAAGAAATATTTCAGTGATAAAAGTTAAAAAAGTAAGTTGGCGTTTCCTTTGAACATGACAAATAAGAGTAAAACAGAACCAGCGTTTAAAATAAAAAAGAAAACCATTACACCCTAGGGCGTAATAGGTCATTTACGGCCCGCAGAACCTACGTGTAATGACACAATTTTCAAGCAAGTGTGATGAAAAATATTTTCAATTATATTCAAGTATTTGCCAGTACACCTCAGGGGCTCTTTTTCAGGTCTCAATCTGTCATCGCTTCAGAAAGTAACACTGCAAGAAACTTACCAGTAGGCTTATGATGGTAGGCTTGTTCGATTGATAAGTAAATGATAAAACATCCGTCAAACAACAAACGTCAGAACGTGACGAATGCTTTATTTATCATTTATTTATCGATCGTTACAGTCATAAATTTACAGTTTCTCTTTTTAA
Source organism: Eudemis profundana (assembly GCA_947034925.1). Classification (NCBI taxonomy): domain Eukaryota; kingdom Metazoa; phylum Arthropoda; class Insecta; order Lepidoptera; family Tortricidae; genus Eudemis; species Eudemis profundana. The sequence goes on along the minus strand of OX344796.1, from coordinate 39,653,124 downwards.
AACATTGATGAACAAGATGTCATGAAATAAAACCGTTTAAAAAGCCTCCCGTGGTCAATAAACGCGGACAATGTTAGAACAGAGCATCAATTTGAGCAGAGCATTAATTTGTAATTGCACATAGGTAGTTATTTCTATTGATTGCCGAGTGGTAGTCGGTCTATTTTCTGTCGACAAGAATAAATTTAGTTCGCTTATATTGATCGCTCGTTCAGCTTTGTTTGTGAAATAGATATTCTAAGTCGATACAATCTATTTTTAAGAGTTCTGTTTAAATATTAAAGTAACGGTTTCGACACTGACACTTCTAAAATATACACTATGAGGATTTTTTTTATTCTAGATAGGTAAGCATTTGACTTTGATCTCAACTGTTGGTAAGTGAAGATGAGTTCGATGATGGAGCATGCCTCCCTAGATAGTGCCTATTCACGACTTGAAGAGATATATTTTTCCGAAAAAGTCTGCTGGAAGAGAGTTCCACTCCTTAGCTGTCCTAATAAGGAAACTGGAAGCAAAGTGAATTCCAAAGAAATAAAATAATTTAAAGGTCCTGTCACGTTTAGTGACCACTCCTCTCCCGGATATAGCTTCCAGAACCGGTATTTTTAGTCAGTATGACCTATACATTGTGTACGGTACTCGTAGCACTAAGGGCGCCCCCCAGCGAAGATACTACATATTATAATTTATGTTAAGACTTGTTCCAGTGAACTTCGTACCGCCTCAATTATTTTATTTTTTTTAGGTATTTTAATAGTTATTCTATTTTTCGGGGCAGAGACAAACCCAAAACATCAATAATCATAAAAATCGGTACACCCGTTCTTGAGTTTATAAACTTTGTTTGATTTTGTTTTATGTATGTAGATATATATTATGTATGTAGAGACCGCGTATAGGTAAACGCAGTTTGGGACCCCCCCGGCTAGATGGAGCGACGATCTGCACAGGGCGGTTAGCAGCAATTGGATGAGTATAGCTGATGATCGAGCAAAGTGGCGCGTCTTGGGAGAGGCCTATGTCCAGCAGTGGACTGCCGTAGGCTGATAATGATGTTGTAGATAGACGATAGATAGTGTAATATGAAAATATACAGTCTTAGCCGTTTGTTAGTAGGATTCCACAAATTTATTGTTGCCAAAATAAATACAACTGAGAAAATAAAAAGTAAACTACTAATTGATAACATGATAATTTGAATAACACTACTCAAAAATCAAGCAGTGCGGATTGCTATAGCAATTAATGATAAGCGAAGTGCTCACGCGTCGATTTTCGGGAGTCATAAGTGGTTTCCGGCCGATAAGGATCGCTCCGCAACATTGTAAAATGATCGCCCTTATCTGGCATTCACTGTGATATCGCGCAATCGTTTTCTCTGCCTGACGCTAAACACTGGCACTGATTGGCAGATAATGAACCAAGAGTTCTGTTGATAGGTACTTATTATTCTATCTACATATAGATATAATAAAATCGTAGCCTGACTGTGTTTGTACATTAAAGATGTTTACAAACAATACTGGGGAGTTTAAAAAAAAAGGATAAGGTATAAAAATGGTTTATTTAGCCGTATGGCATTATAAAGCAAATTAAAGTATGGCTTTGAGATTGTTAAGCCAATCGGATCACCGGTCACGGGTCACGTCAGGTGTCAAATCATCCAGATTTCAGCTCTCGTACGGGGTAGCAGTGAAGGGGGCAGCGCTGGATAATGTGTTTAGTGGTGTGTTCTTCCTCGTCGTACTCATAGAGTGGGGAGTCCTTCCCTCCCCATTTGTGTTGGAAGAAGTTGAATCGACCATGTCCAGTTCTTAGCTTGCATTTCGAAGGCAACAGGCAATAAATGGTTATTTAGGTTTGTGTCTGTTTGATTGTATGCGTATCACGTAAAAACTATCAAGCCGGTTTCTATAAAATTTAGTGTACTGGTAAATTTAAACCCCGGTTAATCCCCCCATTTCAGATTTTGAAAAAATGGTACCTTTAGGGAAGTATATTACCATTACAACGGTTGATAAACGACTGAAGTGACAAACATAAAAAAATACAACTAACTAGAAACTTCTTTCTTTTTGAGAACCCGGTTAATAAATGAGAAAATGTGTTTGTTGACTCGTCTTTTCGCTGTATGACGCCAACTATAGGTACCTAACGGAATCAAATGTTTGTTACATCACCGTGACCGAAATACTGAACCGACCCGTTGAAATTAAACAGAGACATATTTTATACACACGGAAGGTCACGGAATTCATTAAGACACATTCCACAGCAATTTTAAGATAACCAGTAATATACCCGATGAAGTTCTTATTATTATTTCTTATTAGTTCTTATTATTAGAACTGGTGAGTTTCTTCCGGCGCTTCTTGTCACCGAAGGTCATTTACCGAAGCGCCAAAAGAAAATAATCAGACATGTAAGAGCCCTTGAGGCCTACTTGCAGAAATACATGAGTTTGAGTTTGAACTACTGGTTTTCACGTCTCAACATTTTTAGAAAACCTGAATTTGCCAGCAGATTCAATTTAAAAGGTGTCCGATCTAGTTTCCCTTCACGTCAGCATTTGCGACGAGGCCTGTATTTCGGTCGTTCGGGCCTCGGGCATCGCTTACTCGTAACCGGATTTGACAGGCTGTTATATACTGGGACGTGGACTATGTTCGCGTTCTTTATCCACAAGTTCGCCAGGTAGAATAGTATCTTAAGCACAGTTTAATAGCAGTAACTTTTCTTCGTACAAAAGGTACATCGCGCGCTTGAATGTGTGCGCGCCGTGTACAAGATGGATCGCACTGACACATACGCGTGATCGTGCGTCTGTGTGCATACGTGTCGCGCGCTCCTGAACGGCCGAAGTTAGACTACTTGTTTGTCTTTATACTTTGTTTTAAGCCTTAATGCATAAAGTGTGTCATTTGTTCTTCCTTTTGTGCAACAGAGTTGAAATAAAACAAAAACTCATTGAATTCCACGTCAACGAAATATTTTTAAGCTTCGATGACCTTTAGTTATTGAAAAACTATTACTCATCTGTAGATATAGTCGAAACTATACCTATACATGGCTAAATACCAAAAGGACGAAGTATCGTCCTTATGCCTTTAAAAACAGTATTTGATTACTTATCCACTTAGATAATTTTTGTCTTTATTAATACAAATTCCTGACCCCTTCTTTGACACGGTTTACACTATCGATAGTTTATTTCAAGGTTTTGCATGTAGTTACCATTCAAGCAAATAACCCTTGTTTGAATCAGGCTTGCTCAGGGTTACTTTGCGGAAATCCATCTTAAGAAAGAAATGATAGCATTTCTTCAACGAACGCCGGACGGCCAACATCTCCGGCTTCTCCTGAGGATGCCTCGCAGAGAGGCGAAACACGTGTCGAGTTTTGCATCTTTGGTGTGGTGGTTTGTTGTATTTATTTGCGTGTTTTTTTTTATTATTCATGTGAATGCCTGGAAAAATACGCAAGTAATTATAACGGGTTACCACTAATTGGCTAACACGTTATCATATCGCGGATTAGCGAAGCAATATTTTTGTTTAAAATCTTCCTTGCCTATGTAATGATACCGGAAGACGCAGTTTTTGTAAGCCCCTATAAGCCCTGGTATTGCCCTGGTGAAGATTTCTGGAGTCCAATAGATGCGAGTGGCATAGGATCAGCGTGCGTCCTGCTAAGATTTACCCACTGCGGTATAATATGGGATTTTTTAAAAAGCGTGTCATCAAGCTTCTTCTAGACCAGCAACGCATTGGCAATGCATCTAGTGTTGCAAATGTCTATAGGCGGCGGTGACCACTTTCCATCAGGTGGGACGTCTGCCTGTTTGCCAGTCTAAGGCGATAAAAAAAAACTCGTGCCAACCCGGGCGTGTCGCTAGTATTGCGTAATGAGGTGATAACGGCACAGATTGCTGATTACACTATCAGCCACGGCTCAGGCCATGGCATTGATTCAGGGCTGCGCGGGTCTTTAACACTGCACGGACAAATAAACAAACCAGTGACCAGAGGGCTGGTCAGTATTTCTCTCAGCGAATTAGGATTGCCATCCAGCGTAGTACCTAATGCCTTCTGGGCACACTCCCCACTGGCAGCGATTTAGAGTAAATTTATTGCCTCTAGTTTGTATTTAATTTACAGTTTTAGTTTTTATTCTTGTTGTTTTAATAAATGTTTAATGTTTAGACAAAATAATTTTAATTACAAATAAATTAACAGAACGACTATAGCGAAACTAAATCTTATTGTATGTAGTTAAACTAATGGAATTAAAAACCTAAAGGCGTTAAATAAATAAATAAATAAAATAAAAATCATTTATTTCAGACTTAAGTCCATACATGGTAAGTAAACAATGAAATCTTATTCCTAGTGTTAGTACGACATAAAAAGAGATACAGCTATTTAAGCAATGACTGCATGCAGTCTTTGCCAGCGGGTGAGCATTGGTTAAGGTAAATGTCCCAGTGTTAGACACTCTAATACCCAAGTTTTGTCAGCCTGATCTGACCTCTATTCCTAATAACTTAACATTCAAGATGGCGACTACTGGCATCTGGGACATTGGCAAGCAATGAGAATTAAATAAAGAAAATGAAACACATTAATATGAAATACATATTTGGTCGCCGATATTATGTAATACATTGTGTTGTCGTCGTTGTGTGTATATTCAGTTTAGGACTCGATTTGGAAAGCATTGAAACTTTCCCGAGGTAAACGTTAGCATACGAATTATTCTTATTATCTATATTTATCTTCGTGTGATATCTCGATCCAATAATATGAAACCTTGTCTATTTGTAAACACTAATGCATAACCAGTTTTTCATCATAATCGAAACCGGTTGTCATGTCACAATGACCGTGATGAATCCTTCACTTCATTCACCGTCCTAGAAATGTTAGTAGCCGAAACTACTCGCAGACAGTAAAACTGTGAATAATTAAAAACGTTCAAGTAGTGTAGCAACCTTAGTAGACTAACTGCCTACATTTGGCAAGCGTCCAATGCTCGGAATATGACTGTTACGTGCAAGTTACTGGCAGACCTAGCCAAAGCCTCCAACAACCTAGGAATAATAAATGCCAGCAGTATATTAATTCACAATAAACGATCAAATCAGCGCACGCGTACAGACAGAGACATTTCACTTCTAAATTAGCAACACTGGTCAAAGACATCATTGGCTGTTTTACCAAAGTAGGCAGTGTTTAGACTTGTAAAATTGTTACTTGTTAGTTGTGGAACTGGTCAGCATATCATAATCTCACGATATGAAAAGACAGGCAGTGAATTTTCTTAATAGATACACCAAACGGAGACGGATACAAATATAGTCGTTCAACTTGAATCACGCTATACTCGTTAATGTTCTTCAGAGCGCCGCGAAAATGGTGCCCGTTAAATATCGATCTAAACAGTTTTCGATGTCGATGTACTGCTATTATTCGCATCATTATGCAAGAACGACGTTGGCTGGAAGCCTAACAAGCCTACAGCCTTCACGAGCCGCTGTTCTAACTTGTCACCCTTTATTAATTTCATCATATCATCAAGATAATATCCGAAGGTTTATTCAAAATTGCCGAACTTGTTCTGACGCTTTCTTCAAATTGATTGGCATGGCTTCAAAGCCATAGGGAGAAAGATTCTATTGAATTATTAGAGAGATCTCTAATAACTTAATAGAAGTTATCAAAAAGTTATTAACCAAAACTAAGTACCTATATTACGAAATAGAGATGTGACCTGCTTCATTTCAACAAACAGAACTACCTTTTCGGTGCAAATTCGTTTTGTATTTTTCCACGTGAATAAATTAACGAAACTCCAAACTATTGCTTTTTATCAGCTACTTGATGCCTTCACTATTGAATTATTGCAATAGTTTTCGATTAGTGATCACCATGCAGGCATGTCGATCAATGTTGATAACGAAAAGAAACCTTGACATCAGCTAATCCCCTTCGGCCGTTAAGGAAACCGAAGTTAGGAAACTACATTATTATAACAAAACGGGACTTAATCGCGTAAAAACATGATATTACCTCGACGTTTCGGACGTGCCGTGACGTCCATGGTCGCGAAGGGACTGGCGAGGCGGGTGTCAACATCTTCTAGCCGCGCGGGTTTTCCGAACTACCCGCACTTGGTCTTGATTAATACTTTGCATATTAGGGTTGTCACTCGGCCGACACACTACACTAACAACATCAGGCGATTTGCCGGAAGACACTTGATGATATTGACACATGCTGATGACCGGATTCCACGACGAAGAAAGCTTAAAACCATCTTCCCGATTGAAATTGCGGTGTTTTTTGATCTCAACCGCTTCACGGACAATTCTACTATAGTAATTGCGTTCTGTAGACAGGATCTTGGTATTATGAAACTCCATCCAGTGGTTTGATCCAGACTCCAACACATGCTTCGCTATAGCCGATTTGTCTACTTGGAGTTTTCTAACAGCCGCGATGTGTTCTTTGACCCTTTCCGCTATGGTGCGCTTGGTCTGCCCAATATAAGAACTCCCGCAACTGCAACCAACCCTGTAAACACCCGGCGATTGTAAAGGAATAACATCCTTGGGTGATCTTACATGCCTCGTGACCTTGGATAACGGTTTGTACACAGTTTTAATCGAGTACCTTTCTAGTACTGCACCGACTTTATCCGTTATCCCCTTCACATAAGGCATGAACGCTGGTTGTCTCTGAACGCCAGGACGCTTTTCCTTTGCTTTTCTTCTCGGCTGCCGCCCGTTCACCTTGTATCCATTCCACCCGAGGACCTTCTGCACATGTGACAACTCGTTATCCAAAAATTCTGGGTCACAAAGGTCACGTGCTCTGTTGAATAACGAGCTAACAACAGACCGAATGGATACAAGGTGAACGGGCGGCAGCCGAGAAGAAAAGCAAAGGAAAAGCGTCCTGGCGTTCAGAGACAACCAGCGTTCATGCCTTATGTGAAGGGGATAACGGATAAAGTCGGTGCAGTACTAGAAAGGTACTCGATTAAAACTGTGTACAAACCGTTATCCAAGGTCACGAGGCATGTAAGATCACCCAAGGATGTTATTCCTTTACAATCGCCGGGTGTTTACAGGGTTGGTTGCAGTTGCGGGAGTTCTTATATTGGGCAGACCAAGCGCACCATAGCGGAAAGGGTCAAAGAACACATCGCGGCTGTTAGAAAACTCCAAGTAGACAAATCGGCTATAGCGAAGCATGTGTTGGAGTCTGGATCAAACCACTGGATGGAGTTTCATAATACCAAGATCCTGTCTACAGAACGCAATTACTATAGTAGAATTGTCCGTGAAGCGGTTGAGATCAAAAAACACCGCAATTTCAATCGGGAAGATGGTTTTAAGCTTTCTTCGTCGTGGAATCCGGTCATCAGCATGTGTCAATATCATCAAGTGTCTTCCGGCAAATCGCCTGATGTTGTTAGTGTAGTGTGTCGGCCGAGTGACAACCCTAATATGCAAAGTATTAATCAAGACCAAGTGCGGGTAGTTCGGAAAACCCGCGCGGCTAGAAGATGTTGACACCCGCCTCGCCAGTCCCTTCGCGACCATGGACGTCACGGCACGTCCGAAACGTCGAGGTAATATCATGTTTTTACGCGATTAAGTCCCGTTTTGTTATAATAATGAGTGAAAATCGTGAAAGTTTAAATCAATATTTTGTTAGGAAACTAGTTTCCTAAAAGGCTGTTTTTATACTTCTATGTAACTGGTTACCTAAAAGGCTTTTTTTATACTTCTACGTAGCTGGTTTCCTAAAAGTACTATGTTTCTGTTATTTCAGCCGCCTATGAAACTATAACCGGATTTACCCTCCATCCAGTACCCTTCGGCCGTTAAAGTAATAACTTTGTATGTGACATTAATAAGTATTACCTATCTATTCAAGAATAATAACAAATTCATTACACTAGTAGGCACGTATGTAGCCAGTACGTTCCCAGTATTAGATGAATAATAGGTACAGATAGAGATATGTCAATTATCAATAATTAGGTATTACAAAGATAGTATACTTCTTGGTTTATTATCATATTACATACCTACTGGCCACTTTATGCTGAATTGGTACCAATTGATCAAGTGTCAGCGTTTTTATCAACAACTAGTTTTCATTGTTCGAGTAAATATATTCGAGTATAAAAAAAAACTTAGGAAAACAGTTACGTAGAAGTATAAAAAAAGCCTTTTAGGTAACCAGTTACGTAGAAGTATAAAAAAGCCTTTATAGGAAACTAGTTTCCTTACTTCGGTTTCCTTAACGGCCGAAGGGAGCTAATCGATATTTATAAGATTATGACGAAAGCGCACGTACGTAAATGCAAAACGTCCATTTCAATTACCAAGAAAAACTATACACTATACACCGATACAAATTGTAACTATGTTGCAGAAGGAGTACCTCAGGGAGGTATTCTCGGCTCTTTATTGTTCCTTAACTACGAACTACGAGTATTATATCTGGTCAATTTACGAAAAATAAAACATCAAATACATTGCCCTCACGTGACCCTGTGCCTCGACTATTCGCCAAACATGATCGGTACAAAAAGCGGATGGCAATTATTTTCTACTTAGTCATTGGTAAAAAATCAGCCACTTTAGATAGGTGACCTTAAACTTGAACTTTAATCGAGCGGTGCGCCACGCCAGCACTGGTTTCTGCTTTTTTTATTCGATATAAATAACTTTGTATATGTATGTTATGTTCTTATGTTAATTCAAAGTAATAGTAACTAGGCGTGTATTTAAGTAGGTATAATAGTCCTGAATACCAAGAGATGATGAATGATGACGAATGCATCATTAAGCGATTATAAAGTAAAAAGATAGGTAGCCAAAATGTTCTTGGCGACAAATGTCATGGGTGACAATTAATTATTTCAAATATGGCAGCCGTTGTTTGTACGGATATAAATAACTTCGTAAGGCTTCATTTGGAATACAAACACAAGAATTCCTGCGTAAATCTGCGCTCTCTGTCTGCGCACGCAAATGCTACACCTGGTTACCAGGTAAATCAGTTCGATAATATAGTCGTACAGTGATTAGCATGCGATTAGTGGTCACGGCGCGGACGGTGACGATCGTGTCGACACCGAGTGTAGTGCACAAGTGGTGGAGTGATGGTGCTGCTGGCTAGTAGTAATGGAAGCCGAGGGCAGGTACTGTCAATGGTTCACTGGTTCAGAGGGATCCTTGAATCACCGCCAAATGTACCAACGAATGTTACATTTCAACGAAAGCATTTTTCTCTGAAAATGTTTATTTTGGATTAATGTAAAACAACGTACCTAACCCAATGAGTACTGCGATGACCTTTTTAAAATTCAAGAAAATTTTACGGTTTTAGAGAAAAAAGTCAAAGTGTAAAGACGAACAAGTCGTCCAACTTCGGCCGTTTGGGAGCACGCAACACGTATTCACACAGACGCGCGATAGCACGTGTGTGATTGCGATCCATACTGGAGCGTTCTTACGCATTCTTATTTCTTTGTTTGGAGTGCGTGCGTACACGGCGCGCACACATTCAAGCGCGCGATGTACCTTTTGTAGGAAGAAAAATTACTGTATTATACTGTGAAAAAGTTGTATATGAAGTGAAAGTTCGATGAAAAGTTTATCGATAAAACGACAGTCCGGCGTCTGGTTCAGAGTACTAGTATAACAAAATTTTAGACACTTTCAGCCAATGTGCCACTTTCCCCCTTGTCAGTAATTGCATCTTCGTGACAGCCTAGTGATAGGTTTTTATTGGCAACTAGCTATGTGATTCTTTGCCTGAGAAAAAAAATTATCACACTTGCGTGTTCCATAGAAAACAAGCGAGTTCGCTGCGAGCGACATTTGTATGGAACTTCGCTACTAACTCGTCCGCAAATCGCAAGTGTGATAACTGATAAGGCTCAAAGGCACGTTTATTTCCGCACCTATGGCGCTTTTTTAGAAAATAGTTTATCTTAAGATTTAGGTTCACTGTCGGGTCGCATAAATTTGAAAGGCATAATTTATCATTTCGCATAATGCATCATTTAGCATAATGCTTTTTTTTCTGAACACGTAAACTTTTCAGGATTTTTATAACACAAACTTATTTAACAGGACGAGGACAAAGTTCCGAAAATTCTACAGTTTAAGAAAAAAATGCATTGCCGAATGATGAACTATGCCTTTCAAATTTATGCGACCCGATACCATCCTAAGATTTATCAGGAAGTGCTTAATTTTTTTCCATTTTGGGAATATATAATTACACTAGCTGTTGCCCGCGACTTCGTCCGCGTGAAATTCGAATACTCATGTGGGTGGTTAAAGGTGCACATACCTATATTACCGCAGGCTAATTAGAGCTTTCTACATTACCAAAACCACGTAAAACTGGCCGTGCGCGAAGCAGTAACTGCCCCCTAAGAAGCAAGCAACCCCTTTTGTCCCCCTGGGGATGAGTTTCGAAAAACGGTGAATTCATGTTTCTTTTATTGAAGAAACGTGATAAGTCAGGAGAACGACTTTTTAAGAATGTGTGGATTTATATTTCCTTGGTTTTTAGTAAATAGGATTCTAACTGTAAAAACCATTCTGTATACAAAAAATATGATTTTCCAAAAAACACTTTTTTATTCTTTTTACGTTGTATATAAATAATGTACTTAGCATATTTCAAATTTCTAGGTTTAGTAATTAATGACTCTGTCCAAATTCAAGCTTTCCATCCCCATTTAACTCCATTTAATTATGTATGAATTTCGAAAACCGGCAAAGTTACTTTTCTTGACATGTAATGAAGGATTTACACTTCAAGTCGCAGATCTCCTACATTAAAAATCATGTCCCAAGTATACAAACTCCGACTTTAGTCCCTTAGGAAATGAATTTTGAAAAACTGTGGAATCGCTTTTCTTTAAATTTAATAAACAGTCTATTATATAAAATTTCAAACCTTCCCATGCAAATATTCAACCCTTTTACCCCTCAAGGGAAATAAGAACCTCTGCATCTATAAGTTTTTTCTGTCTTTCAAACTTTCAACCTCTATTTAATTCCTAAATTAGATGAATTTCGGAAAACGGTAATAATGGCTTTTCTTGGCTCATTAAAAAAAGTATATCTATGATGTCTTAGATATCCTATTGCAAAAATCATATATTCCCGATACAAACTCTCAAACCCCTATTTAAGCTTTTCGGGGATGAATTTCAAAACACGGTGAAAATACTCTTCTTTTAAAACAAGGAAGAAATTAAACATGGAGTTTCATACCTCTTACTTAAAAAGATCGTAAAGTCCCGTTACAATTTTACAACCCCTATTTAAACCCCTTCGAGGATGAATTTCGGAAAATGGTGAAATCAGTTTTCTTTTATTCTAATAAAGAGTCTAAATCTAAGTCTAAACTTTCAACCCCCATTTAAACCCCTTAGAGAATTAATTTCAAAACACGGTGAAATTATTTTTCATCGATTTAAATGAAGAATCTAAACATGAAGTTTCAAACTTTTTACTTAAAAAGATCGTAGAATCCCGATACGAACTTTCAACCCCCATTTTAACCCCTTAGGGGATGTATTTCAAAAAACGGTGAAACCACTTTTCTTTCATTTTAATGAAGAATCTAAAGAACTAAGCATCTTCATGCTTCTTGAAACTTCTTTCAAACCTCTTACTTTAAAAATCGCAGACTTTCCATACAAACTTTCAACCCCCATTTTAACCCCTCAGGGGATGAATTTCAAAAACACGGTGAAATCACTTTTCTTTTATTCATATGAAGAATATAAGCATGAAGTTTCAAACCTCTTACTTTAAAAATCGCAGACTCTCCATACAAACTTTCAACCCCCATTTGAACCTCTTAGGGGATGAATTTCAAAAAATCCGTTCTTATCTCTCACCTACGTCATATGACTGTGAAAGTATCAAGTTCTTCGCTTCAGTAGTTTCGGCTGTGCGTTGATGAGTCAGTCAGGACTTTGCCTTTTATATATATAGATTACAAATTCAGAAACAATCAAAAACTTTTGTATCTTGCCCCTTGGTGGAAAGCAGTGACTTAACACTTTAATACAAATTCAAAGTCCTCGGACGATAGTAGCCTTATCAGCCTATAATGTGCTCAGGTCACTGTCAATTAGGTGCCGATAGCACTCTGGCGCAATTAGCACAGGTTTCACACGTAATACGAGTGCCAAGTGAAGTGCCATTAGCGGCTGGAGAGGCGCGGGGCCAATCGATCTTGCTAGTTGCTTCATGAGTATGGTAACTGGTTGAGAATGCTCTATCTATGACTGGCGATTCAAGTCACCCGGTACGTCACACAACCAAAAACGGATTAGCAATTCATTTTATTTGGTTGTTTTTTGTTTATATCTTGGGCAATCCCACGACAGAGAGTAACGTAAATTACCCATTTTTCGCGTGTTTCTTCATTGATGGTGCAAATTCAGGTGTCAATATATCTAGGAATTAAATTTATACTTATCTCGATTAAAAGTTATACTTAAATTTACGCCATAAATAAATAAACACGCGATAAAATGATAACTTCCGTACATTTATCGGAAAGGAAACTCCTAAAAAACATAAAAACATGCAATTGGCCATTGATGCGTCAGCGAAAAATTCGAAACCCAACTTTGAAAAACAAGTATATATTTTTTTGCTTTTTGAGAATCAATGTCATTGTTGTTATGCGCTGACACCGAGCTATCATATTATGTTATTAAATAAAACGCATTTCAACCAAAATTTCTGTCAGTAAAGTAAATCACTAAGTAACCCTCTTTTCGCTGCCTCGAGTTAGTCTATTTTCTCTTAGTTTAGTCGGCTCATCGTTATTGTGTATTGTTTGTTGTTTTGTTTTTTATTTTATTGTTTCGATGCCCGGCGGCTCCCCAGGGAGCCAGCAACAAAATTTAACGTTAGATTCTATTTTCGATTTATGTTAAGTTTAAAATGGCTTTTTTCTTGAGTGACACTAAATAGCTTGCACAGACCACCTCCACTAGACGGAGCATGCCATACGACACGAGCTCACCACGCATATGTGCGATTAAATATCGGTAGATATTACTAGTACAACGCGTGTTTCACATCTTTTTTATCATTTTATGTTTTGAGATTGTCGTCGGATTGAACAGAAATATTTATTTCACGTTTGGTGCACACACAAGTCAGAAACATGGTCGCAACTGAAAGAGCGGCTGGTCGCGTAATGTCGTAATGCTATACGATTGACCATAATTATCTGATGTGAGCGCGCGCCGCCCAACATGCTCCGTCTAGTGGAGGTAGTCTGTGGCTTGTTGATAATGCTGTCAGCATTGCAGGTATATCGTATTCCCTTTCCCATATTGAATACTAGCATTTATCCGCGGCATCGCCCGCGTTGTTCCTGTTATTGTCCCAAGGAAACTATTCAACGGTATATAAAGTATCTTATGTTTTAGTCCAGGACTCGGTCTATTTGCATGTAAAATTTCAGCTCAATTTATCCAGTGGCTGTCCGGTTATCTAGTAACAAACATCCAAATATCCAAACATCTTCACAAACTTTCGCATTTATAATATTAGTGGGACTAGCATTTTCCCGCGGCTTCGCTCGCGTTGTTTCCGTTATTGTCCCAAAGGAACTCTTTACCGGGATATAAAGTATTCTATATTTCAATCCAGGACTTGGTCTACTTACATGCCAAATTTCAGCTTGATCCATCCAGTTGTTACCCCGTTATAAAGTAACAAACATCCAAACATCTCCACAAAATTTCACATTTATAATATTAGTGAGATGAGATAATATTATAGCAGTAGCGTGGCGTCCAAAGAAGTCGATTCCTACCGGCTTGCCTATCAGGCATTTGACCACCTTATTGTACAGCTCTTAAGGAAAATGTAAACGCTAAATCTGCACCGGCTTGCCTTGCTGCTTGGATATCTTTTACGCCACGCCACTGTCGCCACTGTATTATAGAGTATGTATGTATGTATGTGGTTACATTATTATCATCTTATTTAGCTATGTTTCATACAATCATCATTCGAAGACAATTGAGAATAATGTGATGGTATAAACAATGGCATTCCGTGTACATTTGCAGTAATGATATCATGAATTGATGACAGTTTTGTTGATCGTTGCACGCGTTGCACCTTTAACGGATTTTCTATGATAAGTATGGCATTTCATTCCACTTTGCCGATTCTCAACAAAGGCGAGGTTTGATTGAATCTTTTTATAGGTAAACCTAGATCAGCGATTCTTGAGCTTTATTGACGACGGACTCCTTTTGAAACACTAACTCATTCTCGGAGCCCCAAACTGGCTTACTGTTTCGAGAGCAGAGACAAAATTGCGCTGTCCCAAATGCACTTTGTTTTGTACGTTACAAAACATTATTTTGGCGGACCCATTGCAGGGATCGGAGCCCCAGGGCTCCGCGGAGCACACTTTGAAAATAGCTGACCAAACGTAACTTCTCTACAGACTGCAGCACGGATATGGCGATTTTTTTTTAAACTGACTGATCTTGAAAAACTGTTTACAGGCCAAGCAAAACAGGCAAATCATACTCATATCACGGGCAACTAAATCATTATTTATTGGCCAGTGTTATCTTATGCTAATTTCGCAGAACGTAAATATTGAGAACCACAATAATAGAACTGCGGGTTTATACGAGTATGTAGGTTAACGCGAACTTGTTTTCCGCAACTCGATTTCTGCGACTCGCCGTGTTTTGTCTGCTTTTGCGTGAACCTAAAAAATAATTGAACTAATAGTTAGTATAATAGTTATATCGTGTAGCGTACATAATTTTCTCGAAATTAAGTCATACCTATTAGTTTCGTAAAGCGAAAAGCTTGACACAATGCCTCGAATTAAGGGTAATTCTCAAAAAAAGTCCATAGTTAAGCGTAACAAAAGTTACCATACAGATTAGTATGGATAACTTTCGTTACACAAAGGGACAAGATTAAAATGTTGTTCAATTAACCCTTAACTACGAACATTTTATTTGAAAACGATTTATGAGTTGTCCGACTATCACCTGACGGATTTCTCGTTGATTGGATTATAGCGGATTTTTTTGCGAGTCTGCACCATTGTTACGTCTATCAACGTAGGTTTTAGGTATAATCTGAATATCTGGTTTTCGCCACAAAAACCTAGTCTTTAAATACAATGTGCTTGTCATTAATCATTGTAAGTATTACGCAAGGAAGGCACGAAACGATGGAAAGAAAAATGAAGCTACTTTTTTATTTCTCCTTTAGTATATTTTTAGATATTACATAATATCGTGCCCTATCCCCTTTTTGTGTCTTCAGTGCCTATTTTCGTTTGTTATTAACACTTACACACATTCGGGTATCTTTGCAACAGTCCGCTAGCGTTTTATTTTTCATGAAAAGTACCTAACGGGTATACATATTACCTCCTCCTCTTATCACCGTGTTTCTTTGATATCCTAGTGGAAAGTCATTAAGCTTTTTTCAGAAATATATACGTTTTGACGCCTCAAAGTCATGAAGCCATCGCCAGCGGCGTTCATCTCCAAATGAGCGTAAAGTTTCATCACATAAAATAAGTAAAAACACGGATGATAGCCCCTTGCGGCGTATCTTTTCATAACACAGTTTCAGAATGTTTTCCGAAGTGTTAATAATAGAGATATGTAAAATTGTCGGTATGTTTACATGCAGAGTTTATACAAGTCTTTGGGCAAACTTATGTTTAGCAGCGGACGTCTCCAGGTTGAAATGATGATGGTTTTCTTTTTCAAGTCACTCACTTTCATTTTATTTCGGATGACCAGTCAATAAATTGTCAGGAAACCACACGAAGACAGATTTTCCAAAAATATTTAATTAATTTTTAATTTTAATTTATTTATCTCAAAAACACTTGGTACATTTTTAGCTTTTTTTTTAAGAGCTGCTGAGTTTTGTCGTTTACCTTTCTTTTTCAAACAAAAAACCAGTAATAACGGTGATTATAATTAATTATGTTCAAACAATTGCAACATTGTTTCCTATTACGTAGATATGCGAGTAATATTTCCTTATCGGGCTGATAGGTAAGCAGCTGTCCCATTCACTCGCTATCAGCACTTGAACGAGTTCGTTTACATCTAGTTAACGTACTGGTTTGTCGTGTGCCGTCATTGTTTGTTATCATTACTTGTAATTACACAACTAATTTATTATTAATTGATTATAATGGCCAAACGATTACTTTATACGCATATTAATAATCAAACCTCAATATTTATAGTTAATTTATATAATAAGCTCGGTGTTATCGAGAGTTCGAAGTAAGTTATATACATGTATAGGATGGTTTATAATATAGAATGCCATTTTTCTATACAGTGTGTGCCGCATGGCCGATTGCACATTTTTTATGACTTTTTGGGACTTTTCATGTTGTTTCGCGCAATAAAAATGTATCAAATTGATTGAATCAGGCGTTACTTTGCGGAAATCATGATAATTAAAACAAAAATATTGCTTTGCCAATCACGATAAGATAATGTGTAAGTCAATTAGTGCTAGCCTGTTATAATTACTTGCGTATTTTTTCATGCATTCACATGCAAAATGAAAAAACGTGCAAATAAATATGACAATCCACCACTAAAATTACTACCCTCGACACGTGTTTCGCCTCTCTACGAGGCATCCTCTGGAGAAGCTGGAGATGTTGGCCGTCCGGCGTCCGTTGACCACGTTATCATCGCGGATACACATTGCATCGGCTTGAATCGTAACCTAGCTTACGAAACGTGAGCCAAAAATAACCGGAAACAAACGCAATAAAACATAATATACGCTACGTTACAACCCCGAACGGAACCATGACCTTATTCTTAAAAGTGATAAGATGCATTTTTGAAATAATATAAATATTGTCACTGTAAAATGGGTACACATTTTTGGACTAAGAAATGGCTTTTAAATACTGGTGACTAAGCATTGCGATGACAGGGACTAACGCCCTCGAACTCTGACCTTGCGGTTACCATGCTGCCCAAGCATAAAAAACGGTCAAGTGCGAGTCGGACTCGCGCACCGAGGGTTCCGTACAAACTCATAAGTAGATACACGAATAGTACAAGAAAAACTGTATGTCGATTAGTTTAGTAGGAGCAAATAAGTATATGTTATGACTTTTGCAAATTTGTAAAAAACAGTGCAAGTTAGGAAAACAGATATATTTTTCCTGTAATGCTTAGAACCTGACGAGTAATGATTCTATTTAACAGCAAGGACCATTAAATCAAGAGGACTGTCATTCTCCATACAAAAAGCTGTTCCCCGAATTTACAACGCCATCTATGTAGGTATAAGCTTGGTAAAAGAATTATAATATTATTTACAATTATTCAACTTTGCAAAGCTTTAATTTTAGGAAATTTAAATTTTATCTTGTTTGTATTTGTTCGTTTACTGTACTTTCTTTCCATAAAGAAGTATTTACCCCTACTTTGCAAACGTGACACAGTATTTAAATGTTAGAATTTATTTGTTATTAACTGTTTACGAACTAATTGTTACTATACTATGTTTCTTTGTTCAATTATAACATCGTTAAATGTTTAGTGTTTTAGCGCGATCTAGTTTATGCCCGGAAATCCCCTAGCGTGAAACAGGGCATCACTTAGTTTTGCTACTCGCCGCTAGGGATTTTAAGTTTTTGTAAATTTATATGAAATTTCTAAAAAAATATTAAAGTTAGCAAGACCGTTCTATTTTTCCTGTATTATTCAGATTGATACTTATAATTAGTAATTATGACCCTTTTTTCTGATCAGTAACTTCGGAGATAATAGGGGGGGAATGGTACGTTTGCACTTATAAATCAAAAACTACTTATTTAAGAAAAAAAATAAAAATGGTGCTTTAATCTACAAATTAAGCCCTTTCATACCCTACTTAATATATTAGCCCTACTTTCATTTTTCAAAGTCCCATTACGGAGCCTTTTAAAAAAAAAGTAAAAAAGGTACAAGATATTTTTTATGTCCAATAAGCTCGGGTTAGCTACTTTTAACACTATTCCAAATTTAAAATCGATAGCAGCAGTAGTTCCTGAGATATCTGGCTGTGACAGACGGACAGACAGACAGACAGACAGACAGACAGACAGACAGAGTCGCACCATAAGGGTTCCTTTTTTACCATTTTGGTACGGAACCCTAAAAACGAACAAGTAGCACGACTTCGGTTAAAACTTTTGCGCGCGTTCGTACACGGCGCGCACACATTCAAGCGCTCGATGTAACTTTTGTAGGAAAAAAAATTACTGGTTATACTGTGATGCTGCTGACTCAGTAGGTCACTACTAAGCTAAATTTTCAGGGCACTGAGCATAACATGTTATGTATAAGGAACATTTGCGTAACCAAGCACTGCGGGCGAAAAACACCCAGAGCTCCAGCTGCAAAGAACTCGTGGACCCAATCAAACAGGTCAAACGTCCAATCATAACATCGTCTATTTATTTGTGTCGAGTTGTCAGCGGAACGAACCTGATTGACGTCACCGGTCGATAAACAATTCCGATCACGACACCCGAGTGGGCGGCCAAGCGTCCACTGAAGCCCTATAAGTTTTGGAAAAGCACTGCTATCACACGGAAATAAAGTCCCAGTTTTAATGGGGAGACTACGATGCGGTGGTCATTATTTGATAAGCGATTTCACAATTTGCGAACACGTGTAGCAACAGAAGCACCTGACCCAACTTGGGGTTCATCTAATTAAGTGTAGATGAACCGTTATAGTTTGCAGCCGCCAATTCGGCTTCTGCTTTACAATCCTTGACGTCCCTAAAACCATGACTAGGGTTTCTGCTCGAGACTTCTCGAACTCGAGACAACTCGAGAGTTTCACCTCCATTCGAGACGAGAAATAAATAGCTGACTCTCGAGACTCTCGAGTTCCGGCAAAAACGAAATAAGGGCTAAAGTCAGGCTCGCCATTTTTTGGCTTTTAACAATGATAAACATTTGAAACGTTACACCCTGTATATAACACAGTGACACCGTGTATATATCACAGTGACACACAGTATATAATCACAGTGACACCTGCTACTTGACAGCTAACAATTACCGAATGACAAAATACGCACACGATTGGCGGCAGAATAGTTGCGCCCATTTTGTGAATGACCAGTTACCCCTTTTTTTTGATTGATAAAATGAAATATTTTGCTTACCTACTGATTGCTTACCAAAATTTGATTAATTGTAGGTCGCTTAATGCAGCTCAAATACTCAATTTGCTGACCAAAATAATTTAGAGCAGTTCAGTATATCATTAATTGCAGACAGATTTATAAATGTTTGCTAACCATAAGTTGCTTACCAACTAGCTATTTTGGCTGACCAAATACATTTTTCTGCTCACGCTCATATGAATATTTTGGTGATCGATTAAATGATACCCTTTTTATTTGTTTTTTATTTTATTTTCAACAATAATTTACAATTTCTTACTAAAGACTCGAGAGTCGAGACAACTCGAGAAATTGGAGTCGAGATTTCTCGACACTCGAGAAAAAAAATGAGGCGAGAAACCAGAAACCCTAACCATGACTTATTGATAATATACTTGTGTATTCACGAACACCATATAAGCTAGAAGGTTTACTAATGTTTCGGCAAAAATTATTTCGCAAATTTTTAGTTCCCAAACCTTTTATCCCATATTTTTATTTGGTCAAAATGTTATTTCCCAACTCAACGTTTCGCACTGATATCATTTACCAATATATGATTTGATAAATTATTGTTACGCAAATTATTACCTGGTTTTTTTTTAAGACGTCATTTCTCATTTCGTCAAATGTATTGATTGGCATATCGTAATTTAGTAAAATATTGAATGGCAAATAAAATCTGCGTTACGCATACCAACAGGGTGCGGGGACGGACCCTGATGGTTATGTGGGACTCCCTTGAACCTAACCTACTGTTCTGGGAGCGGTTCGTTTTAGTTGGGGGACGCAGTTCTAACCTAACTTACTTTTTGATAGCCATTCGGTTTGGTAGGGGGACGCAGTTCTAACCTAACCTAACCTACTTTTTGATAGCAGTTCGTTTTGGTAGGGGGACGAAGTTCAAACCTAACCTAACGTACTTTTTGATAGCAGTTCGTTTTTGTTGGGGGACGCAGTTCGAACCCTAACCTAACCTAACCTAACCTAATTGAACTTATGGTTTGAGTTTTTTTTAATGCGGGGGGCTTCGCCCCCCGAGCCCCCCTTGTGGGGGGCTTCGCCCCCCCGTCCCCCCTTTTTCTTCTGTGCACTTATAATTTACTAACCTAACCTACTTTTTGATAGCAGTTCGTTTTTGTTGGGGGACGCAGTTCAAACCTAACCTACTTTTTGATAGCCATTCGTTTTGGTAGGGGGACGCAGTGCTAACCTTCATAATTGTTTGTCACATAAAAGTGTGTTGAAGTGAAACTTTTCAATGTAAAACTTGGTTAAATGTTATTTGACGATATGTTATTTGCTTAAGCAAATCATTTGCTATACAATTATTTACCACATAAAACATTGATGTAATAAAACTTTGCAATATAAAAATGTGGCGAAATAAAAAAAATGCGAAGTAAAGTTATGCCAAGAATTGATTTGCCAAATAAAACTTCGGCGAAAAGTTGGTTGCCAAGTGAAATTTGACGAAACATATTTCGTCGAAACGGCAGTACACCAAGCTAGAACTGTCTAAATTTCGATCAGTTCCTTAGCGGGCCTATGTAAGTTACCATGTCTGATATTAAAGAAAGTTTAGTGAGTTACAATTTTGCAGTTCGGTTTTCGTCTTTTGAGATTTAATGCCGATTCATGAACAGTTTTTTCGTAAAACAGTCGTGAAAGCACACTTCCGAATCTTTTTTCCGTAATTCTATCTCACTACATATTTGAGGAAGTATTAGGACAATAGTATATTAATTTTCTAGCCCGGGTGCTATTTAAACTGCAGTTTATGACATTTATATCGGAAGTTCAGCCATTTGGAAGAGAAAGTGCTTTGGAAACCGTGGCCGATACCTGCTGAATTATAATAGTTTTACGTTACAAACACAGAGCGATAAACTTGGCATGAAAAGTTGATCACAACTAGTTTCTCAACCCGAAAAAGAATGTTTACCGTCGTGCTAACCATGGCATTCTTTGTTCCAGGGCATAATACCTCACAATGGTAATGGTGCGATGACGTCCGAGCTGATGATGGAGTCCAAGGGCACGCAGATCCACCTGCCGCTGGTGGGGCGCGGTAGCCGAGGCGAGCTCGGCGACAAGGTCACCTTCAGCCAGGTCAAGAGCCCGCCTTTCTCAGATCAGCTCAACAATGGACAGCTGCTGGGGTGAGTTCTGATACAAACCCCCACCAGATTTCTACCCCTTATATGTATGACCCCGCACCTCCACCATATGTACTAACAGGTCTAACTCAGGGAGGTTATACAGGGTGGCCCATTTAGATCGGTTAGTATGATACGAAGATCTGTTCTTAGGAACCATGTCATCGATTTTAGGGACGAGAAAAACTGCATAGGTAAGGTTAGGTTAGGTTAGATTTTTAGATTTCTAGATTTGAAAAAAAAAACTTGTACTTTACCCGGGAATCGATCCCGGTGAGAACTGAATCAATATATTTTATTTCTTAGACTGACACAAAATTATTTGAATTATATTCATAATTCTTCTGTAGAGTAGAGGCAGCCAGCCTGTACAGTACTCAGCTCATAGGTAAAAGTCCTCCAAAGTTAGCCCAAAAAATCTTTAGTCACTAAACAGTCCAAAAATTCCTCATTATCGTCGACGTCATATTCTTGTTCTGCAGTTTAACCTAAATCGTCAACCTCGCTGACTTTGCCTTTTTTGTGGATCTGTAGACAGTTTTCTTTCGTGCTCCTAAATTAAGTTATTTTGGTCGTTTAAATATTCTTTCTAAAGCTCCTAAGTAACTGCTAGTGAGTCAAAAAGAGTGTTTAAAGCCTTTAATGAAAAAGTAACCAAGATAGATTCGATGTTCACCGTAGGATCAGACTTTGCTATTGTAACGGTACGTTGGTTGTTGTAGCACCTATTTGGAGCGTAGTTATTCAATTAACATCCGGAGTGCTAAAAGCTGTGGGTGCGAAATGACAAATTACAAACAATGACAAAGCCATTTGCCAGTATATACGTTTGTCGACTTCATGTGAAATTTGTGTAACAATATGCCGTTAAAATCTCCCAAAATTTCTCATTCCAAATACCAAATCATATTGAAATCGCTGTATAAACTACATATTTCTAATATTGGCAGTTTTTTAGTAAAGATTCTCTTTATGTTGATTGTTACTATCTTTAATCACATTTCTCAGTATCTATTTATTTAAACTTTATTGCACAATAATAAAAAAGTACAATTGGCAGACTTAATGCCTTAAGGCATTCTCTACCAGTCAACCAGTATGCACTGTCCAAGGAATAAACTGCTCTGAACGTGATGGGGTGTTTTTACTATGACATGGTAGCAGAATTATATAATAATTAAAGGCTTGTGCGGTGCCGAGTGTTGGTTTGGTACTTAATCTTTTTTTCCTGAAAATAGTGCGCAGAAAAACCCAAATTTTATTGTATAATGACGACGTTCGGCACATGTATAACCATTACTAAATTTTGATGGAAATTTAAACTTTTTTATTGCATGATTTATCGTCTATGAGTCTTACTCAGACGCGTTCGTGCTTCGTCTAATAATTTGTCACCCAATAGCCGCAGCGCGCCAATTGAATTGAAAGCGATGTGATTTGGATGCGCATGAGTTGCTCTCGTGTTGTATGATAAACGAGGCATTGACTTCGCCTTCTTTGTTGTAGGTATTTGAGTGAATTGATGCTACGCTACGTAAACATGCTATCGTGATACATTAGGATCGAGTACTGACGGATTTATTTGATGTTATCAGAAAGAGAAACTAGAGATTCCTTTGTTTTAATTTATTTGGTATTGGGCTGCCAAAATTCTTGCTGTTCTTACTGTACTGCAGTATGTTACGTCGGTA